>CM061047.1:34296835-35012744 GCA_030762985.1 Adelphocoris suturalis | reverse complement strand
CAGGAATCATGTTTTAGCTCCTCTCTCTCGCTTTATTATAGAAATGATCACGACGATTGAGCTCTTGTGAGGTGATGATCTCCTAATAGAAACTCGCGAGTAAACATTCACTTTATTATAGAAATGATCACGACGATTGAGCTCTTGTGAGATGATGATTTCGTAATAGAAACTCGCGAGTAAACATTCACTTTGTTATAGAAAGAGGCTAAAGGGGCTACATACGAAATTACAGCTTCCTATAATGTAAAGTATAGAAATTACCTATTAAAATGATTTAATCACCGCTTCACAAATCAAACCGTTCTCGCAATATTCGGATCACCTGCTATGAATCAAATAATCGAAACACCAGCTCAATGAAATCATCAGAAATTAACAAGCGGTTGCAATCATGTTCACAATATCAATAATTGAGAATGATCACCTGTGTGTAAACAATTATGCATATAACCATGCTCATAACTCAGCTTGTTGGCCACGCACTTCGCAGTAGTTAATATAGTATGGTTGAATAAATCGAGAGCTTTCGAACGAATGGTGAACGAATTTTGTGGGATGAAAAACGACGAAGTATCATATCCCTAGCAACGACTCGGTTGTAAGCGGAAATCATCACAATTATTGGCGCTACTTTCATCTCACTTTATAGTCTCACTTTTCGGCGGGGGATCCATCGCTAAAACATGATTCCATGTTAATTTGTGAAATTCCGAAAATATTCACTTTATTTCAAGTTTGTCTCTCGAAACGTCCTGGTTGGAAATTTTCATGCTGTAAACCCAAAAGTTGCATCATAATCCCAGCTTTCCAACGGTATAGTCAATTTTTATTTTACTTCGAAAAGTGAGGAAGAGAAGTATGTTTGTATGCTGAACAATGTAGTTTTTTCTATGAAATCGAGGGTTTTCGTGAAAAATTATACCCTAAGAAAATACTGGTTTGGAGTCGGTTTCTACGTATTTTTTAACGCTGAATCGAATGGTAACACTCGCAGATCTCTCTAACTCCATAAAAACCGAGTTGCACACTTTAAGTAGCAAGTTTTACCCTTAAATACCAATGAAATTAAGCATAACAAATGAACTAAAAACTAGTTTGTTGAAATTGCTTTGAAATTTGAGCACTATAGATGCAAAGGGATAGTTAACTGTCAATTTTATGGCTAAGAAATTCGTTCAAAATAATATTCTACAATTCAAATAAGATTAGGACTTTTTTAGCTTTTTCCGAATTTTTGTAAATATGAAGCTCTATCAATGGCTCAAAAAATATAAAACTAAAATGTTCGAAAATTTCCTTCATCGAAATCCGTTTAGAGGCATTTTGAAACAAATCCTAGAGTTCAACGCTTTTTCATGCGCCATTCCAGCTAAAAATTTCGTTCTTTCACCAAAAAAACCTCTCCAAATGAAAAAATAGGTTCGTTGGCCAGCAGTTTTTGAGCACATTAAATTGCAACGATGAACTATTAAATAAAAAAATGTACGCCCAAAATTATCCTGAAAAATGAAGGTACATGAATTTTATCAATATTTGCTGAAAAATCAATAAAAAACGCGAAGAAAGATATAAATCCTAAGTCCAATTCGAATTCCAGAATTAAATTTAGAATGAGTTTTTTTTTTTTTTCTTCATAAAATTGATAGTTAAGAATTTCTTCGCACTAAGCTCAAATTCGAAAACAATATAACATAATACAATATATTTTACAAAAATTCGCTCATACTATTGTGCTGCATCACTGGAACTTTTCCCTCCCACTTAGCCACCCACCAGCTTAGCTGATATAATATAAGAAGGCACTTCCCTCAAAAGATGCTTCTATGTCTATACCGTCAAAAAGCGGCATATATGATATTTAAAAAATCACTGATTTATTTCTAAGATGGGATGTCTTCCGAGAAACTTCGGGATTTTTAGGACGTCCCTCAGAAGTTATGTCTTATTGACAAGGCTTCGCAAGAAAGACGCCTATTGGTATCGATCCAAGGGGGTGGGGAACAACCCAAGCATGAGGAAAAAAATAACCGCATACAAATCCGTTTCAGACCATCCAAAGACCGAATCAGTGACAAAAACCATATGTGTATGTCTGTGTGTGTGACAAATTTTGTTTAGCTGCCCAGGCCGCAGAACTCAACTCAATTTTCGAGATTCTTTCTTTTCGATCCCACTTTCAGTCTAGTTGTGCGAAAAACCCCGGATATTTTGAATCCCGTTATGCAAGATGAAAGATGATGTAGTGTGTAAAGCCAGAAATGTTTTCTTTTTCGACAAATGTTTTCGTCCCCATCTAGTCTACAACATTCTCAACGATTTTCTTGGAAATTTTGGATTTGCCGTCGTGGAGGGGGGGGGATTACCGATTCTTTCAAGTGCTGCCCAAGCTACAAATCTCGACCGATTTTCGTGATTCTTATTCGGTTCCATTAAGAATTATATACAGTTTTGGAACGTATTTCTGAAGTTTCAAATTTCATGATGGGAGGGGGTGAAGGGCGGGGGAGGGGGTATTACTGATAAATCGGCGTGTTCTAACAATACTCGTCCGATTTCCATGATTGTTTTGGTTTATCATTTTCAATGATGAACCTTTGCAATCGAACAAGAAAAAAAAAAAAATTTTTGACACCCCCTGAAAATTTTTTGGTTTACGTTTCAAGATGTGTAGAATCCAAAAATCGAATTAAAAAAAATCCGTCCGTCTGCCTTCCGCGGCTTTTCTCCGAAAATACTTGACAAAATTAGGTATATGAAACTTGTGTTAAAAATCACATTTGGGGTCTAGATGGTCCTAGAAGCTCAGCATCCATTTTTATCAACCCTAAAGGGTTGTATTAAAAGGCTAAACCCTGAACATTTAAAAAAAATCGAGATCTCGAAAACACTTTGGGCAACAGCAAAAATTGTTTGCTTATCTATGATAAATTTAATCCCAAAGAATCGATTAAATCCACCTGCAACGCTGTACGTTGAATAGTTCGCTTTCCGTAAGGGCTTGAACATCGAAAAAAAAACCTTCGAATTTCTAAGCGCGAGAACAAAGAGAAAGCACACGCTGCTAGCGGATCTATTGATTAGACGGTCAAGCTTTAAATTCCATGAAGGATCGCTAGATAGTGAGACTGGGATACAAAGAAATCGCCTTGTAAATATCACCTGATATAATGCCAATATTGGAATTATCAGGTGATATAGTTCCAATGGAATTCAATATAATGATGCGAAATCGACTAACTATTGTCCGTGCGATGTACCTACTAGTGAAGTATTGGCACCTAAATGCTCAATTTCATCTCTTAAATTTCTCCCAAGTCTACCAATAGGTAGCGGAAGCATTGTTTTTACTTTCGAGAGATTTAAAAGTTGTGGTCTCCACCAAAATCAAACGGCTGTTGTTTTTTTACAGAGGTGAAATTTCCACTCGCATTTTACTATTCTGAACAACTTTCGTTTCTTTCTCTCTCTCTATCTGTGTGTGTGTATGTCCGCAAATCCTTATAACAAGCATAATTTCGACAATATTCTACCAGTTCTTATGAAATTTTCATGGTATGTGCGCGTTAGGGTGAAAATGGTCCACTATGAGTATCATTGTTCCCAAATCAATACTTCACTCGGCACATCAACCATCATTTTTTCATGCCCCCGTTGTCCGATCCCGCTCAAATTTGGAGGATAGATGGAAGTGGTTAATTTGAGCATCCCCTAGCAATTTCAACATAATCATATCATTAGTAGCTATTTTGCATACGCGAATATTTATTCATTTTTAAACGAGCCTAATTTCAACAGTTTTCATCTGATTTTGATGAAATTTTCAGGGAATTTGTGGGTTAGGCTGTGAATGGTCCACTATTAATTGAATACTTCACAAACCGTTACTCCGTTTTGTGCTTAAGTACACAAACGTAAATTCCTTCAAGCATCATTTTTTTTACGTCGCCCGATCCCCCTCAAATTCGGTGCTTAGTTGGGGGACAAAGGTTTAATTATTCCATGTTAACTTAACCTGATTGCATCATCATTAGCTTCTGGGCATGCGCGAAAGTGTACTCCGAGAACAAGGTCTAGTTTTCATCAGATTTTGATTACATTTTCTGGGAATTTGTAGGGTAGGCTGTAGATTGTATCCTACCAATTTCAGTTTTCTCAAATCATTGCTCCATCCTGTGCCTGCGCTAACGTAAATTACTTCAAGCATCATTTTCCCGTTTTTTTAAACATCTTTACTGTGAAACGTAAAATCGCGGGGTCTTGGAACTGTAAAAGTGTGAAGCCTTCTCGGAGGCACGATGCGCCATGTTCTGATCATATATTACATGATAAGTGGTCCACAAAATGGTCCACAATTAATTCCATACTTCTCAAATCGTTACTCCGTTTTGTGCGTAAGTACACACACACACACACGTAAATTCCTTCAAGCATCATTTTTTTACGCCCAAGTCGCCCAATCCCGCTCAAATTCGGTGCATAGTTGAGGGACAAAGTTTAATTATTCCATGTTAATTTCAACCCGATTGCATCATTAGGGTAGAGGCACCAGTAGTAGCCACCCTTAAGCAGCCCAGTTTCGGTATTTACAACGTAATTTCTTCATTTCTCCGTTCTTTCTTCCAATCCCGTGTTTTTTCTTTCCCCCAATGTCTGCTCTATCGAATGGCTATTTTTAAAAATCGAATGCGTTGATTAGTTTTACGAAAATCGAAGAAAAGGAAACCAAGATCTGTCGCTTGTAGTAGCCACCAAAATCTTTAGTAGTAGCCACTGTAAGGGACCAGTAGTTGCCACCCCTGGCTACTACTGGAAATACTAATTTTTCAGGAAAACTAATTATATCACTGTGATACTGATGAAAATCTAGCTTATTTTTATGTTGAATATGAAAAAACACGATAACTCAGTAGTGGCCACGTCATGGCTACTACAGAAATTCGCTAAGTTTTCAAGAACTGGTAGTAGCCACCAAAATCTTCATTAGTAGCCACTGTTAGGGACCAGCAGTAGCCACCTCCTGGCTACTACTGGAACCTCTAATTTTTCAGGAAAACTAATTATATCACTGTGATCCTGATGAAAATGTAGCATATTTTCATGTTTAATGTGATAAAACACGAAAACTCAGTAGTGGCCACATCATGGCTACTACAGAAATTCGCTAGGTTTTCAAGAACTGGTAGTAGCCACCCCACAAATATGACCCTAATTGTCTAAAATCCTACGTGGAACAACTTGAAATACATCAAGAAATCACCAAGGAACGTGAATAAAACGAAACTATCTCAAAAAGTCCTAGAATTAAGTGCAATATTGAGGTAAACAAGGACTACGTCCTTAATCAAAACCGTAGGTGAGGAGCTCATCTGATCAACTGGCAGCCCATCTGGGTTATAAGGCGTGTTGCTAATCACACTGGTTTCTTGATTATGGTGAGAACGGTTGGAATGCGCAGCTGACATCTCCTGATTTAAAATAGTGCTAATGTCGAATGTCATGATGGTGCCAAATCCTTATTTTTCAAATCTAAAGTTCATGGGTGGCTACTACTGGCAGGGGTGGCTACTATCGGTGCCTCCACCCTATTAGCTCCTGGGCATGCGCGAAAGTTTACTCCGAGAACAAGGTCTAGTTTTCATCGGATATGATTATATTTTCTGGGAATTCGTAGGTTAGGCTGTTTATTGTACCCTACCAATTTCAGTTTTCTCAACTCATTGCTCCTTTCTGTGCATGCGCTAACGCAAATTACTTCAAGCATCATTTTCCCGTTTTTCTAAACATCTTTACTGTGAAACTTAGAATCGCGGGGTCTTGGAACTGTAAAAGTGTCAAGCCTTCTCGGAGGCACGATGCGCCATGTTCTGATCATATATTACATGATAAGGGCTACATACGGGGTATCTATTACAGAAATAATAAACCATTGTGTAATAATTTGTAGTGTTTTTTGTTCAACTATGGATTTGGTCTAGTTTTGGAAGGTATATGAGGAGTTTCAAATTTCATTATGGAAGGGGGTGAATGGAGGGGGTAATAGTAATAAGACATGATGTTTTCACTATTCTCGTCAGATTTTCGTGATTTTTTTGTTCAATCATGATTTTGGTTTAGTTTAGGTGGAGTTTAAAATTTAATGCTGGAAGTTTTCTGATAAAAATTTACTGTCGGTGGAGGGGGTTAATGGAAGGGGGGGGGGGGGTAATTCCGAGAAGTTTTGATATAATTTGTTTTTCTCTTATTTTAACTCTCACCAAAATTATATGAAATTCATCCATAGGGATGTCCCAGTGATGCATGCATTATTACCAATACGTTTTAACTTACTCACCTGACTTGGGTCACTGACGTGAATTTCCCTTGCGAAAGTTCAGCTTTGGCATATACTTGCGGGTCGTGACTGATTATCTGGAAACCCGGGATCTGGTTTTCAGTCTTGTTGGCGTTCGCTTCCATCGCATTAAGAATGAGATCCGCATGACGGTTGGCCGGGAAGGCGATCGCCGCAGCCAACACCAAAACCACCACTAGCAGAGCTGAACGGAACATACTCTTTACGTTACTAACTGGTTAACTAACAGCCTGCAACAGTTACTCATATTTATATAGAACCGTGCCTTTGAATCATAGGCTCAAGGGCTTGAAATGATAACAACAAAATTAAAACATGTCTTTCTAATAACTCCTCTCACGTTGACAGCACGTGAAATGAATCTATTCAGTACCTCTTTTCTGCTACCTACATTGATAACCCGTATCAACATAGCACCGGAAAGACTACCCAAAGTAGGTTCTCGAAAAACCTGATAATCTTATTCATGCCGATCGATTTTAGTGGTTTCTTAAAACTCCCTTACGTCAACTCCTCAATAATATCATAGTCTCATAGTCTTTATTTTTCATGTTTTGAATACAAATTGTACATAACAATCGTCATTACACATTCTTATGAAATTCAATAATACTATTAGAAACTTGTCGGTACCTACTATAATTAAGGAGTTGAGGGGGCATGCGGTAACCCCCACGCCGGCCGGGTGCACCCCGACCGGCCCCAGGCCCCACCCACCATTGCGGCTTCCCGGACCTGGCAACTGATGGTGGAAACCGCCAGCGGGAGCAGAAGCTCTCTCCACCACCAGACGACCAGTCAAAACGCAACAAAAACACGCAGCGCATTTACAGGAAACCCGACCAACAAGGAAAGAAAACCACATCTACACACACAACAGTCACACACTAATAATTTACATTCACGCTCCACATACATACCTATTATTTAAAAAAAATAACAATATGATAATAAAAACTGACAACAAACAATGAAGAAAAATACACAATTTGATAGGTCGATAACAAGATAATTTTTAAAACACCTAAAATATCACAGACCAACGACTACTACTACAGATCAAGCGAGAGTACTACACAAATAATATCCTCCGCTTGCGTCATAATAAGTTTAGAGCAAAGCAATACCATCTAAAAAATCCACCCGAGTCTGCAATATCACCTAAGTTCTTTGGCCAGTATTTCACATACGCTAAAATCATATTTCATAAATTCGTCATAGGCGTAAAACGCATTTTTCTTCAAAAATCTATCAATGCAGGTAATGAAACATTTAAATGGAAGTTTTTCGAATAGCAGGGGGTAATTTAATCAAAAAGGTCCAATGACTATAAGAGTGCTCTGACCTTTTTAACCTGTTAAAACCTGCAATGTAATTTTCACCACCCCTTGTAAAATGGTGGTGGGAGTCACTAAATTTTATACACTCTTTCTGATTGATACTTGAGGCACTCTTTTATGTATATACAGGGGAAGGTAAGTATACAAAGACTAATGAAGCTACCTTTTCAGTAATCTCTATATCTCAAATGGTCTAGAACACGAATGCACCTCCTTTGCACTGCAAAAACCTATTTAGAGGAAGCGCAATGGCCCCAAGCCAAAACTGCATACGCCATATAAGAGCTAGCACAGGCGTGATAACCTTTCAGTAAAATATCTTTTGATACAGAGTCAGACAAGCTTCTTAATAGATAGACACTTGCACTCATCTTCTAACAAACACTGGCACAATGGTCACTCCATGTAAGTCTTGAATC
The DNA here is from genome assembly GCA_030762985.1 of Adelphocoris suturalis. Taxonomy (NCBI): domain Eukaryota; kingdom Metazoa; phylum Arthropoda; class Insecta; order Hemiptera; family Miridae; genus Adelphocoris; species Adelphocoris suturalis. Next base: position 35,004,630 of record CM061047.1, on the reverse strand, counting down.
AAGGAAACCTCCCAGAAATTTAACAGGCTCAGTTACTTTTACTTCAGATGGTCGTATGTCACATGAATTGTAGCAATTTTGTTATTATTCAGACACAAACTTCAAACTATTTGCATTCATCCACTCAACAGTCATTTCCTTCATGATTTCCTCTATAACCTTTTCCATGGTACTACCCTTGATGAGTGCTGTCGTATCATCTGCGAATCGTATGAAATGTGTCGATGATCGATGATCTTTAGACTGAAGATACGCCTCGACTACACAATATTGCTTTTCTCTTCAGACTGATGATTCTTTACTTGTAATCAATATTGTAGAATATTAATTCTAGGGAATTATACCTTTCGAGCACGGCACGATGAAATATTATTATTAATATGAGGTTTGAGTATCCATTGACACTTTGTTTATATTACTAACTTTTGTTAACTTACTAACTTGTTTATATTATTATTTTCATTTAGAGTGTAACGTGTGCTAAGAAACCTAAAAACCTCAGAACCATGATCGGATCTCGTACAAAACAAAGTTTCGATAAATCATGAAAAAGGAAAGCATAAATATACATTGAACGCATATATACAAGAAATAAATTATGTACATTATATACATTACGATGATTATGGTGTATGCGAACTGAGAAAGGCCTTCAGTACCTGGGAAATTTAAAATTCCATCCGCACTTATATTAGTTTTAACCGATACTTAAAATTTTTCCCGGATATAATGTTGCCCGTTACTCAGATTTTTAGATTTCTCTCCCTGTACAAGAACTAAATTAACTAAGTACAATTATTAGACTCATTTATACATATGCTAAGTGCAAGTAATAGACTCAAAATGAAAATTGTAAATATCAATAATGATTATTGTATAAGTCACACTTTGGAGAATATCACTCTTCTTAGGAATGAGATAAAAGTTTCAGATGTTTGAGCGAACTGCGTGAACTATCGTTATTCACCCATTTCTGTTGATGAAATGAAATAGTTTCTAACTACTTGGCGTCTCCAACCAAAAACAAAACGTTTTTGTGTAACGGAAATGTGTTGCAACAATTTACTGATGATATCCGCTTACAACCGAGTCGTTGCTAGAGAAATGGCACTTCGTCATTTTTCATCCCACAAAATTCGTTGACCATTCGTTCGAAAGCTTTCGATTTATCCATCCATATTATGTTAACTACCTACTGCAAAGTGCGTGGCCAACAAGCTGAGTTATGAGCACGGTTATATGAATAATTGTTTACACACAGGTGATCATTCTCAATAATTGATATTGTGAACATGATTGAAACCGCTTGTAAATTCCTGATAATACCGAGAATTCCAATGATTCCAACAGACATGACATTCGAATTCAAACGTTTGCAGTTTCCTATCCGCCTTGCATTTTCAATGAGCATCAACAAACCGCAAGGGCAGACGCTCCAAGTCTGCGGCATTAATTTAGAACATCCATGTTTTTCACACGGCCAATTATACGTGCCCTGTTCAAGGGTCGGCTTACCACAAAATTCATTTATTCATGCACGAGACGAAAAAACAAAAAAATAAGTTTACCTCAATGTATAGAGAAAAATAAATTAATAAAAACCAAAATTCTACATAACAGATTGATTTGACTTTTCATTATAATTCTATTTTTATTGAGTGCAGCAAAGCCCACCGGGTCAGCTAGTGTTATATGAATAAATGAAAGCTTATGGCGAGGAGGTTTCAAATATGGCGCTGGTGATAAATAAATAAAACAACTTGACATCTAGTGATAAGATACACTGCAAAATCTGAGTCATTCTTATATGCGGGTGAAACGCGTGAGCTAAAACACATTCGCTCTTTCAATTATTTCATTCGAAGGATGTAAATAGAGGTAACCGGGGTCCAGGGGCTTGCCCAAGTTTTTTTTACAATGAAATTTAAGTTCATTATTCAGCTAAATTTTGTGCCTACATTTTTTAAAGTTCTAGTTTATAGTTGATACACTTGATTTGAGTAATATTCCACTAAAAATAAAAATATCAAAATTTTTAGCCGATTATTGCAGTTTCCAACCATGTCCAACGAACTACGTTTTTAATGTAATGCTTGATTTTTTGGCGCCGGAACTGATTTTTGATCATGATCTTAAGGAGAGTTACCGCCTGGAATGAGAATGACAAATTCATGTATAAATATATTTGTATATTATATGAAAAAGCGCCAAAATCCGAGAATTGTTTCAAGGTACCTCAAAATGGATTTCCAAGAAGAAAATGTTAGAAATTTTGATTTTATAATTTTTGGAGCCGTTGCAATAGCTTAATTTTCTACGAAAATTTTCTAAAATGTGTTCTTTCACCAACAAGTATTTCTACAGGAAGACTGAGTAAAAAATGCTTTAAAAAAATGTTTAGAAATATTAGATTTTTGAATTTTTTATATGATTAACAGTTAGAAAAGGGCTATTAACTATGATATTATGCGTATTCAGAATTTTGTGCTTAAAATTGTGTTAATAAATTTGCTTAAATTTCGTTAAATTTTGTTAATAAATTTGCTTAAATTTCCATAACAAAATTTCCAGTTGACCCGTCGACTAAGATATTTTCAATGTAAAAATCCATCAAAACTTGAAAAAATCATGATCAATCACAAAACAGGTTTATATCACAAAGTATTATTCAAAATGACTTTGTTTGCCATTAATTTGAAAGGTAGTAGGTTAAATAAAATTGGCCCACTTGATCATGCTACGTAACTGGTTTTGGATTGTATTTACTGGTCCATTAAATCGTGGTCCACCTAAGCAATGTCTATATTCTAAATCCAGCCTTAAGAGTCTTCTGCAGAAAGAAACATTCAATCCACTTGAAAATAGCTCAATGTGTTTATGTTTATTTGTGGGGAAGTGTTATTATTCTTTGAAGGGAACCTCTACCTGTGAGCTGGTCCTTTTGTATGACGAAGAAGCGGGCATCCTATTCACCTTTTTTCACCATAATTTTTTTTTTTTTTGACAAGTTTTATTGCGTCAAGTAATAACAACTTATAAGCAATATTCATGTGATAAATTATTATACATTTTCTTAAGATCTAATATACTTCACTTTAGATTTATTGTTCTGAGCCATAAAAATGAAGAGAATATTTTGCTAAATTGTCTCTATAGGCAAAACAATATTTGCAAGTCAGAGTTGAAACTCGTTCAGTGATTATATTAAGAGTATACGAAGAAATTAAAACGAGTGAAGATATCATGTCTGAAGAAACGACCGAATTTTTCTTATCGGAACCTTTAATTGCAGTGCGAAATATTTTTTACAGTTTTTCACAGTTCACGTATGTCTCCATGACTACTATAATAGTCCACAAGCTATTTTTTGAGTCTCATACAAAAAACAAACGAGCTACAAAAGGCGTTTCGAATACTTATTGAACAATGCGTGGTTAACAGGCCCCAACATAAATTTATTGTTGATGACTTCGAGGTTGCCATCCACCAGGTGGCGCACAGTGCGTTATTTGGAACTATATCAGCTGATAATTCCATGGGAATTATACCAGCTGACACTTACGATGGAAGTTGTATGTGTTCCGATTCCACTCCTTAGCTGAAATTAATGGAATTTAGCATTGACTCAAAATTTAATGATTCACAACGCGGCCCATGATTTCTCAATGTTCACGCGTCTAGAAATCCAAGGGCTTTTTTTCGAAAAAGCGAACGGATTAACGTACAGCGTTCTGAAAGGTTTTATTCGATTCTGTGGAATAATATTTATCAATGACAGCAAAAAAATCATTACTGTTACCTTTCGAGATCTCGATTTTTGAATACGTCTATTAAGGGATGCTACCCTTTAGAGTAGAAAAAATTGATGCCGATCTTCTAGGATCAAGTAGACCTCAAATAACCTTAGTTTCATTCATTTTGGACCAGTATTTTCAGAGAAAAGCTCTGGACGGCGGCGGCAGACAGTGAACGGGCTTCTTTTTTTAAATTCTATTTTTGGATTTTATGCATTTTGAAACTAAACTAACAAATTTAAAGTGAGGGGGGGGGGGGGGTTAAATTGTTTTTTTCATGGTCGCTTACGAAGGTTTCATAGTTGAAAGTAATAAACCTTCAAGTAGTAAAGTCACCGCATTCAACAAACCAGACACCTTCTGATTCTGAAACCATCATTACGACAAACCACCATTCCGGCATAATTTAGAATTAGGTACGATCTATGAGTGTATAATTATGCATGTGCATAGTTGCTCTCGTATCAGTTGAGATGGAAAATAATAGGAGTGGCGTGTTACCTGAGGTGGTCGGAGGGATTAGGAGGGGGGTCTTACGTTTCTGTTGATCACAATGTAATAGAATCAAATCGAATGTATTTTTAAAACAACAATGTGTAGGACAAATGTAAGAAAAAAATTCAAATAGTAGATTAAACAAAAAAATATACATATATGGCAATAATAATAATACCAACAATAAAAATATTAGGTTCTGGCAAATTAACATGTTTCTCCATTCACCCGCCCAAAGGGCGGCTCGGCCGGTGTCTCCCCGGACCCGACCTATTGTGTCAATAATTAGGGAACTATCAATCAATAGATTGGATAAATGTTATCGAACCGACGCTAATTTTAGTAGACTCAACCAATTGTGTGTTATCATCCGTTTTCATACAACGAAGAGAGAATTAAAAGAAAAAACAATGTAGGTAATAAAATTTCATCCATGAACGTTTAATGTAGGTAACTAGACTCCGTCCCATTTCCCTAACAGAGTAGTACATTGAAAGAAATTTTTGAAAAATGTCATTAAAAAAATATTGCCATAAAAAAAATTAATTCCCGTCTTTGTGAGCTGCATAATGCGGTTAACAGAAATTAAGGCCCACCAAAGCTTCGCGTGTGACGGCCTCAACGTAAGGCTTAGCCCACTCAATGATATTGCCAAAAAATTTCTTCCTTAGTTCCACATTGACAAAGTTGTTGATTTGTGGATAGGATGTGACGTCAGGCGGAACAGGTATTCCAGCTACGGTCATCATTTGGTCGTCGAATTTGATGTCAACGCCGTAAAAGTCTCCTTGACATTGGTCTAACAATTGGATCTGCAGAGTTCCCGATCCTATGTGGTTAGCTGTCAGGGTTTGGCTGTACTTGAACGTCTTGGTGAGCGTGGAATCATAGACGGAGAGGTCGAACGACACTGCGACCGTGTCGAGGCGGAACGGCGTAGTAAGGATCAGTTTCCCTGTAGCTAGTGATATACTTGCGTCACCAGTTCTGAAACAGTTTATACGTATATGAATGCGTGCGGTATGTGTGAAAGCGCTGGTGTATTGTAGTTAATCCTACCCCGTAAAGCTGGTGGGTTGAACAAAAGTATGATGGAGACTACCAAAACCGTGGAGACACTACCTATAAACAGGGTGTCGAAGTTTCTGGCACACCACTGGCTAGGGTTTGATTTTACTACTAATTTGTTTTTTTCCTATAACATATATTTTTAAAATCACGCTAATGACCACTTTTTTCACTTTTGATTTTTTTCGCGTTTTCAACTTTGTGTCACTATAACTATCATAACTCCCTGAATTTTCAGTCAAACCTCAACTCTGATAATACCGTTGAAAAGATCGTAAGATTTCCGATCACCCTAATGACTTAAATAAAATTTTAAATGGGATGACCGGGTGAAAAATATACCGTAACTGAAAAATTTGTGAAATTCCGAAAATATTCACTTTATTTCAACTTTGTCTTTCGAAACGTCCTGGTTGGAAATTTTCATGCTGTAAACCCAAAAGTTGCATCATAATCCAAACTTTCCAACGGCATAGTCAATTTTTATTTTACTTCGAAAAACTGGGAAGAGATGTATGTTTGTATGCTGAACAATGTAGTTTTTTCTATGAAATCGAGGGTTTCCGTGAAAAATTATACTCTAAGAAAATACTGGCTTGGAGTCGGTTTCCACGTATTTTTTAACGCTGAATCGAATGGTAACACTCGCAGATCTCTCCAACTCCGTAAAAACCGAGTTTCACACTTTAAGTAGCAAGTTTTACCCTTAAAAAACAAATGAAATTGAGCATAACAAATGAACTAAAAACTAGTTTGTTGAAATTGCTTTGAAATTTGAGCACTATGGATGCAAAGGGATAGTTATCTGTCAATTTTATGGCAAAGAAATTCGTTCAAAATAATGTTCTACAGTTCAAATAAGATTAGGACTTTTTCAGCTTTTTCCGAATTTTTGTAAATATGAAGCTCTTGCAATGGCTCAAAAAATATGAAACTAAAATGTTCGAAATTTTCCTTCGTCGAAATCCGTTTAGAGGCATTTTGAAACGAATCCTAGAGTTCAACACTCTTTCATGCGCCATTCCTGATAAAAATTGCGTTCTTTCACCAAAAAAACCTCTCCTATTGAAAAAATAGTTCCGTTGGCCAGCAGTTTTTGAGCCTATTAAATTGCACGAATTTCGAAAACATTGTGCTCGAAAAATCACCTAATATGGCTAAAAACGGCTAAATATCTTTCAACGTAAATTTTTAGTAGAATTACAGTCAAAAGAAGTTTATCAACGATGAACTATTCCATCAAAAAATGTACGCCCAAAATTATCCTGAAAAATGAAGGTACTTGAAATCAATATTTGCTGAAAAATCAATTAAAAACGCGAAGAAAGGTATAAATCCAAAGTCCAATTTGAATTCCCGAATTAAATTTGGAATGAGTTTTTTTTTTTTTTTTTTTTTTTTCATAAAATTGATAGTTAAGAATTTCTTCGCACTAAGCTCAAATTTCAAAACAATATAACATAATACAGTATATTTTACAAAAATTCGCTCATACTATTGTGCTGCATCACTGGAACTTTTCCCTCCAACTTAGCCGCCCACCATCTTAGCTGATTTAATATAAGAAGGCCGATTAATTACCGATTCTTTCAAGTGCTGCCCAAGCTACAAATCTCGACCGATTCTCGTGATTCTTATTCGGTTCTATTAAGAATTCTATACAGTTTTGGAACGTATTTCTGAATTTTCAAATTTCATGATGGGAGGGGTTGATGGGGGGGGGGGGGGTAATATTGATAAATCGGCTTGTTTTAACAATACTCGTCCGATTTTCATGATTGTTTTGGTTTATCATTTTCAATAATGAACCTTTGTAATCGAACAAGAAAAATAAATTGTTGACACCCCTGAAAATTTTTTGGTTCACGTTTCAAGATGTGTAGAATCCAAAAATCAAAAATAAAAAAAAAAATAAAAAAAATCCGTCCGTCTGCCGCCCTCGGCTTTTCTCCGAAAATACTTGACCAAACTAGATGTATGCAACTTGTGTTAAAAATCACATTTGGGGTCTAGATGGTCCTAGAAGCTCGGCCTCCATTTTTATCAACCCTAAAGGGTTGTATTAAAGGGCTAAACATTTAAAAAAAAATCGAGATCTCGAAAACATTTTAAGCAACAGTAAGTAATAATTGTGTGCTTATCTATGATAAATTTATTCCCAAAGAATCGATTAAAACCACCTGCAACGTTGTACGTTGAATAGTTCGCTTTCCGTAAGGGCTTGAACATCGGAAAAAAAACCTTCGACTTTCTAAGCGCGAGAACAAAGAGAAAGCACACGCTGCTAGCGGATCTATTGATTAGACGGTCAAGCTTTAAATTCCATAAAGGATCGCTAGATAGTGAGACTGGGAACAAAGAAATCGTCTTGTAAATATCAGCTGATATAATGCCAATATTGGAATTATCAGGCGATATAGTTCCAATGGAATTTAATATAATGATGCGAAATCGAGATTACTAACTATTGTCCGTGCGATGTACCTACTAGTGAAGTATTGGCACCTAAATGCTCAATTTCATCTCTTTAATTTCTCCCAAGTCAACCTATAGGTAGCGGAAGCATTGTTTTCACTTTCGAGAGATTTAAAAGTTGTGGTCTCCTCCATAATCAAACTGCTGTTGTTTTTTTTTACACAGGTGAAATTTCCACTTGCATTTTACGTTTTAGACTATTCTGAACAACTTTCGTTCCGTGTCTTTCTCTCTCTCTATCTCTGTGTGTGTATGTCCGCAAATCCTTATAACAAGCTTAATTTCCACAATATTCTACCAGTTCTTATGAAATTTTCATAGTATGTGCTGGTTAGGGTGAAAATGGTCCACTATGAGTTTCATTGTTCCCAAATCAATACTTCACTCGGCGCATCAACCATCATTTTCTCACGCCCCCGTTGTCCGATATCGCTCAAATTTGGAGGATGGGTGGAAGAGGTTAATTTGAGCATCCCCTAGCAATTTCAAAATAATCATATCATTATTAGGTATTGCGCATACGCGAATATTTATTCCTTTTTAAACGAGCCTAATTTCAGCAGTTTTCATCTGATTCCGATGAAATGTTCAGGGAATTTGTGGGTTAGGCTGTGAACGGTCCACTATTAATTCCATACTTCTCAAATCGTTACTCCGTTTTGTGCGTAAGTACACACACACACACGTAAATTCCTTCAAGCATCATTTTTTTACGCCCAAGTCGCCCAATCCCGCTCAAATTCGGTGCATAGTTGAGGGACAAAGTTTAATTATTCCATGTTAATTTCAACCCGATTGCATCATTATTAGCTCCTGGGCATGCGCGCAAGTTTACTCCGAGAACAAGGTCTAGTTTTCATCGGATATGATTATATTTTCTGGGAATTCGTAGGTTAGGCTGTTTATTGTACCCTACCAATTTCAGTTTTCTCAACTCATTGCTCCATTCTGTGCCTGCGCTAACGCAAAATACTTCAAGCATCATTTTCCCGTTTTTCTAAACATCTTTACTGTGAAACGTAGAATCGCGGGGTCTTGGAACTGTAAAAGTGTGAAGCCTTCTCGGAGGCACGATGCGCCATGTTCTGATTATATATTACATGATAAGGGCTACATACGGGGTATCTATTACAGAAATAATAAATCAGTGTGTAATAATTTGTAGCGTTTTTTGTTCAACTATGGATTCGGTCTAGTTTTAGAAGGTGTATGAGGAGTTTCAAATTTCATTATGGAAGGGGGTGAATGGAAGGGGTAATAGTAATAAGTCATGATGTTTTCACTATTCTCGACAGATTTTCGTGATTTTTTCGGTCAATTATGAATTTGGTTTAGTTTAGGTGGAGTTTCAAATTTAATGCTGGAAGTTTTCTGAAAAAAATTTACTGTCGGTGAAGGGAGTTAATGGAAAGGGGGGGGGGGGGTAATTCCGAGAAGTCTTGATGTATTTTGTTTTTATCTTATTTTAACTCTCACCACAATTATACGAAATTCATCCATAGGGATGTCTCAGTGATGCATGCATCATTACCAATATGTTTTAACTTACTCACCTCGCGACTTGTGTCACTGACGTGAATTTCCCTTGCACCACTTCAGCTATGGCGAATAACGGCGGGTGACTGTACATCTTGAAACCATAAATCTGGTTATCAGTCTTGTTGGCGTTCGCTTCCATCGCATTAAGAATGAGATCCGCCTTATTGTCGACCGGGATGGCGATCGCCGCCGCCAACACCAAAACCACCACTAGCAGAGTTGAAGGGAACATACTCTTTTACGTTCCTAACTGGTTAACTATCTGCCTGCAACAGTTACTCATATTTATATAGAACCGTGCCCTTGAATCATAGGCTCAAGGGTTTGAAATGATAAGAACAAAATTAAAACATGTCTTTGCAATAACTCCTCTCACGTTGACAGCACGTGAAATGAATCTATTCAGTAACTCTTTTCTGCTACCTACATTGATAACCCGTATCAACAATACACCGGAAAGACTGCCCAAAGTAGGTTCTCGAAAAACCTGATAATCTTATTCATGCCGATCGATTTTAGTGGTTTCTTAAAACTCCCGCCCTTACGTCAATTCCTCAATAATATCGATGATCTTTAGACTGATGGCTACACAATATTGCTTTTCTCTTCAGACTGATGATTCTTTACTTGTAATCAATATTGTAGAATATTAATTCTAGGGAATTATAGCTTTCGAGCACGGCACAATGAAATATTATTATTAATATCAGGTTTGAGTATCCATTGACACTTTGTTTATATTACTAACTTTTGGTAACTTTCTAACTTGTTTATATTATTTTCATTTAGGGTCTAACGTGTGCTAAAATACTTAAAAACGTTACAACCATGATCGGATATCGTACAAAACAAAGTTTCGATAAATCATGAAAAAGGAAAGCATAAATATACATTGAACGCATATATACAAGAAATAAATTATGTACATTATATACATTACGATGATTATGGTGTATGCGAACTGAGAAAGGCCTTCAGTACCTGGGAAATTTAAAATTCCATCCGCACTTATATTAGTTTTAACCGATAATTAAAATTTTTCCCGGATATAATGTTGCCCGTTTCTCAGATTTTTAGATTTCTCTCACTGTACAAGAACTGAATTAACTAAGTACAATCATTACTCATTTATACACATAAGCTAAGTGCAAGTAATAGACTCAAAATGAAAATTGTAAATATCAATAATGATTATTGTATAAGTCACACTTTGGAGAATATCACTCTTCTTAGGATTGAGATAAAAGTTTCAGATGTTTGAGCGAACTGCGTAAACTATCGTTATTCACCTGTTTCTGTTGATGAAATGAAATTGTTTTTAACTACTTGGCATCTCCAACCAAAAACAAAACATTTTGTGTAACGAAAATGTATTGCGTTTTTGTGTAACGAAAATGTATTGCGTTTTTGTGTAACGAAAATGTATTGCGTTTTTGTGTAACGAAAATGTGTTGCAACAATTTACTGATGCGAAAAATAAATAGTTACAATGTTAAATAGATTTCGACGGTCAGGTCATCATCAGTAACAAACAATAACGTTATTGTAAAGTTATTGTTTGTTAGCAAACAGCAATAGCAATAGCAATAGCAAACTAGATAGCTAGAAAAATGGCACTTGGTCATTTTTCATCCCACAAAATTCGTTGACCAATCGTTCGAAGGCTTTCGCTTTATCCAACCATATTATGTTAACTACTGCGATGTGCGTGGCCAACAAGCTGAGTTATGAGCACGGTTATATGAATAATTGTTTACACACAGGTGATCATTCCCAATAATTGAAATTGTGAACCCGATTGCAACCGCTTGTAATTTCTGATAATACCGAGAATTCCAATGATCCCAACAGACATCACATTCGAATTCAAACGTTTGCAGTTTCCCGTCCGCTTTGCATTTTCAATGAGCATTAACAAACCGCAAGGGCAGACGCTCCAAGTCTGCGGCATTAATTTAGAACATCCATGTTTTTCACACGGCCAATTATACGTACCCTGTTCAGGGGTCGGCTTGCCACAAAATTCATTTATTCATGCACGAGACGAAAAAACAAAAAAATAAGTTTACCTCAATGTATAGAGAAAAATAATTTAATAAAAACATTATTCTTCATAACAGATTGATTTGACTTTCATTTTAATTCTATTTTTTTTTAGTGCAGCAAAGCGCACCGGGTCAGCAAGTGTTATATGAATAAATGAAAGCTTATGATGAGGATGGGAGGGGGCGGGGGGCTGTAAAATGAGTATTCTTCGTGTGAGGGCTCAAATGGAAGCTTATGACGAGGAGGTTTCAAATATGGCGCTGGTGATAAATAAAGCAACTTGACATCGAGTGATAAGATACACCTCAAACTCTGAGTCATTTTTATATGCGGGTTCCGCGGGTTTATGTGAAACGCGTGAGCTAAAACACATTCGGTGTTTCAATAATTTCATTCGAAGGACGCAAATAGAAGTAACCGGGGTCCAGGGAGCTTGCCCCTGGCGGGGCGCGGAGAGCCGAGTTTTTAGCATGAATATGCTTTAGCCGTGACCTAACAACCGAAAATTGTCCCACGAGAGTGCAACGAAAGTAGCGCCAATAATTGTGATGATTTCCGCTTACAACCGAGTCGTTGCTAGGGATATGATACTTCGTCGTTTTTCATCCCACAAAATTCGTTGACCATTCGTTCGAAAGCTCTCGATTTATCCAACCATACTGTATTAACTACTGCGAAGTGCATGGCCAACAAGCTGAGTTATGAGCATGGTTATATGAATAATTGTTTACACACAGGTGATCATTCTCAATTATTGATATTGTGAACATGATTGCAACCGCTTGTTAATTTCTGATGATTTCATTGAGCTGGTGTTTCGATTATGTGATTCATAGCAGGTGATCCGAATATTGCGAGAACGGTTAGATTTGTGAAGCGGTGGTTTTTTAATAGGTAATTTCTATACTTTACACTATAGGAAGCTGTAATTTCGTATGATGTAGCCTCTTTAGCCTCTTTCTATAATAAAGTGAATGTTTACTCGCGAGTTTCTATTAGGAGATCATCATCTCACAAGAGCTCAATCGTCGTGATCATTTCTATAATAAAGTGAATGTTTACTCGCGAGTTTCTATTAGGAGATCATCATCTCACAAGAGCTCAATGGTCGTGATCATTTCTATAATAAAGTGAGAGCGAGGAGCTAAAACATTTTTTTGTTTTGAATGATAAACAGAGTTCAGAGGGGGGGGGGGGGTTCAGAGAATCGACGAGGCGTGAGTCGTGTACGGCTAAAGCATATTCATGTTTTTTAATTTTAGCCGTCTGGCTCAAAGGAACTGTGGCTTTTTTTTTTTTTTTTTTCAAGCGCACCTATATCAATGAAATTTAAGTTCATTAATCAGCTAAGTTTTGTGTCTACATTTTTGAATGTTGTAGTTTATAGTTGATAAACTTGATTTGAGTAATATTCGACATAAAATAGCACAATTTTCAGCCGATTATTGCCATTTTCAATCATGTCCAACGAAATTATACTTTTTCAATGGAATGCTTGATTTTTTGGCGGCAGAACTGATTTTTGATCGTGATCTTAAGAGAGTTACCGCCTGGAATGAGAATGGCAAATATATATTTCAGGTCTCCTAATCACAAATACACCGACTGCGATAACTAAACTGTTTTATTAGAAACAAATCAAGAACGCACCAACACAAAACTGTCTCGAATAACTCATTACAATTACAAGATCTGTAGTTCAGGACGCCCCCGCTCCCCTTATCAGTCCTTATCTCACGTTCATGGATGCCATACAAAACTCCGTAGGAACTCCATGGGTGAAGTAAGTAGGTTCAGGATGCGCTGCACTCAGCCTTGGCGGAAAAGGAAGGAACTATCCAAAACTCTTGCGCCCACACGGCCAGCCTGATACTGATCGCGCCACTGAGGTCCTGAAAGTAGAAAAACTGGCGCCAGTATCATTTTGTAATGAACACAAGAACCACACAATTTAGTTTCCTAACTGATTTTGAGATTTTCAAGTTCAAAGAATTCAAACAATTTAGTTTCCTAACTGATTTTGAGATTTTCAAGCAGAAAACTAGGTAATAACCCATTGCAAAAAGCTGTTACACCCACTGTTGGCAAGCTGTAGCTTAGAAGCTATACAACTGTTGAGTTAGCTATCTTCTGACGTCACCATTTGGAAGTGTGCAAGTATGGAAGCTATGTAACTATTGGCCATTCTTACTAACGTGATTAGCTTCAATTCTGTTATAATTACCATGTCTATAATAATTTTCTCAGTTTAGATGTCGAGTTAAAGCATGCCCAATGCTACCCAATGCTAGTGTAGGAAAGGAAGAGTGATATTACTCCTGTTCTTCTTTAATATCCAGGTGAATCCACACCTAATATTATGCTTATAGGTTTTTAAGGTTTCAGTTAGTTTTAGGATGCATTTTTTAATGGTGATTCCACACCTATTTTTAATTCTTTTTTTTTTTTTTTAGTATAGGTTCTAGGTGATTCCACACCCATATTCAAGTAATTCTATTTATTTATTATTACTATTATTATTATTTTTTTTATTAACATAGCATCTAGGTGATTCCACACCCATATTCAAGTAATTCTATTTATTTATTATAATTGTAAATTCTAGGCGATTCCACACCCATATTCAAATAATTCTATTTATTTATTTTAATTGTAGATTCTAGGTGATTCCACACCCATATTTAAATAATTCCATTTATTTATTTTAATTGTAGATTCTAGGTGATTCCACACCTGCAGTCAAGTAATTCCTTACCTTTTTTACGTTTCTATTCTTCATATTTAGTGAATTTTCTAGGAAAAGTAAGTTATTGCTTTATAGGGGGTTTTTTTTTCTAAAGATCTATTTACGTTTTTATTTGATTTGTCAACTCGATTTATATTATTAGTTGCAGAGAGAGTTAAAATCACACCACACTCTTTGTTCATAGAATTGAGTCACAAAATTTCAGATGTTATCAACATTTGTGTAGTTTTTTTTTTCTACGATAACTAAACTGTTTTATTAGAAACAAATCAAGAACGCACCAACACAAAACTGTCTCGCATAACTCATTTACAAGATCTGTAGTTCAGGACGCCCCCGCTCCCCTTATCAGTCCTTATCTCACGTTCATGGATGCCATCAAAACTCCGTAGGAACTACATGGGTGAAGTAAGTGGGTTCAGGATGCGCTGCACTCAGCCTTGGCGGAAAAGGAAGGAACTATCCAAAACTCTTGCGCCCACATATATATAGGTACCTGATATGAAAATCGAAATGAAATGAAATGAAATGTTTATTATTGCATAAGGGACACAACCTATACACTAAGGAGTTCACACAAAAACTATAAGTCCAAACTCTGCATGGTTATGAGTTATGATGTAATTATAACAAATTGAAAATTATTGTAAGTGCCACCTTAATAGAAGAAGAAATAGTTTCTAACCGATCTTTAATCACATTCGATGCAGAAATTAATCATCTGAGAATATGATTCCCTTTTTTATTTTATTTTTACACACACACGCACACGCACACGTGGAAGGACATATGCCTTCTCAGCATTGAACCCCCCTTGAAAGAGATGTATGCCTAAAACACATACAATTCGTACTAGGTACACTTAGAGGGACACATGCCTAAAAAGCAGGAAATCCATGTACACACAGCGGGATGTATGCCAAAAAGGCAGGGTATGTTCTGGTAAAATGAAACTTACCGCGGAATGGAGGGAGAACGTCGATTCCCTATTTTTCCTCTTTCACACTAGGTAGTCAACTGACAATGTCCTAGGAAGCCAGAGGACCCGAAGCGGCAGAAATGTGAGCCAAGCATGCCTAAAAGGCATATGTCCCGGCCGAAGTGTTAAAACTAATTCCCGATTAAAAGACATTTAACTTTTATGTATGTATGCATGACTTATGTATGTATGCCTTGTGTTTTTAATGTATGTATGAATGTATGTATGTATGTATATATGTATGTATGAATGTATGTATGTGTCATTCCAGACGATAACTGTCCGTAGAATTGTGCTAGAAACTTCAAACAAATTTTAAAATGTTAAGGACACAAAACGAAAGTTCAAGTTCGTTGGCCAGCATGATCGGATTACATCTTCGGGTTGAACACGCACACGCACACGCGCACGCACGCACGCACGCACGCACGCGCTTTATTTTCTAAGAAAATTCGCTAAAAGGGCTATTAACTATGATTTTGTGCGTATTCAGAATTTTGTCCTTAAAATTGTGTTTATAAATTTGCTTAAATTTCGTTAAAATAAGATTAAAAAATCCATCAAAACTTGAAGAACCATTATCAATCCCTAAACAGGTATATATCACAAAGTATTATTCAAAATGACTTTTTTTTCCATTAATTCGAAAGGTACTGGTTTAAATAAAATTGGCTCACATGGTCTAGGTACATGTCTGATTTTGGATTGTATTTACTGGTCCATTAAATCGTGGTCCACCTAAGGTATGTCTATATTTAAAATCCAGCCTTAAGAGTCTTCTGCAGAAAGAAACATTCAATCCACTTGAAAATAGCTCAATGTATGTTTATGTTTCTTTGTGGGGAAGTGTTATTATTCCTAGAAGGGAACCTCTACCTGTGAGCTGGTCCTTTTGTGCGACGAAGAAGCGGGCGTCCTATTCACCGACTCTCGAGTGATGGATTGAGCTGTGAGGACACCCATGAAGTTCACACGCCCTTCTAACAATCGTCTCATCCGAATTTCGAAGACTCCTTTTTTCCCTTATAAGCTAGCGGATTAGCTGGTACATTTCTTTTATGAAGCAGGTACCTCGGGTAACCCACGAGCCTTCATGGGCTTCGGAGTAACATTTTTTAGCATGGAACACGCTTTAGCCTTGGACTAACTAGCGAAAAACGTTACGCGGATGTGTAACGAAACCTTTAACTAGCGATAAACGTTACGCGGCTATGTCACGAAACCTTTTGACATTTTGTCTTTGCTTTGGCACATAAACAAAAAAATCGTTAAGTAAATTGTTGACGAAAATTTTCCCAGTTGTTTTCTGATGATTTGCGCTTACAACCGAGTCGTTGCTAGGGAAATGGTTCTTCGTCGTTTCTCATCCCACAAAATTCGTTGACCATTCGTTCAAAAGCTCTCGATTTATCCAAACATATTATGTTAACTACTGCGAAGTACTTGGCCAACAAGCTGAGTCATGAGCATGGTTATATGAATAATTGTTTACACACAGGTGATCATTCTCAATAATTGATATTGTGAACATGATTGCAACCGCTTATTAATTTCTGATGATTTCATTGAGTTGGTGTTTCGATGATTTGATTCATAGCAGGTGATCCGAATATTGCGAGAACGGTTTTATTTTTGAAGCGGTGGTTAAATCATTTTAACAGGTAATTTCTATACTTTACACTCTAGGAAGCTGTAATTTCGTATGTAGCCTCTTTAGGACATTTCATTGACGATGCCCAGGGTCCGGATCAGATGAGTGGCTCTTAGAGCTAGCATACGAGGCTGCAACACATACGAGTCTGCAACTAAAGACATAAAAGTCCAGTCATGCAGCATGACCCCATGAGCGAATTTTTGAAGAAATCTTCTATTATTTCGATTTTTGACTGATTTTTCAACTTTAAAATTTTTGAAAACTTGATACATATTCTTATAGGAAATTTTACGCTGATTCCGAATATACCACATGTTAGTATGCTGAAAAAATTATTTCGCACAACTAATCGCAAAAAACAGGCTATTTTGAAATTTTTAACTACATTTTTGAAAATTTCAACCCGAAGATGTAATCCGATCATGCTGGCCAACGAACTTGAACTTTCGTTTTGTGTCCTTAACATTTTAAAATTTGTTTGAAGTTTCTAGCACAATTATACGGACAGTTATCGTCTGGAATGACACATACATACATACATACATATATACATACATACATACATTCATACATACATTAAAAACACAAGTCATACATACATAAGTCATAAGTCATTCATACATACATACAAGTTAAATGTCTTTTAATCGGGAATTAGTTTCAAAAACGCTGCAAATTATTTCACAAAGGTTTATTATTTTTTCAATTGAGTTTGATCGTAGTTTTAGTTGGCTTGCGTACGTCATAAGGCCCGTCCAGACTCCTCGGCGTGTCCCATTTCGAGTTGCCACAACCTATACTTCTATAATTATATACGCATGTTTATATTTCTCGATTTGAGCTCCTATCTATTCAAATAGTTATTGCCTTAATAATATCATTATCTAACCACGTAAGAAAAGTCGAGAGGATATGTTATTAAATATGCGTAGGAAAAGCATTGGTATTAACACACAAATATGACCTAGAAAAAAACATATATTCATGCCTCGAAGGAACGCCGTACCCACCACAAGGTGCCGCGGCGCCTCCTCTCACTCCATCCCCCCCCGGACGGCGGACGGCGGACGGCGGACGGCGGACGGCGGACGGCGGACGGCGAACGGCGGACGGCGGACGGCGAACGGCGGACGGACATTTCAAATTTGGATTCTACGCACCTTGAAACGTAAAGTGACAAAGTTTGAGGGGGGGTTATAACATTTTTTTGCTATACGATCACATAGGCTTATTATTGGAAATAATAAACCAAAAAACGATCGTTCAATTCCCAAATTCAATTTATTAAAAGAAACACACACGACTATGTACAGAGAGGGAACGCACCGCACGAGAGATTGCCCAACAACGACTGCCCCGAGCTTCGGGAGGTCCGAAGCGAGGTGCTTCCACTAAGAGGAGAGTACTGCTGAAGGCAGTAGTTTTATTATTTTTCCTCCCTATGATAGAGGATCACATAATTTACATACATATATGCATAAAAAAAATGCGTTAAACTTCAGAATATGATTCAGAATAGGATGAAACGGATTTCTGCATAAAATTTTTTCAAAAAATCACATTCTACAAATTTTGAGGCGAGAGCAATAGCTTAATTTTCTTCAAAAATTCGCTAAAATGTCCCAATGTGTTGCAGACTCCTATGCAAGCGTTTCTGATGATTATCGATTTAATTAATTTCCTTTGATTTTGACGTACAACCTAGTCGTTGCTGGGAAAATGAAACTTCTTTAGTTTTCACCGGACAAAAATCGTTCTCCACTCGTTGGAAAGCTCTCAATTTGTCACGCATTTCTTTCGTTCTTCTATTCATGTCGCAGTTTTATATTTATTTATGTTATAAATGGATATAGTAAACAATGCCGCTTGTTTGGTAGTCACTTGGTTGGGAAGTTAATCTTGATTATGGAAATTGTAGACGCGCACCATAACAGAAAATTTCCTACCTAGGTACTCTGTTCTAATTTCGATTAGTAAACCATTTATGTCGTAGTTTTAAATTTATTTACGTTTACGAATTAGCTGGAAGAAAGCATGTTCCATGATTTAGCATTTTAGCCGAAGGCTCAAAGCGGAAAGCAACCGGGGAGGTCAATCGGGTTGCGAGACCCGAATGGCCGAGTTTTTTTTTTCCGTGTTGGATACAGTGTCAGGTTTGAAGACCTCAGTGTGGATTGGAGAATCAGTAAGAACGTTGCAACGACAACATGAAGGGAGGAGTAGAACTCGAAATTTCCCGACTGCATTTTTTAAAGGTGGTAAATGGGTAGGTTTTTTAAAGGGGGTTCAAGAGTCACTACTAATTTTATTGTTTTTCGTTTACCTGTTTCTTTGGCGTCCGGTCAAGTGTGACGATTTTTGAGTTAACAGACGAAGAGGGTGTATAGAGTGTAGGCATGTGCATGTCATGGTTTGTACGTATAAATATGTGGAAAGGTGCCTTAGAAGTGGCCAGGGTAGGTGTGCTGAAGAAAACTTCAGAAGTGGCCAGACTGGTTTCATTAAGTGTAGGTAGTAATCACTGAACATTGAAACAGGTTCTGAATAATTGTTTACACAGGTTATCCTTCTCTATTAATTTTGTAAACATGATTGCAACTATTACACTAGATAGAAACTTGGAAGTTGAAATTTGACGGGGAGACTCTCTGGGACATTAAGAAACGATTGAAATGATGGGCTCTTTCCTAATCAGCTGAGTGACCTAAATTCTCTCCTGTTCTCCCAAAGAACATGTTCCATGTTCTGTCAAGATATAATAGTGCTTAGGACTACAATTTTTTTGAAGTGTAAAGTTCTATAGGCGCGAAAAATTTAGCGAGGTGTGAATACGATTTTACCGTCACGTTTTTTTCCGTCACGCTGTATTGACAACCAAACCGTTGCTGGGAAAATGAAACTTCTTTAGTTTTCACCGGACAAAAATCGTTCTCCACTCGTTGGAAAGCTCTCGATTTATCACGCATTTCTTTCGTACTTGTTCTTCTATTCATGTCGCAGTTTTATATTTATTTATGTTACAAATGGATATAGTAAACAATGCCGCTTGTTTTGTTGTCACTTGGTTGAGAAGTTAATCTTGATTATAGTAATTGTAGACGCGCACCATAACAGAAAATTACCTACCTAGGTACTCTGTTCTAATTTCGATTAGTAAAACATTTATGTCGTAGTTTTAAATTTATTTACATTTACGAATTAGCGGGAAGAAAGCATGTTCCATGTTTCAGTATTTTAGCCGAAGGCTCAAGGCGGAAAGTTACCGAGGGTCCAGGGGCGGAGCCTGTCCACTTTTACTTTCCCAACATCCCAATTTTCTTCAATCAATCCTGATTTGATGAACCTCAACATTCGGAACGACTAACTTGTAAGTACTCATCTTGTGACGGAAAAAGTAGAACATTGACGATACGTGAATGTCCCCTTATAAGTGTGACTGGAAAAATCAAATACGTATTGCCAGCTGGGTGGGGGTGCTGCAGGATAAGCTAACCGCTACCGAGTTTGGTCTCTGTCTAATAAGAATAACGTGTAGTTTCTGTTTCTCCAATAAATTAACACTTAGTTTCTACCAGGTGGTGAGTGAACACTCAGTACCTCCAAGAAATAATGAAGGTAAATATATCCTTATATATAAAACTCAAAGTTTGTTTCTATCTACCTATCTATGTACGTTCCCAATAGACGGCTAGACGGCTGGACCGATTCTGATGGGAGCGGTCGTACAAATGATAAGCGAGTTCCGGAGCACACAGGTCTGAACTCCAAAACATCCTTCTACTTCATATACGGGCTATACTTCGCTACCGATTTGTTTGGTTCCCGAACTTTTGTTATTATGGTTGCTAACAGGCAGTTTTTTATGGGAAATTTGTGACAAGTGGAGAAGCCTTGAAGGTTTGCTACGGGCGTTCTGAGTGAAGCATGTTTTTCATTATTGATAGGTGATTGATCCTAGGAAGTTGAAACTTGCTAGGGAGACTCTCTAGGTCTTTAAGAGACGATTGAAATGATGGGCTCTTTCATGATCAGCTGAGTGAGCTAAATCCTCTTCTGTTCACCCTAGGAAGTTGAAATTCGATAGGGAGGCTCTCTGGGCCATTAAAAGACGATTGAAATTATGGGCTCTTTCATGAACAGCTGAGTGAGCTAAGTTATCTCCTGTTCACTCTAGGAAGTTGAAATTTGATAGGGAGACTCTTTGGGACGTTCAGCAGTCTATGTACCTAACTAACCCAAACTAATCCACAGTTAACCGGCTAGTATTATATACTTTTTACTTTCAGCCTCAAGCCAATGCTACCAGACGTTGTGAGAACCTAGTTACATGGTACAGGTACATCGAATGTCTTCAACGTTTTTCTGATTATTAGAAGTTGTATTTGGTATGAAAAATGTGGAGAACATTGGTAGGTTAATAAATCGATTTTTACCAACAAAAATAGTGTTCAGTGAAATCGACTAAGTTCGACAGTTGAATCGGAAGTCCTTCCAGCTGTACTCATCTTTATTGAGTGCAGACGACAAAATGTGTTGCACTGCAAGAAGCTGGCATTGGTAACGACGAATAATTGCATCTATAGGGCTATTTGAGTTAGAACTCTGGTAAAAGATCATTCGTGAGACTGAGATCGTGGGATGCAGATGAAGAATGTCCTCAATATGCCTCTAATACAAAAAGTCCAGTCATGCAGCATGACCCCATGAGCGAATTTTTGAAGAAATCTTCGACATTTCAGTCGCTATTGATCGTGTTGAGAAATTTTAGTGTGATTTTAGATTTTGTGTGAATGATTTTGATAGACAAACATGGAATCAAATTATTAACACATGCACAGAGTAAACTCATCAGTTGTGATTACATTTTTTTTTTTTTGTTTTTAAAGCACCTACTACCTACGTTTTAAACAGCATGATTCTAGGATTGGTTATACAGGGATACTTCCATAAGAGTAGTTCAATCTGAATTTGGACGATGTTTCATGCAAATATTACCGATTTTTACAACTAGCGAACGGCATTATTTCGATTTTTGACTGATTTTTCTACTTTGAAATTTTTGAAAACTTGATACATATTCTTATAGGAAATTTTACGCTGATTCCGAATATACCACATGTTAGTATGCTGAAAAAATTATTTCGCACAACAAATCGCAAAAAACAGGCTATTTTGAAAATTTTGACTACATTTTTGAAAATTTCAACCCGAAGATGTAATCCGATCATGCTGGCCAACGAACTTGAACTTTCGTTTTGTGTCCTTAACATTTTAACATTTGTTTGAAGTTTCTAGCACAATTCTACGGACAGTTATCGTCTGGAATGACACATACATACATACATACATACATACATACATACATACATATATACATACATACATACATACATACATAAAAAAATGCGTTAAACTTCAGAATATGATTCAGAATAGCCTGAAACGGATTTCTGCATAAAAATTTTTCAAAAATTCACATTCTACAAATTTTGAGGCGAGAGCAATAGCTTAATTTTCTTCAAAAATTCGCTAAAATGTTCATTCTGCTACACAAATTTGGCATGTTTGGAAGTTTTTTGATTTCAGACTGTAACAGTGAAAGTGAGCCAAGAGTAATCTCGAGTATTGTCGGCTGGGTGGAGGTGCAGGATATTCACTTTATTATTGGGTGTGACCCATAAAAATAGGAGAGCCTCCAGAAGGTGTCAAGAAGAGTTCAAGAACGGAAGTTGACAATGGAAATGGTAACTAAGGAGAACTGCATCCTTAGGGCTATAAGAGTTTGACTGCCCTCAAGGAAGGGATGCTGAGTGTCTTCAACACTTCTCTTATCCAAAACATGTTTATTCTCATTAAAATTTGGAATATGTGGAAGTTTGGCGATTCCAAACTGTGAAATTGAGTCATGTGTAATCAAGAATTTCCAGTTGTGCTGAGCATTGCTACAATGCAGGATATTAACTTGGTTATTGAGTGCGTCCCGCAAAATTAGGTGAACCTCCAGAAGGGGTCGAGAACAGAGGACGCCATTGGTAATGAAGAGTAATGGTATCACTCGGGAAGCTAGCTATTAGTTGGTTTAGACTTTGGTAAGAGGGCAATTGTCAGGCAGAGGATGAGGGGTGTCAAGTGTCATCAATACTTTCAACACAAGAAATGTATTCTGCTATAAAAATTTGGAAAATATTGAGGTTTCATGGTTCCAGACTACCAGTAAAAGAGAGTCAAGTGTAATCTAGTATTCAAATCAAAAGTTTTTTAATTCCTTCAGTAACAAGATTGAATAATAACATACATGTAGATTGGACTGCAATCCGAACGACATGGAGCTTTGCTCCGTAGAGAGTGTTGTCAGCTAAGTAAGGGAGTTGCAGCGTATTCACTTTGTTATTAAGTGCTTGCCGCAAAACTAGGCGAACCTCCAAACGAGGTCGCCATTGCTTGAAGAGTAATATCGCGGGGGAGTTTAGTATTTAGAGTTTAGTCTTAGGTAAGAAGGCCTATTGGCTTCAAATACATATCCAATATAAATTATGTACCTACTCTGCAATCAAATTTGGAAAATGTGAAAGTTTGGTGATTCCAAACTGTCCCATTAAAAGTGAGTGATTTGTGATCAACTACTGCCAGTTGGGCTGGGCACTGCGGAATATTCAAATCGTTATTGAGTGTGTGCCGCAAAATTAGGTGAACCTCCAGAAGAGGCCGAGAACGGAGGCCGCCATTGGTAACGAAGAGTAATGGTATGGCTCGGGGAGCTATTAGTTAGAGTTTAGACTTCGGTAAGAGGGCAATTGTCGGACAGAGGTAGAGGGATGTCGAGTGTCCGCGGCAGAGCCCACCACTTGTATAATTAACACTTCCACTTGGCGCCCCACAAAGCCCCTGTCCAACTCCACACCTAAACAACCCTCGAGGCCCCCGCTGCGGCTGTCTGTTGACACCACCTCTTTGTACCCGCTGTCCACTGTGTCCACACTCTCCACCACTC
The DNA here is from genome assembly GCA_030762985.1 of Adelphocoris suturalis. Taxonomy (NCBI): domain Eukaryota; kingdom Metazoa; phylum Arthropoda; class Insecta; order Hemiptera; family Miridae; genus Adelphocoris; species Adelphocoris suturalis. The sequence continues at coordinate 34,980,843 of CM061047.1, read as the reverse complement.
CCGTCCTCTTTGAAGTGGTCACGATTTGAGTTATTCGGTAGCTCGGTGAAATCAACACCTTCAAAACGCATGTTTACTTTTCACCTTTCTTTTCAAAAACAAAACCTCGAAAATCCATCTTTGGATAAAAACCTCCGCTCTTTTGCGCAGATCACTAGACCGTAGATAATATCAAATTAAGCCTTCGGTACAAACATCAATATCCACATAAGCTATCTAGATGTAGGAATCCACTGAAATAAAAACATTCAAATAAAATTAAACATCTACTTTCGCATAAGAAGTACGTGTACGGGTAATGCAAGATATTATAAACTCGATTTCTTGGACATCGAAGTTATGTCAGATGGGTCGATCACCATAGTTTATAAAGGAATGTTTACCTCTAATGCTGAAAATGGAATTTAATGATAAAAGTTGTATACCTATTTCCACAAAACATAGAGTTACAATGCTAGAACGACATTGAAGCAAAAAGAGACTGAGCATATGAGGGAATCCTTGGGCTAATTTTTTTGCCAGTCGACCTATGGTGCTGAAATTTAAAATTAAGCGCCTTCGGGACTTCTAGAAGACAATTAAATGGCACGGACTTGCACTGGTCAGGAGGGACCCTAGATTTAATAGAGAGTTCCTAAAGCGACAGGGAGATAGAGATGAGGCGCCTTATTGTGAACGGAAAACACTACTGCGCATGTGCGGGGAAATAAGGCGCCTCATCTCCAATACGACAGATTTATTCCACTTTTGCATAAGACGCTTTATCCCGAACCTACCTGTAGCGTACAACTATTTGGTGTTGTCACCATGGCAACACCTTGATACTACAGCTACTAGGTAACCTCATTAATTATTACGTTTCTATATAAAAATATAATTCATTCTTCGAACAAATTGTGTTCAAAAGGTATTCATTTAATATTCTACACAACCTATCCCATCTCTTCCTCCCTATCGCAAATAATCTTACCCACCGATAACAGTAGGTAATATTCATTTCTTGTTGGTATTCATGATTCATGAAAATTATATTCCTTTTCTTGTTCATAAATTTTCAAAATCTGCCAAAATTTGAAATGGAGCAATCATATGATTTTGTTCGCATGTAAATACTATTTCCCAAATTAATATTTTCATAAATTCACTCCGTTCTAAGTCTCACTCGTGTCCACTTATTTCAATAATAATATAAATTTTCAGAATATTTTGATAGGTTATGGGCCCAGCAGCTTGCCATAATACAAATATTTGGTAATGCACCATAAGACAGGTAGGTACAAGGGTAAAGTACAGAACGAGAAGAGATCAACCGTGGAACCCAATATAGAACCTTTGAATGACGGAAACTTCAAGACCTGGAGACTGAACGTATGGGCATGGTCAGTAGAAAATAACATGTTTCAATATGTGTCAGGAAAACATGAAAACCCAAGAAAGAAAGAAAATTCAGATGCCGTATTTGAATGGGAATCCGCGGATAAAAGAGCTAACAATATCACCCAAACAAATATACTATGTAAAACATTAGAAAACTGTGAATGCGGTCTGGGTGAAATTGCACGAACTGCATGGAGTTGAACCTTCAGAAGGAGAAAAACTGGCTGAAGAAATATTTGAATTCGAAGAAAGTGATATATTACAAAAAGTACGTACATATCTTCAAGTATCTGAATAATTAGAAGAATCAGTAAGTGTGATTGATAAAACGATCAAAGAAATCCAAATCGAGGAACTATTTTTGGTTGCAAACGAAAAATCCAGTTGCTTGGGTGGGAAGACCTACAAACCACTAATTTATGGATACCACATTGTTCCGTGTCAAATGGAGGACACACGGCAAAAAAGTGTTCAACCATCAAATGAAACCTTGGGAAAAGATTCCAATAAAAGCAAACAACAAGAACTCTCACTCTAACGACGCAAATATGAAAAGCTAATAGAGCAGTGGAAACATGGAGTATGGTAGAAAAAGAATGATAGTTTACAGCTACATTACTACAGACAAAAGGCGGCGACCATAAGAAATTCAAATTTGCCCAGAAAATATTTGCAGAGACCGAAGAAAATAGAGTGAACTTTACACACTATTCATGGCGACGAAGGACGGAAATGAGGAACCTCGAAGTGAGGCGGAGGGAATGGCCACCCTGGAACGACCTAGAACAAACGGACATCAAGTGAGGCTGCTTGTCGGAGAAGACACTCCATGTATTCACAAAACTGAACAGCCTGACAATCACATGATCTTGTTGGCATGTAAAAACTATTTCAAAAATTAACTTTTTAATAAATTCACTCTGTTCAAAGTCACACTCGTGGACACTCATTTCAATAATAACATACATTTTCACACTATTTTAATAAACTTTCCACCTCACGGCATACGCTATCAGGTGGGCTGTTAGCTCCGAAAGTCTTCAGCTAAGAGAGTTACAATTATAAGATCGATGTCGACGGTCATTCCCTTTATTAAAAAGTTATTGTTTGTTACTGGAGATGTCAATCAATATCAATCTAATATTGTAACTCTATATTTTTATGTTTTGTGGAAAAAACAACGTTTTTCAATAAATTAAGTTTTCTTTAATAAAATGGATGTCTACAACTTCGCATAAAATGTATTGTACAAAGGGATACTTCATGCAATCAATGAAGTTTTCTTTCCCACTATGTATGAATGAATGAAAGTAACATTTAAAAACAATAAAATCAACTTGCGGTCATTTTTTTAAATTGATGCGGGATAAAACCATTTCACTTGTTTATTATTCAATAACGAGCTATTTTCATGAGCTTTCGATGAATGATTTACATTGCTCCTCGGTTCAAATATAATTCTTCCGATAATTCAGAGCTCGGAATGACAACCGATTATTATTGACGTCTCGAAACGGGCTACGAACAGACTGATATAACGGACTCGTTGAAAATGCCATCAAACGGTAGATTGCATTCGCGACCCCTCTCCCGTCATCGCCCTCAGATTTCAATTTTCGGTGTATCGGCCGGAAAAAAACTTTAAAAAAAAAAGAAAAAAACCCACGAGCCCTCCAACGCGAAGTTGATAATTGAATCGTTTTTAATCAGTTTGATTGATAACAGCTGCCGTAATAAATGGGACTTTCGCTCTAAAACGTTGAATAAACTGGACGAAATCATATCGACGGGAAACTTTTTGCCCGCCGCGGTGAGAGGGAGCGGATATTTTCGGGTAAAATAACGCAAAAGATGAACGAGCTCTTCATATTTCCCAGCGGTCTGAGAGAACGAAGGGAAGGGAGTATGGAGGTTGCGATATATCAAAGATAAATGAATGTTATTAATTCTACTTCGGTGGAAAAAATTGTTCCAAACACGTTTCACTCCATCAATCAAATTGTTTTTCATCAACAGTTTACCCATGGGTGCTTATCCGCATCATTTTACTGGGAGTTATTGTTGGAATCATTCAGATGGAAAGGCACAAGTTTCTGTCTGTAACTATAATGGGTGGAGAGCGTTTTGTTTGACCACTCAAGACTGTTTGCTATCACTCGCCTAAATAATATAATTACAGTTTTTATCTTGACGATTTATCGAGCAGAAATTTGAAAATAAAAGATAACATTAGGCTTGTTCCTTGAGATGAATGAGTGTCACTGACACGTAGTATAAGAATCATATGATTGCTTGTTATCATATGATTAAGTTGATTTGGTAACTTGATAAACATCAATATACCAACATAACATAGTTCTCTTCTATTTTGTGTTAGTTCTTCCGCTGAAATTTGTGGTCCAATGCATTAAGAAGTGACGGTCATGGCAACGACTCCTAAGGAAAATGCGTTGGAAAGGAATACCGGTGGGATATACTCGCATACAGGAAACTATCTCTAAGGAATCGTGAGATTGTCTTTTCAACAGGAGCGGGTCAAACGATGGAAGAACCCTGAAAGTTAGACAGGAATCGAACGACTCGAGCTCCAAGATGGAATAAATGCTTTTCATAAGACAGAATGTAGATTAATGAGTACAAAAGGGAATGCCCGTGGAGAAAAGAGTGCGATGGAGAATGAAGCTGATAGAGAAAGACAGCATAGAATGTTGGAACTGGCAGAAGCTGATAGAAGTGAGTCCTCTCAAAAGCAAATATTAAATCTTCATGCTGATACCAAAAATGATTTTAGTAGCGACAATAATGTACACAGTAGAAGGGTACAGTGCAAGAAGGAAGTCAATGTAAATTTAAGAGAACAGTTTAGTTATTTTCAAGGAGTCACTGACATTGGTAAAGTTTGTTTTAGTCGTGATTCAAAAAAACTGTGTGATTTTGATCATAAGCGAACCTCTGGCGTATGTGCGCATAATGGAGTTACTATGGTGGCGCTGCTGGTGGTGGTGCTACTATAGTGGTTCGGATCACTCGCATAACCACTACTTTTGAGTTGCCGAATTTCAACCGAGATCCTACACAGTGGCCACTCTTTAGCACCATACATGACAGGTCAACGGAGTTGGGCCGATACCCTGCCAACGAAAGTCTGGTTTGGCTGAAGAAGTTGCTCGAAGGAAATGCATGTTATACCATCTTCGTTTTTGCTTGGAGGTTTATAGAGGGTGGTGGATAGTCGTCAGACTATATAGACGCACTCACGCTGGGGCAGCGAAAGTAAGTTATAGAACTACTAAAGAACGTTAGGGTTATTGGAGAAATGTGCGTATTGGAAGATGAGTACCCATCGAGCTATTGGGCTAAAATTGAAAAAAGTGTGTCTCATGAAGACTTAGTTGAGGATCTTATCTTGAATGAACGCATGATCAAAGAGAAGACGGAAACGGGTTTCCATCTACAGTTTAACATGCAGTGGAGGGTTTCGTTTTGACTACCAACAAAATGGATGGCTATTTGAAAGAAGAGCTTCGAATCATCTCGAGGGGAGATTATCGTTTACCGTGCAGCGGGAACAAGGGAGGTCTTCGAACTGTCTGTAAACAAGGATTGAACCGTTAACAGAAAACCGATTCTCGCAAGAACTTCGCTATAGACTTGCACAACAGCATGGGTTCCTCGGATTTATGCGTTTATCATAAATTATTATGATAGCATGAAGAAGGAAGAACAAGCAAGCTGCACAGGGGCGTGACAAAATGCAAAGACGAGTGTTCACTTAAGACCAGACCCGCTTGGCGCTCCAGATGTTACTACCCATATTTATATTTGAAACCAGTTCTGTTACCGTTATGGGCTTCTCTGTGAAAGAGAATGGACTTTTAAGTGCGAGTAGTTTAAAAGGAGAGGCAAAAAGTGAGGAGTATGACTTCATGTATGCAATAAACCTTCCCATAGAGCACCCATATATCAACTTAATCCATCCATCTGGAAAGAGTTCAGCAGACCACATGATCGGATATTGGAGTATCTGCCTGACTCGCTACGAAATCAGCAAAGCTACGAGAACATTTGAGCAAAATGTGCCTGGGAGAAATAACACTGACAGATATTACAATTAAATTATATCACTGCTTGTTATCATATTGATACGAACGAAGGTGGATAGGATGGTTCATTTCCCAAGAAATCAGCACAATACTTACTAGAAATTCAATTAACAGGGAACAAGCATTACACGTTACACCTCACAACAACTTTTCATGCCCTGTCCGCGTCCTTGCCTACCACAACACCTGTTCAACATAACTAGTCATGCACTGGTTGTACATTACAATATTATTGCGTTGGTTTGGTAAACTCTATTTCGTATTCGTTCTTCCCTTCATTTTAATTCTTTCACTGACAATGGGAATATTGCATCAACTTTTTCAAAGTAAATTATCAGTGATAGGGTAATGCCGAATTTCCTCATATAAAGTAAGGTAGGATAGACAGTAGGACAAGAGAAGACATATGATTGTGTTGAAGGTCAGCGTACGACCTAGTGAGTGAAGTTGCAGGAGAACTTGCTCTATCATCATCCACCATCTCATAATCTCGTGAAACTCAATAAAAATGCCGATAATAGGGACGCTGACTGTCTGAAGAAACCCTAGCTTCTTCGGTAAACGCTAACGAGTTTTTCAACCTTATCCCTTGCAGTTATTTTTTCTAAATTCCTTCATGGATGGAAGGTACTGGTGTCGTGGGGATCCAAAACTAGTGCTAGAGATGCTTGATGCTTTGACAAGTTCCCCCACCAACACAAGCGGCCTAAAGCCACAGATGTATGCTGCAAACTTTGATCATCATCCAGGTTAGCATTCGAATAATTTCTAAATGGGACGACTGTCTACTTGGATGCAACACAGGTCACTTGCAGGGGCGATGATGATGAGGGATGGAATGATGAGCGGAGGAATGGATCTTTAGTGCAGGCTGCTTGCAGTGGATGGGAACAAGATGCTTTTCAGGGAGTTGTTGAAGAACTGGCACTTGAAACATGGCTCACTGAAGAGGAGTTTGTTCGTCTTTTGTACTGTTCCAATAAATAATTTGGAAGCAGTGTTGGGTGTGGATGGAGTTGAATAGTTGAGTGTTAGCGTCCCTCGCCATTCTGTATTTCTAGTTGCTCTTTGAAAATTCCCTGATGATAAAGCATGCCTGCCAAATTTTCCATTCAGGGTATTGGTCCACCTGGTAAGATCAAGGCTATCACAATTTTTAATCTAAAATAAAGATGATCATGGATAAAATGAGAACAGACACAAACATTAAGTTGAGGATAAGTAGTAGTCCAGTCTTTGGTCCACAAACTTGACTGTTTATATAAGTATTTAACGCAGGAGGTTACTTTGCTTGAGGAGATTGGATAGTTTTTTGTTGTTTTTTGTTCATACAAGTGTAACAAAACCGTCTTTTGGCCCAATGGTTAACTGTCCGATATTCATTCAGTCAATTTTATCTTTCTTTGATATTGTATTTTTTATCCATTAGGATAAATATACATGAATTATTAGGATGTACATATACATGAATCATTTCTAGTCTGTTGGATTTTGATTCAAATTACCAACATTCAAATCAAGTATTCCGTCTTGGTAGCTATTATGTCTATTTAGTAGCTAAAATAAAATTAAAATTTGACGCAAATAACAATGTAAATTATGGGAAACTTATTATCAAATGTAGGAGCGATTTTATGAGTGAACGTTTAGAGCTTTTGATACACTGTGATATCGGTATTTGATTGTGATATCGGTATTTTGTGTACGAGAGTAAAGAAGTTAAACATTGGAGGGTGTATTCGGTTAATAACTTTAGATTCACCGGTCATACCAAGGAACAGGTTGTATAAATTGATTTAGAAACTCTTCAGGATGATATCTACAATCGATTCTACTAAAACTATTGAAACCCTTTTTAGGAGTAGTTAGAATAGGTTACTTCCATTGAGCCTCTTTGATGTTGGGCTGTCAGTAGGGTGTTACTACAAACGTTCTGACTTTGCAACATTCCGGTAATAGATGTTATCTAGGGGATTTCTGACGTCACAACAACCCTTTCCTATCTGAGAGCTTACGAGGAAAATTCTGTCGAGGAAAATTCTGCCAAAAGAAAATTCTGTCCGTAAAGTAAAACCGCAAAAACAGCTCCTCGTTATTTGAAAGTGAGGTCGGAAAATTTTGTTCACAAAGAAAAGCAATAATGTTGTGACGTCAGACTGGTCCTTGCTTACATGTAGGATAGGGACGTTGTGACGTCAGGTTTCCTAGCTTACATTTAAAATAGAAATTCTGGGACGTCAGGAGGTTCCTAATACATGTAGAACAGGGATGTAGTGGCGTTAGAATGCCCCTAGTTTCCATGTTTGATCGGTAGGTAGTGACATCAGAAGGTCCCTACATGTAGAATAGGTATGCTGAGACGTCTGAAAGCTCCTAGTATCATCACATCACTGTCTCTCAAACAGCACAAGCGTGGAGGCTAGTTTGAGGAACACACCCTCCTTCATTCGTAGTGAATGTGTTAATTGTAGACACACTCGATTAGGAGAATACATCGACGACTGATCGAAAGAGTGATATAAATAACGTGATCGTGCTCAGGGAACAGAGAAAAAAAAAAGAAAAAAGAAGAGTCGATTTGAAGTGAAACAGCAAAAGTGAAGAAGCGGAAAGGGGGAATGAGGAGAGGAAGAAGGCAAGCGAAAGGAGGCAATTTGTCACTGGGGGACTATCAATCAAATTGTTCCACGCATTTGCCCCTAGTCCGGAGCAGCTGTTCCTTTGGGCAGAATGGGAAGAGGAGCGAACTGTTCCGAACTGACTGCGGAGAGAGAATGGCAAAGGAGAAAGAGAGAGAACGAGAGACAGAGAGGGTTGGGGAGCTGGGTGAGCTCACTTCATTTCCCAATATTAGGAAACAAATCTCTCTCTTTCTTTGCCCTACTCCGTCCGCCTTCCACGCCGGCGTTTCCCAGGGTCATCCATTTTCTCTTATTATATCGTTTCTCCTTTCGTCGTGGGGTGGATTTCTGGTTTATATTAGGTCGAATCAAATAAAGTTATCGGGTTGGGGGGCGCCGTTCGTTTTCTTTTTCTTGGTTCTTTCTCCTGATATTTCATACCAGCCAGAGCTAATAAAAAAAACTATTTATAGTTTCTTGCCAGGATTGCGCCAAAATAAAATCGTTTCAGCGAATTGGGTTAAAGAAAAAAGAAGCGTTGTGGTGTTCTAAAAATTTAGAATAACGTCTTCACTGAGACCCATTTTGGGAATTAGTCAACGAACTATGACTGGCTAAAAAAATGACTGATTTTACCAGTTTTTATCTGTTTACTTTATTTTATTTATTTTTATTTTTTTTTTTTTTTCAACAGAAATTAACTGAAGTAAGTAGGTGATGAATAGTTGCCTGCCCAAAAAAAAAAAGAAAAAAAAATCGTAGCCCCACAAAGTTGGCTGAAATTGAAACTTTTTGAGTTTTGGTTTATTTATTTTATTTATTTTTTTCAATAAAGAACCGTTGTCGTAAATAAAGGACCCCCCCCCCCCTCCCTTATAATTTGTTGGCTTACGTTTCGATGATGGTTGATTTGACTCAAAAATCATACATCGGCCGGGGAACATTCAATCAACCCTAAAAGGTAAGATGTATGTTGTATTCGTTAGTCTACCTGCTTTTGTGTCTATATGTGCCACAATGTCGGGCCAAGTTCAAGATGAGCCTATGACTTTGAAGGTACAGAATGTTGGTTCTCCGAATAGTTGATTTAGATCAGAATGACCAGTTTTTATGAGCCGAATAAAATGAATTATTAAAACCCCATTACATTGTTATAGTAATGGTCATCCCTGAACTCCAATAAACAAAAATATGCACCATAATTATGTTTACAAAACACTCAAATTTCCATAAAATCTCTCAAGAATCGTGATTCTCGTTCAATCCGTACCACAACAAATGAATAAAAGCTACACATTTACTAGATTCATGAAGAAGAGCTTTTTGGCCGTCCACAACGGGACGCATTACCAGGGCGGAGACCATAGGTTTGGGCCGCCTTCGGGACCAGCACAGTTGCTGCTGGTTATGATCAACTTCAGTTGGTCCTAATGTGTCCGTTGTAATATAATCTCGGTGTTATAATAACTCGGTGTTGCTGGGGCTCCGCCCCCTGCACTCCCTGTAAGATCCAATTAAAACCTTAAGCAAAAAAATCGAACATCCATTAGACTCGTACCCCCTGAACCTATCCTCATCTTGTGTAAAGAAAAAAGACAGGAGGCGCTTTGCCATCCAATGGCTAGGATGTTGAAAGGGAAGGCCTATATAACAATCTGAGTGACCGGTGCAAGAAGCCGGATATCGTTACCGTCAAGCCCGATGGGTCTGCAATAATCCTGGAGGTCCAGGTTGTCAGTGGCAGCAGATCTGTCGGGCTAAGATAAACAAGTATATGACAGAAATGACCTGCGGCAGATGATTTCCGAGTTAAAAGGAGTGGCAGCTAGTAACATCAAGGTCATGGCCGCGACTTTGTCATGGTGCGGGGTGTGTTGCGAGAAAAGTCCCACAAAGTTACTCGAATTGGGCATTTCGGCATGAGTGCTCCACGGTATCACCACCCGCATCCTGAGGGGATCTTCTTACATAAGCAGGAGGTCATTTTATAGGAGCACTTCCTTTCATCCCACTCTTCCTTCTCATCCCTCTGCAACTTCTTCTGATCCCTAGACCGGCGTAGGGGTAAACCTGGGCCTCCTCCCCACTTTTTTAAATTTATTTGTTCATATTTCAACTTAATGGTGTTTCCCCCTCCGCCTTTGAGGGGAGTATTGTAAAAAAAAAAGTGAGTGTGTCTTTGACTGAAAATTGTTGAACGTATATTTTTTTAGCAGAAAGATACTCAAAAGAAGTTTATTAACAATGAATAAACCATTAAAAAATTTATGCTGAAAATGAATTCAAATCTCATTAAATAATTACTGAAAAAATCTATTAAAAAAATAAAATAAAATAAAGATAGGACAAATGCAGAGTCTAATTTGAACTGCACGATATCATTTAGAATGAGTTTTCTGCTCTGCTCAGCTCCGGTGTTACTTATACAGTGGCCTACGGAGGGAGAACTTACGGTTACTGGAGGAAGAGCCAGGCTGTGGTCATCGGAACCCTTTTGACTCACATGTACCCGAGCAGAGCCAACTTGTGAGACTATTTATGCAAACCTTTATTTGAATATATATGTACATTTAGGATGATGCGCAACCGGCTATCTAATGCTGAAATAATAAAACCTTCGTGTAATAATTTGCTGCGTTTTTGGATTCAACACATCTCGAGATGTAAACCCACAAATTTTGAGGGGGGGGTTCAACATTTTTTTTGTTCTTGGTCGATTAAAAAGGTTCATCATTGAAAATAATAAACCAATACGTCCAACATACACGAGGCACGAAGAGACCTTCCCAATGTTGAGCGAGCATTTTCCACATTCAATAAACAAAAGGAAGGTTTTGGCTCCCTTAGTTCTAACCCTTCGCTAAACACCGTTTTAATTCCTCCCTCCGTCCATTAGGTATTTGTCAGACGCCAGATAAACGCTGGCAGAAAAAAAATCCTGGAATGGGTTTTCACATGAAAAAAAAAAAAAAAAAAAAAAAAAAAAAAAAAAAAAAAAAAAAAAAGCATAGAGGGGTTCTATTTATTTTAAAAAAAGAAGAAGAAAAAAAAAGAAAAAATGGTGATGTGGTTAAAAGGAGAGGGAGGGGGATTTTTTCTCTTCTTTTTCATTGCCCCTGCAAAAGCGAAAAAATTGAAAGGTGCGGCGTGAGTGGGAGGAGTCGAGATGATTGTGCGTGATAGAGGCAGGATGCCCTAACATCATATTGATCACCTTAGTTTAATGCCGACTTTGAATGCGGAGGGGCCTCCGAGGGCGGGTGAATAACAGCCATAAAAATAAAGCCGTGCCAGGATCACCTTTTTCTTCTCTGGGAGCTCTGTAGAGAGTGCGAGATGGAGATAGTAAGGGAGGGAGAGAGTGAGGGGGTAAGGGGGAGAGGAGTGAGAGTGACTGGGGGCAGGGGAATCTGCGAATGAGTACCGAACGAATGAGAAAAAATGGTCCTGGGCCTATGGCCAGAAAATTAATTTGCCGCATCATTGTCTTTTCAAATAACGGCCGTTTTAACCTTTGAAAAGCGAGATTTCATCGAGGTTTAGGGGGGAAAAACTACGGCGAGATCGTTCCCTGCGCGGCGTATTATTCAATAATGATTTGATATATCACTTTATTACGCTCGTTGGGCCTATATGGGTGAGTGATTAAAGAAGAACACTTACCCTCTTCTTACTCACTATCGTCTTGTACGCTTTCTGGACCCATAGAGGTAGAAGTCCTCCCTCCTACCTATATAGGAAGGCTACGTTAAGTCCAACAACCTTCATTGTAATTGTGGATAACCCTAGCGCGAGAGGATCGGCAAGAAAACGAGTTTGAGATGGCCGAGGTTGTAGGGTATGTTGGGAATGATCCTTGCTCTGGTCTGCCAAGATGGAATGGTCCAGTCGCCTATGACTGGCAGTGGCTTGCAAAAGATCTTCCACGCCAATTGTAGAATCCGTAGACTGCATTAGGTTTACTGCGAAGGGGGAGGTCAGCACTTAGGGAGACAACCCTAATAGGCTGCTCAGAGTCTGGGTAACTCCTATCTAGACTAAGACGCGCAGATAACGCATGTATTACAGATACGCCCTATGTGCGGGAATAGATCGTCACTTTACCCGATGCACCCCCTCCATTATAAAGTAAAATGAATACGTTACAAGCAGAAACCCCCATCCTCAACATTATGAAGTTATTATATAGCCATTGTCGCAGGTGCGATGGTGAGTTTGAAACCTTAGGACACGTCCTTGCCTCCTGCCATTATGGCGAACAACTGCGCTACCTCCGGTACCATTCAGTACGCTCCATCCTAGCAAATGCCCTGAGAGCTAAAGGTTCGTAGCCCAAGAGGAAGTACACGGAGTAGCGAAGGTGGAAGCCACAGACGTATTGACATGATTGCATGCAAACCAAATTCTAAGTGTGGCCTGAAATCAGACCAGCACTCCCCATCAGAGTAAGAGGGACAATATCGTCTTCTTGCGAGAAAACATAATACGAACTCGAGCTCGGGAAAGATGTAATTCAAGAAATTGTCTTGAGCACATTGAAAAGTTCAATAAGTATCCTGAGACACCATCTCTACCAACACCCAACAGAATTTTTAAATCCATGCTCAGTTAATGGGGAAATCCTGCTGTACGTGCCAACGAACGTTTGAATACGAAAATACGCATTCAGCCTTGATAGGTATGTGAGTGAGTAAAATAGTGGTGGGGGATTCAAGTTGTAAAACGGTGGACTCCCCTTTAGGCAAATAAAATCGTCATATCACCGTGACGAGGATTTGAAAATATTTATACGCCGAGTCACAATAGGAGGCTATAAATCTGGATTTAGAGGGAGCGGTGAGGCTACCTCTCGACACGCACCCGTTTCCGTATTATATCCGAGTCAACCCCTTCGACACAGCTAATTCCATCTTCAATTCCGTTCAACCTACAAACAAATCGTAAATCAAAAGAGCTCAATCGTCAGATTTTTCTTCTGTAGCCCCGTGACGAGTGGGATTTGATCGAATTGTTACATTTAAGCGGTCTTCAGCTTCTTAGCAATAAATTTTTCAAATACGATCAAACAAAACTGACGATGGATAGTAATATTCGGGGGGCAGTTTGTGGCTTCAGATGCAATTTGATCCCCTTTCTCGCTTGGTGTGATGCCAATGGATTGGCAATGTACGTTGCCAAATACCCCGATTGTACCTTCCATTGTTCAGAATCCTAAATTATACGCTTTTACCTTATCTCTTTTGCTTCCGAGTCTACCTAAAGGTAGCGGAAGCATTGTTTTCACTTTCGGGAGACGAAAAAGTTTTGGACTCCAAAATCAAAATTTCCACTCACATTTTACGTTTTAGACCATTATGAACAACTTTGGTTCCGTGTCTGTGTGTGTGTGTGTGTGTGTATGTCTTGTGTCCGCAATGGGGTAGACGGTTCCCTATTAGTTTCACCGTTCGTCACTCAATACCTCACTCTGCGCATGCCCAAACGTAAATTCTACCAAGCATCATTTTCTCACGCCCTAGTCGTTTGATCTGGCTCAAATTTCAATGATAGTTGGGGGATGACAATTTGATCGTCTCATACAAATTTCAAAATTATTGTATCATTAATAACTACTGCGCCTGCGCCAATATGAAATCTTTGTAACAAGCTTATTGTCCACAGTTTTCATCCGATCTGGATGACATTTTTAGGGAATGTGCGGGGTAGTGTTGACGGTCCCAATCAGTTTCATAGTTGCGAAATCAATACTCCACTCTGGCCATGCGCAAACATAAATTCCATAATGCTCCATTTTCTCACGCCCTAGCAGTCCGATCTTGCTCAAATTTTGATGATAGTTGGGGGATGATTTGATCATCCGATATCAATTTGAACATGATTGTATCATTAATAGCTACTGCGCATGCGCCTATGTGCAATCCATGTAACGACCTTCATTTCCACTGTTTTCATCCAATTTCGATGAAATTATCAGAGAATGTGCGGGTTAGGTTGTAGATGGTCCCCAATCAGTTTCATTGTTGCCAAATCAAACTTCATACTGCGCATGCGCAAATTTAAATTCTATCATGTTCAATTTGTTCACCCTTTAGTCGTTTAAGTTCGCTTAAATTTGGATGATAGCTGGAAGAAGATGATGGGTAAACGAGGAAGCTACGTGCCACAACCAACATGGCAGACGTTTTATTCATGCTGACTTAAAATGTCAGATCAGGTTCCAGGCGGATATCACCTGCAGAACAAGAAGGTGCGCTCTAGATTTTCCTGATTCCATACGATATCTGGTCTCCACTCTGAAACATCGAACTAGTTTTGACATCAAACCAAGCTTGTAACGAGTAATTTTCAGGGTCGTATAGAGAGGGAAATCGGCAGCGTGATAGGTTGTGATGTTTCAGACAAATCAAGAGCTTTCCAACGGCTGGCGAATCATTTTTGTTCGATAGAAAATGGCAAACGTACAGTTCCGTAGCAACGATGGTTGTAAGTGAGAATCATCAGAAAGTTTCGTCACCCGTAAAAAGTTTTGCTCCTTAAAATCAAAGCTTTTCGCGATTGTCTGCCACAGCAAATACATAAACATTATAAATCATAATTTCTCCCTTGAGAGGGAAAAACATTAAATCATGTTTAATGTTCACTCAATGAAATCATCAGAAATTTACAAGCGGTTGCAATCATGTTCACAATATCAATAATTGAGAATGATCACCTGTGTGTAAACAATTATTCAAATAACCATGCTCATAACTCAGCTTGTTGGCCACGCACTTCGCAGTAGTTAACATAATATGGTTGGATAAATCGAGAGCTTTCGAACGAATGGTCAACGAATTTTGTGGGATGAAAAACGACGAAGTACCATTTCCCTAGCAACGACTCGGTTGTAAGCGGAAATCATCAGAAAAAAACGTTGCACATTTGCGTGTCGTGTCGGAATTCACAGAATGACCCCCAGCCCTAAAACATTAAACATGTTAAAATGTCAACAACAACAAAAAATCCTTGCATACAAGTTTGCAAGGCATTGAGACATTTTATGTCTTCACTTCCCGGTCTAATAGTGGTTGCAATCATTTTTATAAAATTAACTGAAAAGGATCACCTGTATGTAAACGATTATTCAGATAATCACGCTCATACCTAAGATTGTTGGCCACGCCTGGTTAACATAATACGGATAGATAAATCGAGAGCTTTCCAACGACTGGTGAACGATTTTCGTATGATGATGAATCCCTATGATACAGTTCCGTAGCAACGATTTGGTTGTAAGCGATAATAATCAGAAAATCAAAAGTAACACTTTTCTGTAAGGTAACGTAACGTAACATTTTTCGATTCTATGTGCCAAAGTAAATACATAAAATGTCAGAAATAAGTTAAGGAAATCGGACATCATCGCCGCTGTTTCATTTTCCTTGGTCTAGGTGTAGTACATTATGCACAATTCTCCTACGATTGGCACATCCTATAGTCAGACATTAAACATCTGGTAAGGACCTAAAATCATTGGAATCCAACGCTATAACTCAGGTTATATACCAACAACAAACGGTTAAATCTACATCATTAGTACATACTAATGAAGACCTATTGCTGTTCTGAAATCTGCGAGAACTGGTTTCCTGCTCCAGGACCGAAACGTCGGAGGACAATGAAACCATCCAAAACATAGACTAGCCTGGTCATTCTCTACCTCCAATGTACATTTCAACTAGAAGCCTACCACTATATATGTATAAGCTCTAGGGTTCATCTCCGAATGCCACTAAACGGATTTCAATGTAGAACATTTTCAAAAATTTAAATTTTAAACTTTTTGGAGCCATTGAAATAACTTCATTTTTTACGAAAATATTTTAGAACAATGCAATATTTTCCAAAATTGATCTTTTCAATGCCTACCTCCAGATACATACATCACAAGAGAATCAAGAGAACAGCCTTAACCTCCCTATTTGGAATATGAATTTAATTTTACGCCATTTGGTTTAAAAAAGCTCCCACTACTTTTCAAAGATTCGTTTATGAATTTTTTAGAGGTCTCAATTTCCTTTATTTTTTTTCTATGTTCACATGATATGCTGATTTCCTAGTTCCCAATGTACAAGCATATTTAGGTTTATCAACTTGAATGTCCAGAAAAAATCTCCGAAACTGGACCACCGAATATATAAGTGCCATGAGACGTCGAGAGAATATCCTAGCGTTGAGCTTGACTAAAACAAGCGTGCCGAGTGCGTGATTTCAAAGGGAACAGGAGATCTGTTGGCAGAGCTGACATTTCTGCCCCCAGGGGCCCCTCGGCGCTAATCGGGTGCAGAACGTAATTTCCGGACCCTCAGACACTACAGGATCCGCCTTCAATCTTTTTAATTCTCAATTTTGACATCCTCTCACAGCTCGGAATTTGTTTTGTAGATGGGGGTGCCGATTTCGGCTTCACTACAAAACCAAGCTTCATGAACACATAAATCAAGAAGCTCTACGTTTGTCAGAACAGAAACTTCAGCTGGCGCGTCTGAATAAAACTAACCTCCTGTCACTATCTAAACGATTATTGAAGAAAATTTTCTTATTTCTCAATAATACATACTTGTATTTATCGAGGTAAGCGGAATAAAATGAGAGACAAGATTTAAGTACTTTAAAATGATAGTAGAAATTTCTTTAAATGGCTCTTGAAGGAAGGTATAAAGGAAGGATTCTAAGACTGATCTGATGCCGAGTATGTTGTATGCGGTCAAATTTAAGGTAAGAAAATACTGCAACGAGTGAGGATTCTAATTGGGTATAAATCAACGAATCAATCAATGGTATGAAGAGTAGTTAGTTATTATAAATAAGAGCCAGTCTTACCTGATAGGCCACAGTCGGTTCCCTTGTCTTTTTTCGGAACGTTCTGAGTAACAGCTCCTTTGACCAATTCTTTGATTTGACCCTGTACTGTTACACCCCTATGACCTTGTGACGTGATAGTGTGATAGGTGTTAAATCCATTTAATTAGTTTGCCATTGGGCTATCAACTCTACAAACTGTAACTGTGTTAAAGGGCTAAGCTCAGTTGTTATGTTTTGTTTCTAACTAAACGATTTCGAAGAAAAGAAAAAACGTCTGCCAAGTTGGGTGGGCAGTATAGCTTCCTCACATATTGTAAGATGGACGTATAGAATTAGTTGGAGAACAAAGTACGAGTCGGCGTTATAAGAAATTAATGTTTGCGCATGCGCACAGAATACTATTAATCTAACGGCAATGAAAATTATAGGAAACCGTCTAGAAGCTATCCCGCTTAAACCCTGAAAATTTCATCATAATCGTTCCATTAGATTCGGAGTTTTGCCTGTGCCAATCGATATTATTTGCGCGCTTACTCAATGGTTATTACTCTACCAACCTCAATATAATTTATAGGACATTCCTTTAGAACATATACCCAATCACATACCGAGTTTGAACGAAATCGGACTAATAGACGATGAGAAATCGACGTTATTAGAAATTCACGTTTGCGCATGCGCACAGACTACTGTTTTTTCGACCATATTGGAAATTATAGGGGCCCGTGTGGGAGCTAATCGGCACAATCTCTGAAAATTTTATCGGAATTGGACTAAAACTTGGTATAGTTTTGGGCGTAACAAGGACTTACCACAGAAAGACTGACCCACAGACATCTGACAGACCAACATTGATCAGCAAGCTCGGAAACCAAAAAGCAAGTGGAAATTTTGATTTTGGAGGACAAAAATTTTTTCGACTTCAATCACGAACACAGCTTTCCTACCTTCGGTAGTGAGGAAGCAAAAAACTACAAAACCAGATGTGTTAATCATTTTGATACATGACTAGTGAAAATGATAAAAGTACCTCGACAGGGATGCCAGCTGTACGGTAATTACCGTAAAAATACGGTAATTTTGGTGCACATACGGTGTACGGTAGCGATCTCATTACCGTACGCGAAAATACGGTAAAACGGAAGACCTGGGTAAATAAATTATTATAAATCTATTTACCACCTATCATTTTAGCATTAGTTCATGAGATTACAACAGGTTTAGGAGAAGGACAACCCTTTCGTAGCTCGGTACTTACTATCTAGGTTGAAAAAGAAATAATGCTACTCCAGCCAAAATTTTTATTGAACGTATTTGCCTTCCCTCACTCAAATGCATAATGCAAGAGGATTTTTAGCAAAGCCAGCTTCCTATAAATACAAAACGAGAATTGAAGTAAGCCACACGCTACTCATTGCTGGAGTCATTTGAAGATTATTTTGACCAGTGACCTGCGAATAATGATGATGATTTTAGTAGTTTTTTAAGAGAGGGGGGTGAGTTCCCACCACTTTAACAGTACACTTCGACGTGTAGGTATATCTCCATGAAAATAAATCATATTCTAATGAAACATCTGCTTTACAAATGATACTGCTATCCCATATATGACAATAATGCAATTGATAAACTGGCCCGAATAATGCGCTAAACCAAATAATCCGCTAATGGACTAATCATGCTGTGATACGTGTGACGGCAGAAACATTTCCATCTGCCTTCATCGCAATACTTCGAATGCCGTTCTCAGCTGCTATCGCGGGATTCACGCTGTGATTGCAATTTCGAACTACATTTTGTCCCATTAGCTCCGCTATTGTCGCCACAACAGAACGAGAAAAATGGACTTTCGTCATAGCCCCGTAGAAGATGAACAACTGAAGATCCTTTCACACCCCTAACTCACCGCCATAATGAACGTAAACCGGCGAAGCCGTAGGGGAAATAAAACGATTCCGAGGACATTTAAAAGAAGAAAAAAAAGAAGTAGGAAGTGATTTTTCATTTATTTGTCCGAGCTCGCAAATGATATGAGATTCAAGGGGTTGACAAATGTGAAGCCGTCAGACGTAGGTAACGTTACGTCTGGTTGTTACCCTTCATTAACTATCACAAAAGTCCTATTTTTTCCGAATTGAGAGGAGGGTTGGCAACAACAACTGTCGCGAGGACGCTTTGTCAAAATTAGGGCGTCAAATCTTCGGGAGGGTCCCTTTAGACAAATAACTGCTGTGACACCTCAACCCTTTTTTTTATACGCCATTAAATTTTCATTTTGAATTTGTCAACAATGTGCGTCGGGGTGCCTCGCGGGGCGTGGGACCCACTTAGGCCCTTTTCAATGGTTGATGTTTAGAAGCTGGTACAAGCAACACATGTTCTGACGATCGGTGTCTCTGGGGACAATGGGAGACGGTTGGTAGTCAAATTTTACATTGAATAGAAAAACACTACAAAATACTACGTAAGGATTATTACACTACATTTATAGGCTTGAACTTTGTTGCGGCCGTTTTGGAGAAAAGCTGCGGTCGGTACCCGGACGGACACATTTTTGGTCTATTATTTTCATTAACAAAACTTTCTAATCGAAAAAAGCAACCCCCCTTCTAGGTGCTAGGTTTGTGCCAATATACTTTTTACTCAGATTCTGATGTACAATCGTACTTAGGTATATATCACTTCTTACTACTATAGAAAGACTAGTAAATTTCAGAGTGTTTTATTGTTTAATTTCAATAATTTCTCCTCGTTCAGTGCGTTCGTTGATGCAGTAATATTTAACGGACGATGTTGGAGTTACTAGAGTAGGCGCGCCATGGAGTTACTAGAGTTGGGCATCTCGGCGGGATGTAGATGTAGATGAATAGGAAAACTCTCAGGGGAAGGGGTTATCTTGGGCCCCTAGCACGGAAGCCTGGTGGCTTATTGTACTTTTCTAAGAGTTTTGCGTTTAATCAAAGAGATTCAGCTCTTTGGTGAGGGATGTGAGTCCTTTGATTAATTGTTCGCTTCGAATAGACATCATTGGGGTTTGTGCCCCAAAGATTTCAAATCTGCGATGGGTGAGTGCAGGGCACTCAAAGATTATGTGGGATACTGTTTCGTCTGTCTCCTCGCATAGTCTGCACAGGGTTGAGTTTTGTGTGACCCCAATGAGATATAGGTGGAAACGTAGGGGTGCAAAGCCGGTTATAAGGCCGACTATTGTTTTACGTTCCTGAGCGGATGACTACATTTTTCCTAAGAAGTCCCTCAGTAAGTTTGGTGTTGGATTCGGCCACCATGAGCTTGCTGTGGACATGTCCCTCAATATTGGACCATCTTCTTGTGGTCTGTTGGTCAACCCACATGTTGATGATCCTTCTGAAGGTAGTTTTTGGTAGGCCAATTCCTGGCTCAGACCCTACAAAAGGGGTTTGGGAGCCCCTTCTTGCGAGATCATCCGCCTTTTCATTACCAGTAATACCTTTATGCCCTAGCACCCACTCCAGGCAAACCCTGTTGTGTTTCACTAGGGTGTGGAGGGGTTGCATACAACACCAGATCCGCGAAGAGATGGTTCTGGCCATTAATACTTTTATTGAGGCTTGGCTGTCGGAGAGGATACGGACGTGGGCACCATGGTGCCTCCTCCTAATGCTCTCCGCAGCTGCATCTCAGCGGGACTGCTCCGTCGTATCACCATCCGCGTTCTGATGGGTTGCTGCTTGAACTGGTGGTCATTTGATAGGGGCAGTTCCTTTCATCCCACTCTCCGTCCTCCTTCTTCAGCTTCCTTGATTCCAAGGGCCGGTGCCGGCGTCGCGTCGGATAAACCAGAGCGTCCCACTCTCCCCACTCTTGCATTTTAGTTTTTCTTTTTGTTTAATGGTGTTCCCCCACCGCCATTAAGGGGAGTTTTACAATAAAAAAAGAAAAAATGAGTGTGTGTTTGTGTGTGTCTATGTGAGTCAAGCGATGATAACGCTGACGCCGTCGAACAAGACACCTCAGAAGTAAGTGTTTGGTAGGGATTTCGATCATTTTTGACGTTTGATTTTTACTGGACCCCACATATTTTGTTTTTTCTTCATCCCCATATCTGCTGCTACCGATATCAGTCTTTGGATAAAATACCTGGGTATTTTAACCCTTATTCCTATAATTTTGGAGGAGTTAGAAAATGGGTTTTCTTGGTCGATAACAATAGTTCATTATAGAAAATAGTAAACCAAAATGGTATTAAATGTAGTAATGTTCTAATATTATTCAATTGTGTAATCCAAGTAGTTAAGGCTGTGAGATCCATCAGGATATTGGGGTTGTTATGAGTTGCTTGGAGCCAGTTGATTGTTGTGTCCGAATTCTTGAAGGGTGCAGAAGACGAGAGGAGGAGATGGCGGGGGAGGACGTCATTATCAAGATATCAATATAAGAGGGGATGATAGATATAGGGGAGGGGGAGGAAGGGAAGGTTGGCTGTCCCTCACCAATATCCCCCTCATAAGTTTCCCTTCGCCCTCATGAGTTGGCCTCAAACCCTTCATGAGTCTCTTCGCTAAACCCATCACTCCTCCGCCTTTCAGAAACTCTGCCCGTCCGTCGGCCGGTTCCGCCCTCTTTCTGGCTCGGCCCATAATTGGCGGCAGATATTAAACCCTTGGCGTCAGCTTGCTCCTTTCTAGGGCCTATCCGATTATATCCGATCAACCCACCACCCATCGACACCCCCCTCCCATCCACCCCCACCCCCTTCCACGATCCTCGTAATGATCTCAATTGTTATTCCACTAATAGTCCACCGGAATGCTGTTTAATGGGGAACATTTCTCGCTATCCAACTAACGATCGTTTACAATTCCCTCATCAGTGTTCCTCCATGTAGCAGCTTAATAATATACACATATAAACTAGTAGCTACTATGTACGAGTTCATTAAATGTATACAAATGCATAAATATGCATTTAAACAAGAATCGTGCAAAAACATCTACTGTTGTTTAAAAAAAATAACAATCTAATAAAATTAACCTTCCGGTGGGCGCGCCTTCAAAACTCACATGAGGAGGCGCGAGCAGCATTGAGTGCTGCCTCCAGAAAATTTGCTTTTCTGCTAATGTTTTCGGGGTAAAGCAGGTAAAATCATTTGAAAAAACTCTCATAAACGAACTGAATTATATATTTGGTTATTTGGCATATTACCGCCTATCAATATATTTTATTTCCAATGGTAAACTAGGAATTGTCCCTCATTAAACTGTAAGAATATCAAACATAAATGACAAACAAATTACGAGTAGGTATATTCTGTTATCGTTGGTAACATAAGTTTTGGAAGAAAGAACTTACATTATTTCAATAAAGCCAAGACTTATGATCAAATAAAACTAGAATTGGTCAGCCGAAATAATAAGTAGATAGTGAAAGCCAAATATTGACAAAACATGTTAGTATGTAACTGCTCTCTCTTGAAAATAGAGATATAAAACATTAGAATGAAATACTCTCAAAATCATCACAATCTTTACAAGTTGCAATATGTCTTGAGTGTTGCTTGCAAACAAATCGCTTACAATTATTACACGTGATATATCACGGACGATGATATATGGACGAAACCACATCGACCTCTAAATGCGAACAGCATATCTCGTCAATTGTAATGAATTCACCATGGCTGTAATTATTCCTACAGTTGGCCAAAAATCTGTCATAAACATTTCGGACAGCTGCGAGCTTGGCAGTCTTTTCTCTCTCCACTCTTGTAGACAGATAATCAAACCTAATTGATCGAAGCAAGAAAAGGAAGTGCTTGTAACTGAGTGTCGCCCTTGTGATCATCATACCGGTTCCATCATCTTTCTACAGCTCTTTGCAGTTTGCACGATTCCCATGCTTCACTCCAACAAGGAATAAAACACCCAAAACAGCTTGAATCTCATCCCGTGTCGTGTCTTTACAGTCTCGATCACTGGAGTATTTTACTTCTTCTCTTTTGGTAGCAATAAAAGCGTTGGTGCAGTCTACAATTGTATCAATAATGTCAAAGTCTATAAGTTTGAGAAATGCATCAATGGGTTTCTGAGTATCCCTGCAAATCCGCTTTGTGCCAGGAAATTTTTTTATGATATTCTTCGCTGGAACTCTTGAAGCAGAAAGCACTGGGGGTTTACTGCTCCAAATAGTTTCATTGTCCTCTCCAATAAAAAAAGAAATCCTCGCCTGTATCATCAATTTCCATTTCATCTGTTTCCTCTTCAGAAACTTCTGTACCGCTGTCATACCCATTTACTTCCACGACCTCTTCTTCATCCTCAAAATCTGAGCCATCTATGTCATCTAAAATATTCTGTGTCCCTTTTTGAACCTGCCTGTTTTCATCTTCTAACTGCTCAAGAAGCCGCCGGATCTCCTCATCAGAAATGTAAGGTTTTGCCCTAGATAAATCACATAGCAGTGAGGACCAATAGTAATATATAAGTAGGTAAATATAAATAGTAGTTGCAGTGTAGGTAGGCAATGATAATATTTGCATTACACTGCTGATATGAATGGATGAAACAGGTAACCCATCATACTGACTACATTTTGTTGATCAAAAACAGTTGATCTACCTACTTACTTCTACTAAATAATTCATGATAAAATCGTTGTACAACAATAAACACCTTATATAGAGCCAAAGCATCACGTAAAAAAATAACCCACATCTACATTCGGAAAGTAAAATTACTTACATGAGTGGGCGCGTGCAGCACAGAGTGCTGCCAAAGTGGAGTCCTGACGTTTGACCTTGACTTGACTGCTACGAAGATGGAAAATGACATCTGGCACGTCCGTTGGGTTCCCTGTGTAGCCAACTGCAGGTACTGAAAGTACCCAGCCGTTTCAAAAAAATCTACTACCACTTATCACACAAACTCTAGCGTGGCAGCACTGAGCACTGAGTGCTGCCACGCGCCCACCGGAAGGTTAAGGAGAACCACTAGACCCCCTTTTAACAATCTATTAGGTACAAGGAAAAGTTTAATAATTTTACGGCAGTCAAATTGCTTCATAAATTTGATAACCCTCTAGCCACTGTTGTTGGAGCGAGATAAATTAAAATCAGGTTGATGGTGCTAGTCGAAGGAGGTAGGTGGATCGCCAAAATCGGGCATCACATGCCGGGCATCGGATGCATCGCATTGGGCGATAGAGCGATTGCAAGCTAGTTTAGTCTGAATTTTTAGTTTCAGAGGTATGTCTTTCAGAGGTTACAGGTTTGCTTTTGTGTTTGTGCCACTAAACCTTTGAATTTTGAAACTAAATTTTGAATTCCCGTACGGTTTCATAGGGTGAACAGCGTATAAGCCCTAAAATGTAGACATTGACGTCATCTTCATTAGGTTGATTCTGAATCTTCCGATGACTGAGTACAAATACAGTTGCACTGAAACAATCCAGGATGATCGTATGGAAATTTTCCCTGTCACCCTCATTTCAATCACGAAAAAAACAGTATGAGGAACAATTTAATTTTAAAATCTTGACAATTTGTACATTTTGCAGGGAATGACAATAGCATAGCTTCAGTAACATCCATCAAAAATGGTACGGTGTGACTAATTGGTGGTATGTGGTGGCTGATCCACCAAGTTGTAAGAATAGGTTTCTTTAATAGAAGGAAAATAAAAATTGTAGTTTTATTTTCAAATGTGATTTAGTACAACCCTTTTGTGGGCAATATCGACCGATTCTACTAGATCGTCGCATAATTGAAGGGTAAGTCACCAAGAACAAAAGTGATGATATTGCACAAGGTATTTATGATTTTTGTTTGGGGAAGAAGCTCCCTGCCAAAATTGTTGGAAAATTTTTAAATTCGCCTCAAAGGTGGTAATCACGTGCTACGAAATCAAAACGCGTGTGGCTGATCGGAATCAACAAGATCACAAGATTTGTGCTCAAAAACTATGGTGTACGGTATGTACTGGTAGGTCCACCACACATTAATTTAGAATTCGGATCTCTATCCTGGTTCTCTTCTCTCTCCAGATCTCTTCTTCTTCTTATTCTTCTGTATATCATTTTTCATAGTCAGAGTCAGGATTTATTTAGAATAAATTGTCTTTCAACTGATTTGAGGGGTAGGTATATTCCATTCCAGTGCTAGACCTTTCACAGTTACGCCAATGCCGAATGCGCCCTTCAGGGTGCCGCCGTATAGCTGATAAACAGCAGCAGCAGAGTCTTGAAAACCCTTTAAATACTTTTTATAAGGACCTATTAACACAAAAAAAGTGAAAATGTTCAATTTCCGAAATTTCCGGGACCGTTTTGGGCGCAGGCGCTGGAGTGTTAACAAAATCATGAAACAACTGGACTGCCGAAATACTTTTAAACTTTTCCTTGTACCTAACAGATTAATTATAAAATAGTAGGCACTAGAAAATAGTCAAACTAGTTCTATAAAAAGGAACGCATTGCAATGTACATAAAAATGTTTTAGCATTTTTATAGGTAGGTTGGTATTAAAAATGTTTTGAAATACAGTGTCCCCCATATCAAATTTTCAATACTATTTTTCTTCTCACTATTTATAGTTTTTATGCTATCTAGAGTCTAATTTTACAAGTTTTCTTACCCAAGTTTTATTTTTAGAAACTTGAAAATCTTCAACATACCTAGATAGTTATTAATCTTCAACGTTTCGTAAATATTGAAACAGAGGTAGATAGTCATGGACATTGCCTTGCATATAAAAATCATTAATCTGTTTTGTGGAATAGTACCTATGGGAATATGCATTTCTGGCGGTGGTCTTAATAGATTGTCATGAAGGCAGATCGAATAGGAACATCTTTTTCGGGAGTGACGGGTAAAAATGAAGTTTTTGGCTGAGCTGAGTAAGCAATCGGGATCTCGGATCACCTAACAGGAAAGATTCAATTTTCCAAAGGCCACAAGAATGTCATAACAAGACGGGAAATTCTACTATCTCTGCGTAGGTAGGTACTTATCGCCTTAGGTACTTGAACTCCGTTAGAAAGGGAGCGTTGTTAGTCTATGATGATTATATTACGTACTTAGATATTATTAATTAATAGATGAATGAGGTATGATGAATAGGTGCATACCTACCGAACTACTATTTGAAACAACGGAAGATAAGCAAGGATAAGAGAACTTCTCTTCTTCCATGATGCATATTCAACACACGGAGGTCGGCCCCGACCTTAGTTAGGGAGTGAAGAGCATTCTGTTGGATGGCAACTGAACTATTTTGTCACCCTCGAAGAAGCACAGATGGCACGAAGGGGAACTTTAGTTCAGAAAGAGTCCTGCTCTCCAAACGTATTAGGTATATAGAAATAGGTTAGCGTTTTTTTAAGCCGATTTGGTACCTACAGCTAATGAATTGAAGGTAACCGAGTTAAATTCTCAAGTTCAGTTCTCCAAAAATTAATAGGTTCAATAAAATCTGTTATAATTCTCCAAAAATAGGATTATCTATATTCTACCTAGTATTATAGGTCAGTCACTCTTCACTTGCTGTTCGATTTTTCTATCCATATGATCGGGTGACCTATTTGACATGTATCACAAACGGGATTAGTAGGAACAGACAGAAAGAAAATGGATAAAGATTGATAAAGATGGACAGAATAGGTAGGCGGACATGACATGAAGATTTACAAGTCGAACAGTATTTCCAAAATCAAATTAGTCATTATCCAAATTAAATTAATGATGTTCCTGTAGGCTCGTCCTATCTTTACATACTGTTTGTAAATTTGTCATGTAGGTTCCTATCACAAAAAGACAAGATAAACAGGATACACAAGCAGACAGACAGAGGACTGACAGTTTGTGAGACACGGATAGTGATGAATACTACCAGGCATGTCGATGTCATAAATTCTCCGTGTTACAATTTGTGGATGATTTTTGCCTCTATTCATATCACAAAGATTTGGCCAGCACACACACGCCCTAGACACAAGCTCCAGCAGTCACTGACCTCTCTAAGCAACTGTTTTGAATAATTTGGACTATAATACTGTTAAATGGGTCGCAGTCCCGTTTACAACTAGAAGATACAACTTTTTGTTTGTTAACACAAAACGGTCCCGATTTCGGAAATTGAACATTTTCACTTATTTGTGTTAATTGGTCCTTACACAAAGTATTTAAAGGGTTTTCAAGACTCTGCTGCTGCTGTTTATCAGCTACACGGCGGCACCCTGTAGGGTACATTGGGCATTGCACTCAACTATGAATGGAATATACCTACTGTTTTTTTCGTGGTTGAAATGAGGGTCACAGGGAAAAATTCCGTACGATCATCCTGGATTGTTTCAGTGCAACTTAGTTTGCACTCAGTCATGAGAAGATTCAGAATCAATCTAGAGAAGATGACATCAATGTATACATTTTAGGGCTTATACGCTGCTTCACCCTATGAAACCGTACGAGGAATTCAAAATTTGAACCACCACAATGTTTAGTGGCACTAACACAGAAGTTAACCTGTAACCTCTGAAAGACATACCTCTGATACAAAAAATCCAGACTAAATTACCTTGCAATCGTTCCAATGCCCGAGCAGGTACCAAGAACCTGATTTTAATTTATCTCCCTCCAACAGCAGTCTATATCTATGAATACAAAAACGTCTAAAATAGTAGGGCGCCAACCGTTTTTTTATATTATTTGGTTGGCAAAAATCTTCAGCCGGTCGTGACGGTTACAGAAATCAATAACACGGTCAAATTTGATCAGTCATAGCAACGCCAGGAGTTTTCAAATTCGAATTCTTCCTCTTGATTATGCTTCAATAAAGAATTAAGTTGGCTAAATATAGGACTAAAATAGTAACATACGTCAGGGGAAGATTTTATTAGAAACAACTGAGCGCACCCTACAGGGTGCTTCGGGGGCTTGAGGGTGAGGAAATAGACTGAAGATACAAAAAGGTGATAGAAAGAGTCAATAGGTGTTCTTACTATTATTTGTGTTGGAATTATTTCGAGTAAAAAATTGGTTTGGAGTTTATTTGGCAAATTGTGAAACATGAAGTTAATCACAGTTTGAGATGTCAGAAATTAAATCTCTGAATTGAGCAAAGCAGAGTTGCTTGACGGGATCGCTTCAGAATTCATGGTTGACGATTCTTGTTCTCCTCTGTGGTCGCCAGCCGCCATGTTTTCAAAGGTGTCGTCCAACTCTAACGCCTTGAGAAGTTCATGAATGATCGTATTGTCGGATAGTTCGGTCACCCTCAGCAGCGCCCAATAAGTTCGACTTCCTCGAGCCATTTGTTTGTGGCGAGCTCCCATGATACAAGATCCTAGAACCCGAAAACAGTATTCTATAATAATAATAATAGAAAAACGTCAGCCAAGTGGGTTGTGGCGCATAGCTTCCTCGTTTACCTATCATGAATGCAGATCACTGAAAAGTTTTAAATGATCTTGAAATTTTTCACAGCAGAAAAGAGTAAACCAAGAAGTAGCGTGAAATATCATGATTGGTCAATTAAAAACCGAAAAAATGATTTTCAATGTAATTTACGTTGGTGCAAGCGCAGAATGAACTGATGAGTTGAAAACAATGAAATAGGTACGGGACCATCTACTTCCTAAGACGCGCATTCGCTGACAATTTCATCAAAATTGGATGAAAACTGAGGAAATTAAGGTGATTACAAGTATTTCACATTGGCGCATGAGCAGTAGCTATTAATGACACGATCGTGTTGCAATAGATATGAGGTAATCAAGTCATCTTCTTCCAACTATCATCCAAATTTAAGCGAAATCGAACGACTGGAGTGTGAAAAAAAAGAGCGTAATGGAATCTACGTTTCCGCATGCGCAGAATGAAGTATTGATTTGGCAACAATGAAACTGATAGGGGACCATCTACAACCTAACCCGCATTCCTGAGGTGAAAAGGAGAGAATTTAGCTCACTCAGCTGATCACGAAAGAGTCCATTATTTTATTTTATTCCAGAGAGTCACCTTATCAAATTTCAACTACCTTGGGTGAACAGGAGGGAATTGCATAGGAAATCATAGCACATGAATTAGCTTTTAGATTCTACTCAGCTGATCTGGGCCGTTGGCATCATCAAGTTTAAGTCCCGCAGAGCTAAAATTCAGCTTCATAGCTTAAATATCATAGCAAATAGCTTTAGAAGCTACACAGCTGATGGGCTCTAGGCATCGTCGTAGCTAATCAAGTCCTAATTCTCCTACCTACCTTTCAAACATAATTTAATTTTCTGTCTGCGAAATATATCATAGATCACGTTAATTTGATGGAACTGAACATATATGATTGGCCTTGGAAACCTTAAACAATGTTCCTAAGGAATACCGGTTTCTCGATGAAGGAGAGGAAGCTGAGACGATTTTACTATAGCCTAGTTTCTATTCCAAATCCTGCACGTCAATTTGCGCCCACCCTCATGAAAATCGGTTCAGCCGTTCTCGAATTACAAACAGCGTAACTAACATGACTTTCTCTTATATATATATATATATATATTTATATATATATATATATATATATATATATATATATATATATATATATATATATATATATATATATATATATTTACGAAATTAGAAAAGATAACAGAAAAAACGTCACAAAACTATTTTTATATTTCGGCTTTTTGCCTTTTTCAAACTAACAAAGAAATTGAATAATTGTGGGAAATTTGTGTACAACGTTTACAAGGAATTTTGGTAACTTTGGATTTGGTATCATCGTTTTATGTTGAGGCCTGGAGGATCGTAAGCACCCAAAACGTTGCTATGTGCTTTTTCTGATTCATGAAGCAGTATCTTGTTCTCGTGGGGTTTCATTTTTTCAAAACTTTTATGCCGAAACAGTCATCGAACGTTGTGTTGTGGGTTGTGGCATGTCGGCTTACAGGCAGGTCTTCATTAGCACTCACCACAGATGCTCGATGATTGTTAACCCTGAAGTTGAGTTGGGTTTCGGCCTTCCCTACGTAAAACGCAGGACACTCTTTACAAATCAACTCATACACACACATTGGTGTCTGGCAATCTGCTGACCCTGTGCATGTGTATGAGTTGGGATTGTTGGGCGATCCGAAAATTTCCTCCTCAATGATTAAAGGGCAAACCTTGCAACGGCACTTCTTGCATGGGTGCATCCCTTTGCTCGGAGCTGGTTCTGGTCTCTCTGACCGTCTGTGTGAGAGTATGTCTCCAAGTGATGAGGCCTGACGATATGTTAGTGTAGGAGCTTCCGAAAAAACATTTCGTGTTGTGGGATGGGAGGATAAAATTGGGTAGAGATCTTTGAGTACTTTATTCATTCTCTCGATTCCAAAGAAGAATGTAGTGATTAATTGGACCTTCTCGCTTTTATTGCGGATTGCTGGTCGATAACCAACGTGAGGAGGGGTTATCCTCTTCTTCACTACACGTGCCGGATATCCCCTGGTAAGCAGCTTGTTGGATAAATTCTCCAAGTATGTCCCTTTTTCTTCCTGCTCACTGCATATCCTATGTCCTCTAATTGAGAGAGCTCTTGGGATTGACTGTTTCGTATGGCGTGGGTGGCAGCTGTCATAGTGTAAGTACAATTGTTTCTTCGTAGGTTTGATGTGGACTGATGTGTGTTGATGCCTGTGATCTGTGAGTTGAATGGTTATGTCGAGGAATGTGGCAGTTGTTGTCGAGTATGACCATGTGAATTTGACCGAAAATTCAGAATTTAAATCATTTAAAAAATCTTTGAGTGTTTCTTCTCCATGAATCCAAATGAAAAAAATGTCATCAATAAAGCGTTTCCAAAGTAGTGGTACAAGCGTTCGTGACAAAAGAAATCTTTGTTCTATATGGGCCATGAAAAGATTTGCATACGATGGAGCCATTCTGGTCCCCATATATGTTCATCGAAGTAGTGACTAGTAAAAGTAACAAAATCTACACTAATAGGCTACAAATATTTCAAACGTATCACTAATCTAAAAACATACCGGGCAAAATAACGCTGTCAGCCACCCTTCTGCCGACGACCAGAGCTGAAGACATCATCGGAACCATTTCTTTGGGCACCTGAATCATTTTCACGACGTCTTTCACATCGACGATCGTTCTTCCTTTCAAGTAGATCTTCACCTGATGAACATCGTGCATATTGAGGTCAATAGAAAACAAATTAATTGCTTGAATTAGCAGGAAAACCCCTGACAATCGAACTTCACACCATTGTGCAAACGTAAAAGTAGACTCAATGCCATCGCATTGATTATACTTTGATACTGTGTGGACTCTGGAGGCCACACAGGTACATTTTTAATGGGGGGTGAGGGTTAATTGCCTTAAGAGCTTCATTGCGCACTGAGAATAGAGTTGCTATTGCTCTTGATCGAACGTGAAATAGAAGCATACCTACCTATTACACGCGCAGTAGTTCTACTTTCAATAGACTTTGCATCAATTTTTGGGAGTAAGTCGTTTTGATATGAGAATACATATTTTTCACATAATGGTGGTTACCCTGTGTGTAGCTCAGAACGAAATTTATATGTTACGTATTAAATATTATTATTCCATAAGTTGTAATTCCCATGTAAAATTTCCCAAGAGAGCGCCTATCCGCTGAAGTTCACCGGTAGGCAGTTGAGGAAATCTTTAAATGAAGTTACATTAGGATATCTTCATTTGGTGCCATTGGTTAATTTTGATGTAGTAGTTTGCCTACAGCTGGAACATATTTCAAGAGTTTCAAATTTCATTATGGAAAGTATTTGGAGGCGGGTTTTACAGGTTTTATATTTACTACAGATTGATGGGAGGGGACATGAACGAGAGGGAAAGGAGCTGTATCTAACCGATCCTTTTTTAGCGAATTTTCGTACCAATGTTTCGGAAAATTTTAAAGTCAACATTTTTGAAAGGTTTCTTCATTGAAATCCTCTTTGAGGCATTATGAAACGATTCTTGAAGTTTGCGCTTGTTCATATCTATATCTCTCGGTGTGTGTGTGTGTGTGTGTGTGTGTGTGTGTGTGTGTGTGTGTGTGTGTGTGTGTGTGTGTGTGTGTGTGTGTGTGTGTGTGTTCGTACGTGAAACATGTTATTCGAGATGATAACTCTCCTTAGGATTGAGATAAAAATCCCGTTCTTTCTTCAAAAAAGCTTTCCAAATGAAAGGATGAGTTTGTTAGCCAGCAGTTATGAGCGTATAAATTGGGAAAATTTCAAAAAATGTGCTAAACAAAAAAAAAAAAATAGTCAAAATAAAATTATCAACTATGAAAATGTTAATAATGCTAATAATCAACTATGAACTATGTCAAAATGTTTTGAAAAAAATTATGCTGAAAAAGGTATTTAAATTTCATTAATATTTGCTGAAACTGAGAAAAAATCTAAAAACCCAAAATCTTTTATGAATCGCCGAATTTTTTTTCGTATTAGTTTTTTGGCATAAAGCAGGGTTTCAAAAATTTCTTTGTGATCAAATTGCTCAAATTTCAATACAGTTTACCATATTATATACGATAGGTAATATGAGAAAATTCGCTCATACGATCATGCTGCATGACTGGAACTTCTTTATGATTAATCACGGCACACCTTCTTGAAGCCAGTGAATCAGCTAAGTGAGGATAATTAAGATTTACTATCATAAAACCAAACTTAGGGAATTTAGTGTAACTGTATTTATGCATTCCATACTAATAATGATTCTCATTTCTAACAATACTAATTCAGCTTACTTGCTTAGAT
The DNA here is from genome assembly GCA_030762985.1 of Adelphocoris suturalis. Lineage (NCBI taxonomy): Eukaryota > Metazoa > Arthropoda > Insecta > Hemiptera > Miridae > Adelphocoris > Adelphocoris suturalis. Next base: position 34,948,149 of record CM061047.1, on the reverse strand, counting down.
AAAGGTTTTCCGTTGGGATCGCACTGCATATGGCCCTGGGAGTCATACAAATCCCGGCCGTATTTGTCCACCGTAGGTTTCCCGTGCTCGTTGTACAGAGGAATCCCGTCGTTGTCAAACAGCGGACCGCCAAGAAGATCTTTGTAGGGGCCTGAGAATAGCAAATGAGGTTCGTGTCAAGGACTTAGCCCATTGAACAGAATTCAAGTGATTTATGTAGATGTGTATAAGTCCAATGAATAACATTTAGTAAATACTAAATTCAAACTTTTAAAATATCACTATTGAAACTCGAGACTGATGGAGCTGCATGGAGACTGATCGACTCCACCAAATTTTCAATTTTTCCTTTATATATTGTTCTTGTTTGTAATTGTGTATTTTGTGCCAATAAAAATCTTTAAATCATGAATCTTTTATTGCTCGGAAAATTTTAAAATCAAAATATTAAAAAAATTATGGCCGTATCATGTCATAAAGTACAAAACACGAAAAAAATCTTAGAAATTGAATAACTTGAAAACAAAGCGTTAAAACAGAAATGTCTTGGAAGAACTTTCAATCAAAAATGAGCTCTAAAATTGATTCCTTGAGTTTGTCCCATAATTTCTGTAGACACCCTGTATATAGTAATAAATAACGTCAAATAATGAATAAGTAATAATGAAGTAATTCTGTCACAGTTCGTAAAAATTTATTGAAGAAGTTTTAATTCCGAAAAAATGGAATATATTATACACGTAACATCCCTCAATTCATAAAATTTCTCCTTGAAAGATTTGATTCCAACTGTTCGGAAGCCTTTTTTTTTTTCATTATTTGTTTTTTCTGTGGGGTTGGCTGGCCTCCATTCCCTGCCTATAGCTGGGTACGCCCTAGGTTTTTACCCTAACTTTCAATGGGGATTAGTTTGAAAGAGGAGGAAGGTACAACACGGATTGCAAAGCCCCGCAAAGTGAGAGGGATAGAACACTGGAACACTTGGCCCCATGGAGTAAGAAGGTATGTACTCTTAGGGGCTAAGCTCTGTGAAATGTTAAGGTAAATTCTCCGGAACTCTAAGCCCCGTGGACGATGAGAAGTTACGTTCGGTGAGTACCTAGGTGTTGGAAAAAGAAAGCAAAATTCGAAATGGGAATGATACTTGGCCCAGCTTCAGTGCTGCTTTATAGTCCGTAGCCCATGGATGGAGAACTGACGGTTACGAGAGGAAGGGATCAGGTGGCAGTCACCTGTTCCCCCTTGAGTAACGCATCTTGGAATTACGTGTTCTCAAGCTGAGCCGACTTGTTAGTTTATTTGACAAATCCTTATTTGAAAATGTTCATTTAGGCTGGGGCACAACAATGACCAAGCTCTATTCCACATTGTACAGATTCCAACTATTTTTGATAAGGATTACATCGCCAAATTATTGCCGGTTGTGTGGAATTCAAGTGAATACCAAGGAATATCCTGTTGTATGGAATTCAAGCGTTTATGAACAGCTGCATATGACCGAGGAATCGCTAGTCATAGGGTAAGAAATTGTTTATGTGTATACATATATCGCACCTTGGGAGTGATACTGGTATGAGTCCAAAAACATGAATTCTGGGAAATCGCATTTAAAGATTTTTTATGACTTTGTTGACGTACTACAGACACACCATTCATATTTTCTCGGTTCTTTTTGGTCTGTGTCATGCATATACCATCTACCTATACTGCCCTACTTCTAATTAGCTTCTCCACCTTTCTGTTTTTGATTAACATAATTATAATTATAAAAATCTTATGATGTACCTATAACACGGTAAAACACAACAAACCTTGATTTTTTCCTTCGTACAATATTGGTACATCGCTAGTTAATCACCAGGTTGCCTCAGTACGACTACTAATCTTTTGGGCGAATAGTGCTCCATTGCAAAATTTGTACCGGTACAACAGTGAAAAACACGAAGAAACTTGATATTCTTTGGTTCAATAGCGGTACTTCTTGAAATATACCAGTATTGCAGTAAAAATAAAGGATAAAACCTGGTTTGTCGCATCGATAGTGATTTATGTCGGGATGAACCACTATTAACACCGAATTTTCCATCTTTGTTCGTTGACAGCTGGAACATGACTGACATAGACCGACCTTTCCCCGACGCTAGATGAAGACTTTGACCAGAATCATACTGGTTTATCCTGCTCTCTACCGGTCACTTTTTGACCTATGATTAAACCGATACTAGCCACATGTAGAGCTCGTCAAAATGTACACAGTAGTATATATATCTCAAAACTGCCATTTTTGGACTTATACCAGTATCACTCCCTGGGTGCGATATGCTCCAAATGCAGCAACCATAATGAATTGAAGTGTTTATGAACCACATGTATATGAACAGGCCATAGTCTGTTAACGGAATTCAAGTATGAACAAGTTTATTAATACGATTAAGAAACCAAATCAAGCAATTTCCATCAGTTTACCCGAGATGTTTAATATTCGGTATTTTGTTTACGACTAAAACGAATCATAGAATCAAATGGTAACTAAACACACGCTACCTTTGCTGAATTTCTTGAGAGAAGCCCGTTCAACCGTTGTCGATAAAATCCGGACGTCGAACGGGAGCTTGAACGTAGGCTCCACTCTACCATCGCCTATTCGTCGTCCCGAAGCATCCGACAGAGGGCGGTCTGACGTGTCAAACATGTGTCGCCTGTACAGGTCGTAGAGCGGCCTTCCATACTGGTCGAACTGACTTATTCCCATTGAGTCCTACGCATTTATGACATAATATTGTTATCGACTGTCGAAGGTATAATGTTGTAGTTTCTACTATGTCTACTCTATAACACTGTGTCCACTCTTATGTCATACCTTTTAATGAGTTTGACATATGATTATCAAAATCTTCTTCCTACATGTCTGAATATCTTCGAATTTCGGGGGGGGGGGAGGGGGGGGGCCACACGACAAACATGTGTTAATTATCTTGCCATTCACATTATCTTAGGTTAATTCAAGTTTTCTTGTTACGTGTTTCCCTAATGCAAATTTATTCCCGGACACATTTGGAGATCCAACGTGTCATAAATGTGTCGTCTGTCCTGGTCGTACAGAGGCCGATCAAAATAACTTTTCCCATCGAAACCTAGGTATATAGGACATCTTCTGTGATTGCAGTTCAAAAAAGGAAAGTAGCTAGAAAGTATCTACTCTTCTACTTCATAGGTACTTAGATATTATTGCAGTAGTAGTATTTCAGTAGGAAGATAGTAATAATTCATTAACCATAAAATTTATACAAATTCGCCTAAATACACCCGATGGAAATCACATGCAATGTAGCACGTTTCTGTAGATACTGATTTTAACGCTAAGAAACACTCCCTCAACACTTTGGATTTTTTTTTTTTTTTTTTCAGATTTTTTTACAAAGTTGATTTTTTTTTAAATATTGACGGTCAAAATTGATCGTAGTTTGAGAATCACCCATACACTTTTTGATGAGCATTAAGCAAGAGGTTCTCTACCGCATAGCACAAAGAAAAACCGATCCTTGCAAGTCCCAACAATCAGTACAAAATACATTATGTACAGAGACAGAGACTAATAATTATTCTGGGAAGTCGGTGGGCTTTACTTTCAAGAGTCTACCGAAGGCGTCTTTGTCGTCGTCTTTGTCGTCGCCTTTGTGGGAGTCGAGCTCGGGGGAGTCGTCGGGCGGGTGACGGACGGCGGCGGACAGGACCTCCTCCAGCGGGGTCCCGTACTGGTCGAACAGCGGACCTCCCAGCGAGTCTGCCACCGGCTCCCCTTGGTGGCTGAGTCGGAGGTGCGTCCCGTCAGCTTTCACCAGAACTACTCCTGCACAATGTAAAGAACCTCCACTATTACATCAGAATAAACACATTAAATATAGGTATCGGAGGCATTGTTGAATTATTCTTTTCAATAATGAATCTTTATAATCGGCCAAGAAAAGATTAACCACAATTCGTTGGTTTACGTTTCAAAATTCGTAGAATAAAGAAAAATTTATTAAAATGCTATGCCTGATATCACCCGCACAATCCCTGAAAATTCCGTTGAAAACAGACTGAAACTTGGTATAGTTTTGGGCGTGACAAGGATTTACCACTGACAGACAGACAGACAGATACGGAACCAAAATTGATCAGCGAGCTCTGAAACGCAAAAAGCAAGTGAAAATTTTGATTTTGGAGAACAAACATTTAATCGACTTCTTTCATTGATACTTTTATTTGGATAATGAGTACATATCCATTACAAATATGGTATTGTAAAATTTCAAATAATACCATTAAAAAAAAGTTTCGCCAAACTCAAATTTGAGTCTAATAGTTCGCATCGTAAGGGACGATAGGATATTCGTTCCATTGTGGGATGTTTACCTGATTGGTCTGTCAAAGGCCATCCGCCTGCATCGAAAATCTGCAGCGGGCTGTCCAGGGAGTCCTTGACCACGTGGTCGATTTCCGGGAGAACTGAGTCGGCCCGGGCGTCCGGATCCGTCGCCACGTTCCGTCCCCGGAAGTCGAGGATCGGAGCCCCCACCAGGTCCGACACCGGCCGCCCGACCCCGTCAAATTTTATCAAAGGCCTGGAAAAGGCATAAATATTATGAATAACAGTCATAAAGGAAGAGAAGGAGTAATAACTTGTGTTGAATTGATTATAGTTTTTTTTTTTTTTTTTTTTTTTTTTTTTTTTTAAGCGAAGCTTCTCGCTGTACTGAATTTTGTTGATTGTTTCTTAGGCCTTACTAGACCCTTTACAATCACAGCTCAAAACATAAATATGGCCTGTGGTATATTTCGAATGCAGTCTTCAGGTGGGACATAGTACAGCAGGTCGATATATTAATTACTGCCGTTCGTCATGGGTTTGGGCTTGCCCATGTCCAGGATGGACCTCACGGAGGTGGCAGTTTTTCAAGGGTGATAATCATCAATTTATAAACGGAAGTTAGTGAAAAACGTTGTCTATTTCCACGAAAATAAAGAGTTACACTGTTATTACACTGCTAACAGTGTAACTCTTTATTTTCGTGGAAATAGACAACGTTTTTCACTAACTTCCGTTTTTAAATGGATTTCCACAACTTCGTCGCTAGTGATTTAGTTCGTATCATCAATTTATTATGGCACTATATTTATGTAGTTCCTTCAGCTAGGCCTCCGTACTCCCCGCCTCTTCTTTTGGCTTGCGGTTCTTCCTTCATCGGCGTGCTGTTTTGGATAAATTTATGCTTTAAATGCATCTGTTTCGAATTCTAGTCACTATTGGTTAACAGTTATATCAATAAATTATTTATTAAAATGTTGTTAGAGTCCTACTTAATAATTATATCACAGATCTTTTAGTTCTAATATCACAGTTATGGCTGGTTTTATTTTGAATAGGTATATTCTGTTGCAGGTACTTGACAGATCACAGGTATGGTTTCAGAAAGCAAATTGAAACTCAGGATTCTAATTCATTTGGGGCATCTCCTCTCCTTCTCCTCTTCTTTTAGACCATTCTTTGGCGAATATCTCGAATTTCTTCCAGGAATCGGGGCTGACGACCAATTGAGCAAGGGAGCCATCAAATAATAAATCTCCACACATATGCAGCCTTATATCATTGTATAGAGGGCAGCTTCTTATCACGTGTTCTGAAGTTTCCTCTGCGTGACCGCATGGACATATTGAAGTGCTTCTTCTTCGGAAGAAATGAAGTTTATGGCTAAAATTCCCATGTCCAGTCAGTAGCTGGGAAGTTTCATATGAGGGCTTCAAGAAGTTATTATTCATGCGGTTCCGGACATCAGGGATAAACGCATATGTTTGGCGACCCTTAGAACTTGTGGGGCATCATGGACAATATGTTAGTAGACTGGCGGAAATAATGCAGGAACTATCTTCAGCGAAGCTTCTATACGGACGCCCCCCCTCCATCGCTAGGAAAGCCCGCCGTGAAAATCGTCATGGCTCGAGCGTCAGTCATAATCCTAACTGTCCCGAACGATCCCGATTCTACCCGAGGCCTCCCTGGTCTTTCTTTCTCTACTCTACGACGCCAATCATCACTTTCATAGAATATAACAATGAGAATAATGATGTAGAAATTATTGAATGTACTTCTGATCTTGATGAACAGGCAGGTAATTAAGCTTTGTGAATGATTTGGAACTTGTATGTTATATATTGTATGTGAGAACTTGTATGCAATAAAACTAATTTTGCAAAAATTGAAGGATGCAAATTATTAAAATTATATGAAATTAATTCCAATTAGAAGAGATTGTTTATGAGTATGAAAATACTCATAATTCTATTCTACGCTTTATGATATAAAGTTTCGCTTCCTTCGGGCGTCCCTAGACGGCCCCATTTATTTATTTTTTGCTTCCGAGACTGCAAGGCAGCGGAAGCTTTGTTTTCACTTTCCAAATGAAAAAATTTCTACTCGCATTTTGCGTTTCAGAGCCTCCTGAACAAATTTGGTTCCGTGTCTGTCCGTCCACATTTCCTTGTAACAGCCATAACTTCCACAATTTTGATCCGATTTTAACCAAATTTTCAGGGATCGTGCGGGTTAAGCTCTAGATGGTCCCCTATCAACTTCATCATGATCGAATCGACGGTAGCTTCTGCGCAGGCGCTAACGCGAATTCCTTGTGACGGTCATAACTCGGTCAATGTAGAACGGATTTCGGTCAGATTTTCAGGGATGATGTAGGTAAGGTCCCTTGAGGTCCCATAAGATAATCATCATAATTGCATTAGCGGTACGCTCTGCGCATGAGTGAACGAAATATTCTTGTTACGGTCCTTGCAACAGCCGTAATTTCCACAATTTTGATGCGATTTTCTTCAAATTTTTAGGGATCGTGCGGGTATAGCTCTACATGGTCCCCTATCAGTTCCGTCATGATTGAATCAACGGTAGCCTCTGCGCAGGTGCAAACAAAATTTTCTTGTTTCGGTCATAACTCAGGCACTTGTGAACGGATTTCGGTCAGATTTTCAGGGATGATGCGGGCAAGGTTTCTTGAGGTCCCGTATCACATTCTTCGCGATCATCAGCAGCGGTACGCTAGGCGCATGCGCGAAAGTGATGTTTTTGTTACGGTCACAGCTTAGTTAATTTTATCGGATTTTGTTCAAATTTTCAGAGATGATCACAGTAGAGTCCCTTGAGGTGCCATACGAATCGTACGGTACTACCAGTGATTTTGCCCATCATGCCGGGAATTTATTTATATTTATTTTATTTATATCAAAAATTTCCTTATTAATTTCATTTATTATATGCACCATTCAGCTTCCAATTTCCCACCTTATTGATTTTCTGATGCCAGAACCGGTCGTTTCTAGTTTTCTGGAATTTAATGGTGACGTACTGTGAAGGTCACGAGGAAGCTCATGTGACATTTCCTTGGCAGTGTATTTTTTTGTAGCTTTTATACGGACCCCCCCGCTAGGAACGCTCGTCGCTCGGGTAGTACGATCCCGATTCTACCCGAGGCCTCCCCGATCTTCCTTTCTCTACTCTACGACGCCAATCATCACTTTCATAGAATATAACAATGAGAATAATGGTGTAGAAATTACTGAATGTACTTCTGATCATGATGAACAGGCAGATAATTAAGCTTTGTAAATGATTTGGAACTTGTATGTTATATATTGTATGTGAGTTGGTAAACAAATTTTTATCCGTTGTGTCATGGTGTCACTTAATACAACCACTTCATATTTGTTGGACACTCAATATTTATAATGACAGTGCGAAACTAAACACCACTCGAATGTCATTGGTGACTAGCGAGTCACCTTCCGAGGTCGTCGATTTTCATAAAAAGACCTTGCTGTGCAACCCTGAGAAAATCCTTCAGTTTAAAAACGTGAATCCCTTTTTTCCCACTTCCAATTAGGCAACACAAAACGTCGAGCACTTGAATTTGAATGGCAAAACCATCCTGATCACGGTACACAATGTATTGACCATATGAGCATTATTATTTCCTCGATTAGACGAGAAACATCCAAATTTCAATTATCGACAATGATCCGGTCACATAACGTTTGACGATTCCAGGGATAGCATTCTATTCTTGGTATCCCAATTCACGCTGTTCAATACGAAAACTCGCCGATAACTAAACGTGAGCTCGATTTAATTCTCGTCACGAAATGACTCAAATGAAAGAAGTTCTTATAAACAGGCTCTGTTGAAATTCAAATACCATTTAAATATTCCACTCGCCAGACATTTAGTATAATTAACGTTTGATACACACATATGGTTTGTATCATTGTTACGAAATTGTCCTGATCAACGAATTCTTATTGTTTCACTCTTGTGTAAAATATTGTATAAAAGTTGTTCAATATAAATATTCGACATTATTTATCATACTGCCTTCCATCTTCCGAATTAGCTTCCACTATACATTTTAACAGGCTCCGCAATAATTCACGCGGTAAGTTTCAAAATACACCGCAATCCCGACGGACCCAGTTCGCTACACCAACTGAAGGTTCTACCTACCTTCTACTACCTTTCTACCTATGCCTGCAAATATATTGCTGAATGTACTTGCTGCCGGTACCTATGCTTGCAATGATGTTCGTTCGAACGGTTGTAAATTCATGTCTTAGAATCTTCATCTCTTAACGCGTAGGTATGACTGGAAACAAATGAATCATTTCACATTTTACATAGACATCATACAAATTTTGAAAACGTGAAATTTTTAAATTTTGGAAAATCACTAGTTTTGATTCCTAGTCTACCCTAGTCTACCGAGTCTAGCTCAAGCATATCAACATTCGAGAAATGAACAATTTTTTTTCTCGTCGAAACCAAAATTTCCACACGCATTCTACGTATTAGATAATTTTGAACAACTTTGGTTTCGCACGCGCTCAAGCTGCTGGCTTTTTCAAGGCTTTGAGGATGTAACTGGTTACAAGGGAGAGCGAGTAAGCGTGCAGGGGCGCAGTGTCAGTCACTAAAAGAGTAGAAAATCTTAAGAATTAAAAAAAAAAAAAAGTAATAGGTACATCTTTTTTTATGATTAGGTACCTAATAGAGATGGGATGTATCTTGTTCTTATTGTTTTTCACAAACACTGAGGAATATCCCAAACACTGAGGAATATCAAGCTCCGACTTGATCAAAATAGAATGAATCGCGCATATTCATAGTTATCAGCTCTAATCCGAGAACGGAATAAGATATCGCTATTCTAGCCTGACCATCGTGTACAGCAATAAAAAATCTTCGTAATGAGGTCACTCGGTAAAAAATGGAAAAATTGTTTTCTAGGTATCCAGTAACCCCCTCCCCGTTGGGTACTCAAAACGATGTTTGGAATTTTTTTCTGATTTTTATTTGCTTAAAACTTGGTATCAGGCACCCCATAAATGCTCTCTCAGTTTAACTTCGATATCTCAAAAATTGTGAGAAAAAATTAGGGAGGAGGGGGTCACTTCTATTCGAGAAAAATGCTCAGATTTCATCCTGTTTTGGCTCAAGTCGGAGCTTGATATCGTGGGTCTTTCTCATTGTTTGAGAAAAAACCAAAATAACAGGGTGTCCCATCTCCATTAGGTACCTAACCATGAGATATAATGTGAACTTTGTCCGATTAATCTGGGGTATTTTACGTCTACAAGGAAAAGTGATCCCTCAATTCTTTTGAATCATGCCTCACTTTTTGAAGCGAAGCTTTTATACGGACGCCCCCCCTCCCCCGCTAGGAACGCTCGCCGCTCGGGGAGACTCCCCGTGAAAATCGTCATGGCCCAAGCGTCAGTCATAATCCGAACTGTTCTGAACGATCCCAATTCTACCCGAGGCCTCCCCAGTCTTTCTTTCTCTACTCTACAACGCCAATCATCACTTTCATAGAATATAACAATGAGAATAATGGTGTAGAAATACTGAATGTACTTCTGATCTTGATGAACAGGTAGATAATTAAGCTTTGTAAATGATTTGGAACTTGTATGTTATATATTGTATGTGAGAACTTGTATGCAATAAAACTGATTTTGCGAAAATTGAAGGATGCAAATTATTAAAATTATATGAAATTAATTCCAATTAGAAGAGATTGTTTATGAGTATGAAAATACTCATAATTCTATTCTACGTTTTATGATATAAAGCTTCGCTTCCTTTGGGCGTCCCTAGACGGCCCCATTTATTTATTTATTTTTATTTTTTTTTTTTGTAGCTTTTGTGAATTTTTGTAGAAAATTAACTACTGCAATGGCTCGAAAAATTTTTAAATGAAAATTTTTGAAAAATGTCTTCATTGAAATCCGTTTTGAGTTATTCTGAAACGAATCTTAGAGTTTAACGCTTTATATATATATATATATATATATATATATATATATATATATATATATATATATATATATATATATATATATGAAGTGTTGTTGTCTAGTGAATAATACATTCGTGGGTTTTTCTTGAATTGACCAAACTAGACATGTGGTTTTTATGGTTTATTTCCCGACGTTTCCACCCAGGGTCTGGGTCCTAATCATGGGATCTACAAAATACAAAGGATGAATGTGAAAAAATGGGTGAACAGTATATGGCTAACAAAGTATGTTTAGTAACATTCCATAGTGGGTAGGTATACTCTAAGTTTTACTTACAATATTTACAACAGTCGTGGACTCTTCAATGTCAACTACACTGGTTCTGAATAACTGACAAGAGATAAAAAACATTGCGTCTAATTGGACATGTAAACGGCTATTAGTGATTCTAAAGGGTACTGTAACGGACATAGGTAGAACAATCTAGGTACCTACTACATTATAGCTAAAAGATACTAAATTATGAAAGGTAATATTACTAATTAAAACTATATAACGAATTGAATGTGAAATTGAGGTGATGAAAGGGGAAAGTTTTTATAAAATTAGCTAGGTACATTATTTTTTATTTTAGTAATTTGGAATAAACAGTTGATAAGCCTTTTATGTCTCTTTTAAAATTGATGCACTTTTCTTCGTTTTTAATCATGAATGCTACTTCTTTTACTTTGCGTTTTTCAAATGATGATTCAAGACAACAAATTTTCCAATTTTCGTCACTGACTGTGGGGTTATGTTTACTAACGGCTATGTGTTTCGCTAATGCTGTTGCATAATTGTCATTTGATGGGGTTTTACTGTTTTTCTGTAATGCTTGTATATTATCCCGAGTATGCCCTTCCATTCTTTTTACTCCTAACTGCTTTGTTTCACCATAATATAGTATATCACAATCTTGGCACTTTATTTCGTAGACTATGTCACTGATTTCATTTTTGGAAAGGGGATCTTTTAATTTTGACGCAATGTTTTTTATCTTTTGTCAGTTATTCAGAACCAGTGTAGTTGACATTGAAGAGTCCACGACTGTTGTAAATATTGTAAGTAAAACTTAGAGTATACCTACCCACTATGGAATGTTACTAAACATACTTTGTTAGCCATATACTGTTCACCCATTTTTTCACATTCATCCTTTGTATTTTGTAGATCCCATGATTAGGACCCAGACCCTGGGTGGAAACGTCGGGAAATAAACCATAAAAACCACATGTCTAGTTTGGTCAATTCAAGAAAAACCCACGAATATATATATATATATACACTCGGCTTCGCACCGGATCTTTTCCCTTTTCTACTGCGTAGAAAACGAGGATAATTTGCTATGCAATTCTTAGCCTGAAAAAATTTGTATATAAAAAAATGTTCAAGCCTGGCTGGGATTCGAACCCACGAACTCGCGCTTCGCGTCACGGACGATAGCAACGGTTGTACGTGAAAATCATCTTTAATTTCGTCCCGGACGTTACATAAAAAATTATTGGGGGTCGGCCTAAGAATTGCATAGCAATTAATATATATATATATATATATATATATATATATATATATATATATATATATATATATATATATATATACTATTTTATAAGAATGAAACTCCGTCTGTCTGTCTGTCGTGTCTGTCTATGCAGGGCCAAACGGCTGAGTGGCGGGAGTCCACGAGTGGGGGGATCTTCTTGGGATTTTTCGGAATAGAATATAAGTGATTTTAAATTTTCTAATCCCACCCGAACCACGGGCTGTATGACGGGAGGGGGTGGAAGCTCGATTTAACGCGCACTTTTTCGACTTCCCCGCTTCCCCTACCCTTCTAAACGTCCGTCGAAAATTCCGGGAAAATTCCGGTTTCGTAGGTTTTTGTACGAGGAAGACGACGGCGTGATCGGATCGCGAAAAAAGTATCGGGAAATGCGTCAAAAATATGAATGAGTACCACGGACCCGTTTTCTCGAAAATTCCGACAAAAAACAAGGTTTTTTTTTTTTTTTTGATTAAAATATACCCCATAAAGGTACGTTTTTCGGGACGGTGTTTGCGGGCGAAATACAGGTTTGATTCCGCCGAATGTGAATTCGAAATCGGATATCAAAAAAAGTGATGGGAAGTTGGTCAAAATGCGAGGGGAAGCGAGGCGAAGCGATTAAAATGAGAAGTTAGTTGAGCCTGCGGCCGTTTCACGATGTTGCGAGCAGGCCTAAGCACTAAGTCTTGAAGGATGGACTTCTCCGTTTGAAAGACATTTTAACTGAATAAAGACGGGGTTTTTCCTACACATACAGCAATACCTTGCGAGTAACATCCTCTATTAAACTTTTCGTGGTTTCACGTAGTTTTATAAGATTTAATTTGTTTGAAAGAATTTCCAACAGAAAAAAAACGGCTGCCAAGTTGGGTGGGCAGTATAACTTCCTCAAGCGAGCGAAGCGAGCAAAAACCTACCTTTAGGGATCTACCGTTCCCAATCATTCAACAAGTCCAATGGAGGGGGGGGGGGGGTCCAGGGTTTTTCCTACACATATACAGCCATACCGAGCGAGTGAAGCGATCAACATTCCCTACATACATCGGACTTCAACGAGTGTTTTCCTACACATATACAGTCATACAGAGCGAGTGAAGCGAGCAACATCCCTTACACAAGTTAAACCTACACTTAGGGACCAACCGTTTGCGAGCGAAGTGAGAAATTTAATAGGGGATCCGGCTGGACGTGGAGGCGAGTGAAGCGAGCTGGAGCGGCTAGTATATATTATATATATATATATATATATATATATATATATCTATTTGTCCTTTCAGACGATAACTCTCCTTAGGATTGACAGAAAAATTCCGTTCTAGCGCAAAAAAATAAAGCTTTCCAAACGAAAGGATAAGTTTGTTCGCCAGCACTTCTTGAGCACATTAAATTGGTCAAATTTGAAAAAACGTACAGAAAAAATAACTTAAAATGGCTAAAAACGGCTAAAAATCGTTAAATTTATATTTTTTGTATAATATTGCACAAAAAAGTATATTAACTATAAAATAGAACATGCAGAAATTTATGTACAAAATTATGCTGTAAAATGTACTTAAAATTCATTAAAATTTGCTAAAACATCGATAAAAACTTCAAAAAAACTAAAAATTCAAAACCTCTATTTCAATAGAATATTATTTAGAATACATTTGTTGCCATGAAATTTATAGTTAACAATTTCCTTGGACTTAAAAAGCTCAAATTTCAAAACATTTAACTTTATACCATACGGCAATTTACAAAAATGTGCTCATAAGATCAATCTGCATGACTCCCCCCTCCCCCCACCCCCACGTGCACATTAAGAATTTTTTTACGTTAAAATTGTAAAACGTTGCAAATTATTACACAGAGGTTTATTATAGGTATCTCAATTGTATGGCTCTTTCACGCAGAACACCTGTCCATATTATTAAACGAATCATTAGATAGGTATCTAATTTGTCTGTATAGGTGTAGACGCCTACTGAAGAGAAATTAATAGAATTAAATAACACACCTGAATGTTCCTTACGCGTGCCGTGAATTGGCAAAACCGCGACGGCGCGCAGCGGCGCATATGCTGATCACTTGCTGCAAGCCTAACGGTAACCCACGGTCATTGATAATACTTAGTTCCCCCGAAAAATCATAGGGTCGCTGCTCCATTATAGCTTGCAGTAAGAGAACGGAAAATCGTACGGCTTTCCGGATGATTTCAATCGTTTTTTTGGGAAAAAATACGTTAATTACAACCAAAAATACATTACTGTTACATAGAAAGTTTTCCAGATCCCGAATCAATATTTCAGCCCATAATTACTACCCTTTAGGGTTAATCAAAATTAATGACGATGTTACTGGCACGTCACCGGCCGATGTATGATTTTACAGCCAAATTTCGTAAACTTTGGCGTCGTAGTTTTGGAAGAAAGCTCTGGACGGAGTACGGCGGACGGACGGATTTTTGGTTCATTATTTTCAATAATGAACCTTTGTAACCGACCATGAACATTTTTTTCAACCCCTTCCCCCGCCTCAACGCTAGTCGGTTTACGTTTCAAGATGCACAGAATCTAAAAAACGAATTAAAAAAATCCGACCATCCGCCGTTTGCGCGAGCCGCAGCTACAAATGATACGATGAAACTCATGTGGGGTAATCATATCGTCATTACCTAACTACCTGTAATAACATAATAAGCTTATCTAACATATGTTCATATCTATCAAGTGTTCATATCTATCATATGTTATCTAATCTATCACATTTCTCTATAAATACACCATTCTCGTTACGCATCTTGTCGTGATTATTCACTAGACCTCAGTTACTTATTTCTGTACCAATGAACTATACGTATTAACTTTACATGGTGTCAGGTCGTGCCCGCGATCCGCGAAAATGCCGCCGAAAAAACAAAAACAACCGGAGTTCCGCGAGTTGGGAGAAAATGACGCCAGTACCAGTCGCTTCGTCCCGTCTAATCTGCGTCCTCCGAAACCGCTCGAAATCCCTTCCGATAACCCAAGGGCATGGACGCTGTGGAAACAACAATTCGAATTCTACGCCACTGCAAGTTGTCTTGATGCTCAATCGGAATCAGTAAAGGTAGCAACCTTAATGTCAATAATCGGGCCAGATGCCCTACATATTTATAATACTTTTACTATTAATTTCGAGGAACCTACACTAGACGAGGTTTTGGAAGAATTTTCCAATTATTTTCTTCCTAAATGTAATATCACCTATGAGCGATTCGTTTTCAATGTGTTACATCAACGTGATGGTGAAGGTTTTGACGAATTTCTTGTCAGAATAAAAACTCAAGCAAAAAAGTGTGATTTCGGTACCCTAGAGCAAAGCTTAATTAGAGATAGGATAGTTGTTGGAATCAACGACAACGAGGTCCGCAAGAAATTGTTGATTGTCACAAAATTGACACTCGATGAAGCAACACAACTTTGTAGAACAGCTGCTCAAGCAAACATCCAGCTTTCGAAAATGAAAATCAGTTCATCCACAAATATCGATGCTGTCCATGTTCCATCAACCTCAAAACAATCTAAAATAGTGAAAGATTGCGGTTATTGCGGAGGATCCCATCCTGTTCGTAAATGCCCTGCATTTATGGCCATTTGCGAAAATTGTAACCGTAAAGGTCACTATAAACAACTTTGCCGTTCATCGAATCAAAATAAAAAGCATCATCAACAGTCATCACCTTCAAAATTGGTAAACACTGTTGATGAGGACGAGGAACTATCGGTCAATGCCATTCATTCATCAGATGACGAATGGCTAGAAAAAGTCCAGTTGAAAAATTCCTCATTCAGTTTCTCTGTCAAACTTGACACGGGTGCACAATGTAACGTATTGCCCTACAAAATATACAGACATCTACAAACACCTCTCGAACCTTCACGAACCAAACGTTTGACGACGTACAATCGTGAGTGCAAAATCGACGTACTAGGTCAATGCACAGTCCCACTAGTGGTTCGAGGTAGGATATTCAACGTAATTTTCAGAGTTATTAAAGAAAATTTCCAACCAATATTTGGACAAAACGCATGTACGATGACCGGTTTAATCAAACGCATCGATGACATTGAAGCCACGGAATTTAACTGCATTTCTGACTTTGAGTATGATATTGACTTAGTTCCTAATCCCCAATTCAAAATACTGCCTCCAAGACGCATCCCGTACTCGATCCGCGATCAAATCAAGTCTGAAATTGACAATCTCGTTAAAATTAAAATATTACGCCCAATTACGGAACCCACACCTGCCGCATCACCTTTACTAATAGTGAAACAAGGTGATAAATTACGGATATGCATGGACCCATCCGATTTGAATAGAAACATAGTTCGTCGGCCATATCCTCTCAAAACAATTGAGGAAATCGCTACTAAATTGTCGGGATCAAAATATTTCACGAAACTTGATTGTGAAAAAGGTTTCTGGCAGGTTAAAGTTTCCGAAAGAACTCAAAAATACCTCACGGTTTCAACTCCTTGGGGTAGGTATTGTTTCCTCCGTCTTCCATTTGGTATTACATCCGCCCCGGAAGTATTTCAACAAATCATGTCATCATTACTCAGTGAATTTGACAATGTTGAAGTAGCAATGGATGACATCTTAATACATGCAAAATCTGAACCAGAGCTTAAGCACACCACAGAAAAGGTACTTGCCAAACTTCAACAGAAAGGAATTCGCCTAAATAAATCCAAATGCGTTTTCAACGTTCAACAAGTCAAATTTCTGGGTCATGTTTTATCCGAAGAAGGTATTCACGCCGATCCAGATAAAATATCTGCTATACAATCAATAAAAACACCAACAAACGTGAAAGAAGTACAACACATCTTGGGAGTCGCAGCCTATCTCGGAAAGTTCATCAATAACCTTTCCGAATTAACAAGTCCATTGCGGCTGCTGACTGAAAAGAACACCGAATGGTTCTGGGGACCAGAACACTCTGCCAGCTTAAAAAAATTAAAAGAAACACTAATGAGCACTCCCGTCTTGGCATACTTCAACCCAAAGAAAGAAATTTTACTTTCAGTCGATGCTTCCAGTACAGCTATGGGAGCAGTTCTTTTGCAAGATGGTCAACCCATTGCATATGCTACAAAAGCATTTTCAAAAGGACAACAATTATACCCACAAATCGAAAAAGAAGCGTTGGCGGTGCGTTTCGGTCTTAAGAAATTTCACGTATACGTGTACGGTCGTCCGGTTCACGTACAATCAGACCACAAGCCTCTAGAAATCATATTTAAGAGATCCATACATTCAGCACCTCCTAGACTTCAACGTATTCTGTATGAAATTCTTCCCTATGATGTTTCACTGACTTACACGAAAGGTCAAGATTTACCCATTGTAGATACTCTCAGCCGAGACTGCAACAATACACCAGTAGACGACAATGAAGATGAACTGGAAGTCTTCTATATTGCTCCAGTTACAATTTCCGCACAACAACGTTTCAAAGACTCTATACAGAACGACATCGTTTTTCAAGCACTAACCACTGTTATCCAGAACGGCTGGCCTAACAGCATCGATGATGTTCCAGATCTAGCCAAACCATACTTCACGTTTCGACAGGATTTATCCATTCATGATCACTACATTTTGAAAGGAGATCAAATCTTAGTTCCTACTAGTGAACGCAAAAATGTGTTAGATATTTTACATTCAGGACATCCTGGAATTAGTCGTATGCTCTCTAGAGCTCGCGGTTTCGTTTTCTGGCCAAAGTATACATCAGATATATCAGAATATTGCTCAAGATGTTCCGTATGCGGTTCTCACCAGCGGCAAAACATGAATGAACCAATATTGTCCAAACCAATTCCCCAACGTGCTTGGGAACGAGTGGCATCAGACGCTTTCTCGATCGGAAACAAGAATTACCTACTAATATGTGACAGCTACTCAGGATACTATGATTTTGCCAAAATGCCAAGTCTCAGTTCTAAGAATGTAATAGAACAATTTAAAAAATGGTTTGCAGTGCACGGGATTCCCGAAACGCTAGAAACCGACGGTGGAACTTATTATACATCCTATGAATTTACCAATTTCGCAAATGAGTGGAATTTCATCCATCAAATATCGTCACCTCATTATCCAAAAAGCAACGGACTTGCAGAAAAGTATGTTTCGACCGCCAAAACCTTGATCAAAAAATGTGAAGCCGACAATTCAGACATTTATCGTGCGTTGCTTCTGGACAGAAATACTCCTAGAGATGATCTTGGCAGCCCTGCTCAACGTTTGTATAATCGATCTCAGAAAACACCTCTTCCAACCATTCGAGAATCACTCAACCCCAACTTTAAGTCGTCCGTGACATCCAGCCTCGCCCAAAAACGGATGAATCAAGCAGCTTATGCCGATCGCACTGCCAGATCCAACTCGATGTCATTTGCACCTGGAGAAAGAGTTCGCTATTGGGACTCCCCACGATCTTGGAAACCAGCCACCATCATTCGAGCTGCTGCGCAGCCTCGTTCATACTTTATAGCACCAGATGACTCTGCAGGAGAACTCCGACGGAATACGAAACATCTTCGACGCTCATTGAATTAGCAACATAAATTTTGTTATTAAAAAAAAAAAAAAAAAAAAAAAAAAAAAAAAAAAAAAAAAAAAAAAGAGTTGTAATAACATAATAAGCTTATCTAACATATGTTCATATCTATCACGTGTTCATATCTATCATATGTTATCTAATCTATCACATTTCTCTATAAATACATCCATTCTCGTTACGCATCTTGTCGTGATTATTCACTAGACCTCAGTTACTTATTTCTGTACCAATGAACTATACGTATTAACATTACACTACCCTTCAAATTCGAGCAAGGTCGGACAACTAGAACTTAGGAAAATGAAGATTGATGGAATTTACGTTTGTGCATGTGGAAAGTGAATAATGAAACTAATCCGGGACTATCAACAACCTAACCGAACGATTCAAACGAAACGAAAGTTGTTCAAAGTGGTCTAAAACGTAAAATGCGAGTTTAAATTTTGTTTTTGAAGACAAAAAATTTTCAATTTCCCGAAAGTGAAAACAGTGCTTCTGTTACTAACAGTTAAACTCGGAAGCAAAATTCCGCTGGGATAAAAGAACTGATAGCAGAAGCAAGAGGTAACTTATACCGTAATTTGTGTTTTAGTCCTAGAATGGTTAGATGACCACTTACTTATCGTTGGCGAGTGATAAGGGGAATCCGTTCTTGTCAGTGAGGGGTCGCTTGTGGACGTCAAACAACCTGAACGGGAGGCCGTTCATGGAGACGATGGCCGCGTTCTGGGAGCACCCCAGTGGCAACCTGTTCTCGTCATAGATGGTAGACCCAGTGATGTCGCCGATCGGAACGCCGGCTTCGTTGAATTGTATCAAGCATCTAAAACAGAGTTTGACAGATTTACAACCACTTGCAGCAATGATAGTGATTTTGCATTTGCTCCAGGACGGTGCAGTCAAAGCAAGTGTAGGAATTCATACAAGGCAAAAGGACAAATTCTGGTAGATAGTAGAAAGAACAAAAAAAGAAAAAGTTCTTATTTCTGCTGAATTATATAATTTGAACGATTTTTCGACATGGATAAGTCTATTGGCTACTTCTACGTGAGCATGAAAATTATTATATGAAAATGCAACGGTTTTTTCTTTTTCTGTTGATTTTTACGTACAACCAATGCGTTACTAGCGAAGTATAAGTCCCATAGTTTTCATAGCAGGAAAATCGTTCGCCACTTTTGGAATGCTCTCATTTTACCCCAACATCTCATGATCCCTAAGCCATTGTAGTGTGAAAGAAAGTTGATTTATTACGCTTAAGTCTTTAACACTTGAAGCGCCATGTGTATCAAATTGATTCAAATCAAGTTGTCACCCACCCGCCGCTCGTATCAATCTGATACAATCTTAGTTCACGCCAGGAGGCCATTGTATCACAACGATACAAGAGTTTGGGGAAGCTTCTCAAATCATCCTGATACAAGGTTTGCATTGATTTCAATGGAGTTCTGACCTTGCCTGTCTTCACACTGTCACTTAGCATAGTTGGCCCGAGCAAAAATTTGCAACAACAACCACAATACAATAACTACGACAACAACAACAATCTGATAAGCAACAAGGCTTATCAACCGCAGTAAAGATGCAGTAAATGCGTACTTGCTTTTTTGCCATCCACCAGTCATTTTTACCTAAAAACAATATTCACCACAGCAAATCTTTTTAGCTGCTAATTTTAACCTTTGAATTTTTGTAAAATTGTGATTTTTCGCTATCAGTGTGTATGTTGTGACTGAGTTGAGAATATTAGAGAAACATTTTTAGATTTTTCAATGTTCTTCATTTCTGAGGCTGTGGCATACTTGTGAAGCCACTGGGGGTAAATTTAGCAGTAAGATTAGTGATGTTTTTTGCCAGTTCCTAATTTTGCAATGCACTGATGAATGAAGAGTTCTATTTTTTCATTTCTCCCGGGAAACTCATATGATATGTATATCATATGTATACAAATTGGCGCCGGACCAGGGAAAAAAACATGAATTCACAGCTGGAGGCCACGTGTACAAATTTGATACAACCACCATTTAGGCTGATTTACTTATTGATGATGGCAGAAAAATTAATAAAAATGTAATAGAGGGTCATACAAATGTAAACAAATGGAAAAAACGGATTGGCCCAGGGGTGTGACCCACCCCAAATTGGCGTGTCCTGAGGGGAAACTCTTCCGTTTTCGGCCTGGCGCTTTAAGTGTTAGCTAACATTGCTAAGTAAACATAATGAACTCATAATGTGAAAACAAGGCACTACAGTGTAGGTACACTATTGAGTAGTAGGTACTTGTAATCAGTATGTACTAAACGATGCATAGACCTCTGATCAGCTGATGGGCTCCTAAAGCTGGTGATTTCGATCGTATTTAATCTCTAAAGCTAAAACTATGAGACGATTGAAATGATTGGCTCATTCCTACTCACCTGTGTGAGCTGAATTCTCTCCTGTTACCCCTAGGAAGTTGAATTTTGATAGGGATACTCTCTGGGACTCTAAGAGACGATTGCAATAATTGCCTCCTTCCTAATCAGCTGTGTGAACTAAATTCTCTCCTGTTCATCCTAGGAAGTTGAAATTAGATATGGAGCCTCTCTGGGACACTAAGAGACGATTGAATTGATTGGGTCTTTTCTGACCAGCGGACTGAGCTAATTTATTTGAGACATTTTGACATGGATATTTATCACCTGTCTTGGGTCATTTCGCATCTGACATTTGAAATATGTATTGAAAATCAAATAGACATATCCATACCACGATTTTTTTCCGTGTTAGCGGTAAAATTTGTCGTTCATAAAAGGGTGTCTCATGTTATATCAATATTTATATATTACATAATTACAAAAAGATTTGACATAAATATGATTAGAAAAAAAATGGCTCATATGGTCATGCTGCATGATTGGAACGTTTTGCGTTTAGAATTAATGTTTTTTAAGCTCTTATCCATGACCTTATTATGCTGCCCCACTATAATTTTTGCTATTTTTTATATATTGCATTGTTGGAGACGGTTGATATATTTTTGTGCATTGAAAGTTGTTCGACCAATTTGATTAAATAATGACACTGTAGCTCAATTCGGGGAAGTACTTGTTACAAATGGGATTTGGTAGGATGCATACGGAGTAATCTCTCACATAGGTAAAGTATAGGTATAGTTTTTGTGATAGATGTAACCAACAGTGCCAGAAAAGTCGAATTGCCTCTCGTAATCGGGTCAATCATTGATAGGATTGATACATGGTGTAGTTTTGTATCCTTAGGGATCTCCACTAATGCATGGTCTTTTATTTATACTCCCATTGGCTAAAACGAGTATTCTGATTGGCTATAATAACGAGCTTTACGATTGAGCAATCAGGAGTATAAGTAAAGAGCCTGAGCTCACTAAATCATTTTAAAATTACACTCTCCTACGATCTGAAGGGCTTGATAATTCAGCTCATTACACTACCAGAGAATTTATTGTTGATAAAAGAGATCTATAAACGAAGAAATATCGTCTCTGAATTCTCCCACCATTACATATTTAGTAACACTGTTCTTCTTTCAAATACCAAAGAAACTGGGCATCTGCTCCTCCAGCGGTGCTCTATGCAACTATTCCTAACTGGACGTGGATTTTAGTTTGAGAAATAGTATACAAAGTAGTATTGTAGCTATGAGATGGATATCACCATAGAGGGTGTGGTAACACCGACCTGTGGATCGTAATCTACTCTGTACTTCGGCCTGGTGGAGGTACCCCCCCATTCAGGGTAACCTGTATAAAAGAAGCCAGGTGGCTTTTATGACTGTCACCGTCAATAACTTGTTACACTCCAAGAAGTTGAGTCTATTGGAGAACAATAGCCTATTCAAACCACGCACACCCATAAACCCATAATGTGTAATTACTATGATGTTTGGGTATAAGGCTATAGTATAGAACATGTAGGTAACATAGGTCTATGCATATACCTACCTGCCCTGAGAATCAACGAGCGCCATCCCATCAGAATCACTCAGAGGTTTGCCGAATTTGTCAAAGACCTTCAGAGGCGTTTCACCCACGAAGACTTGCATCCTCAGTTCATCGTTGGGTGGTCTCAGCGTCGGATCGAACAGCGGATCAAACACGGGGACGCCGTTGCTGTCGCAGACATGACCTTTCATGTACGTGAACACAGGCCTCCCTGCTTTGTCCACCTTCAAAAGACACACCCCGTTTATGGAGTACAAATCCTTCCCTCGCTTGTCCGTCAGAGGTCGGCCCTATCGAGAACGTACATTAGGTAATACCATAAATTATAATAGTAATGCCATAAATTAATCTAAAAGATAGTACCATAAATTATAATAATATTACCATAAATTAATTTAAAAAAGAAAAAAATCACGAAAATCGATCGAGAATTGAGCTTTTGCAGCACTTGAATGAATTAATAACAATCCTCCCCCCCCCCCCACCACTACCACTAATCCGAAATTCCCGAGGTTCGATGTAAACTATAGTAAAATTAAAATCACACAACATAATAATCTTGAAAGTAGGTTGAGTGAGAGCCTGGAATGAAAGTTTGTAGCCGGGGTAGCTACCGTAAAATTTGCCGTCAAAAATTACTTTTTTTTTTTTGCTCTATTTACCCCCTTCTTTTCTTCTTCGCGTCATTAAATTGAAAAATTCCGAGGTTTTCTGTGCAATTAGACTAAAATTGGGATCGAAAAAAAAAAGAATCTGGAAAATCGGTTAAGAATAATTGTGACCTGAGCATCGTTGACAAAATTTGTCAAACACACGTTTACAACACTCACTCACAGACGCAGACACACACACACTCATTGTATATAGTACACCCATAGTATACCTATACGTACACCTATGTATTGTTTTCATGGATTCGGATCTCAGAATCGTCTGAAACAGATTTGTATTCGGTTTTATTTTTTTCTTATGCTTGGGTTGTCCCACATTCCCGTGGATCAAATCGTAGCCCCTATTATATACATGACCTAGCTTGAAAGAGACGTCCTATAAGTAAAAATCACACGTAGAATTGAAGTCTTCTGCCAACTTTCTGCGTTCTACTTAATAATCCTTAAAAATGACAATAAAATCAGATATTAGCGAGATGTACTTTTAGGTATTAATACTATGGGCCGATCCATTATGAATGAGAAATTCGTTATCCATTCGTCCCTTACTTGGCAGTCGAAAACCCTGTAAGGTTCACCGTCCGGACACATCCAAGTGCCGTTGACCAGCGAAATCGGGATGCCGACTTCGTCAAACAGCGGGTTCCCATCGACGTCGCTGAAAGGTTTCCCGCTTCTCATCACCAAGATCGGGCTCCCGTCCGCCTTGCAGAGCGACGAGCCGTCAAAATCCAACATCGGGCGGCTCCTGCTGTTGTAAATCTGAATTTCGAAGTCGAAAATGGCTTTCCGGGGCTTGACGACTTTCTCCGAGTACGGCGTGAAGTCCGGGTCCGTGCACGGGAGGTCTTTCGAGTCGTACACGACCCGGTTGTCCGAGTCGGAGACGGGTTTGCCGCTCGGATCAAAAACCAGCAGCGGTTTTCCCCCGGCATCGCTCAGCACGTCCCCCCTGCTGTTGGTCAGAGGGTATTTGTCGCAGTCGTACACCCTCAAGTATGGAACACGCGCTTTATTCCCGTATATTTTACCGTTCTCGTCGAAAACTGGTCCTCCGAAAATATCCGTAATTTCCCCATTTGGTCCGAATTCTATAAGCGGTTCACCTAAAAGAAACAACCAAAACATGAATAATTTAATTTAGGAAAGAAACCATATCTCCCAAGGGAAAGGGCAGTGGAGTTTCCATAACAGGGTGCCACACTGGACTGGCATCATTAACCTCACTTTTTCCAAGAAATGCTTAATGTATTAATCAAAAAAAAAAAAAATACAGGTTTTTTAATTTTTAAATTAGGTACCACTTCAAAAACTGATTAATGTATATATATATATATATATATTATATATATATATATATATATTTTTTTTTTTTTTTTTTTTTGTACCCTCTATTTCCATTTTTTATTGCAGATTTGGAATTCACGAGATATTCCATACAGAAATCACCCACCACTCGAAAAATTCCGTTCGCAAATATGTTTGCTATTACACACAAAATATCAAGTGTTTGGAGGTATTCAATTGCCATATGTCATATTTTTGAGATACATGCCTTTGAGGTATTTTTCACGATGAAACAGGAAGGGTTCTATTTATTTATTGATAGTCACATTTCTATCTTTGAAAAGCAAGGAAACTATAACTGCTAGTGCACTCTGCACTGTCGGAGAATGCAATTAATGAGGTAATGCATGATTCTGGTTGTTTTCTTTGTTTTTCACTGTTTTCCCAAGTTGGTATTGCGAATAAATTTGTGTTGTTACATGACGAAATAATCAAACAGCTTATTATTTAGGTTTTAATTTATGAATATCTTTCAAAAATAGGTTATGACGATTTACGTTATAAATTTAAATGATAAGCTTGTTCGTGAACAACGCTGTGATTTATGAATATTTATTGTTTAACTTGTATAGTCATAAGCGAACGAAAAGTTAGTTCAAATTGAAGAAAACTATGTACATTTCGATGAAATGAATACTGAAAATGAAATGATGAAATGAATTAAATACTCCGAGATGGTCCCCTATAAATTTCATTGTAGTTGAATAAGAAGTACAAGTTGGAGAGTAGTTGAGTAAAGGTTTCAGGGAGGTGTCTTATGAGATGTATCACGATTGGCAGAGTAATAGCTATTGCGTACTTGCAAAACTAAAGTTGGTTGGTACATCAGGTGATACTTCGAGACTAAAAGATCGATTTTGAAGAAATTTGCAGGGAGTGAGCGAGTTAACTCCTATTTCACCAGGAAAAAAACGTTATTTTGAAGAGGTCAAGGCACATACGTAACGGTTTCCTCTGTATTAACATAGTTTTACCTGAGGCAGTCGTCAAAGGTTTGCCGTATTTGTCCGTGAGCAAAAACCCTTTTTCGTTGTACAGCATCACGCAAGTTCCATCCTCTTGCATCCCGAAAGAGTCCGACAGCTGTTTGTTTCTACTCGCCAAGTTACCGCTGAGCATTTTCCCCTTGTCGTCGAATATCGGCGACCCGAACGAGTCTCCAAAGATCCTGTTGTACTCGTCGAGGACGATCGCGTGGTTGCCGTTGCTCAGTTTGAGGACCATTCCGTTGCCGTCGGTCAGCGGAATGTTTTCTTGGTTGAACAGTCGTAGAGGTTTGCCCTCCGGGTCGCGGAGAGGCTCGTCAAAACTGGCCACGAACGGCAGCCCGTATTCATCGAAAATCGGCTCACCTGCACCGAAGAAATGCAAGGACGGTAACTTTCCCCATTGTATGAGACCCTTCTGCTAAACTCTTCAAATATTTTGATGTTAAAACTATTAAACAAATTTTATTATTTCATTCTTGCATTCATGTATATAATACTGGACTCTGTGAGGAACATGTTTCTACATTTCTAAGCACAAGAAACTGTTCTAATTCGGGAATAATTTTTCCAAGAGCTCATACAGAATTCTACAAGAGAAGTGCGTACTTATGTTCGTGTTTTAAAATTTGTGTTTGATAATAATATTAATTTGTCATACTTTCATAGTTTGTCAAGTTTTAACAAGGTGGTAAAATTGTACATATAAGTTTAGTTAGCCTTCTTTTCAGTGAATATTTGTTTTTCATGGAAATTTATTTCGAATTTAGTGTTTGTGTTTTTTTTTTTTTTTTTTTCAATAATTAGGTTTCCGAGAGTTTTTGTTATTTGGTCTTAATGTATGAAGACTATGCTTGAATTAGCGACTCCACCAGATAGCACAAGTTCTTAGAACTCATTTTCTGGTGGGCGTTAGTTGTTTCATTCTTATTTAACCTATAAGTCCCCTTTCACACCAAACGAATCCGAATAAATCAGAATCGCTCCGAATCAAGTTGAATCTGATTCACCAAGATTCGGCTTTGAGCGCTCCGTTTAAATGCGAAGGGCCTCTTTTCCCGCCTACAGACCGGACGAATCTGGTTCAATCAGTATTGATTCGAGGTTGCACTTGATTCAACCTGTCAGATTCCTCGTCAACATCATTACGAGATGGACGTGGAATTATTAATTTTAAAAGTAAAAGAAAATAGTGCGCCCACAGGTCCCACCAAGTCCAGCAGTATTACGAAAAATTCCTCACTCATTCGGAAGAAGTCATAGAATTTCTTCTCATCATTTTGTAGGTCAGGATGTAAATGATGAAACATACCAAAATCCGGCCTCTTCCTATTGATGTGATGTATTCACACTTTTCTTGTTTTCTGTTTCCGCCGTTGCCTCCTACGAAACACTATTACATTTGAAACAACTGCGTCCATGATGATAGTAAAACTAAAAGAAGGAAAACAAAAAGAAGATGAAAGGATTTTTATAGATTCAGGCTGATTCAGCTGTTGTGAAAGCGTGGAGATGACGAATCAGATTCAACTTGATTCGGAGTGATCCAGATTGATTCGGATTCGTTTGGTGTGAAAGGGGCCTAAGTCGTACTGTTGACAATTTTCAGTATAATTTTGGAATTGAACAACTGAAGCGTTTTGTATATATTTATTTGTATAAAATGTAGTTATGTAGCAGACGATACCTATCTGACCTTGAAATCGAGATAAACAAGTTTGAAAATTTCAAAAAGTGAAGCTTCTACTTATAGATAGTCTGCAACGTATGGATAGACTATATAGAGGTTCGCAATTTGATGCTGAACGCAGTCAAAACATTACATATATTTATCAAGACGAAACAGAAATTTTCGTAGGCGCTTACATGAATCAGCGGGGAGATCACTACTCGGTATACTACAAAAGTACGCATTGTCCTTGCACATCCGGCACAGTTGCCATAGTTCTTTTATAGAAAGGAAAAGTAAACAGGCATCGATGTTGGCAGCAACAACAACATCTGTACTTTCCGTAGCTTCCCGTTACAACGCAAATCTATCTGATCAAGGTTGTAAGATACGTATCGTTTTCGCCCGGACACTATGGTGTTTTGCCAAGCCATCCTGGAGAAAATTAAAATTTGCCCTGAAGGCTAAATGTCCGGTTTTCAAAGAAAGGGCGGCAAATGGCGATTTTTTGTTAGTTAATAATTTCTTTTCCCTCCAAGTCCTTATCAAAACAATGTAATATGATATAGTACGATAATTTAAGAAAATTCGCTCATACAATCATGCTGCATGACTGTTTTTAGGTTGATGTCCTTCAATATATTTCACCATTGAAAGGTCCATTTTTGTGATGCTTGGAATTACTCCCCTTCACATTGTTAAAACCAGTTTGAGTAAATGTCTCTCCTCCCGGCTCTTTCCTTTCTCTCGAACAATGGAAAGCTCACTTCACCATTTGTTTCTGATAATGAACTAACCGTCGAAATCAATATACCTATGTAATGCTTCATTTTAGTAGGAATAGACAACGTTCTCCATTAACTTGTTTTCATTATTGAAACGGATTTCCAAAAATGTGTCAAGGCTGATTTAGTTCGTACCTGGATACATTGAGGTTTGCTCACTTGTTTATTTGTGAAAATGTTGGGCTATGATTAATAGCCAAAAATGCATGGCTTTTTTTTTCCCAAGAACTGACGAAAGAATCGTTTGTTTACCTTCCAAAGTTAGTAAGTTCTGTTTACCCCGGTTACCCTAATAAGGGGCTCTTAAGGAATCGTCAGCTCACCATTCGTGTGGCAGATCGGTTTATCATCTTTGTACTTTATGACGAGCTGGCGGTTGAGGTTGATGAGTGGGACGCCGTTGTGGTCTGTGAGCGGGTTCCCTTGGCAGTCGAAGATCAGTAGAGGACCGGTTGCCACAGGGATCGAGGGGCCTGAGGATGGCGTAGGGGTTTCGCTGCTCCCGCGACCATCAGGATTCTCGCTCCGCACGCTGCACATCAGAGACTGCTCAGATCGCTGCTGACGCGCGGACGTGTGGTTTCCTCTACTCCTGCCCCGCTTGTGCGTCGATACCTCGATCGTGTCCCGCTTCTCGTTGGATTTGGATGTTCGGGTTTTCTTGGAGACTGATGACTTGCACTGAGGCGTCAACGTTATTGATGAACTGGAGCATTCGTCATCCTGTAGAACGTAGAATTGTAAACAAATAGGAACACATCGTGAATCACACATGTTACTTTCCCCAAATCCAGAAGAACTTAAGGGAAGTTGTTTTCCAATCAGGTTTTCTCCAAATACGGACTCAGGCTGGTGATGCTCCTGCTAGAAAGACGTAGGTAGCTAATACTTTAAGTGGCATTATTTCACTCTTGTTCGATTTGCATCTTTCCTTACAGGATCTGGAAGACTTTTGTTCACAGACTTCCAGTCAGATACTAATTTCAAAAAGGCAAATCGTCACAAGGATGTTGTAAAATCACTTTTACCATTGGTGTGATTGCCATAAATCTTACGTTAGGACTTGTTGCATAACTAGCAGAAATTTAAATGGTTATATTTCCTCAAAATGTGGCTGATCTGAGCGGGCGTAGATCTACTACAATTAGAAATATGGTTTTGGCATTCAGTTCGAAGAAAGCCATGTAGATATGTGCTTCTATTTATTTACAGGTGATGGTGATAATATAAGGAAATATACCATAATTTGCTCTTCTTCGGTGGGTTTCCATTTCAGGAGCTTGACTGAGTTCTGGATCGAGTTCGCAGTTCTCGGAGTGACAGTTGATTTGTTGGACGGTGCACTGCTGTTTTTAGTCCTGTTAGGAATTGAACAACAAGGCTTCAGGTATTTATATCGTCCTGCTTTAAAAAGATTCTACAACCTATTTACCACCAAATTCTACATTTCTGGAACTTCGTGATTTTACGACTATGTTGAAATGCACGATTTGGCGTTTATCTCATCATTTTAAATAGCACGACTAATTAAAATTTGCTCATGCCTGGTCTGTTTCAAAATAACTTTTCTCACCAGATGTTCACCAGTACTAACCTACTATAAGTACCTACCCTACCTTACCTTACCTCATCGAACACCATGATAAAATTACCTTCTGGGACTTGCCTGCCACATTCCTTTCAATTATAACCCAGTGAATAGGGTTTACTAAAAGTTCGAACAACGGAGACGAAACAAATGGTTTTGAACTGTGATTTCTTCTTCACACGGCAAACAAGAAGAACTCAGGAGGATTAGAAAACTATTTTTCTTGTATCTTCAGTTACCAATTAACACTAATCTAATTTCATTCATTATAATTCATAATATAATATTTTACATTTTTTCTTCCTTTTTTCTAATTTCCTTTTGATTCAATTCCCTCAAAAGGAAATGCCGTTTAGGAACTCAAGCTAATTTTAGTAGAAAAATTATTACATCCTCATTCTCAATAATCTAACTATTCATCAATGGTGATATATAGTTGTTGCCACCGTCAATGTTATATTGCTATAAATACACTTTGCTTCCGTGTCTACCTATAGGTAGCGGAAACATGTTCAGTTTCGGGATACAAAATTTTTTTCTTTCCCAAAATCGAAATATATTCTCACATTTTACGTTTTAGACCGTTCTGTTTACGTCTGGACAATTCGCATCGTGTCCGTCTAGTTTATTTTAGTCTGCCGTGTGCCCGCAAATCCTTCAACAAGATTAATTTCTATGGCATTTATCCTATAGGTACCTATAGGTCCTCTGACAGCTTCATTGTTCACAAATCAATACTTCATTCTGTGCATGCGAAAAAGTTAATACCATCAAGCAAGCATAATTTTCTCGCGGCCTAATCGTTCGATCTCGTTAGAATTTGGTGGATAGTTAGGCGAAAACGATTTAATTATTCCTTATCAATTTCAACACGATTGTATCATTAGTAGCTGCTGTGTATGCGCGAATGTGAAATCCATGGTAACACACACTACTTCTACAGTTTTCATTCAATTTCGATGTAAGGTTCTGGAGTGTGCGAGTTAGGCAGGGTAGGTATAGGTAGTCCCCAGTCGATTTCATCTGTAAAAAATTAATAGTTTTTCACTGCGCATATGCAAACGTAAAATTCATAGCATAATTTTCTGATAGCCGAATAATCCGATCTCTCTCGCTCAAATTCGGATGGTAGTTGGGAAATTCCTATTCGATTACTACCCCATATCAGTTTCATCATTATCCTATCATCAGTACCTAGTAAACATGCGCAATCTCCAAATCCTTGATAGAAGCATCAACAGTTTTTATCCGATTTAGTTGAAACTTTCAGGGAATGAACAGTTTAGGATGAATATGCTCTCCGATTTTGCACATGCGCAAAAATAAATAATTCATCTAGTTGACTTTTCACGCTCCGTCTTAATTTACTATTTCCCCAAACCATTAGAACCTGCTATGAAATCTTGTAAGGTAATTTAAAACATTACAATGATCTATACATTCATGCAACCGATACGAGTAAGCAATGTGCCACTTCCAACTTAAATTTTATACGTTTATCAGGAATAAAAAGAAATAATTTCAAGTGACTATGTGGTTTGGAATAGAGGAAATGAGGTGCTAAGGAGCAATGAGAATTATAATGTTTTCAAAGTACTTGGATGTAACTGTTGGGATGACGTGTAGTTCATCAGCAACTATTGGCATAGTTACGATGATGTTTGCTTTTCGAATCACTTTTGATTTGCTCCCATGTTGATGATCATTTTTCCTGTCAAACGGGTAATTACATTAAATTACTTATTATTGGTCTACATTAAATTAATGAGGTTTTGCTGATGAATACTGGTCGTTCACTCTACCGCTGTCAGAAGGTGCCCGTAACTATTCTTCGAGATCATAGAAGTAAAACTCTGTCTACAAGTCTTGAGCCTATTTTGGAGAATATGTACTTTTGAATCTAGTTTGGCCCGTCACTTCGCCATTCCAAGTCAAGGATACAGGGGAGAAACGTATATGTCCAAAAAACAGTATGTTGGGAAAATCAACTTTAATGTCGGACAACTACTGTTTTTCCCTGGTACGGGTAACTTTAGCGCTTAAAGTACTAATGGCAACAACTTCCTAGTTTTGACTTCACTTTTCAAAAGGTTCCTTGAAACCCTAACAGGTGGCACCACGATCTCAATTTCACAAAACAAAACAAAAATTACAAACACGTTTTTTCCCCGGTACCCTTCATATGTGTTAGCGTTAAATTGCAAAATCTGTTTGATATTATGGTTAATAACTTAAATAACCAGTTAAATGAGATAATTTTAAGATTTCTCAATTTAACTAGTTATTATGCGTAATAATGACTGACCATCGGGGAAAGGATACGCACTTTCAGTCATGAATGGGCATCACAAGCTTGAGATAAGAAAAATGTGAACTCCGGATCTCAAATGATCTTATCTAGGTACCGATCGCGGTGATCAATTCAAGGCTATGTTTGCCTCAGTACTTATTTCATACGTTCTTTGAAATGGCATCTGCAAGTTCTAAAAACTTGACTTCATTTAAACAGAAATTTTTTTCTTCATTTCAAATTTTGGGTACTTAGAACATTGAAACTTTGAATCAAACTCGAAACTTAAAATTATCCCTGAATTCCAGATCTCAAATGATCTTAACTACTGATCGCGTTGACTAGGTGAAGGCAATGTTTGCCTCAGTATTTCATATGTCCTTTGACATGGCATCTGCAAGTTCTCAAAACTTAACTGCATTCAAACATAAATTTTTTTCTTCATTTCAAGAAGAAATTACGTAGAACATTGACACTTTGAACTAAACATGAAACTTATATTATCCTTGAATTAAATAAACCTCTTAGAATAGGTAATACCAAGGCCGTTGTTATGCACTTCATTATTACGCATATAGTTAACTAGTTATAATAACTAATA
The DNA here is from genome assembly GCA_030762985.1 of Adelphocoris suturalis. Classification (NCBI taxonomy): domain Eukaryota; kingdom Metazoa; phylum Arthropoda; class Insecta; order Hemiptera; family Miridae; genus Adelphocoris; species Adelphocoris suturalis. The sequence continues at coordinate 34,915,733 of CM061047.1, read as the reverse complement.
ACTAAAATAATTATAACCAATAACCAGTAATCATCGTCATTACTTGGGAAAGTGGGTAGAACTTATGAAATTATCAACTTCAACCGACACCGGTCCATATTATACGCATTAACTAGTTAATATGCATATTAACTGAGTTATCACTATAACGCTAACATAATTATATGCATAACAGCTGATGATATATGCAAGACACCTTTTAAAGAAGTTGATAACAGCCTGCAGATCATCGACTAATGACGTCGAGCCGGGGTCGGGTCTGAGGTCCGCGAGCAACGTCATGCAGTTGAGCGTCAGCTGGATGTACTTGTCTCGGACGAAGTTCCATTCAGCAGACTCGTCTTGTTCAGATCCTGATTCGGATCCCAGGATGTACTCTGCATCATCGTCAATACACCTGCCAATCCAAACAAAAACTATACATTTCCCAATTCGCGATTGAGAGCGTATTAATTTGCATTGACTAGAGTCGACAGTAGTGCCTCGCTTACCCGACTCATGTAGACTCATATAACTAGTTTAGTTCAAGACAAGTAGCAACCAATTTCAATCAGTAAAACATGTCGAGTGGCTCTTTATTGCAAGCTAGTCATATTTGTTTCGGACTCACCTGTCTGTTAGCTTGGCATGTATGAACTGGTCACCAATCATTCAGGCAATGTGCCGCTACTATCAACACAAGTGCTTTTAATTTTTTGGCAACTACATTCTTCAAGCTCCGTAGAGTTGACCGTTTGAATCCCAGTAGACATTTCTAGGGGGTGGGAAGAAGGGGAACGGGGTTCCTACTTTGTGGAGCATTTTTATACTCGCATCTAAAGCCTGTAGGCTCGGGATTATCTTGTGTTTTGAATCCTCAATACCTAAGGTAGGGAAGCTTTGTGTTCGTGCAAGAAGTCCAAAAATTGTTTTTCCTCAGAAAAATTTCCATTTGCTATTTGAGTTTCAGAGTTCGCTGATCAATTTCAGTTTCGTGTCAGTCTGTGTCCATGTATCTGTGGCAATTCCTTGTAACGCCCATAGCAACTAAGTATTAGTCCAATTTTTATGAAATCGTCAGAGTCCCATAAATTTCATCGTCGTCATATAAAAAATAACGTCGATTTCTAACGATCTGTCAGTCCGATTAAATTCAGTTCGGTTGGGTATAGGTAGCCATTAGGTGCCCTATGAGGTTTATCGTGAGTGGTTGAGAAATAACTTGTGCACGTGCGCCAAACTGAAGTTCATCGTCACACGCGTAACTCCAAAACTAATGGACCGATTTAGATTAAATATTCAGGGATTATGACCCCCACCTTGGCAGACGGTTTTTTCGGGATTTTTTACGTAATCCGTCGACCTGTGTCCATTGGACTCGGCCTAATTCAATTGGGAAACAACGCACTGGAAACGGCAATTTGAATGACACAACTACATTGACAACTACAAACCAAATCGTTGCGTTACCATAATAACATGGTTACAAACGTTATTATTGTTTCCCAATTCAATTAGTCGGAGTCCAATGAACACTGGTTGACAGATAATGGAAAAGATCCGTTTTACATTTGTTAGGCATTGGGAAAAGATGGTTAGGAACGTCAAGAGTTGTTCAAGGATGGGTGGGGGCGGTGCAAAACGAATTGCCAACACCACACAATGGAACAGCTACAGTGATTTAAGTAAATTTGACACCCTTAGCTTTCAAAAGCTTCCTGGCCTTGAGCAGAATAACAACGAATCTTCCATATTTAATTCATCAAGAGATATTGATGTCAAAACTTGGGAAACTTTGTTCCCTGCTTCAATTTTGGTAGTCAATTCAGAACTTACAAAACGAACAAAACACCCTCAAAACTTCAATTCTTCCAAATTTTACTAGTATAATTCAAATTAATAAGTTTATCAAGAGATATTGGTACCAAAACTTCGGAAAGCTTGTTCCCTACTTTAATTCCGGCGGAATGAACAAAACACCCTCACAACTAATATCTTGGTGAATGCGATGGCAGTCCGGAGCTAACTGAAGGCAATAGTAAAAACTATAGTATTGTACCTCGATAAGAATCGAAACGCTTGTTCCAGCGCCTCCCTCAGCCGCCGCAATATCTCAATCCAACTAGCTTTTTCCACTTGACTCTGATCGCGCAAACCTCCGAAAGCTTGTTTCCTTATCAACTTCAATTTCAGAGACATCACACTCTAGATGACACTTCCCTATAGCTTTGCATTCGAACTTCTTAATTTGTCTTTCCTCCTTACCTATAAAATCGTATACCTACTAGTGAAACTATCACATAATTTCTACTTTTTGCCCATTATATACGAGCCATTACATGTTTGTAGAAACGTATTCTAGCTTAGTTCCCCAGTTACTATTGTCATTGAGTTTCGTGGTTGACCTCAATCAATCGAGTACCCACGAGTAAAGTTATTCAGTAGGTACCTGTTTGAACGTTTGTAACATGTTAGGTGGACTTTTTAAATGAACTTGTGATTATGAGTTGTCCACGAATCGATGCGATGGAGCAACTAATATTCCTTGAGTCCATTCCATATTGTGGTGGAGTGTGTTCAACAGGTATTATGTTCAACAAGTTGTGTTTAAAAGTTTGTGTTTAAAAATGTTTAACAAAATACAGTGATACAAAAATGGATTCTGGAGTTAGCGCAATCAATAGCAATAGTCTACATATGCATAATTTTCTCTTCTATACAACATTGTCAAATCAATGGATTATAATTATAACCACTACCACTCTAATTCTTGAAAGGTTAAGGTCAGGGCCTGCTGATGTTTACTTCTGTTTTGGGCAGCTGCCCTCCAATTACGGATTCCAAGGATGATCCGGATCGTAAAATCTTGCCAGCGAAATGTCGGTCTGCCAACCCGTCTCCCTGAGTAAATCTCCATGTAAAGAATTATTTGGTTCGTCCAAAACGACCAACTGAAAGTACTCGTATTAGTTAACTATCATTGTATCATCAGCCAAACATTGGCACTTTGATTTAATGTAAACATGACTTTTGCATATTCATATCTAAATCAGTAAGAAAACTAGCCACTTCCAATCAGGCCATACGAAAAAAGGGGCTTTGCCTAGCTAGCCGGATCATTCAAAAAGCCTTCAACTCGCTCTGGGAGTCACTCTTGATACAAACTTAGCATTTGATCTTTATAATCAATTGATATTCTTAATCATTCCACCAATATCTCACTCCTGAACCACGGGTTGTTTCCGGAATCAGAATATTTTCCAGCATTCCATGTTCACCTTCAGCCGGAATGTTCACCTCTCCTACTGGCTATGGGTTTTTTTGGCCTCAATTTCCTATCTTCACCCTACGGTACGGGATTTTTCCTTCATTAAAATCTCTTACCTCTGAGCCATGGGGTTTTTTCCCCCGGTCTCAATCTCCTATCCTTAAGTTATCGTTCAAATCCAACTAGTGTTGTTTTTCTCAGTCAACGTTTAAAATACCTATCTGATCACGCACTTTGTTCAAATTCAAGTCATTTCCGAATTCGTTTGGTAGACTCACTTATCCAGTTGAAATCACAATATTATGCTTATTTGAAAAATGCTCGTTTACCGTGCTCCATTCTGTGCCCGTTTATTAGCGAAGTGCCTTAGATTAATTATTTATTACCTAATACTATTGGACTGCTCGTTATAATGTCTACTGCAGGTTAAAAGTTGCGGAAGTTAGTAAACGTGTTAACGACACAATTGAAGGAAAAGTAACTACAAATTTTTTTCACCGAGGTCAGAGAGCAGAGAGGTCCCCCCCTCCAATCCGCTCCTGGCTCGCTGGGTGTTGAACTTGATGTGAACAACTTGAGTAAACTTGAGTTGTGCTAAGTGAATCGGGCAAACTGAAATTTGAACTGATTCTGTTGAACCTTGACTAACCAACCCTAATTTGCGCTTTGGATGTTGGATGGGAGGATGTCAGAATTTGGCTCCCGAATGCGGAATCCTGTTAGGCTAAATTTATAGGTAAATTGGTCAGGACCGTAGTAGAAAGACGAACTCTCGGTGCCAATGTAGGAGGCTGGAAGGCACAATCTCGTTGGCTACAAAGAATCAGGCCGGAAGGCTCGTTACCCAAAATTGGATAGGATCCAGCAGGAGGGCGAACTTCCGTTACCAAGATATAGATGTAAGGTTTTAGGTGTGAACTAGATGAATGTTGGATTTGTAGTGATCTTCAGGTGGCGCCTTAATTTGTTTCTTGCCTGCTTGGGCTGGCTGGACTAACGCCCATCTGTTTATTGGAAAAACATATCTGAAATAGAAGTTAGGCTACGACATTGATGATCTGCACTTAATCAACGTTCAGAATGAATGTGTTCACCCTGCACAAATGTGTCATGCCGTGATTCGTTCAATCAATAAGAGAGACAAGATATGATCATATGGTTATACTCGTTCATGTCTTACAGCAGAAGGTAAGTGTTTTGTGATTGACTAAGAGCCTGCTGCGTTTGTTAAAGCACCAACCCCGTCAATACTTCATGCTCTGCTATTTGATAGTGTATGTGCACTGTGATATCCTGGGAAATGATAATGCAGATTAACTAGCACGCTTTACAATGCTCACTTAGTCTAAATTAAGTGGACTATATTTTTTAAATGGGTGGATAGGAATGTAAAATGGTAATCAGTGACTAGATTGGTGACATTTGTGACTTAAAGTGATAAATGAAAGATAGATAAATAATTTCACCTAGTTTATTGAGTAGTGAGGTAACTGTGATTGAATGTGTAGGTACATATATTGGTGGTAACTTGGTAGAATTTTCCTACCAATGTGGCCACTTCACTAGGAGTAAAGAAGGTAAAGTCAAGATAACTCCTGTCCCCCAAAGTTTAGTTCAAAGATAACCGTGGAAGGTGAAGGCCCAACTCCAGATAGGAAGGTAGGAAGAATGACGAAAACAGCCAGAAAGAGCCATGAATATGAAGATAAAGGTGAAAATAAACATGCAGAAGATAGGAAAGATCTCACCACAATTATCCTGAGCAAGTGACCAAGCAGCAAATTAAGGTTGGGAAAGGCACCACCAACCAAGTACGAACTTGTGCTGATATATCCAATTTATGGCGACCCAGACAATTTTCCGGAAAGTATATTCTAGTTCCAGTGATTTAGTGATGGAATCAGGATCACACGGATGATAATCGATACAATAAAGGCTTAACAAAAATATGGTCTGAACGGAAAATGGCTGGCTTGAAAAGTGAGGCTTCTACCTCTTTGTCCTTTTCCCACAGAGTTGGCTGGAAAATTATGTTGTAGACAATTATGTTGAGCTGTCAACCACTTTAAAAAACTAGCACTAAATACCACTTCATAAATATAGAAAGTTTTAATTAATATATTCGTATTACAAGGTTATTTAATTTCAACCAGGGTAATGAATGATAATGCTACAATCATTACCTAACTGCTAAAGAATAGTTGAAACACATACGGATTTCTGGGATGTCACGTTGACATCATTGGAAATTTTGAATGTAGAGAGCAATGAATGTGCGATGGCTGCCTAATGTTTACATTCCATCAACAAACTATTAATTATTCAATTATAAATTGATTAAAAGTGTGAGTTGAAATGAATAGAAGGTGCTATCATGATAAGTAACGGGAGAATAAAGAGGTTGTGGTAAAGGTGTTCTGTAGAAGGAAAGGAATAATTTTATTCGGTGATATGGTCATTAGGTACGTTAAATTTGGCAGCTCGTAGTTGCAGATTTAATTCCTGTTTTCCAACAGCAACTAGATGCTGAACGCAAAAGGGCCAATTTATGAGACTTATCTCACACCTACGAGACTATCATGGGAATCACGAGGAATTTCAAACCAACAAGAATAAATAACAACGCCACGTTTTCAATTCTGTAATTACTAGGTATATTAAACAATTATATGTCTCCACTCAATTATACATAGTTTATTTTCTGTACAAATGAATCAATTTTTTTTTTCTTGAAAAATATCTATTTATGTCACAAAAATAAGACTTTCTATTATCACCTACATCAAAACAAATACTTCTCAGTGATTTTTTTTCGAGCTCTCAAAGGTAAAAGCTCAAACAGCTATGAAATACATTTTCAATAGTGGACTGTTTTTCAACGACATACGTTTAACGGTTTTGCCAAAACCTCCAATCATATCCCCTATGACCATGACAAATTGGAATTTTAAACACACAAAAAATTGACACAGAACTGGAACATAATCAATCTGTGTTGGAAGATTCTTTTTGGAGGTTTTGATTACCGATCAAAATTCCTTAATGAATTCATGAACCACCAGATCCCTGTAGCGAGAAAAACCTTCTCAATTTAAAACAGCTCATTTTTTCTCCCACTGTAACACTCTCGAAAAAAGTCTTATCCCTCATGCTCACGTGATTGATAAACACATAAAAAATATTTACAATGTATCTTAAAGACGAAACACATTATTATAAAAGCACCAGTGCTATATTGTCTATGATCACACAAATTACATAATCAATTTTTATCATACCACAGATAAAAATCGGTTTGCCTTTTTATTTGGTTTATTATGTAAGTAAATATTAATATTTCACTTTTTAAAACCCCAAGAGATGTTCAACCCCCCCTCCCCTTCCTCGAATTAAATTTGATAGTATACGTTTGACAATCTGTAGAATCCTTAATCGGGTTTTAAAATACAGTAATGCATAATATTCGATTCGCCGAAATTGGGTCAAATTGGACTGTTGGATCATTATTGGATCATTAGATTCAAAAACCTGAGCAAAGATAGAAATCATCATCAACCCAATAGCACTGTTATAATATTTTAGCTCAATTTCAGGTAGGTAGGGTGAGAATTTTATACTGAGCCGGAAAGTATCTGTTTTTGTACCTCATAACTCCTTTATAGCTCAGATGATATAGAATTCTTGGTGAATAAAGGGCAACATGATCGGGAGCATGTTTCGGCAATATGTTTGTAAGTAAACTAAGAATGCCATTTACCTAATTGCTGAACCTTTATTATTGCGTTGTTGTTAACTTAGTTTGTATCTGTTGACGAAAATGATTAAGATCCGTATAATAATCTGCAGCTTTTTTTAATAACTTGAAATTGCGATTTTAGTTAAATTTCAATTAATTAATATTACAAATTGAGACACAATTGACGAAATCTCAAAATTTATACCAAACGGAGCGCTTAAACAGCTGAAGCGGCTATCCCCTGCAATCAACCGGTTTAGGACTAACTATTTTTGTCTCAATTCGAACTAATTCTACGTAGGAAACACCTAAAGTTATTTTACACTGATATATGTATCACAATGAATATGATTAGTGACAATTTTAACAACTAGGTAAATTTTTCGGCAATAGGCCAAAACCGAATCCCAAATCAGGGATTCCATGCTGCAATTAAACATTGCAAGGCAAATACAACATCACAGTTAACTGGTCTATGTTAATGCTACCTACTTCTTTATTATACATATATATCGGATGAAATTAAAGTTTATGATGCGTTTCTAAATTTATTTTACTTAAATATGATTTAGGGCCAGATAATTGTTTTGCAAACCCCATAATTCAACCACAAAAGTGCCACTGAGATGTGATGTGCGAAGATGTTCGACAGAGAGTGGAATGAGAATTCTATTGGCTTTCCGGAGACGTGTTCTATTACAGTAATCACCAACTGCGCCAAACAAAGCATAATAAATTCATGCGAAATAAAAATCTACTTGCTTGGTAAAAGAACATCTTTAGGTCATCATCCAACCGCTAGGTACACTATTCTAACAATCGGATTACTCCAAAAGACATGCCTTACAAAGCAAACACCCCAGTGTGAGTTATATCACGTATTTTTCCAAAGTGACTCCGAATCTGGCTAACATAAAACTATCAACATTATTATTTATTAGGCTAACATTAAAATATAAATATTACCTGTTCACTGTGCAATGCGATGTGAAGAAGCAAACTCGAGAATATATGAGGTTTAAATTTCATGAGAATTGATTGCTCCAAGAGATTAGATATGTTATAACTTGCTTTTTTGTTTTTGTTTTTTATTTTATTATTATTTTTTTTTTAACTATGTTTAATTTTATCTTTCTTTATTTTTAATATCTATGTAAGAATTTCTTATTTAGATACCGGTTTCCAGATTATGAATAATAAAATTTCGATTATTCCTGTCTCATTCCATGGTGATGAAAAAGTTTTTCCTGACGTGAGTTGGGCAAAGGAAAGGACCAGGGATTAATGCATTAGGAATAGGTTATGTATCATTACATTTATAATTAGGACCTGGGGCTTAGAAGAAAAATAGAGGTTAGTGGCTACATCAAAGGGCATGGTGATGGGTGTGAGAAAATTGAAAATGGGTGATATTAGAGACAGGAAGAGTCTATTAGGAACAAGGATCAGCTACGATGTGATGCAACATTGAAATGGAACATTTCCCTTCAAAGAAGTGGAAAAATTCCGACTGTTACATCAAGTGATAAGACTGTTTCCATTTGGGGCCAATTAATTTCACGGAAGGAAAGTCCTAATAAGGATGGGGCGAGAGAAACTATTCAAAAACCCCAGTGAGTTTCTAGGAAAATGGGAGTGAGGTGGAGAATAAGGTTCTTTTGCTGAGATTGGAGGTGTTTGTAACAGTAGCGATTGGGCATGTTATTGGTGCCAATTGCAATGGGATCAGGAAGAGATGATACTCCTTGGTTTTTGGTAACTGTGAAACTATCTGCAACTACATAATTGTGGTTATGTAACTGCAGAATATGTTTTATATCATATTACATGCGTTTGGAGCTGAATAAGAATTTTTCATTTGGGTTTCAACTCTTAATGATCTGAAATCAAAATTTCCGCTTGCTTTTTGCGTATCAGAGTGTGCTGATCAATTCTGGTTCCGTGTCCGTGCGTCTATCTGTGCCTTGACACGCTCGAAACTAGACCAAGTTTTAGTCCGATTTTTAAGAGATTTTCGTAAGCTTCTAGATGCTCCTTGAAAGGTCCTATGAATTATATCGTGATTAGTAGATCGTGACTATTGCGAATGCGCAGAACTAAAAATTGGTTGACACCCTCAAAATCAGAGACTAATCGACCGATTTTAATGAAATTTTTAGGGATTTTGTTGGTGAGATCCTAGGTGGTCCACTATAAATTTAACTTTCGTCGGGTATATTGCGTGTGCGATTCGGAACGTGAAATTCTTATAAGGTAAACTTCTCATCATATATTAGTATTCAAACTCTGGGAGGGGGGGGGGGGGTAGTTGAGCATAATTTCCAGCATTATGTATGTATTATGGATCTTATTGCGATTGGTTAAGTAATAAGTATAGGAATGCGCAAAACTAAAATTGGTTGACACAGCAAAACTCTGAGATCAATTTTGAAAGCCGATTTTGAAGAAACTTTCAGGGATCGTGCGGGTTAGCTCCCGAACGACGTCTTATAAATTTCATTGCCTTTGGATGAAGTGTAGCCTGTGCATATGAGTAAACGTGAGTTTCTTTTTGACTTGTAATTTGTTCTTCAAGTACTTCTTGTACTTGATATACTTCATGTACGTCTTTATTACTAGTATAGTGGAAGCTGTACTGCCAACCCGATTTTTCCTCACTTGATTGCTACTTGATATTCCAGTGTTGACACCCCCCTGACTCATCACCAAGACTACCATTTTATCACAATTTTACTACAAATGGAGCACACTCCCTTATCTCCCATCTTCTTTCTTCACACCTCAACCAGCACCTTTGACGTTGACTCCTCTTAAAAGCATTAGGTCTCTAAACCCCTCTTAAGTACCCCGTTTTTATCTCAACAGCTTCAAGAGTCCAAAAGCCTGAATATATTGTTAAATATAAGTCCAAACACCGCCCAATTATTCAAAACAAACTTGCTAAACACTAACCCATCACAATCTAAAATTTTAACATGTGGACAATAAAATCAACAACGCTCTACAAGACTGCAATTTTTCAGCCCATCTCTTTTTTAAAATAACTTTACCTTAAATCCTTTCCAGGGTGATTAGGATAATAATTTGATGAGTAACAGTCCTCGATGATACAGTTGAAATGCCAACATTGTTCCCTGTCTATTGAACGAATAAGAATTGGTCTCACCTATAGAGAAATCTTTTCTGAGAATGAGTTCTAAATGTTTCTGATGAATTGAAATGGTTTTAGAAACTACTTCTTGGTTCAAAAGTACATATGGTGCCTATAGCAGTTTATAGACACAAAATAATTCACCACATACATTCCTATATAAAATTCTCGTGAATATTGTTATTGGAAAGAGATTAATGTACACTCTGATTATGGACCGAATCAGGGATACTGAAACCTATATTATTGAGGAATTTTAATACTGCACCAAAAATCAATATAATTAAATCGTACTTTAGGTACTAATGAAGAAAAAATTATTATTTATGATATTAATGCGTTAGGTTAGTTTCAGTACCAAACCAAAAACACCAACTCGTGTGTTGAGTGCTCAAATATGGATTTCCCAAACTCTTACGGAAAATAGATTACATTTGAGTTGACTAAATTTCGAATTTCAAATAAAACTTAAGGTATACAATGAAACGGAAAAATTGTATAAGAAAAGCAAAACTGAAAACAACGGTTTCTTAAAATCCAGAAACAATTGATTTAATTTTATCAACTATGAGAACGCCTACTTTTCCTAAATAACTTAAGTATATAACAAAAATAAATAATATTATACCGAGGTATGTCAGAAATTAATGTAAAGCTATAAATGAAAATATTACCTAATTGTGTGTAGGTTTCTACACTGTATTCGATAATCAATTCGAGGTACCAAATACAATTATTCCAATGTGACAAACGTGGATTTATACGTTTGTTTGTCAAATTTTATTTTTGAACAATAGTACATTACAAAAATAATCTAATTTATAGAAGGGAACACTCAATATTTGGAGCGCATTGCTGCGGGAGTTACGTCATCAAAAATATTGCTCAATAAGGGATTACACCTCCGTCCACAGGTGTTAAACTATACACTACACACTGATGGAACCTGCGGAACATTTGATCATTATCTTTTTATTTTTTGTTGTTTTATTGCAAACGATAAAACTCTATGAATGATATGTAAGTGATGCAGACACTTTGAAGTCGTATCAACGTTTTAGATACTACGACAACCCCGTATACGATTACAGTTAGAAAGCTATAGTACATGAAACGTGAATAAAACCAACAGCCTTCACTCACTAACTTATAAAATATTAACAACAGGATCACGATGAGAAACTCTCCGTGAATTTACATAATAGTATAATCCGAATGAAATGCTAATTTTCATCTTAAAAACTGTTTTTCATCAACTACCAAATTGAGTACAATCAGACTATTTGACATAATTACAATTAGGTATACTTGGATGATATTATCTGTACATGAAAACCTATATTTCGTATCTTCAATAATATTGGCTATATGATTGAAGACAATCTGCAATACAAATATGCCATTGTGGAAGCGTTCTAAAATTGAATTCCACCATTTCCAAATTAGCCCAAAGCAGATTTTAGCAAATTTTCGTAGCAAATAAAGCTATAGCAATGGCTCGGAAAATTTTTAAATCAAAACTTTTGAAATTTTTCATCGCTTTTTCATATGTATAGTATATAGATATATGTATATGGTATATGTGTGTGTGTGTGTCACTCCAGACGATGAATCTCCTTAGTATTGAGATAAACATGGATTGAGCCACAAAATCGTTCGTTGGCCAACAACTTTTGAGCACATTAAATTGATCACATTTAAAAAAATTTACTTGAAAAAAACACTAAAAATTGCCAAAAACGGCCAAAAATCGTTAAATCTACAACTATTAGCAGAGTTTCAGTCATAAAAAAATTATCAACGGTTAAATAGGACATTAAAAAAAGTTTGCACAAAATTTTGCACAGACGTACTTGTATTCTATTGTTATTTGCTGAAAAATCTATTAAAACTACAAAAAACCTAAAAGTTAAAAACATTTGTGTAATTGCCAAATATTATTTAGAACGAGCTTTTTGGCCATAACATTGGCTCCTACGATCATGCTGCATGACTGCAACGTTTTTCCTCAACATTCAACATTTAACCGTCAACCTCCGCCGAAAAAGGTAAGAAAATACGTCTCGAAATTCTATCACGAATGTAGTCCTGCAATTTTCAAATGCCTTCCCAAACTCATTTTCTCAAGAGCATTTTAATATAAATTATTGTTTGAGAACTATGATTTTGTAGGTTATCTTTATTTCCTATTCTTTCACATTGTATCGAAATTCGAGCGCAAAGAAATTGTTCATTTCCAATTTTATGGTGAAAAAACTCGTTCTAAATAATACTCTGCGATTCAAGAAAAGATTTTGGATTTTTATATTCTTCGAGGTTTTATCGATTTTTCTTATGACTAAAATTCTGCTAAAAATATTAATTTAACGATTTTTAGGCGATTTTAATGGGTTTTTTAATTCTAACAATTTATTGTGCTCAAAAAGTGTTGGCCAACGAACCTATCCGTTTATTTGAAGAGATTGCATTTCTGGCGCAAGAACGAAGATTCTATCTCGGTTCTAAGGAGAGCTAGGATTCGTTAAACACTGGGATTCGTTTCAGTGTGCCTCGAAACAGATTTCAATGAAGAAAATATTTTAAAACGATGGAAACTAAATATCCCAAAAAAATATTTTAATCTTCAAGCGGAAACAAAAACTTGTGTGGCTCAGTAAATAGTGTAGGAAATAGTGTAAGTAGGTAACTTGAAACAGATGAAAATACTATGCCGCGTTAAACTAAAATTATGAAAGGTACAATTAGGGCCAAAGCGTGGTCGGTTCGGATACAGGCAAATAAATTCTTGTTTATTCCAATAATAACTTGAAATACGTTTGAAAAACTTCAATCTTATTATAATAAAGAAATGGAGGATCCATCAATTAACATAAATTTGAAATATTCGGATTATACTGTTCGTAACAAGACTACTTTGTTTATTCAATTATATAAAAATTATATCAGTGCCCACTTATATTACACGGGTTCAGCAACCCTTTTCAAAAAAATATCTATATACAGAGACGATCCGCGGGTGTTGTTACAAGTACCACACCCGCGCATCTCATGGACAACTATGAGCTCAACCTAATAATACTTGTTCCCATTCGTCACTCTGCTCGTCTTCAAAATGGCGAATGCGTAATGGAGATTAATATTTATTGCACTTACTTTTACACAACCTAAAATAAAAAGTTTATATGTTCGTGGTTTCATTTCTTGGGATGTCGATGACGCAGGTTCCGTTGCTCATGGCGGGGGCTTGGCCGTTCATTTTGTAATCACCGCCGTCATCGTCCTAGAAAATAAAACAGATAATTATTTATCAACTGGTTTATTATATTAAATAACAAACCTTCTTAATCGACCAAGAAAAAACGTTCCACCCCTCTTCAAAATTTTTTCGATTGAAGTTACAAGACACGTAGTCGTCCGAGTTCCGAAAATCAAATTAAAAAGTCCGTCCGTGCGCCTTAAGCCGGCCGATCGGGGCTTTTCTCCCAAACTAATTGGACCAAAGTTTATGAAAGGGGTCAAAATTCACTTAGCTGTGGGACCTACTTGGCCTTAGAATCTGGACAAGTCTGAAGGATTGATATATTAAAAATCGTGATCTCAAAATAAAAGAGTAGGTTCTTATATTTGAGTAGGTAGGTTAAGCTTGTTACAAGGGTTGGGAACACACAGGCAGACGCTAACCCAAATTTGTTCGGAATGGTCTAAATTCTAAAGTTCTAAATTATTTCCCGAAAATGAAAACCATAGTTCTGCTACATACAGGCATAACCAGAATCAACATGCTGATGATGGTTTGTAGGGGTAAAACGTTTTAAATAAGATTATACGAGTAACCATTTATCAATCAAACTTTACCTGAAAACACTGGAATTCAATATAGGTAAATTCGGAAATTTCCCTCGGTCGATTCTCATTCAACTGTAGGTTTACAATTTTACAAGAATGAGCACATGGAAAATACCTAAATTAGCTTTATTTGACGTTCATTGACACCGATTTAGAAATGTTGCCAGTACGGAGAGGAGAGAAGGCGTCTTTACCAAGTGGCTGCCAAATAATTCAGCCGGTTGGCGCACGACCCGGGAGTTTGACGCGGACAACGGAATTGGCATGCAGACCGCTTCTTCCCCATTTGGGCACCGAATCATCGCCTTAAATCTGGGCATTACTCTAAAAAGAACTATTGGGGGCAGTTCAGAGGATAATCGCGCAGATCCTTTTCAAACCGGGATTGATGTCAAAGACGAATTCCTGAGGTCGCCAAATCGTGAGATCGATCCGCGAGTCACTGGATTCTAATGTATTTATTAACAAACACAGAATGAAATTCCAACTACTCCAAACGAATTATAGGTATATACATCGAAATTTTCATGAGAATGATAATAAGGGGAACAAATGAAGTGAAAAAAACTACAAGTAGGTCACGTCATGAAATTTCACGGAAATTCGAATATTCAATAAAAAATATAAGTATGGGTTTTATTTAAAATAACTAAGTTAGTACGCACTGCGCTTGTTTTGCGCATGCGTGCGTGTGAAAAATGCCATCTTTGAAACCTACGTAAAAAATTAAGTTGGGGGTTGCATTTGGATTTTTGTTTTGACCCATTGTATTGAGTTTTGTATTGAGTTGAATTTTTGACCCATTGTATTGAGTTTTGACCCACATGTATTGAGTAAATTAAGGAGGGGGGGGGGGGGGGGTCTTCGTTATCTAGGACATTATATAACCTTTGGTAACCCTAATATTGTAAATAAGGTGGTTAGAGGAGTAGGTAACACTGAACGATTCTGCAGTAGGTACCTGCCGGGGTGTTAAAAGAAACTTTGGAAATTCAACATCGGCTGCAAGATTTTTGAATTCTACACATTCATAAATAAGTTTTTCTTACCTCAGCAACAGAGAGTTCAACTCGGGAAAGTTTCTCAACCACAGCACAAGCATAACAGTCCCCCAGAAGATTATTAGTCGTTCTCAATCGATCGCTGAAATCGGAAGTACATAAATTTAAGTTTAAATGGTTATAACAGAGACGGCAACGAACATTGTTTAATAATAAATACCTATAATTTGTCTAGTGGAGACAAGAGGTCAAATCCCAAATTCTTTTTAGGAGAGCACCAGGTCACTTGGAACTCATGCTATGTGATCGTCATGGTATTTCTTAAGGTATTGGCAGTAGCCAGGGCGTAATGGTTTGCTTTCAACGCACCAGCAGTTTCAGAATGAAGCCATTTTTATGTCTTACCTCCTAATCACTTTCAATTTATTCTTATCCCAATCTTCCTCCGCCTCCTTATGCAACTTCCCTCATCCCTAGAGCCGTGGTAAGCCTGGGAGTGCCCCCCACTTCTTTTATTTATTTCAATTTGATGGTATGCCCCCTCTGATTTAAAGGGGATTTCAAAATAAATCCAGACAATAACACTCATTATTGAAATAAAAACTTCGTTCTTGCACCAAAAAATCAAGCTTTCCAAATGGAAGGATGAATTTGTTGGCCAAAACTTTTTGAGCACGATAAATTAGTCATGATCCAAAAAATGTGCTAAAAAAGTCTCTGAAAATAGGTAAATCGTTGTTTATATTATTCAGCAGAATTTAATTCAAAAGAAGATTATTTACAATGAACTAGAACATTGAAAAAAATTATGCACAAAATTATGCTGAAAAAGTACTTAAATTTGTGACAGCGTAAGGTGATGGAAGAGAGTAATTCCTCCTTCAAAGGTGAGATGCGATTAACCTGCTACACCCAGAGGTTATCCTGTTGGTTGTATAAACCATCAGGCATATCCCCAGATGCAGCGTATCCAAGAATCGTGACGAAGGAACTACTCCTATCCATCACACTCCCGGGGCTTTCAAGAAGGGGGGGGGGGCAGTGTAAGGGGTAGCAGAGTGGAAAGGGGGCTACAAATAGGTAGAGCAGGGATATGTTGGGGAGTAGGGGCGCCAGGACATTCAATAATATAGAGGCTGAGTGGGGGCGAAGGTGTGGCTCGAAACCGAGCTCTGCTAACATGTAACAATGAGAGGTGATGGAAGAGAGTAATTCCTCCTTCAAAGGTGAGATGGAATTAACCTGCTACACCCAGAGGTTATCCTGTTGGTTGTATTAACCGCCAGGCAAATCCCCAGATGAAGCGTATTCAAGAATCGAGAAGGAGGAACTACTCCTATCCACCACAAATGTCATTACTATTTGCTAACGAATCGATAATAACTGCAAAGGAAGACAAAACCTAATATTTTCCTAATCGCACGATATTATTTATAACGAGTTTTTTTCTGGCCTTGAAATTAGCAGGTACCATGAACAAATTTCTTAGCACTTAAGTGCTCAAATTTCAAAGCAATGTAACAAAACAATACGATTTCTTAAGAAAATTCGCTTTTACGATCATAGTGCTTGACTGGAATTCTTATGAATAGAGTTTGTAATGGGTGTGAGAAAATTGTTGTAGCAGTCGCTTTTATTTATTGCATAAAATCCCAGTACTTTCGAATGAGGGCCTCGGCTAGAATTGATAGTATCAGGTAGAGGGTTAAGATTATGGGCAAAAGGCCAATTTGCAATGTGCGGGCAGTCATGGTGTAGATTTTATGAGTACGTAGGCTTATATTCTATTTGCTACTACAGGTAAGTTTGTCATACCTAAATGAATCATAGGGGCCCTAGTTGTAGATATGGTTCACATAATCGATTAGGTTACACCAGTATTTTTTTATGCTCCTCGCTTTATTAAATTTATCATAAAAAATACGTCTGCAACGAAAACTTGTTCCTATTCGAGATCCTTGATGATGCCTTGCAGGCGAAGATAACTAGATTTATACAGCAAAAAAGGTACCATTTGCTATAATGAGCAGTCTACCTAACTAGTTTTGTTCCACTCTAATTGGAGATGCTGAAATTCGGAACGGGGCTTCTCTGGGTTTAGTAGAGCACAATATTACAACTTGAGAAACCAAGATCATCAGCTGTGCAGGCTTTGTTCCTAATCCACTTAAAATGCTGAAATTTGGAATAGGGCTTCTCTGGGTGTGATAGTGTATAATTATAATTTCGGGTGTTTGGAGACTATTGCCAATAATTACTTTCTCGCCCTCACCACACGTCGAAGTAACTGGTATGCACCCACCAACACTCAATTTTAGAGAACAATAAAAAGCAATAACATAACGGAGATAGAAGCTTCAGCGTTAACTATCTGTATTTTAGATACTCACACAAACCAATCAATAGCAAAGAGAAGAGAGACATCTTCCGTCGGGGCGTTGATGGTGCTGCAGAGCATGAGAACTAGGACCAAAGCAGCGCTCGGCACTGTTGCTGACGACATACTCGCCGCGGTACAAGATAAACTATAATTAAAACCAATCAGTTTTGGTTTATTAGACATAGAACCTTGACATTAAAGAATATATCACATGAGTTTATATGTAAGTAGTGTAAACCTGTACACTTACATTTGAACGCACATTAAAATTGAAGTTATCATCCTGGAGTTGTTGTTCGCATAAAAACGCAAGAAAATTTGATTTTCAGCTCCAAACCGGCCTATCCTGAAGCTTTTCACTTGAAAACGCACATACTGAGTAAAATTACATGATGCTTGCTTTTTAGTTAGTAAAAAAAAAGAGAAAAAAACATGGTCGGGAGCTGAAAAAGCATTGATTTGGCGCGCACTGGTGGTGTGGCCGTCAGCAAACAGACGTATAAAAATCTCATAGTAGTGTAAACCTGTACACTTAATTCGAACGCTCATTACGTTCCTTTCTTACTAACTAAAAAGCAGGCATCATGTAATTTTACTGTGTGTGTGCGTTTCCAAGTGAAAAAGCTTCAGAATAGGCCGGTTAAGAGCTGAAATTCAACCTTATCTCAGTTATTTTCGTGCGTGATTATACGAAAAAACAGCTCCAGGATGATGAAGTCAATTTTAATGAGCGTTCGAATGTAAGTGTACAGGTTTACACTACTCATGTGCTTATATTATAAAGATTATTATTGAGCAAGAATAGAAAACAATAACATAAACGAATGTGTGGTGGATATGTAAGCCATTACCTAACTGTTCAGTATCTCAAGAAAAAGTCTGAATAGGAAGTAGTAAATTATGATAAATGTTTTTCGAATTTGCATAATTATTAGTAACCGTTTAGGTGAACCTAACAGCAGAGCTTACAGTGGGTGTAATTTTGATGTTCGTATCAGCAAAATCAGATCTGTAAGCCATTCGAACACCCCAGCCATCACCATTTATTCAGGTAGCCCTACCTATTTTATACAGATAGGTACCGACTACAAAGTAAGTCTCAAGTCGGTACAATCAAGTCTTCTGATAAAAGGTACCGTACCTTTTGTCATGTCTTTTCTGAAAATCATAAATTAGTCCCAAACAATCATGAGCTATCAAAGATATTGATAAGCCATCAAATGGCGTGATGTGTATGAAAGCTATTGCATATATTCTTGTATATGAAGAAACCAAATTAACTAAATTTAACAATTCAACCTACACATTACGGTCTTAGCACCATTCAATTCTACGACTGGTCATCGATCGCCTTTGTATCTGGTTGATCTTATTTACTAGGTACAAGGTAATACATTTTGTATGGTCATACCTATATGACTTACTGATTAGAATGAGTTCCAGAAAAATGTGATGAGCTTGGTTGTCAAAAGCAGAATAGTTAGAAGGCTCTTTTGCAACTTGTTTTTAGAAATATACCTTGTTTTAGGAATACTAAAATATTAATAATAAATATTATTAAAATTAATAATACCTTGTTTTAGGAATAGGTACTGAAATATTAATAATAAGCAAAGGAATGGAAATAATGAAAACTAACTGCTACCTCCTTTATCTAGTTTGCACAAAACTTACCCGATGGTGAGTATTTCACCCATCCCCAGGTAAATGTTGTTCATCTGGGCGATGAAGATAATGGAAGCAGAAATAAACAGCGCCGTCCCATCCATGTTAATCGTGCCGATGGGAAGGATAAACCTCGTAATTCTCTTGTCAACTTTAACTTTGTCGTCCATGATCCTGAATGTTATCGGCAGAGCAGCAGACCTGTGAAGTGGTGTTGTTAGTGTTGTTAGATGACAACTGTAGTGGATTTGTCGGTGTGAAATTCACCACGACAACCTTCAGCAAGAAGGTCTTCGCAAAACAAATAAGACAACGGAGGCAGGCCGGATTCGAATCGCGATCGCAGCGAACCTAGCAGTATGGAGTTAGGTTCGGTCCAATATAGATTGGTTGATGTGTATAGTTTGGGGGTCTGGATGCTCGCAAGCTCGCATCTCAAAATTACATAACATCAAGTACCTAGTCAATCCTTAGCAAAAATTCAGATTAGTGGGACATTACTGCTAGATTAGCTGCGATGGCGATTTGAATCCGGCCGGCCCCCATTGTCTACATCTTAAAAACGTTATTCTACGTTTAAAACATCCAATGTTTATTTTATAACTTCTCAGGCTAGTCAGCGGACCCTCGGGTCCACAAACAACATCATAATAATATTTTAACTCTTATTTTTTGTGGAATTAGCCAACGTCATTCGTTTACTTCCGTCATTTATCGGGAAACACTACCCTGAACTACACTCAGACTGAGTGGGAGGAACTAGGCTAAATCCAAAATCAGTGGTTAGAGTTGAGTTGTTCTTATATAACCGTTGTGTAACTATTTACAGAGTTCTACAACTCACAGATAACGAGATACCTACCCCTATTGCATTTTGACTTAATTCATTTAACAAGTAGGCGAGCATTCTGTGAGGGTCAGAAGGTGAACCAGGGTTGTTGTACCTTCGTAATACATACCAATCGTGAAAAGAGTAATTTAATTATAGTTTTAGAAGAGCCTAACTTGTTTGAGAAGTTTGAGTTAGGTCACGAAGTTTTAGCCCATTATTTTCCCAAGAAGGCGAACTTGCGAGAACTTTTATACGGAGATGATTTCGCTAGGAGCTACACCACTTGTGGAATAGTTTGACCGCTTTGAAACAGTTACCCGGGAAACTGCCACCAAATATTACTTGACACAAGAAAAAAAAAAAAAAAAAGCTGCATCTAGAAAACTAGCAGCAAAAATGATATCTTACTTTTATTAGTTTCCTGACTCTCAGAAACAATAAGGAGAAATTATGTGATCAATGTGACATATTTTTCCTGAAACCCTCCAAATGTTGGGTTTGGTTTCAAATATAAATGTAATGTTACCAAGCTCTCTCTTCCAATTTATCAGTAACTAGCTGGTTCACCCGTGCGTTGCACAGGTTAACTTGAATATATGCAAGAACCCCCCCTCCCCCCCTCACCCTTCACATTCGCCCAATCAGATTCCCAGTTCGTTCAATGATGTCCGAGAAACCCAATTTCACCCCTCACCCTCCCCTAAAACACCCCGTCTGGCTCAAATTTTAATAACTTCAAATAGCCTAAGCCAAAAAAAAAAAAAACCAAAACCCCAAAAAGCCTTCAAATAGCCTTCTAATATAAGTTGGACTGATACAGACATTTCCCACCACTCATATCAGTTGTCCAATGGCCCCTGTAACCGTGAAAAGCGGACAAACATACGGACATACAGACAGACAGACAGAGAAAAATTGAGTAAATTGTACCAATCGTCTACAAATAGCATGAAACGGAAAAGAAACGCAAAATTTCATAGTTCTAATCAATGTACAGACAGACATACTTACGATTTCATTTATATATATATATATATATTTTTTTTTTTTCTCTCTCTCTATAAGGCATATATAGGTTTACTGTATAGTGTACATAATATGTTAAGTTCATCAGTTTCACGTGTTTACAGTTTATTATCTTTGTGTAATATCAAAAAGAACAACAAGAGATCCATACTTTTTTTTTTTTAAGCATTGGATGTTTCTTTGTAGAATTTGGCAACCTTCTAATCCTTATAGAACGCTGTAAGCACAATAAAAAGATCAAATCCGTTGAATTGATTTCACTTACTTCGAAGCAGTGGCGAATGCTGTGAGAATGGCGGGCCCAAAGCAGCCGTAGTACTTGAAGGGGTTTTTCCGGACGAAGACGTAGTAGATTACTTGGATGATGATGAACTGGTAGATGCCGAACCCGATGGCCACGGCCACAATAAACCAACTCAGCTGCGCCAGAGTTTGCGAGAGCTGTCCCAGAGAGATGATCTTCCCGCAAATTATGCTCCCAACTCCCACAGGAGTGAACCTAGGAAAAGATCCAAGAATTAGTCATTCCCTCTGCCTTGTTTGGTTTGTTGGAAATTTTTTCTTTACCCTTTTGGAAAATGAAACTCACACAACCAAGTCCCAAGACGACCATTGAAGGATGTTTTCAACCCGGTAATACTCATACGAACTAAATCACTCGGGACGAAATTGTGGAAACCCATTTCAAAACGGAAGTTAGTGAAAAACGTTGTCTATTTCCACGAAAAATAAAGAGTTACAATGTTGAATCGATTTCGACGGTCAGGCCATCATCAGTAACAAACAATAACGTTATTGTTTGTTACTGACGATGGCCTAACCGTCGAAATCGATTTAAAATTGTAACTCTTTATTTTTCGTGGAAATAGACAACGTTTTCCACTAACATCCGTTTTTTCCGGTAATGCTCTTTCCTTGGCATTCGTCCCACTTGCTTAGATTCGTCTCCGCTATCAAGGTCCAATTTCACCTAGTTTAGCAGAAGCAAAGCAATATTTGCGATGGGTGCTATTCGTATGTCGTAAATATTATTTTAGCTTCCTCATTACAAAAGGTACATAAACCGGGTGCGTGATCTTCAAGCATGGTACATTTTATTTTTTGTCATTATTATTTTTATAGGTGTTTCAATTTTTGTATTATAATAGGTATTTGACATTTGGTTTTTTATCATAGGTTTTTTTTTCTTTCTTAATAAGAGTTGAAAAAATTGCACGCTTATGGACGAAAAGAAAATGTAAATATCTTTGTAATTTCTGGATTTTTGATATTGTTAAATCCTACGGGCTGGCCATAGGTGACTCTAAAATGGAAGATGAGCTATGAAATGAGTTTTTTGCCATAAAATTGGTAGAAAACTGTTTATTTATACATGGTTTGAAAATCCTGACATACTTTCCAAAGCTATATCGAATTCATAATGGAACAAAATAAGAATCACAAAAATCGGTAGAGATTTGTAGCTTGGACAACTGTAATTAATTGCGAGAACTTCGAGGATTCTCGTGCAAGGTTGATGAGGACGGTGGTTTTGACCGGTGGGCAGTGGCCAATGACTTTTGAAGAATTAATGAAGAACTATGTAGACGAATTTTGTGTTTTTATAAATAGTATGAACTTTGATTTATGTATTATAAACAACTATATAATAATTTTATTTAAAATGTGGGGTTGAAGAAAAAATTTGAGTTGCATATGAATTTTAATTATTTATTGTTATTATTTTGTGAAACTCATGTAATAAGAAATTGGGGCATGCGGAGTAAACGGCCTTGATGCAGGGTTTACTCTGTGTCAAGGAAAAAAAAACAAATAAAATATCACACACACAAAGACAAACATACATACACTTATCGTTTTTTTTCTCCACGAATCTGAAACGGATTTGTATGTGGTTATTTTTTCTTATGCTTGGATTGTCCCCTACCCCCCTGGATCAATACCAATAGGTCGTCCCTCTTAAATAAGAAGCCTTACCTATATGACCTAGCTTCTTAGGGACGTCCTAAAAACCATATTTAAAATCACAGAAGTGAATGAAAGGTGAAAAACTGAAATAAGGTGAACGAAAGAATGACGCGAAAAAAGTAAGTATGTGTTGCAACCAATGTTATAGTAAGTGGAAACATGGATGATCTGATGTTTTGCAGGCGGTGAATCGGATTAAGTGGAGTAGGAAGTGCTGTAGGAGATAAATAGTAGAGAGTGAGGGGTCCCACAGATGACTAACGAGGTGGCTGTGACGCCAACGGCGGTTTAATAGTCATTTGAGATATTGGCGGCTCAGTTAGCTGGTAGAGCGCTGACATCAATCATCCATCCCTGATAAGTCTCGAGTTATTAGGATCGAATTTACGTTCATACTGCGACCACGCAATCGTTTTAACTCAGAGTGTATGAGAAGTGGATGAGTAGCACGTCCGCGGTCCGCCGCTAGCGGTCTGACAAACGGGTATAAATTTGTGGTTGACTCCACACACTTTATCATTCCTCTTTTTCCACTCTTCCATTCATTTAAGACCTATCATACTGCACGTTTCTAGAAAGCTCTCCACTGGTTCAAGTTTGAATCGCGGCAGCACATCGTTATAGTTCCAACACAGATCGGATGAGAAATCAGGCGCGGATCCAGAGGGGCTTAGGAGGATTTAGCCCCCCCCCTTTGAACCCAAACTTACACTAGATAAAATGAGATTAGATATGTAATGATACTTCACTTGTTTAAAATGGTTGACATCATATTTTAAACCCTACTTTATATTTACAAATTCATTAAATAATGAGTTTACTATTAGCAGAGACTAACTAGTGAACTAATAAATCCAACACCGTCCGCTCAATAGGATCTTTTTTTTTTTTTTTGACATTCATCCTGACTTTTTACTTTTTCATCAGCTACATCAAGGTCAACAATAATTTCTTCGTCAATGTCATTTGCATAATTGTTCAATTTCAAACATTTTGTAATAATTGCCATCCACAAGAGCAACCGTTACTTTTTTTAAAAATATTTTTAAATATTTTTAAAAAATATTTAAAAATATTTCCTGTTATTTTCAAATTTGCAACTAAACAAACTTCTTATTTTTTCTATTATTTTTCATTAATCTTGTATAGCGAACTGTACTTGACTTGTTGACTGTACTTGACTCTAACCTGTAAAATTTCAAATAAATGATTTTTTTCCCTTTTAATGGCTTTTTAAAGGCTAAAAAATGAGAAATTGAAAAGTGTTCAGCCATACAGCAGGATCATATGAGCGAATTTACGCGTTTATATGTATTATGTTACATTGTTACACTTTAAGTGCAAAGAAAATGTTAACAACCAATATTATGGAAAAAACATTAATTTCTCCTAAATAATATTCAGCGAACCGAAAAAGATTTTGGATTTTTAGTTTTTATTTCATTACATATTGATTTTTCAGCAAATATTTATAAAATTTAAGTACATTTGTCAGCATAATTTCGTGCATAAATATTATAATGTTCTTTTTCATAGTTGAAAAACTTCTTGTGAATTAAATTTTGCTGAAAAAATATATAAATTGAATAGTTTTTGGCTTTTGAACTTTTTTTTTAGCACAGTTTTTGAAATTTGAGCTGTTTATTGTATTTAAACGACATAAATGATGTACTAATCCTCCCATTTGGAAGGCTTAATTTTATTTTAAAGCAAGGATAGAAGTTTTGTCCCTATCTTAAGGAGAATCATCGCATGGATTAAGACACACACACACACACAATATATATATATATATATTTATTTATTTATTTATTTATTTATTTATTTATTTATTTATTTATTTATTTATTTATTTATTTATTTATTTATTTATTTATTTATTTATTTATATATCGTTGAAATCCGGATTTTGAAAAAGGAAGTTTTAACAATTTTTTAAACTAAAATTCTTGAAGCCTTTGCAATAGCTTCATTTCCTACGGAAATTCGCTTAAAAAAGTTACCCCATTATCACACCCACACTACAGACACAAACAACACACACAGCACTCTATAAACACAACACACATACACACCACACACACCTCACCACACCACACGTACACACTACATAACATAACATTGAAATGGTTATGTAGGATAACAATAACAAGTTGCAAATCTAAATTTTTCGTTTTGGTATAAAGTGTTAAATTTTATTAATTCGCAGTAATATGAAGAATTAATTTCCACATGCTCCGCTCTCACATAACACTCCCTAGAGCTCATAATATTTCTATTGCTTAAAATGAGTTAGAATCAAAACTCACCATATGGCTCCCATCAGCATCTTGAGAAGGACTTCGTAAATTACATTGAAGAAATTGATGACGATATGCTTCTGAGGTCCTAGCGTCCCCAAGACACATCCAAATATCAGGCAGAAAAATATTATGCCCAAAGTGTTGGTTCCGTCCCTGTAAGGAATGAAAAATGTTAGCGTCACTAGTAGGGAGACATTTCATGTTGCATTTACCGCCAAAATTGTTATTCAATTAGGAGGGACACATTTATCCAACAAATTTACCCACAAATTTATTCAATTTTGTCATCAATATAGCAAATTAGGATTGATTAAGTTTTGATAGTTTAGGTATCACAGACTATGAAGATATGGCGATCAAATGTACAGGAAGTGAACAAGCTATAAAGTTGAAAGTAAGTGCATTAGAATGGATGCATGGAATGAGACTCATATGGGAGAAGGCGAGAACTATGTGGGCAAGCGACATAAAGAAGGAGGTAAATCTGTCAGCTCAACATAAAGTATATGCAGCACTTAACCATGAGGTGACGGAAGGAAGAAAATACTTTTCACTGCAGGATGTTTCCAAGATAAGAACAGTATTCAAAGCAAGAGCGGAAATGATCCAGGTGAATTATAAGTGGTGGAAAGACGGATTGTCAAATATATGCTCAATGTGCAATTGACGAGAGGAAGAAACCACTTCATGACTGTGTGTCCACTTTTCAATGAATTTAGAGCTATTCACCTCAAAAAGGCAACACTAAATGAAAATGAGCTGATTGACATATTGGATGGAATGCGGACCTATGAAGATCTAGTGAGGTGCATAAGAGCGACAAGTACCGACAGTTCCTAATTAACGAGTTCAATTATGAGGAGGAATGAGTTTCCTGTTTTGTTTTTTGTTGTTGTTATTTAGTTAGGTATGCGTAATGAACAAAAATTGAAATAAATCACCGTAGTGATTTCTCCGGCGACGATCTGATGATCAGCA
The DNA here is from genome assembly GCA_030762985.1 of Adelphocoris suturalis. NCBI lineage: Eukaryota > Metazoa > Arthropoda > Insecta > Hemiptera > Miridae > Adelphocoris > Adelphocoris suturalis. The sequence continues at coordinate 34,889,600 of CM061047.1, read as the reverse complement.
ATAGTAGCGTAAGTCAAACTAGTAAACCAAAAAGAAAAAAAAAAGAAAAAAAAAAAGATTGAAAGGGAAGTAATAACCATATAATGTGAATATGTTTAATAACAGAGTGATATAGCATTTACACACCAAATACAACCTTTTCCATCTCAAAATAAAGTTTTTCCAAACCAAATTAAACTTTTTCTTAACCAAATTAAACTTTTTTCAAACCAAATTAGGTTTGGAAAAAGTTTACTTTTGTTTGGAAAAGGTTTAATTTGGTTTTGAAAAAGTTTAATCTGGTTTGCAAAAAGTTCAATTTGGTTTGGAAAAAGTTTAATTTGGTTTGGAATATGTTTTATTTGGTCTGGAAAAGGTTTTATTTGGTCTGGAAATGCTATAATACTAGTAATGGCAATGTAATATGAATATGCTTTAATAATGTGAATATATAGTTAATGAATATAACAAATTAATAAATAAATTTAGTTACAGATGCATACCACCAGAAGTATAGGTGATTCAATGAGTACTAATATAGAAATTGTAATTTCGTCCCATAATTTTTCAATAAGAATGTAACATAGTAATTGTAATGATAATGTAATGTAATTGATCAATAAATAGGCTTGTTATTCTATTCATTCTATTCCACTCTGTAGGTATCACAGATCAAATTGATTCAAATTAATAAATACCTGAGATATCTTCCGTCTAGTTGGTTTCAATGAATTATTATAAAATTCGTCGATTGATAGCACTATTATCATTAGAACACGTTATGATGCACACATTCCAATTACATAAATCTCAAAAGCTTTCCAATTTCACAAAAGGTTGCATAGTTCAATTATTAAGGAGGTCCAATTATGTGGTCGAATCAGATGATGGTAAAAGTGCATAGAGGGCAATTTCTAACGCAAGTATGATAGGAGCAGTGATGGAAGATAATGGAATATGAAAACGTTATGTCAACCAGAACATTATCTAGCTGTGTTCTTCATAGCTTCAGATAAATTGCGGTTGGTTTTGGCGAGTATATGTGTAGCACGAACCATTAGCAAAATTAACTGTAGAGTGCCTGGGGAGGTCAGGGTAGATCCATCATTCAAGGCTTTTTTAGAGAATGATTGCGTATATTTTGCGGTTCTTGGGCAAGTTCAATTTCATGGGTGCTTAGGTTATGCAACTGATGAGCCAAACAAGGCTTGCAGTTGGACTTCAATTAACAGTGCGTATCATCAATGAAGAAATGGAGAAATGTGAAATAAACGAATTTGATTCGTATGTATCAACTACATGAAAAAAGAGCCATAACGAGATTTTAATGCACAGGATCTGTAAAGAATATGTCGAAGAATGAAAAAATTGGTCAGGTGCGAACGGGATGGAGTGTTCATAATTCGGTTCATGGTATCGATTTGAGCAGCGCAGTTGGTTTTTTTAGGTATTAAGTCAGCGGAAGAGACAAGCACCCATGCAATACATTATATATATATATATATATATATATATATATATATATATATATATATATATATATATATATATATATATATATATATATAATGAGTAACAAAGGAGAATCCGTGGTTAGAAGCATCTGAAACTCATATCATCGTCAAAAAGCATATATTTTCACTTCAGATAGTCGAAAGAATCATAGCATTTTTTTGACTGTTTGGCCTTCAATTTGTTTAAGTGCATCTATCTCTGATTGACTCTATGTTTGGAATATGTCTGATTTGGTTAAGGAATTTCTGAATTGGTTTGGAAAATGCTATAAATAATTAAGATACATTATGTCAAAAGACCCCTAAATCAATGCTACAAATTATTGGTTCAGGAACTAATCATTCATACCTCCGAAAATAATGGTGTAATCACCTGTTTTCCAGGGATGAGAAAGGAAACCACTTCATACTGCACGGTGGAGTTGGACCCTGGAGATAGGTAGATTTAGTAGGTTTTGGATGATTTTCGGTGAGCTATCTTCCAATACTCACATCATTCGAACTTACCTGTACCATCTGAGTTTTCAGATTCTGTACCATCATTTCTGAATCTCAATTGACCCATATTTTAATATCATAATAACACCATCATCATTTTTATCGTCATTACCATTGTTATTTATGTTGTTTATGTATACTACCTACGCTTTCAAACCACAATTCGAGGTCCATGGCCTAAAGTAATAAGAAAAATCAAAACGTTTGACTCATTCATTAAAAAAAAGGTGATAAATTACCGGTTTCGGTGATCCTCAGTTTTTACTTACGCAAGCTTGCACGTGTCGAACTACCACCGTGAAATAGTCACACAACATTGGTATACATACCTAAACTTCAGGTGTCTGTTAATTTTGGCTTGTTGTATCACTTCTATGTTGGAGGCATTTTCATTCGGATGCTCTACGTGTTCATACTTAATGGAAACCGGAACATATTCAGTGAATGTCTGTAACATAATTCAACACATACTGTGACTCTTTCGTTACAACATGGATTTATTGATTTGAAGAAATTATATTCTAATAACGTACTTAAATGTATAATTCTATGTATACGCATACAGAGAGCCGTTTTCAACAGTTAAATGTACAATGGGAGCGGATTTCGGTTTAAATACACACAAACTGTTTCCCGTTGTCAGTTTCTATTGGTAGTGAAGAGATGTTCGTTCTTGCATCACTCTAACTTAAATGTTTCAGTTGTGTCCGAAACATAGTTTTCAAAATGAATGATTAGGATTTAATTCCAACTCTTGGTTTTATCAACATTGTATTAAACTTCAAGTTTACCAAACGTACCTACTTCTTCACCTTCAGTCGAATAATAGTAGGTATATAAATAACCTTTTAAATTTAATACTAGTAGGTGTGCAGGCAAATTTTTCAATTTTATTTATTAATTTTATCGCTCTTCTATTTTATATTGTTTTAATTTACCTACATTATTTATTTATTCCATTCTAGCCCCACATTTTCCCTCACTATGCGATTACTCAAGGACATTAAAATGTAATTCTGTTTTGATATTTCTGAGAGCAAATTCAACCGACTGTGATGATGAGTATTTATACGATGACTTTTAGGACTACTTCTAAAAATAATCATATATGTTTTTGTTTTGCGGTTATTATCAATATATTTAGGTGGTTCGTGCACACGAATCCGCTCCCTAACGGTGATTAGCTGCTAAGCACGGATGGTAGGTTATCATGCACATAAATAGAAAATTAGGTACCTACTAGATCACCTCGGAACATTAAGAATACCGGAAGATGGAAGCCTACAATCTACCTCATCCACGAATTGTAATGTGTGACAGTACGCCGATTTGAATTCATTTTGCTCACAAATAATAACTTCAAGCACAGTAAAAGAATGGCTAGGGCTGCTTTTTTTGGGCATCGAAAAACTCTAGTACGTAACAGTAATTTACACTATCTACATCAACGTTAAACAAGCTATCTGAAATAGTTTTGATTGATTTAATTGCTGAACTTGTTCTGTGAAAAAGGAGAAGTATCAATACAAATGAGGGAAAATCGATAAAACATGTATCAAAATCTTAATTTGTTTTTGAGTTTTTCATTGCTCATCATGATCGTTGAGATGAAATTCAAAAATAAATTCTGGAGCTTAACATTTCCTACTTAGGGGAGAGTGGGGTTGCCACGGTTAGTGGAATTTTGCCTGGAAGAAAGATTCGGAAAAGGCTCAAACGATCAGTAGCCTGTGTTGATGAGCTACAGAGTTTTTACATAAACAAATAGGTAGCTGAAGTTGGAACCATTCTTATGTTATTTCTTCTCACTCAAGACAGTAATTTTTTAGCAGTGATCTTATTTCGGTTCCCTCAAAATTAAGGGAGAGTAAAGTATCATCCATTATTTTCTTCGATGTATTTAATTTAGCGTCTCCAGTAAAAGAGGCATGTATTAGTTTTATAATGATTTGAAACATTCACCTTGTTGAACAGGTATTACAGAGACTCCAGATGATTATAAAAAATTTAGCTATTGGAACAGCCCGGTCATTACTATGCTGGTCAAAAATGAGCTCGCCCGGTTAAAAGTACTGGCTTCACATAAGCTCAGGAATGTTCTCTTTATAATGGGGAACGAAGGGATGAACGAACAGGGGTATGGGGTGGGGGTGAGGAGAAACCCCCTGCTCTGGAATGTGGCCAGCTGGGCTAGGCTGGAGTAGCGCACCTTGTTCGTGAGCTTTATTTTGGTGAATCTACACTACTTTTGGGAAACATAAGTTGGACCACGACAAAGAAATACATGAAGTCTCCCTGACTGGGGCTGATCCCACACTGGGGTCAAATGACTTTTTCCAGTTTCTACACACCAATTTTATTGTACCTCATTTGGATCATTAAAATTGGATAGTCTTAGAAGCGATCCGTGATTAGGCAATAGTTCATGACCATTCAAGACTTATAACCGGTACTACCCCAGTCTCCCTTATTACATAAATGAACATAGTTCATGAAGATTTTGTTTATTTTATCAAATTAGATCTGCTTTATATTTTTTCATATTACCTACATCACTTTACAGTGATTACTATTATTTCGTTGGTAAATATACTGAAAAATATCAATTACTGTGTATTAAATTTATTGCTTTTCATATATTAGTCATTTGATTGTATTTTTAAACTACTAGTTACTTAACGACTTGACCATTTGTTAGACCAATTATCTTTTTGATTTTCTTCCACTGTAAAAATTTTAAATTAGAACTGTAACCGAATCTGCAAATTAGAACCGAACCCGATATTTCAACAAAGTATGGCTCAGCTAGGTTTTTTCACGCGCCATTCCCTACGATTTCTATTAAAAAACCGATCAACAATAATTGTGGAGGACTCATAGAAATTTATTTATTCATTTTATTTTTTTCCAACGGATTGAAAACGTTTTTTTACTATGCAATTAGCCAGGTTTTATTGCGACATGGAAAACAATTGGTTTGATGCACGATCATTAATATGCATGCTAATATTAAGACATTGATAATGCCCCGTTTAGTCACAATTCATTAGTAGCGTTCGTTTACTATCTACTATTTACATTTCTTATCTGTATCATGGAGGTAGCGATGTTACGGATGGTAGGAATGATATAAAAATGATTGTTAACATGCAGGGGTTGAATGAGGATTATGAGATAAAATAACTTTTTGGCTCCTATGCACTTCCACGTAGAGCATACATAGCAGATTACAATTCATTCCAATTCACTGTACCTACCATATTAACGTCGAAAATAATGTGAAGTAGTTCGTACCAAATTATAGAATTTCTCGTGAAAATATCGCTACTTACCTGTTTCTTAAACGTGATCACCTATGTATACAGAAGTGATTCGGGAGGAGGTGTTGAGGGTAGGGGCGTAGAGTTTTGAGCAGCGTTAACCTCACACATACGAAACTCACCCTTATTTCTATCCGTGTTTGGCATATATTAAGGGTGAGTCGTTCACGGAATGGTTAGGCCATATGATCTTCTCCACACCTCCTTCCGAAACACCACTTGATCGCCTATGTTTCAGATTAGGGTTTCGTAATATCATTGTCGTGCATCAAATGAAAAGGAGGTACTTCAGTATTTAGATTCAACTTTTTTCAGCAAGCTAAATTTCTGGCTATACTTTTTCAAAAGCTATACACCCTGAAAAAGTAAATTAATGGAGTCCTTATCTTTCAAGAACAACTGATTGTCACCATTTATTTTATTGTATTTATTCATTATTCCGTTTAACAGAAACTGTGTAAAATTGATTTTAATTTTTTTCGCAGATGCTTGAAATATTAAAAAAATTAGCTTTTTTAACCAAATAATGTATTCCTGCCTACACTTGTTGACTCTAACGTTACTCATTTTTGAGTGAATATTCGGTACCTATTTAGAACATTCATAGAGAGATGTATTAAACTATTGCTAGTTTATCTTTGACAATATCCGTTATATATTCATTTTTCATATGAAGCGATTTTACTTCGAATTCAGCATTTTGAGTAATGAATTAAACTTGACGGACTTTAAATTCATTTGCAATTCTAATTACACTTTATGCGATTTGAATTAAATCTACATGGGTGTAGACTATAAAAATATAAAGAGGGGAATATGAACCATTTCTGGCACTTGGCACCTCATTCCTTCTCTGTATTATCTACATATCTTACATCACAAAGAAAGTTATAAGAAGTTCAGTTTCATTAATATGAATTTATATCTATGTTTGTGGGGTATTCAACCCATATTGTATATCCTAATCTTGTCATCTGTTTATTCCATGGCTTATCAGTTTTCATGTTCTTCATTTGACTTACTTGAAATACATCTTGTTAGACTCGAAAATTCCGTGTTAAAAAGTGAAAGAGAAGAGAGAGAGACAGTTTTACCTAACGTTTCATTCAAATCGCGTATAGTTTAATTCAAATTGCGAAAGGTTTACATCCTTAAGAAACATTGGATAATCAATTAATGAAAACACCTTGTTTCAAGCAAGCATGTTCTCCAGGTACTTATAATATTCAGATTTGTGTGCCTCTTCCTCATAGCACCTATTTTCGTTTAGGTAAATGATTACATCTTCACTTGTAATTTGAATATATATATATATATATATATATATATATATATATATATATATATATATATATATATATATATATTAGATACTATATTACAAACGATGAATTAAAGATTGGAACTGGAACTCATGCAAATCAAAACCCCGATCCCTTCATTCGTCCATTTCCCATTCTACATCGCAGACAACATTAAAATTATATTTGTGTCATTTTCCATTATAGTGAATAGGTTGAGAAAAATATTTTTTTGGAACAAGCAGGCAGGTAATACATCACAAAATAACCTTACATTTTTATAACCATGCAAGAATCAAAAATTCATTACGTTTTATTTAATGCTTAAAAGTCTGAGTTTATGACGAAACATTTCGACGAAATTAACAAAGTTTTAGTTAGATTTTGATGCGCAACCTACACCTTTACTTGTCTTCATCAAAACTTTGTTTCAAACATAGATTTATAGTTACATTCTGGAATTATAGTTTTAATCTGCAAAAGCTCAGTTTATTGTTATTTGATTGGAAGGATGATTGATGGCGATGATCAAAACATCATCTCAATGATCAACAGCATTACAGTACAACGTAACAATCGACGGTTTGATGATGGAAATTGAAACAAAAACAACGGATACCCACAGCCTCAATGAGCAAGAACCACATGGTGATGACGATGCCTCCAATCCACAATAAAGATGAATGAAAATAAATAAATAAATTGGAATGACAGGAATGATAGAACCTGAAAAAGTCTCAAGGTTTGTTGAACACATATTTTGTTTTTTTGTCTGTAAAGACTACAGCGGACTCACCTGTTCGAACGCTGCTTGGAACAAATTGTCAGGCACAAGATTTCTGTAACAAAAATGGCCTCACCCAGTCTATTTGGAAGGAAGACCTTCCATAAGAACATCCATATACCTTACAATCTAGAATAATTTTTTTTTTCGTCTCTTTATTCCGCATTTTTGAATGAAGGATCTCTAAATCAGAAAAGCGAGCATAGGTATTTCGTTTAAAAGATTCCTTTTAGTTTGTGACATGTGAAACGCAATGGAAAATTGATTTTGTATCTATGTGAAGTGAAAGGCAACAGATTAAATTTTATTGGAATGCTAAATTAGGTACCTATTAATTGGATTTATATAATGCTATCAAAGATGAACGTTTAATTACATATTACCATCTATTAAAATTATCAGTTTGGAAAATGATGTATCTATCATATTCCCGAAAAAAATAGAGCGGGTGAACCCTTTTTTCAAACTACATTACTCATCCTTACACACTACAGAAATGTGTGCTGGATAGAAGTACCTAGATATTATATAACTATCTAAATATACATTTTAGGAAACACTGGACTAATTGATAACCCAAAGATGTAGGAATTATTTCGCTTACGAGTACCTATTTCTATCTTTGTGTTAAATTAATCACGAATAACACATAGGAAAGGGGCCTTTGAATGATACAAAATCTCTTTTCACAGAAATTTACGTGTACTTCCGTTGTTACCATTCTCAAGAACGCTATCAAAACATGTATGCTCGACATGAAATAACCAAAACAATACTATTACCAAAATTCAAACTCCAAACACTGCAAATTCTCACACAAAGGATGTACATCTTCAAAGCTATTTACTAAGTACCCTTTTATTTACTAACCGCCAAATTCATGAATTATTAAATAATCGAATTTGTATTTTATTAATTTACCGATTCTGATCCCTGATTGTGGAATCGGAAGGTTTTTAATGTAGCAGAGTGAAAATTTGAAAAACTTTACTCCTACTGAAATTTCTGTTACCTACCCTTTGTCAGTATGAAACGTATTTGCGGTGAACTAGAACGCATGAAATTGTAATAACATAATCCTATTGTTACGAATTATCTTAATTATATTGAACTTAGGTTTTGAAGGCATTATTGATAGTAACAAACCCCTCCACCACAATTTATAATAATTAACGTTTCTTAGTTACCCTATTTGTGCAAGACGAACTAAACTGCTAACTTCGAACTCCATCACAAAGACACATATTGCCAAAACAAACGCGCCCATACTGAAAATACCTATAGTATTTTCTCATCTAATTCAACCTTTTTCTTATTGAATACAACTTTCTTTTTCCTTTCAGTGCTTTTTTTTTCGTATTCAATTCAACTTTGGTAGGTAATTTTGAAAAATCATGAGACAGTGGTCCAAAAACATTTGCTACCATGACAGATTTCAAACTTGTGGTCTTCATTGCAAAGGAAAATGTTTTGTTTAGAAAAAGTTTAGTTACAACGCTCCAACCAGATGAGCTATGAGGTCGATTTAATCAAACCTCTTCGACTGTTGACGTTTGCCTTGAACGTGTGACAGTTTCCGTCAGATCCAAGAGAATGCGCGTCTATCCGTCGCTCTCGTGCCGGGTTGAACGACTCATTCACGAGTTCTTGGAATGCTGTGTTTGGCGATAGATGAGAATCCGAGAACCGGAAAATCATCTTCTCCGAACATAGCACATTACGCTATTAGTACGAGTTGTATCTCTTATGTCCCCAAAGTGAGCATCTCCCATTGTAAATCTCCAAGGTTGAGCAAGTTATATTATTCCTAATTGTCCCAATCGTTTATTGGGGTTAATTACCAAATGAATAATTCATATGAAGATTCATTGACAATCCATCCGGTTTTAATTTCTCTTTTTTATCCTCAATCGCCAATGCAGCTATTTATTAGTGAGCATCAGTTCTTAACCAGTAAACTATTCCACCTGGTCTACATACTTGCTCTTCAATCAAGTAGGTATATCTTTATGGGGAGGATTGTGACAGTTACCGTCAGATCCAAGAGAATGCGCGTCTATCTGTCGCTCTTGCGCCGGGTTGAACGCGTCGTTCTCGAGTTCTTGGAATGCTGTGTTTGGCGATAGATGAGGATCCAAGAACCGGAAAATCATCTTCTCCGAACATAGCACATTACGCTACTAAGTTGTATCTCTTATGGTACTGTCACACACAACCCCCCCCTCTCTCTCTCTCTCTCTCTCTCTCTCTCTCTCTCTCTCTCTCTCTCTCTCTCTCTCTATGTAGAGCGGATTTAGGCCCCATTGCACCTCTGGGGGCGACCTAAGTTCGTTACAAACGTAAAATTCTCCCACCGTCAAATATCAGCCGTCTTGGCTGGTTTGGGGTTGAACGAATGGCAAAGTAAAACTGCGGGCCACTGGCTCAGCAGATGCTCGATGGAAGAAGTGGGGAAGTGAAAGGTGCTGTGTCAGAGAATGAAATGTATACAGTCTTGGTTCGAGAGAGATTAATTGTTTCGTATTATTTCGGGTTAAACTGACGTGCGCCAACTTTGACGGCCCAAATATTTGCTACCCCAACAGAGTTCCAACTTGTGTCCTTCATTACAAAGGAGAAATTACTCTCTAGTTGAGGAGGACTCAAACCAGATGAGGTATGAGACTGATTTAATCAAACCTCTTCGAGTACAGAAGCTTTCCTTGAACGTAACATATATATTGTATGTTTAATTGTAATATTCAAATACAATATTGAAAAATTACTATATTCGGATTGTAATAAACCCAATAAAAAGTAGGGGAAGTTCGTAGGGGAATTTGGTGGATACTGAACAATGGATATTTTTCTAGGGATAATCGCATATGGGCTAGCCCCAGACGATAGTGGGGGAACGACTTGTTTTCCCTTTACAGAACCCACATTTCCGTTTTGTTGACTAGGTCAATTTTTTCCTATCCGATGGTCAGTACAATAACGCTTGCATACGAGTCTGCAACACATTGGGACATTTTATGTCTTTAGTTGCAGACTCGTATCATCAAAATTTAGCAAGCGGTTGCAATTATGTTCACAATATCAATTATTGATTATGATCACCTGAGTGTACACAATTATTCAAATAACCATGCTCATAACTCAGCTTGTTGGCCACACACTTCGCAGTTGTTAACATAATATGGTTGGATAAATCGAGAGCTTTCGAACGAATGGTCAACGAATTTCGTGGGATGAAAAACGAAGAAGTACCATTTCCCTAGCAACGACTCCGTTGTAAGCGGAAAGCATCAGAATATTTTCGTAAGCAATTTCCGTGACGTTTTTTTAGTTTATGTGCCATAGCAAAGACATAAAATGTCAACATTCAAATATTATAATACTCAGAAACCAAATTCAGGAACTCAATGCAGAGGCTGACCAACGGCTGCAATTAGAAGCACATCAAGCGTATCGGTTTCGTATTTTCCACAATCTTGGGGGGGGGGGGGGGGGGGGGGGATGACGGATGGCTACTCCTTGTGATAATTTCAGGGAGATGATGATCCTCTGGACGGCTGAGTATTCGCCTAGCAGTGTTTTTTACTTTGGAAAAACCTTTTCCACAGGGTTAAACATTGGTGAATAGTGTGGTAGAAATAGTATAGCCAACGTCCGCATCGAGTTCCTGAATTTCGTTTCTGAATATTATATCATAATATTTTAATGTTGAATATTTATTGAGTACGTTATAGTTTGTTGGGTTAATTTGAATACCTACTTATTGGTTGTCATCGTAAATTAAGTTGTTATACTTGAAAACAACCTAATAGTTTATTTCTATGATATCTGCAGGGAAACCCAAAAGTAACTCCCCCCCTTTAACTTTTTCCCACAATTTTTGAGATTTCGAAGTAAAAACCGAGTGAATTGGAAAGAGTTTTTAGAGAACCAGATACTAAATTTAAGCAAACAACTATTATAATAATTATAATCTATTTTTTGCTGAGTGACACTTCATTTTGAGGATTGTTTAGCGCAGAACACGATGGTGAAACATGTGTTTCAATATCTTAGTCCGTTCTCGGACTAAAGCTAGTAAACCACATTTTTTTCCCCAAGTACCTATTGGCAAATAAAAAGCACTTAAGATAAAATACACATATCATCCGTATTTTTCCACTCCTCAATTTCAGGGAAAGGATCTATCGTAATCAATTGACAAACGGACGTACATCCCTCTATTCGTAAAGATCCGTACCTAATCTATCCGATTATGTAAGGGAGCTTGTATTAATTTCGTTATGATTCCAATAAATAATCACGGGGAAATGATTGAGTAATTGAATAGGAATGCATTGACTTCAGAAAATGAATAATGATGTAAATCGTCAATTAATGAATAATGAACTCTGGCTGAAGGTAAAATGATACTGCAAAGCCATTCATGCGTGTATTATAGTGTCATTAATTTGATAACGCCATAGTTGTAAGCCGCTGTTAATTTGGAAATCGGTAGCAGTTAAAGTTTGAAACGCAATAGGAATTCCCAAGAAAACTGTTATGTACAACTAAACTTAACTTAGTTCTAATCCGGCTATTTGAAATGCTTCTCAAGTGAAGGGACCAACTCACAACTAAGGCTTCTCTTTGGCGGATCAAGTTGCGCAAATTTCCTAACACCATTTATCTAGTGACGCATTGGGAGCTTGCTTAAACGAATAGAATGTGTAGGTAACATGTTGAAAAACAAATTTGTATACCTCTGTGATCACACGTAGCCGAAATAAATTACCATTTCTTGGACTGAACATTTTGATTCTCTAAAATATCAAAAATTTGAAGGTAGAACCATTTGCGGGGATGAAACATTAACCCCACTTTGGCTTTCATAATTTTTAAAGCTATTTCATTTCAATCGTTTGAAATTAAGAGACGAAACAATGATATGAATACAGTACCTACTTTGCCCAGAAGTTGAAATGGACTTGTCTTGGTACGAGAGGTTTTTTAGTGACAATCTAGGAATGAAGAGTGTATTGGAATTAATTTAGCACATTCAGCTGATCAGGACGGAGCCCGTAATTTCATTCGTTTATTGTTCTTCCATAGAAGCTCCCTATCAAATTGCAATTCACTAGGGTGAACAGGAGAAGAATTAGCTCTCTCAGCTTCGTTCCAGCTACTTTTGGGATCAAATTTTCGTTCCGATTATGTAACTTTTTGGACAGTAGGCAGAAGCATATTCCACGCTAAAAAAAAGAGGCACAATGATTTTTATTTAATTTTGACAGTTATGTCACCCTGACAATGGCTGAAAGTTAAGACATCCCTGAAAATTGCATTCGCACTGGATGACAATTTTGGAAGTGTCAAGTGCACAGAACAAATGAAAATTTCTCTTTCCTATGTTTTGAAGTTACGCGTGTCAAGAATCTGAGGAACAATGAATTCGAGGATTGGGTAAACATTTAGTATGTATTCTAGAACAGTTTATTCTATTCATTGTTGAGGCTACGGAAAACAGGCATTCTTAAGAGCACAGAATTTTTCCCAATTTTTTACGCATCAGGTAGTTTTACTCAAACACCTGCTGTAAAGCGTAAACGGCTTGAATCTTATATTACAAGAAGTCAGTTAAAAATGAGGCCACCAAACTACGGGGAAATGCATTTGAAGTCCGTGTTTCTGTCCGATTGTTTAGTGAAACACAGTAGGAGCGTTGCTCCATTACTACTTGTTGAATAACTCAAAGAGTTGGGACGATTCCGTTTGGATAAACGTTTCCACAGTTTCACGAAATCTAGAATCAACAAGTGAAGCTTCCCCGAGACAAAAAAAGTCACATCATTAGTTTAGGCTACGCGCGTCCATAAATAAAAATGAGTAAATCGTGATTTACTGCTGGGGATCGTCAATAAAACAGCTAATGGAGTAAAATGAAATTGAGCTTTATTCTTCTTAAGCTCTAAATAGTAATTTTGGTACCACTCGACCAATAATCAACCACCTGGAACGTACCTACTAACTGAAAATGTATGAGATAAAATAAAAACACCCAGCAACGCTTCACTAGTTCATCGTTAGGGACAGTTATATTGAACTCGATTTCGCTAATTCGGGATTCCATTGGAATTATATCATCTGATACGATCATCTGGACTTACTCGACTGTATGTGATCCGATTTTACACACTCACATTTCGTAGACGAAATTCAAAGATATCTCTACCATCTCATAAATTCAATCTCTAAGTTACGGCCCTTAGGGAGAGCGAACAGCGTAGCGGGTAGTTTCATTCGGTTCTCTGGGATATTGTCTGATGTCAATAACAACCAAAAAATAGATTTTTCGAGTACTTCAGCCTTTAAATGCAATCCTTTGGGATTGATAAAATTAGACGCCAAGCTTCTAGACCCCAAATTTGATTTATAACCCGAATTTCATAAACAATGGTCCAGTGAACCGGTGAAAAGCTCTGGTCGGCAGACTGGTCAATTTTTAATAATTTGTTTATGGATTCTATGCACCTTGAAACGTAAGCCAACAAGTGTTGAGGGGAAAGGGGAGGTAATGATATTTATGGATTCTACGCAACTTGAAACGTAAGCCAACAAGTTTTGAGGGGAAGGGGAGGGGGTTAATGATTTTTCTTGGTCGATCACAAAGATTCATAATTGAAGAAGTAAACCAAAATGAATTATCTCATACCTGAAACTCGTAAATTCAATTTAAAATTTGGGTGTAAATTGTGTAAATCATATCGTGAGCAATTTATTTCTTTGCATACATCAGATACATAACGATTTTTATATCAAATGAAGTATCAAGTATATGACAATATGAAAATATGAATATATTTGTGATTTGAAGCTTTCAATGACTTTCAAGGTTTTTCATTATCAATTTTATATAAATCTGCTACGCGTACCTTAACTCCATGATGAAAAGTACGTAAAACGATACTTAATTTCGTAACAACAGCGAATCTATTCAAAATTTCATCTCCAGCACCTATGTTTTTTTGTCTTTCTAAATTGAATGTAATGCCCGTGCATTGGTCACGTATTGATGTACCTTCCACTAATTCACCCTGTATGTGAATCAAATAAACTGAATAATTTATGTGACCGGCTTGATCGAACATGTCAGACTGTAGTAAGTACTTGTAACTATTCTTAGAAAACAACATAACCACGCTTGAATTAGATTGACAGAACATGAGTTCTTGGACTAACTTAATCGATACCGAGCCAGCGTTGGCCAACAGTGAGCGTCACCTGGATGGCAATTGCTAATTCGAAACGACCAACAAAATAAGAGAGGTTTTCTCTTTCACCTATAATGTAATTTAAATCGATTGCAAGATATGTTTATAGCATCACATAGAAGGTTATAAAAACCAATACATTCGGGAGCTAAATGGACGTTAGTTTTCTTTACCTTCGATAAACTAATAATATTAACAATTCACGCCTTCAAACTTTTTTTTGTGTAGAAATTCAAGAAATCCACTAGAGAACGATGAAGTGCCGGTATACACTTCACGCCATGCCTCTCTCATTTAATGACTTTTTCACATGATGACTTTTTCACCCAATAACATTCTATATGTGATGTTTTTAAAAAACATTTATTGACTTTTCCTGTGAAATTGTACCATGTCATCATTGCTATCATCATGTACTCAACCTTAAGCAAAATTTGCTTTGTACTTTGCGTTACACACACCATTTCCAACTACTAATAGCTCTCTCTCTTACGGTTGTCCTCTTGGCTCACCCTTCCACTGGTCAAGCTCCTCCTCATGCTGAACAACTCCTCTGCTGCATCACACTCCTCTTCTGCAGTACGCCTTCCTTGCTGCACACATCTTCTTCATCACTACTCTACTCAACATGCCGCTACAACCCGTACCAATTGTAAACGGTCAGCAAGAATTACACCAGATTTTTTTTTTTTTTTTTGCATACCTATTTCGCAGCTATATAGTCTCTCTCACAAAGGGGGGAGGGGTGTAGTATACACCCAGACCCGTGGAATCTTGTTACCCTTATCTAGCCTGGGTGCCCCCCCCCCCACCACCATGCCAGCAGATATTAAAAGAGCCAAGAGGCCACTGAAATATACCATTCTATACCAAGACTTCACGGAGTTATTATTCCTCATATCCTGCATCCAACGAAGCTATCATTTATACCATTCAAATAGGGAATGCAGCCAGTATGCGAAACTCTTCTAGTCTCCGTTGCATGAGATATACTACCTTCTTTGATCATTCAAGATATAGGTTTTTCTATCCACTTCGTATATCTCCATCCTAGTCTCTACTTTATGTTGATTGAATTGTTGAATATTGACAAATGAAAATTTCCCAAGTTTTGCATCAACATCTCTCCATTAAAGAAGGAATTGATTTGAAACGTGTTTAAGTGAACCGACAATATTATAGCTTATATTCTGTACCTTTAAAATAACAAAGCTGTTCGGGCTAGCACGAACGAAAGTTACGGAAAAGTTGGATCCCTTATCGTCTATAGAGTTGTGCAAGAATTTACAGTGCAGTTTTATATATTCTGTTGTCGTTAAAATTTTAGTTGTCTGTAAAAGAAATAGTCATGGAGTATGACCAAATGAGCGAATTTTCGTAATTTCCCTCATCATATTTCACAAAATGTTTTGAAAGTTGAGTACTTCGCATTCCCAGAGTTTTTTCACTTATAAACAATTTTGGAGTTTTTGAAAATTTTTGACACATTTTAATTAAATTTAGGTACTTTGCAAGCACAATTTTGTGAAAAACGTTTCAAATTTCTAGTTTATAGTTGATAAACTCCAATACTCCATCTGAATAATCGTCTGCTAAACATAGTTGATTAAATAATTTTAAGACGTTTTAGTGATTTTCTAAGCACTTTTTTATTACTTTAAGCTATTTAGTTTGCTCAAAATGTGCTGGCCATTGAACTCATCCATTTGTTTGGAATGCTTGACTTTTTTACGCAAGAATGGATTTTTTATCTCGATTCGTGGAATGACAGAAGGAGCGTTATCGTCTGGAATGACATATGCATATTTGTACTTACACATACTTACATGTGGCTATATATATATATATATATATATTTTTTTTTTTTCTTAATACCTAATAAACATCAGGAATATTTTAGAATGTCTCAAAACGGAAATTTTCACTTTAAAATTTTTGAAGCCATTGCAATAGCTTCATTTTCTACGAAAATTCGCTTAAAAAAAATGGAGGGAAATATTTATTTGTACTTTTTGTAAAGTACCAGAAGAAATAAGGATAAAGTTTGCCTTATACATAGAACATAAACTGGAAAGAATAAAGACGATCCTAAGTATTATAAATTGATTAAAAACATGTACCGATGTTGGTAGTTGTAATAATAATTTATCCTAAATCGAGAGAATAAATGATTGTTTGATGAAGTCAACGAATCGTCCTGGATATACTGGGTTCATTGGAACTAGATACAATGATAGGACCATAAGCCATCTTATAATCTATTTGGAAATACGTACAATCGTAAATTCAATCACGCATTAAGGGTAAAAGGAGGTTTGATAGTTTGATGTAATTGTTTTAATGAGTTATATTTGTACCTTCACGTTGTTACTAAGAAATGACATGGTTACTATACTTACCTACAGCCGTAATTATTTATTTCTATAAATGATTAAGGAATGATTATTGATTGGATTTCACCATGTATGTACTGCGTAACCTTTCACTAAACATAGTTTAACAATATAATAAAAGTTTGAGAACAAGATTATTAAAGACGAATTCAACGTGTGAATGTTCGTGCACGAAAATATTATTTTGTTTAATATATATATCATTAAGAACGCATGTTCGACACAAAAATGAACAAAAATGATAATTAAATTATTGATTTTTGGTTGTGGTAACTTACCGGCCCATGTCAAGGAATCCATCGAGAGGTTTGACTGCTTTGACTTCTTGAGTTTGGATGGGCGAGTTAAATTTGACACTCGGATCTCCTGGGTGTATGAGAAGAACTAGGACGATGCCGAGAGTGACGTTGATGAGTGAAGTCACAAAAAAATACGTCATCGTCCGTATGGCGATCTTCCCGTTTTTAGAAATGTTCAAAGTTGCCGTTCCTGTCAAAAAACAAAATGTTTTTACAATTATACTTCCTTATTAACAACCAGTACGTAGTCAGCTAATGCTCTCAGATGGAGAGCCATCGGTGATAACTTCATCGAATCTCCTACATGCAACATAAAGCCAATTCAATCAAGCAGTTCAATGAGCAATGGCAGCGCGAGATCAGAGGTCTGCTTTTTGGGAAATCCCACAGAAGCTAGAGAACGTCAATAGAGGGAAGCCTTATTTAGTTATTTATTAATGATACGGGCATAGCCCAATACAACAAAATTACAATTCAATAGGTAAGTGCAAAAAATTAGGTAGGCTTGTAGAATTAGAAAAGATAAATTCACATCAGAAGCTTTAAACATAAAATGACACCTTAGAAAAACATTTGTTTTAATGCACTTATTTCACAAAAAGAGGCTTTCCACATTACGCAAAATTCTCGAGCGCACGACCGCTAGTGATAAAGAGAAATGTCCAAATCCTAGCACTCATGAACTGCACGATTCAAATACCGTAGCGTCTGGGGGCAGATAGTTAATTGCTGCAAGTGGAATCCAAAAGACATCTGCTGAACGGGAACCAGGACGGGGAACAACAAAGTTAACATTAGCAAGGAGAAATGGTGAATCCACCAAACCCAGGATCAGTTTGTGAAAAAACGTAACCAGATTTAGCAGTGTTGTATTGTGATTGTGCAGTGTTGCTATTTGATTAACTCAGCAATAAAAATTTTTATAAATTTTTAACAGGTGGTTTTTAACTGGAGAAAGGTTATTTTTGCGAGTTGGGTTGGTGATTTGTTGTTTAATGAAGGGAAAGGACCATCCACTCGACCGAATACCGTATTCCTTAGTCAGCAGCACTCGAAGAGTCGACCGGTGTCGCGTTGAATAATTGCAACTACGAGAATGTCTACCTCTGAGTTACATCAGGTAATTCAATGCCTTGACGTAAGCACAACCGAATTCAAAACTGCGACTGCATTTTGAAGGATCATACAAAGGTTTTGAATTCACAGGTGTATGCTCTGTCGCAAGAAATAGCTAACAACCAAGAACTATCTTGCTCATACAAAAAATTAATAAGAGAATTGACAGTATAGAAGAAAATGTAGCATTATCTGAAAAAAATAATACGAAACAGAACTGGCACACGGACAACAGAAACGATCTTATTCTTCATAACGTTCTAGAAGGAAAAGAAAACATGAATATTCTCAAGAGGAAGGTGATGGACATTTTTAGAACGGAATTAAATTGCGTTCTTGAGGATTATGAAGTTATAAGTGTAAGACGTTTAGGCACCATCCATCCTTCTAGAATTAGACCAGGTCACATTCATTTTGCTAATAAATTTTTTAAATCTAAAGTACGAGAACATTTACAAGTTCAAGGGATCCCAAATAATACATCCGAGTTCTACAACAGACGAACACGGGAATTTAGGAAGCATCTTACCCAAGTTGTTTCAAGCAAGAAAAGACGGGAAGCATGCCGTCTTGATTGGAGATGAACTACTGGTTGTTGGAAAAAAATGTATCATTCACTATGGACGAATTACGTTGGAGGATTCTACATCTACTGGGTCAGAATTGGAGATTAATCTGAATACTCCTCCTCTGTCCCCTCCCAAAATTTCCAGAAAACAGGTCAAGAAGAAAATGAAAATCTACAAGAGATAGAACGACTCGGGATTATTATTGAAATTTGGCAATGGAGTGTAGGTATTGTTGATTTTGATCTATGTTAGGTATGCAGTGCTCATTTATTATACGTAAATTATGTAGACCTATATAAGTAATTATTTGATACATCATACGTAAAAGTCTAACATTGTTTGTTGAGCCAGAGATGAAAGGCAACATATCATGTGCTATTTTTAATACGTATTTAACCAACTCCTTGTAATACCTATGGGTTATACAATAAAATTTAATTGATTGAATTGAATTAAAATGACACCTTGGAAAAAAATGTGTTTTAATGCACTTATGCCACAAAAAGAGGTCCTAAAGGTCCTTCAGGAATTGGCCGATGGACAGATCACTCCCACATCTCCCACGCACATCATAAACTTCTGCACTAAGCAGGTTTTTGATATGGCCAATATAGCTACCCGATGAACCACTATTCGGTCACTACATGGAAGTCGGGTCCAGAAACGGCCAACAGGGCACAGGTAGTCACGAAGCATACAAGTGACCTCACCCTGCCATTGCTCATGCCAGATGGAAAATTGGCTTTCTGCTGCATGTAAGGAGATTCGGTCCTTAATGCGTATAGACAACATCTCAATGGAGTTATCAACAATGGCTCACCTCGCAAACTAATCAGCACACTCACTGCCATGATTACCGCTTGGCACCCAAATAAAAGTTATGGTTGTGGGTTGGTGTAGCGACACATGTAGGCTTTCTATTAGGAGATCATCAGGATTTGTGTCCCTAATTGCCTCAATGGTACTTGGTGAGTCAATACAGATCACATGATTCCCAACACCCAACAACTGGCAATATAAAGTTGCCGTTTTATAATTATAATTTTTTTGAATAATTGTTATTATTCAAAATAAATAAATATGGCATAAAATTAATGACCATATAAATTATTTAAAGGAAAATGCTGTAATTCATACCCATGATTAGACAGGATATCACAAAAGGGAGGATCATGAGTTTGAGGACCCTCATGAACAGCTCGCCTGGATAAGATATGAGCATGATCACATCGGGGCTGGGATTGAGTGGCCTCACCACGAAACCTGCAACAAATAAGTTTACATGTAGGCACCTGTAATATAAATTACAAACTCTTCTAGGTTATATAAAGCTGAAATAAGTTACTAAGTATTTAGAAATAGATGAAGAACAATGAAAAATTGTGTATCAGTTGTACAGATGAAAAATTCAATGAGAGTTAGTGATCTGAATTGTGCTAACTTTTTCGGCAATGGACATGCTGTGCAGGGTAATTAAGTTTATTAGAGAATTTAGATGGTCGGGTGGTTTTGAGAATATTTGGGGATAAATGGCAATCAGTGTGCAGTAGACAGTCGAGATTTCCAGGGCCTAATGCTATTCTTCTTTGCAGGGATTTCATACGGAATGAAATCGAACTGTCCAGGCTCAAATTCAGATCTGATAGCTTAGTTTGCGGCACGGTGAATCATGTGGATTGTTGTGGTTTAGGCCAAACTCCATTAAAAATTATCTAGAGGAATTGAACTTGGCGTCTTTCACCAACCCCAAAGTCGTTTAAAACCCAGTTTCGAATATGTAACGGAGTTTCCTTAACGGCGATTGGGCTGTCCAACAAAAAGTTGGACGATTTGAAACTCCGGAACAACGTCCATTTTAATTAGGTACCAAATAATATCATTATTTCAGACTTTTGTGCACGGAATTGGAAAGTTTTGTATCGTTTCTAATCAATGTGATTTATTGCTTAATAATAATCATCCTAGCAAAATGTGCCACCATCATTATCATCACCTAATGTATATAATTGTCCTCTTTCCTTTGAGCTTGGCTGTTAAACGGTGTTAGACTGTGAATGAGATGAGTTTATTTCTTCTTAATCTAGTGCTCGTTGCATAGTTCTATCATAACGATTCTTAATTTAAATATTAATTTCCTATTCTTTCGTGATAATGAAGAAACCAAGAGTTTTTCTTCTGAAGACGAAGTTCCGTGGAATTAGTCCATGACAATTCCCCGAATGAGAATAGGTGTGTAGGAAAACAGTGGACCACTTGCATATGTGGATGGACAAGGATTTTGACATTTTCACGTCTGTACTTTGACACACAACGGGAAAAATCGACAGTTTTACAGCGTTACTAACTAAAATTTCTTTCTAATGATTTTGATTAACAACGGAGCCTTTTCTAGCGTAATATAGCTTGGTCAGTTCTTGTCCGACGGAAATGGTTCACCTCTCGTTGGAAAAATCTTAATTCATGTTAAAGTCACACGTTACCTAAACCGCTCCGAAAATAAAAGCAGGTGAGCTAAACACAAAGTTATTGTTGAACTATAAAGTACAAATAATATTCGAGGTACGAGTATACTACTTGGGTATTTCATTAACCAAGAGAAAAATGAAGGCAAATGTTTTTCATCGTTACCCAAGAGGGCTATTGATTTTGTGGTAGACTTAATAGTGGAAAAAGTTTCGTACACCACGAAAAAAATCACCAATAAAACAACTATAAACAGCTTTTAAGCGGTCAGTCTGAAATTATACCCTGCCAAAATACAAACATCGCCGAAGAGTCATGTTTGCCGCCAAACTCTACTGCATATTTGATTTTAATGTCGGAATGCCGATGAGTGGTGTACATATAATACTTAAGCTCCACTTTTATCAGCTGTAGTTCACCGTTTTTTGATCTGAGGACGGTAAATCGGATGCTTACTAATTGATCCTCGGATCGGCTAAATCTGGGAATAAAAATGTATGGTAGAACAGTGATAGCATGGACTCGCGGTTTTTTCTAGATCCTGTTTTACAAGACTCGGGCGTTAACTCTCGTTTGTGGAACTGGCCCTTAGTGGTTTGTAATGGTAAACTGTGAATTATCCGGTTACCTTTACCATTGGTTTGTCCCCTTACCTGCAGTTCCTGCTGTCTGTCAGGAACCATTTAAATGTAAATACTGGTGGTAGCTGCAGAGATGTTTCCACTGCAGTTATCGGTCCTGCGTCAACACGAACGCAAAGTTTGCCCCATTACCACTCGTGGTTTGTCCCGTCCCCTTGATTTGTCTCGTTACCGATGATTTTTCCTGTTACCCCACAGTTATTCAGTTACCCGTATTTGACTGGTCATTCAGGAACCTGCTGGTATGTTCATGCTATCGTACACCAACAAAGTTGCAGTATGAACCATTTACATACAATATAAACGTTTCCATCTCATCCATCGTTTCCATCTTTAAAGGTTGCTTCACTCGTTTACGTGGCAGTAACCACGTTACTTTTTGGTTTCGATTAATTTCAATCAGTTTTTAGAAGAAGATCGGTAGGTACCGTTTCAAAACTATTGCGACGTTGTAGAGGGGAAAACTGGCTTTGTAGGCTGGAATGAGTGGGGAAAAACGAGAAAAGTAGCCTAAAACCACTTACAGAATTCACTGAACATTGGTCAAAAACCTATTTTGAAATCGGACCAGCCGCCCCCCTTGACTTACGGAGCGACTAGGGAAATAGGGATATGTTCAGAACATCTAAGCCTGTTTTTGATGTAGGAAATATTTAAACAATTTGTGTTGGGGGAAAGGGTATTCATTATTGACTCATAGAGTTGTATCCTTTTGTATGCCGAATAAATCATCAGATGAAATCCTATAGTCTTCTTGATTAGCTAATTTTCTTTTGATTTACCCTTAGGAAATCATTGTTCCTCGTAAACGGCAGCCTTACCGTGACTGGATACATCAATTCTCCACCGAACTGAGCTAAAAGTTTGGCGTGCATAAAATATGAAAGCGCGCAATATCGGGCAAATTCTGACTGATGCTTCTTCTCACGAATGGGGCATGTAAAGTTAAGTAATAATCAATAAGACGAACCGCCCCATTTGCTAGATGAAAGGGGAAAATAACTCGCAGAACTGAGGATCGATGGGAAATCGTGTTTGGGAGACGAAAATGAGATTTTATATCACTCACCATTACTTTACCAAGGAAGTTAGACGAGTTTTGCGACCTTCGATATCCTACTCGTCATTGGAAGACTCATTACGCCTGAGGTGCTTGATATTCAACAGGTTTCAGTAAATTATCCTTACCTCTCGCTGGTGGGAGGGCACAAGCGGTTATAATTTGCTTTGGGTTGTTATTCCCTATAACCTCTAGCCAATCGACCTAGGATAAAACCTTTTTTGACTCCTACACGTTCTTGTATTATCTAAGAATGGAAGCGAGGTGTTTTTGAGGATCAAAGATATTTGGGTTGCAGATTAAAAGCACGTAGGTACCTGACGCTAAAGCGTCACACCAAGGGTAGGTAACTTGAACATTTTCAGATAAATTTAGTACGTTTGGCCCGCATAACAGTATCGTAGTTACGTACACAGGGTGTTCCAAAAGTAAGGGTGTTACTTCTTTCCCACAATTTTGGAGATATAGGTATCGAAGTAAAACTTGGAGGGCGTTTTTTGGGTGTGTAATGCCAAGTTTTAAAGAAATGAAAATCAGGAAAAAATCAAAAAGTTTTTGTACTACCCAAAAGGAGGATTACTTATTGGGTACTTCGAAAATTGTTTTTCCATTTTTTGACAAATGACACCTCATTCTAAAGATTTTTTGTGCTGAACATGATGAAACCAGAATCGCGATATATTATTCCGTTTTTAGACTAGAGCTGACAAAACCAGAAAAAGCGCAATTTTGTCTAGTACCAATCTTTAGAGGAAATGGCACTTCTTCTTGGTTCATCCGCTCTAATCCGAAAACGGAAAAAAGGTGTCGCAATTCTGGTATCACCATCGTGTTCAGCACTAGGAAATTTTTAAAATGCGGGGGGTCATATTATTGCAAAAAATGGAAACTTTGTTTGAAGTACCCAGTGCTTCCCCCCCTTTTTGGTAGTCCAAAACATTTTAGTTTTTCCGTATTTTTATTTGCTTAAAACTTAGTATCAGGCACCCAAAAGACATGCTCCAAGTTTCACTTCGATATCTCAAAAATTGTTGTAAAGAAAGGAAGGGGAGGGGTTACATTTGGGACACCCTTCGCGTGCGCACACACACACACATATATATATATATATACATGTATGCGTGTTTTTGTGTGTGTGTGTGTTTGTGTGTGAGTGTGTGGGTGTGTGTGTCTTTTTATAGGGGCACTTCCTTTCATCCCATTCTTCCTCCTCGTCCTGCAACTTCCCTTATCCCTAGAGCCGGCGTCGGGTAAACCTGGGCGTACTCCCCACTGTTTTATTTTATTTGTTTATTTTTCAATTTAATGGTTTGCACCCTCTGCCTTTGAGGGGAGGTTTGTAAAAAAAAAAGAAAAAAAAAGTGTGTGTGTACGTATCTACATCATTCATTTCGGTTCTCTTATGCATGAAGCGGAGACCTGGAAACCGGGGATTTCTAGCGAACAGGTAATTCCGTTCTTATTCATATAGGAGAAATTTTCCCTAACAGCATTGTGAGCTCTATAGCTAATTTATTCCTATTCAACTGAAGATAAAAAACTTCGGAACAAAGTCATAAGTGGCCCTATTTCACTCGTCGTTTGAGTATCAACGCCATTTTTAAAATAAAAATTCACTGTTTTCAATCATGCAAATTTCTTCGGAAATTCTGATCAAATCAATATTATCAGAGGTTTGTAGAACAAACGGGCTGAAAATTCTGATTCAACATTAACTTCCCCTAAAAGGGCTTCTAATTTTGAGACTTGACAATTGACTTGACCCATTTTTAGATGTGAAGGGACAACTTACCTAATTAAAAACGCTGATTACTGCAAAAAGTTTTATTATTTCCGTATTGAACGAAGAACACATGTCTATAGATATTAAACGGAGTCTACTATAGATTTTCTCAATAGATCTGCATAGGCTTAGAAGCCGTCAGAAGGAAATTTGTTAAACTAAATAAAACACTGACACATTCAAACGATTATGAAATCTATGTAATATAAAGAAAATACCGTAAAACCTGTAGGTCAGAACGGTACGCGGTCCCATGCACGTGGGTTACATTTTTTGAATGGGCTGAGTGATTAGGGCCAACGCGGTAGTTTATGCCAACTTCATCTAGGTGTGATGATAGGCCCCCCTTAATTATAAGCCTTTTGTAATAATTTGGGGTGTCGATTTGATCCCCTTTAACTGCACCGCCCAATTCCCCATCATTGAAACTGAAATTGAACTGTTGTTGTTTTTTGCAACAATAGGCATCCATACGCATAACATTATGACAACTGGCCATGACAACATGAACAAACTGATGAAGACATTAGCGCCCTAACGGATTATTCCTATTGAATTACATTACATGAATGTGGGTCCGCCCTAAGCTACTGCAATTTTCCGTAACAAGGTCTGGTTTCAGGTTGGATGGCCCTCTCGCGTGTTATCGTCCCGTTTATAATACCCGGATCTCACTTGCATCACGTGATGTAGAGGAAAATTTCGGGTCTCCATCGCATCGTATTTCAAGTTCACGGCGAACGGGCAATGTGCTCGAACGGGGCAACTTAGGCTGTCCCGCAACACTGAGCGCCGTTGCGGGTCAGTGAACACTATCGATTGCCGGCAATCAATAGCTCATCCCGGTACTAACAATATGCTCTGCTTCGCTCAACGCATACGTCAGGTTGACGGTGACGAGCGCCCGGGGGCGTCACGGCTAAGGTCGATTATATCCGTGAATAATACACGCGACGGTCAAGTGACAAATAAACCATTGCAGTTCTAGAACTAATAGAAGGTCTTCTTGCGTATGAATATCTCCCTATTATGTTGAGGTAGGACAAGTCATTACTACTGAGACGATGGCCAGTGGACCGAGACATTTTCGAACAAACTTGAGTCACATCCTTTTCCAAATTTATTGTTAGTTCAATCACGATCTGAAGAAAAGTTCCAGTTTTACAGCATCGCCATACGAGCGAATTTCCGTATTTCCGTTTTATATTCGTGTGAAATTGTTTTGAAATTCAACAATTTGTGTGCACAGAAATCGTGTTGAATAGAGGAAATGGCGCCTCAACGCTATGTGTCCCCCTGCGTATTCACATCCTCTTACAGCAGCTGGTCATGTTATTTGATGGGCAATCGATGCTCAGGTGCGAATATACCTGAGATTCAGAGAGGTTGAGGTATCTATATTGGACCCATCCTGTATATTGATGCCACACTGAGTGTGCATGCAGAAGAAAACAGAGAGAAATTTAAAAGAAGAACTTAGTAGAGCTGGAAGAGGACAGACAATGTGGGGACATCAGGCGGGTTTACCCGGGCACAAGAAAAATAAAGAAAAGGTTCCAGCCTCTAACCGATTTTATCAAAAACAGTTCGTGCCAACTCATTGGGAGTCCTGAAGAAATATTAAATTGATGGGTTGAATATTTTGACGAGTTGTTGAATGAAGGATGTGAGGTGGATAACTTCAATATACCCTTCCTCAAGATGATGAGCTCAAGAGATTACCAACATTGGATGATTGTCAGATATGCGATTAGAAGTCTGAAAAACTATAAAGCCTTAGAAGAGGATGCAATTGTCGAACTGATGCATCGGCTAATCAGCGAAATCTGAGAAAAGGAGGAGATGCCAACAGGATTTGTCCTGTGCACAAGAAGCATGACATTCTTGATTGTACAAATTACCGTGGTATCGCTCTTCTAAATGTGGGCAATAAAGTCTTGGAAAAGATTATTAACACAAGACTGACTCCCATAGCTGAGCCGATACTCGGGGATCATCAATGTTGATTCAGAAGAAACCGATCAACTACTGACCAAAATTTCTCCCAGCGTCAAATATTAGAAAACTGCTACGAGTTTAATATTTGTTTGCATCCGCTTTACATCGATTTTCAGAAAGCGTATGATAGCGTAAAGAGAGGTAAACTCATTGAAGTCCTGTGTACCTTTGGAGTCCCCACTAAATTAATCCGACTAATAACAATGACACTTAGTGGTACTATTAATAAAGTTGAAATCAACTAACACATGTCATCTCCCTTCCCTGTCAAGAGAGATTTGCGGCAAGGAGAGGTGCTATCTACGGTTCTGTTCAATCCGGTTCTGGAAAATGTAATTCGGCAGATTCCTGGCAGTCCAAGAGGAACCATTTCTAACCGAATGCTGCAGAGTCTGCCTATGCAGATGATGATATCATGTTGGCAAGAAATTTAACGTCCCTAAGGATAGCAGATTTTTGAAGATGCAGCTTTAGAACTTGGGTTACGTGTCAATGTCAACAAAACTAAGTATATAAAAAGCAGACGTTACAACGATACCCGCCTCCTTGATCCAAGTGTTACCCTGGATGAGAAAATATTTGAGAGGAGTGATACTTATATACTTGGGAACTGCAGTTACAACCAATAGCTCTCAAACAGATGAGATCAGGTAGAGAATCAAGGTTGGAAACAAATGCTACTTCGCACTGAGCAATTTCTTCAAACGCAAACGGTTGAGTAGAACAAATAAAGTGAGGATATACCGTAAGATAGTACGACCAGTCGTTCTCTACGGTCCTGAAACCTGGGCACTCACAAGCAATGCAGAAGATCTGCTCCGACAGTGGGAGCGAAATGTACAGCATTAGACATATGGTGCTATATGTGGAATGGGTCCCAGCGTTTCTGCACAAACCATGAAATCGCACAGCACTACGGAAATCCGGATCCGGAGTTGAGGCCAAAAGAGAGCAAATCAAGTGGGCCGGTCATGTGCAGCGAATGTCTGATAAAAGAGATGTACACAAAATATATGCCAGTAGACCTGAAGAGAGGAGACTTCGAGGAAGATCACGCCTGCGCTGGTGTGATGAAGTAGAAGAAGATCTTCGGAGAATGGGAATTCGTCGCTGGCGAACTGTGGCAATGAATAATTCAGAGTGGAGACGTATCGTTAGTCAGGCCCAGACCCTCCATGGGATATAGCTCCGAGGAGTAGTAGTAGTACTGAGTGTGCCAGTACTGATTTGTTTGTAAATGTACATGAAAAGCGTCAGGATGAACGTTACTAATTACTTGCTAGTTACTAATAAATTAACCGTATTTTCGTGGTTCCTCAAATGTAAGCTAAAATGCAAAGTGTATAGGTCTGTGTACATGTTGTTCGTACGATAGTCTATCAATGACAGCGAATGAAGTTGCCAGAAATGAAGTGTGAAATTTAAGTCTCTAAGATACGCCCAGAGCTTACATCTGCTGGTTCAAGTAATTGATAGGACTATCCACGCTCATGTGCGAAAGCCACTCGATTCATAGAGCTCAAGTTAAAAAATAGGCCATGAGCCACATCTCCCATCAAAATTAGCTACAAATAAATTAACCATCATTTCACAATTCCTCCCATTTAAGGAAAAATGCAAAGTGCTTGGTGTACTCCTTGTATTTGTACGATGAATCTGTAGATGGAAGCAAGTGATCCCTGAGAACTTGTATCTGCTGATCCAGATATTTAATGTTCATGCTAAACTGTTGCTGTTCATGTGGGAATAAGTCTGAGATTCATACTAGCCAAATTACCAAAAAGCCATGAACCGCGCGACATTTCCAGAATGTTTTCAAGTTATACTGTGAATGGATGATACGTGTTACAAAGATTTTCCCACTAGATTGGGGACATTCACTGAGTTTCTTTTGAAATTAATTAGGGAGAGCGAGCTGCGAGTTACTAATATGCATATGAACTTGCAGTACTTATAAATATATTATGAACCATCATTTCACGGTTTGCATACGGTGTATGCTTAATATTTGTACAATAGTCTATCATTGTCAGAAAATTAAGTATGAATGGGAATTAACTGGGAGAAATGGCAGTTTCCAGATATCATGCTACCTTCCCCTGAGAGCTTACGTCCGCCTACAACTGCATATTCTGGTGTTTGAGTGGCAATGGATGCTCATGTGCAAAGGATGGGACAAACCACATCTTCCATCAACATTTTAACAAGGTATATTGTAAATTGGGGATACATCTTGCAATGATTTGTCTACATTTGAGTGGCTCAAAGACTGATTTGATACACACATAGTTACTGTATCTTCTCACAATGCATTAGAGTGAGCGAGTGAAAGTAGTTACTAATGAATGAACTACCAATTCACAGCTCCTCCCGACCATTTCACAGTATGTGAAGTGGTGCTGTATGCACGGTTTTTGTAAGATAGCCTATCAATGACAGCAAATGAAGTATGAATGTGAACTTGATGGGAGAATTGGCAGTCTCTACGTAACCAACATCCATCCTGCGGGCTTACATCCGCTTACATCCACTGGTCCAGATAGTTGATTAGCAATTGATGCTCATCCCAACCATTCGAGATCGATACCACAAACGAACGGCTCGAGCTATTCGAATC
Source organism: Adelphocoris suturalis (assembly GCA_030762985.1). NCBI lineage: Eukaryota > Metazoa > Arthropoda > Insecta > Hemiptera > Miridae > Adelphocoris > Adelphocoris suturalis. The sequence goes on along the minus strand of CM061047.1, from coordinate 34,860,018 downwards.
ACGCAAACCCATCACCTTCCGAATGTGCGGGTATTACCCGGGTCTAGACCTCCTTTCAGCTGCTCCAGTTCCGCGATTTTCACTCGACCTCTAATTACGATAAAACTGGGTTCCGTTCGTTGGAATTCCTATTAATAGCTCTCGCTGCCGCCCTCATCGACGAATTCCGGGGTGGAACAACGAAAATCGTGTTGACGTAGCGAAATTTCGTGGCGGAACGACAAGGATTTAATCCTGCCATCAACTGTTAGCTAATTTTACTTTGTGCCTTCTCACAATCTATATCAGCATTCAAAGATAAAAGAATAACGCTTATTATTACACAAAGGTTTGTTATTTCCGTATAAGATCGCTCTTCTACGCAGACCACTCGTATGATTTTGATTATTGAACGGAGCCTTTGGAACATCATTATCTACATATGTACAACTGGGCAACTACCGGACGCTTCACGCTACTCACGATTTCACGCTACTTCTTGATTTACTCTTTTCCGCTATGGAATTTTTCAAGCTCATTTAAAACCTTTCAACGAGCTATGTACCACACCCAACTTGGCAGACGTTTTTTGAGATGCGATTATGCGAGCATCCAGACCACCAAACTATACACACCAATCCGCCTACATTTCCAACTAATCTGAATTTTTACTAAGGGACTGTCTACTTGATGTTATGTATTCTTGAGATGCGAGCTTCAAAGCATCCAGACCATCAAACTATAAACATCATTCTGACCTGTACAGGGTGGCACCCAAATGGAAATTTTTAATTTCCTGACATTTTCCTGACTTTTTCGTGACCAAACTTCAGATTTCCCTAGCAAGAAATATCAAATTCAAAAAAAATTTTGTTTTTGTTTTTTCGTCATTTTATTGAACCTTTAATGCTATATAATTTAAAGAAGAAAAAAAACAGACTACTTATAAGTAATCTACTTATATCTAACAATTTCATTGCCCTCGAAGTGCTCAAATATAATAGAATTTAACCTAAATGTAATACGATAATTTACGAAAATTCACCCATACGATCATGCTGCATCACTTTATATTTAATAATTCATGGACTCTCAATTTGTGATCTCAAGCTATTTGTTGAAGTACATTTGTCCTTACATGGATTTCTTTGCTGTGGGGATAATTCAAAATTTTCGTCTGACAGCAAAAATGTCAAGCTTTTTTTCACCTATTACCAATAATTGTTGCCAGAGCGAGTATCACTTCCTGATTTCCAATCCCACAAAAATCGTTCGTAAGAAAGTTGCTGTGTGATTTTATAACACATGACTCCACATTCCAACGGACAATGTCCCCCTTCTTAACCCTCCTGAGGTCCTAGCTTGTGTATACAAACTAGTTTTGGGACTCTTACTGGATCAATCCACTACTCTGCTGGGTTTTTTCTCCCTAGTTCAATATCAGTTGATTTTTTTCACAAATGGTTTACGCTAGGTGATGTAGTTACCAGGGAAGCCAATGGCATATCCATTCACTTTTTATGTGCGTTCAGCGTTGTTACTTTTGAACAGTTCAACCACAACTCTTGATAATTATTTTTGTCATTACAACTCACCTATGAAATAATGTTCACCTAGTATGATAAAGTACGCCATTGAAGTTTGATTGTTTAGGAGTTATAATATACCTAAAAACGCTTTAAATTATTACACCAAGTTTTCATTTAAAAAGTTCCCTGACATTTGGTGGTTTTTGCAAAACTGCCTGACATTTCCCTGACTTTTCCCGACGCAAAGAATTCCCTGTGTGAATTGGGGGCCACCCTGCTGTATGTCCATTACTAATCTGAATTTTTACTAAAGGATTGGCCACTTGATTTTATATATTTTTGAGATGCGAGCTTCCGTGCATCTCTACCATCGAAAAAATGTTTTGACGTCATAGCTCACCCTCACCATCCGTCAAAACTTGATCCCGTACGCGTCTTTCGCAGAATTTCTGGTGAACGCTTATTTCGCTATACGCATCTTTCGTGGATTCAAAATAGGTGCCTCCTTTGCATTTAGATTTATTGAAAGTAGTTGCACTTGACCTGCGTTATTACTTTACCTTTTAATGAATTCATGTATCGTACTTCTCCTTGAAAAATTTATATTGCATCTATAAACTTTTGCTTTAAGATGCCACCCCACATGCTGTTTTCACCTTTACTTTAACTTTTTTTTTTTTATGAAATCAATTGTGGAATAAGTAACAAATCCGAACCTATACGCCAACTGTCGGAGCTGTTACGATTCGCATCCAGCGAGCTGCGCCACAGGGCCACCAGAGTGAGCACTCGTATGCGCTCCCATTAGGAGAGACGCTCATAGTGTTCCGGACCTCTGAATAAGACAGTCTTCAGCCTGCCTGATTAGCAATCTTTGCTTTATCATATATCGATTTTCAATATCGGTATACCTCATCCAATTGCTACCCAGACTTATCCCCACCTACCCCTTGCGGTGTCTCTCATTATTTGTTGAAGAATTAATCTAAACATAATCACCTTCGATCTAATCAGAATCCCGCAGTATTCTTCTTGGAGCAATTCATAATTAGTACCTAGAATAAAGCATACAACTAGTAGCTGAATCCTGTCTACCTATTATTATCCTCAAAAACAGGCCATAACTTTATTCAACATTCAACATTTCAATAACAACATGAAGTAACAAGTGTGAGACGTGGATGGTGATACAACATGTTTGAGTTATCAAAGAAGGTAAAATATTTCCTGCGTTTGAATAGAGGGTGGTAGCGTTCCCATCACACTGGCTGCATGTCCTGTTTGAATGGCCACAGTGACCCTTTGTTTCAGGTAAAAGGTAACCCTTGTACAGGTGTATTATTATTATTTATTTATTAACGGGATTAATATCCCTTTTACACAACAAACATAATTACAAATTCAGCCAGTCCGAAGGAGTTAACCATATCCTGCATCCGAACGATTGAGAATTTAATCCATAATTGGTTCGATGAAACGTGGAATGGAAGGGGAATAGATTCCTTGTTGGCCTTGATGGAACCCTGATGTTAATTCTGGCCAACAGGTGCGGCGAGTCATAGTCTCCTCTCAAAATCTTAAGGAGCGTGACGATATCGCATTGCATCCTCCTTTGCTCCAGTGAGTCAAGCCCTAAGACTTTTCTCATATCCAGGTCGGAAAAACCATCGATGCTATTGCGCTTTGTATACGCCAGCTTCAAGAATTCGGGTTGGACCCTTTCAATGGAATCGACATGAGTAGAATAACGTGGATTCCAGAGTACCGAAGCAAATTCCAAATGACTTCTGACAAGGGCACAATAAAGAAATTTAACAGATGAAAGACTACGGAAGCGACGCGTAGTCCTGTACAGAAAGCCAAGCTGTCCAAGTGCCTTCGAGACGATGACGCTCAAATGATCGGAGAAGGAAAATCTGGAGTCGATCAACACTCCCAGGTCTCTTATAGTTTCGACGCACTGAAGTGGAATGCCATTTATATGGTAAGTGTGATCAACCACCAAGGATCGGGCTCTGGAGAAGGAAATTACATTACACTTACTGATATTGATTTTCAGGAAATTCGATGCACAGAAGCTGCCAAAGGAGTTCACAGCCGCCTGAAGTGCAAGTGCGTCCACCTCATTGCGCACCTTTCTGTAAATCGAGATCATCCGCGTACAACAGAAAGTTAACGTCCCGAAGATGGCCTGGGAGGTCGTTCATAAAGAGAATGAAAAGGATTGGTCCTAGATGGGATCCCTGGGGGACGCCAGAGAGAACTTCAATTGGCTGTGACAGGTATTTTTCGACCATCACGATTTGCTTTCTTTCAGAGAGATAGGAGGAAATCCAATCCAGAACCGAACCCGCAGCACCAACCGCCTTCAACTTAGCAAGCAACAGTGGGATGGGAAGCTTGTCGAAGGCCTTAGAAAGATCCGTATACACTGCATCCACCTGCCACCCGCTCTCCAAAGCCTCCAGAACAAACTGTTCATATTCCATAAGGTTAGTCACGACAGATCAACCCGTCAAGAAGCCATGCTGAGAACTATGGATCTCACCTCTAAAAACAGCAATTAGTTCCTCAACTACCAGGCTCTCTTGTACCTTGGGGATAACAGATAACTTGCATATTGGTCTATAGTTACTAATAATACTTCTATCCCCAGACTTGAAGATCGGCACTACAAAAGAAGTCTTCCATAAGGCAGGGAAACATCCAGACTCCAGGCTCAGGTTAAACAAATAAGTTAGAGGGCTTACAAGGGATTCGCAACAGTTCCTCAACACGGAAGGTGGCACCCCATCCGGTCCACAGCCCTTGTTGCAGTCCAGACTCCTCAGCCTCGTGAGAACTCTTTCCTTGGGTAATTTAATTGATGAGATTCCAGCAATTCCACGATTTTCTGGTAGTACTTGAGAGGATAGAGGAGACCTTTCGTAAACAGTCGCAAAGTGTTCGGCAAATTTTTCACTAATTATCTGTGGGTCGTATGTTAATGTGCCATTAACGGTCATCATCGACGGGATGCCGGGCTGAGAACGAAGGGTTTTTACGAAGTTCCAAAAGGGTTTAGTGTTATTCGTTTCTATAATTTGGGATTCAATTTCCCTCAAAAATTGTGAATAGCTTAGCCCCGACAATCGATTGCACCTCCTTCTTAACATCGAAAACTTGATGTACATTTGATGGTCTCCAGTCGATTTGTATAGTTTATGAACCCTTTTCTTTTCATAGATCAACATGCGGAGTTCAGGGGTATGCCAAGGACATCTGAGATCATGACCAGCGTTGGTGGACTTAGGTACGAATAATTCAAATCCATAAAAAAGTATGGAGTAGAAGATTTCAACTGCGGAGTTGATATCAAAGCCATCGAGACATGACCAATCCACCCCACGTGTAAGGTAAACCTTGCCTCTCCTGTGGCATGTTCATTTTTTTCCGAGCTCATTTAAAATCACATGCAGCTTTCGTCCAAGGTCCCAGCGAATGGGATGACATTGTAACCTTCGTTTATCAGTGCGGAGTATTTGTTTTTTTCTTAATGGCAGCAGCCTCAGCTGTGCTGCCAGCCTTTCTTGTGGAAGCGGCTATATCGCATATGGGGAATCCGTGTCAGTACAAGTTGCAAAACCATATTAGTGGCAATGCGTTCTTTCAGGGGATGAGAGTCATGCCATCTGGTCTCTTGCCATCATTTCTGCTCAACCCACCAGGCTCCAGGGTACTTGGAAAACATGCCGACACCAATGCCCTCCCAATGTCGGCGTTCAACATAGTGTGTCTTCAGATTCTTCCAGCGCTTTTAAAGCAAGATAACCCGTGAACCCCTAGGTTTTTGTTGTGCTCACCGCATGCACAAGTGTGAGGCATACAAATCGATATGCCCCAACGCAAATCATCGAGATGCGAATAGTATTGTTGTCGAGACGGATCTCAATACTTCTAGCCACCAATACGTTGAGCCATCCTTTTATTTTCCTTAAATCATTATATTATTTTCCTTAATCCTGTTGATCTTCTTTAAATTGATAGGATTAAAACTAAATAATTAATTTTCCTTAAAATGGATTAAGGAAAATTAATTATTTTCTTTAATCCATTGAGATCATTAAATTATCAATATCAGGCTTTTTTGGACTTTTTGGTAGCACGACAATTAGTTTCACAAATTCTATTTGAATTTATGTACTATTTTTTCCCAGATACAGAATAAATCCCCCCCCCCTCTCTCTCTCTCTCTCTCTCTCTCTCTCTCTCTCTCTCTCTCTGTGGTGGGGAGGGGGCTTATGTTCCCATATAAATTTTAACAGTTGCTGCGCTTGGGTGCCGTTACGGGTCGTGCTAGCCAGGAGTGGAGGTAACGTCGCCCCCTCGTAAAACAGAGATTAGCGAAATTAATTGGATTGAGAGGGTCACGTTCCGCCGTGGAAAATTAACCTCGGGGAATAATTCAGAAAAAACCCTTCAGACGTTCGGCCCTCGTAGCTGAAATTGCCGTATTTGACCATTAGGGAGTACGTGTAGGTATATTTTCATTTAATACTGAGCCGTCGTAATCGACTGCTACACACCTTAATGTTGTTGGATCGACACAAATACATAGGTCTGACGGCGCTATTTGCACAAGAATCTAACTGTTGAAGTATCTAGTCGAAAGCACTACTTTGCAAACATTTGCTCTACCACACACTCCTGTGACCTATTTGACAATTTGATGAAATCGGAAGTTTAGCTGCGAACATTCCCACGATAGGTAAAATACAGACCCTGCAAAATAGAGTAGGGCACAGCGGTCTCATAACAGTACACCTCAGCTTAATCTCTAGTAAACAGTATGGGTTTAACTAAATCGGACTAACTCACGTTCTAATACTGTTAATAAACGTTTAATAATTAACAGTTAATTAACTTCATCTGTTAGTTTAACTTATTGTGCAAGCGCACTATCCAGCGGGAAAAGATAGGACGGTCGTATACAGGGTGTCTACACTAAGGATGAGCAAAAATCAAGGGGCCGATTCTACAACTATTTCGCAACAAATTTTTCCTCACAGCAATTTTTCTAACTCGCTTAAAATCCTATTTTTTATAACATTTACGATTTTTGTAGTAGGTATTTTTGACCTTCTCTCACAAAAACGGCTATGACTTCCTCATTCTCTAATGTGTTCCCAAATTTGATGATACCGTTGGAAACTACGTTGAATTTCCTATAACCGTGATATAAAATAAAGTTTTTTTTTTTTTTTTTACTTAGTTGGTTTTCACTGGTCAAAAAAGGCCAAAGTACAAAATTAGAACAAAATTTAAAATCGGCGTTTTTTCTTCCGTATTTCTGTTTCCAGTACGGCGGGCGCTCTTTGGAAAAAAAAACTTCCTCAAACTGTCAGCTTTCGAACGGTTTTACTTTTACTTTGCTAATTGGGGGAGAAAAGTATGCTAGTATGTTAAAAAACATGGGTTTTCTATAAAATCGAGGGTTTTTGTGAAATTTCGTGTAGAGTACCCTCTACGAAAATACGAGTTAGAGGCCAGTTTCTATGAATGTTTTCACACTAAATCGAATGGAACACTTGCAGACCACCCTAACTCCGTTATAACCGAGTTTTACAGTAGGTATATTTCAGTTCAGTGGTTCTTCATATCAACAATCCAATTGAAACTAATAAAATTCCATCCGTCCACAAACTTCTGAGCCAACATTTATAAAACTTGGACAGGACTCTTTCTCAATCCCAAGAGGTACGATTTATGCAGTTTTCGAAAATCCCAAATTCTTCCAGAAATCTGCAAAATATTAATATAGAAATTCCAGAATTTGCTAAAAAGTAACCTGCATATTATTTTTGCGTTACTGTGGCTTTATAAATTTGATCCGGTCATTTATATTACTGTATATGAAAGTTTTCCCAAGAGGGTTATTGAACCAAAAATTTTGCCGTTGTGTAATAATTTGCAGTGTTTAATGTAAAAACTACGGTCTCACAAATGACGGTTCTTCTGCACTATGCCGAGGTCGTTCTATAGCCCAGCTGACACGAACCAGCAAACGTAACGCAAAACAATGAATGAAGGAGTTGATCATTATACTTCTGTAATCTATCAGGGGAGAAATGTAAAGCTTTTGTTACTGTAGGAGCTTTAAATATTACTAAAGTATAAAAGCCTGCATAAGAAAGGAGATGGATATTTTCCGAGCCGAAAAACCATCGCCCTTGGCCTTTTACCAACAAACCGGGAAAGCCTTCATTCATTTCTGACACGGAAGGAGGAAGTTCCATTGGAGAATGTGGGTGGTTGATGGGGTTGGGGGATATTTAGGGGATGAAGAGGGGAGGGGAGGGTGAAATTCTCAGAACGGACGATCGATTTTGTAAAGGGAAAAAAGAATTAGTCCGAGGAGCATAACGCAGGGTCGGATGTCAAGTGGCGTAATGTAACGATCCGTTACATAAGGCGGTGAAGTTCGTATGAAGTTCGTATGAGCGACTGAAAATAGATGAGCCACGAGAGTTGGCCTGGCTCCCGCCGCCTTTTTCGTTTTGCTTCCATTAAAGGTCGTGGACTGGCTGGCACTACACTACCCCCCTCCTCTGGACCATTAGTTCCATCCCCTTGCGATTCAGCTCCGTTCCGACAGCTTCCTCCCCTTTGACTGCGATATCGGCTAATATAGACGCTCTCTGGCCCGCTGACAGCCTGACATTGAACTTGGGAGGTTCATGTCGCAAGGGCACGCTAGGAAAGCATTAAAGTTGGATACGAGGAAATTTTTTTCATAGAAACCCAAACTTTGTCAACGTAGATAATAATAATAAGATAATTTGTGACATACGCGTGCAGAGATTGGACTCGGATAGCAAAACCGTGATAGAAGAGATAAAATATCGCAGTCCTTCCCATGGTTACTGTTAACGCTCATGGAGGCATTGTCATGCTATCATATCGTGGAAAAGTATATATGAGTAATTTATTCTTAAAATTGGTTTTATATCAGCACACTGTTTACATAACTGAATCGGTTGAATGGCTCGACCGATTTCAAAAGGGGTTTTTGGCGAATTATCAGCAAGTTCTGTGGGTGGCTTTAGGCTACTTTTTAAAATTTTCCCTGCTCCTTCCGGTCAAAAAAATACAGTATTTCCCTCTACAATGCCACAATCACGCTGAAACGCCTGATTTCTAACACCTGATTGAAACGAAACGAGAACTAACGCGGTTACTGCCACGAAAACAAGTGGAGCAACTTTTACAGATAAATTGAAATTAAAACCCATTAAAATTCCTGGTTAATGGGTAGAGGTTAGACGATCAAAATTGTCTGTTCAAAACAAACTAACCCAGTACAACCAAGTCCTAAAGCTGCACAGCTCAAAGTAGTGAGCGGAAGCTTATCCAGACCTTTCAAAATAATGTGTTCAGGAACATAGTTGATGCACCCTGGTACATTCAAAATGATAGACTTCACCATGATTTAAAGGTGGAAACTATTGATGAAAATATCATTAAAATTGCCATTGTCCACCAAGAGCGACTAAGGGATCATATCTCGAAACTGTTTATTTGCTTGATGTAAGCGACCTGTTGAGAAGACTGAAGAGGAGAAAACCACGCATACTAACACATTGAATGTGAAATCATGAAATCATTAGTTTACAAATATTATCAGACTTCATCAAAACTTTTGTTTTGGATTGTAAATCAAGAAAAAAATGTTTAATTGTTCCATAATAACGGGGAAAACTGTCGGTAAGGGGACAATCCACGGGTATCGGGGCGATTCACTGGTTATTTCCATAAACGGTGAGCCACAGTTAACTGTGAACCACTATAATCAGTGGTAGAACCTCTGTAGCTGATCTTTTCCAATTAACTTAAGATGCTGAACTTTTAAACCGGGTCCTTCTGGGTGTGGTGGCAGTAGTATAATGACAAATAGTGGAACCACTGTAATCAATTTACTGAGCTCTGTAAATATTATACTAGCGATGCAACCGAAGTGTGGCAGGGTATAGCTAGTATATCAACAAACATTAACTCACCATTTCCCTTTACTTCTCCTCTTGAAATTTTGAATCACGGGAAAATTCGCAAAAATGTATCTTTGCAAAACTGGGAAGCTGAAGAGGCCATATACGAAACAGAACTAACAATAACGTTTATTGGATAAAAATGGTTCAATATCGTTTAATTAATTCATTCGCTTAGGTATTCAAAAGTCAGTTCATATTGGGAATGCAACCAAAAGTGGTACACACACACCCACAAACACACACACACAAACCAATGGAATTTTTCAAGGATTAGGTCTTAGAGTGGTCTGAAACGGATTTGTATTCGGTAATTTTGTTCTCATACTTGGGTTGTCCCACACCTCCTGGATCGATTCCAATAGGTCGTCTCTCTATTGACAAAGCCTAGCTTCCAAGGGACGTCCTAAAAAATGGAAGTTAAGTTACTGATCAGACTGTATAAGGAATTTATGACCTATGAAAACGTAAAACTATCATATTATTTAATATATCTCGCTATTCGTGGTGCTCAATCGAACCAAAATTTAATAGTTCACATTTTCTCATTTGATAGACATTTTTCGAATTGCTGCTTACGCCGTAATAGGTACATAAAAATTCTTAGCTACTGGGGGAACTTGTGGTATATCTGAAAACAACAGAACATTTCGTGTAAGAATCGTCGATCAAATAGTTATTTCTAGATTGATCATTCGTCCCACTGCGCTCGGAGGTTGCGAGCCCGGGGAACGATGACCCGAGAAATCGCGCTGACAGCTGATTCGATCACGCGATGTCATCAAAACATTTCCTCCGACAAGAAACTGAGAGTTATGAGGTTTGTTTGTGCGGATGAGACATTGGGAAATAGACGAGACGCAGGTGATCCAATTGGACGACCACGAAATATTCAGAGAACGATCTACGGAAAATTTCCAGTCATGCAGCAGGATCGTATGAGCGAATTTTCGTAGATTATTTTATAATATAATGTTACTTTGTTTTGAAATTTGAGCACTTCAAGTACACAGAAATAGTTAACCACCAATTTTATGGCAAATAAACTCGTTGTAAATCATATTCTACGATTCAAAACATATATTGGATGTTTAGCAATTTTTCAGTTTTTTAACCAATTGTTCAGCAAATATTAATGAAATTTAAGTACATTTTGACCATTATGTATTGTGAATAAATTTTTTAATGTTTTAGCTCATCGTCATTTGGAAAGCTCGACTTCTTGGCGCAAGACGGAATTTTAAATAAAAAAGTGGGGAGGACGCCCAGGTTTACCCGACGCCGGCTCTAGGGATGAGGGAAGTAGCAGTAGGATGATGAGGAAGAATGGGTTGAAAGGAAGTGCCCCTATAGAATGACCACCAGTTCAAGTACAAACCCCTCAGGACGCGGGTGGAGATACCACGGAAAACTCCCGCTGAGATGCCCAACTCGAGTTACTCCGTGGCACTTTTCCCGCACATGGCACATCCCGCGCCATGACACGGTTACAGCCATTACCTTGATGTTATTGGTCGCCACTCCTTTTAGCTCGGAAATCGCTTGCCGGAGGTCATTTTTATCATGACTTTCTTTTTTTTTAGCCCACCAGGTCTGCTCTATGTCCATGCTGCCACTGACAACCTGGACATCCAGACACTTCGGACTTGAAACCGACTTCTTGCCCCGGTCACTCGGCATGTGGTGTAGTCTCTCTCTCTCTATTTCAACATCCCAACCGCAGGATGACAAAGCGCCTGCTATCTGCTTGGCAAGCATCGTGACCTAGAATGCGGCCACCGTGAGTACGAGGACACTGCTGCACCACATGATACAGATTCTCATTTTCACACACACACACACTCATACACCCATACGTACATAATATATGTGAAAAAGCGTTAAACTCTAGGATTCGTTTAAGAATGTCTCAAAACAGATTTCAATGAAGAAATATTTCGAAAATGTTGATTTTAAAATTTTCCGAGCCATTGCAATAGCTTCATTTTCTGCAAAAATTCGCTAAAATTAAAATTGTTTTATTACATCCCTCAGTAATAAGGGAGTCCTAATGAATAAAACGGAATTAAATACAAACTGAGAATATTTCTACAAATAAAGGATTAAAATGTTAGATTGATTTCAACATTTAAGTCACTGCCTTGAAAAAAATTAATTGAAGATACCATAGAAAGGACGCAGCTTGTACATGGTGTCCTAAAAGCAACCCCCCCCCCCTCCCCTTTTTTTTTGCTATTTGGGGTGTCCGGTTCTAAGTTGCAAACACACACAAAACCGAGAAAAAAAATTCAAAAGTTTTTGCACTACCGAGGGCAATAGGTAGCTAATTACTTGGATTTTTTTATTTTATTTACGAGTATTTTTTTTTTTTTTTTTTTTCACTTTTCTGCCAAGTGATACTTCATTTTAAAGATTTTTTAGAGCTTGTGTGGCGCTGGAGTTTCTTTATCTACTTCCGTTCTCAGACTGGCGCTGATGAACCACGAAGAAGCAGTGGCGTGGGGTGACCTCTACAGGTAAGTGAAAAACAGCCGCCTGACAATTTGATGTTTACTCTAAATTTACATTACACAGTATTAACCATACACCTAATCTAAAACATGTAACAAGATATTATTATAAACCAAGAAGGATACAAGTTTTAATTTAAAATTAAAGAACTTTTAAAAAATATTGTGTAATTTGAAGCTGTATGTGTAAAAACCATGCCAACAAATAAAAAATAAAAATAAAAATGTGAAGGGATAATCTCAAGCGTTACAGAAATCCTCAAGCGTTAAGGTATATCCTCTTTTAATATTTACCAGACCCATCAATTGTGACCTTTCGGAAATAAATGATGAACTTCTTCAAAATGTCAATCTGTCAAATTAAAATGACTGCTATGATTTAACTCCTTTAAATGGTTTGCTAATTTAGATCTACCTTCATTGTCCCTGAGTAAATCTGAAATATACATTATTTGCTGAAATAAAAATATTTACAAATTTAATTAACTTCGGGGGTACAAAAAAGTTTATTCTCGTTTTTACTGTCAAGTAGTGAACTCCTAATCAACTACATGTGCTTAATCTCCATTAAGATAATAAATCCGTTATTTTACAGAAAAATTCAAATGTCTAAAATCGGTAAAAATTAAAATTTTATGAAAATCGTTTGATTTAATATTTTTTCTTAGCAGAATAAAGCTTAGAAAAGTTTTACCAACTACGAAAGCAAACATTCAGAAATGTTTGCACTGAATCATGCCGAAAAATGTACTTGAATTTTGACATGGGCTTAAAATACGCTTATAATCAGTACAAAATCAGCAAAAAATACAAAATCTACATATTTTATTTACGAAGCATTTGCTTCCGACCTTCCGAGTCTACCTACAGATGTCTGCCTGCGTGTGTTAGTGTGCATTAGTGTGTGTCCGTATGCAAGCAAATCCTTCAAACACGCATAACTTCAACAGTTTCCATTTGATTGAATTTTCCGAGAATGAGCGGGTAATTCTTGGCGATTATTTTCTCTCTCTCTCTCTCTCTCTCTCTCTCTCTCTCTCTCTCTCTCTCTCTCTCTCTCTCTCTCTCCCTCTCTCTCTCTCTCTCTCTCTCTCTCTCTCTCTCTCTCTCTCTCTCTCTCTCTCTCTCTCTCTCTCTCTCTCTCTCTCTCTCTCTCTCTCTCTCTCTCTCCCCCTTATCTTCCTCTGGTTATTAAGTTAGATGGATCTAAACCTCGTATCGCATGAGAGCATTCACACTCACATTCATCCGTCTAGCGAGGCTTTAACAAAACACGACGACGTATAATCAATGCCAACTTGACAAACAGTTTGGAACACAAAAAAAGAGCTTGTTTTCTCGCGATAGCGGTGTGGAAAATGTTTATCTCAACAGCACCACAAGGCCTTGGAAGGCAACGAACTGGTATGAAAAGAATTTCTAAGGGCCCGCCGCGTAAATACGTGACGAATGTGACGTTGGTGGTTTCCCAAGAGAATTTTCGGAAGAAAAATCATTCTTTCCCTGAATTTTGAACACATCCCTCGGAAGAGGAAATACTGATAATGAAGGTAGGCAGTTACATATTATGGTGGGAAGAACTGGCGAACAAAGGGTTTGGCAAATCCCATTGAAGCTTTGACAAAACCAGGGGCGGTGGTATCGCTGTTTCCGTTATTAATCGTGTGAAATCGTAATTTAATTCGTTTCCGTAATTAATCGTTATGAATCGTCTCATTACTACATACTGTAATAAAATTAAAAAGTTAACTTAGGTACAATTTTATTATTTAATAATGATTAACGGGACGTTTCCATTTGTTTTCGTCACGTCACGAGCGTCACGTCACGGTGGGGTTTTCTATTGGTTTTCACGTACAACCAATGCGTTACTAGGGAAGTGTAACTCCCTTAGTTTTCATAGCAGGAAAATCGTTAGCCACTCTTTGGAATGCTCTCATTTTATCACAGCATCTCATAATCCCTAAGCCTCTGTAGTGTCAAGGAAAGCTGATTTATTACGCTCAGTTATAAACTAATATTGCTAAGTAACCATAATGAACTAATAATGTGTAAAATTAATCATTATTAAATGATCTGACTGTAGAACCGTAGGTTCTACTAAATATATACTAAAATCATACCTCGGCAACGGAATGAGATAGAAAGGTGCGGTTGGGGGCATTCTACTTCATTTTGCTCTAGCTTTCCGAATTGTATATTCAAAATTCTGGACTTGCCACTCTGTATATAACTGCATGATGGCAGTATGTAGATCTCTACATCAAGGGTATGTTGAGCTATGGGGAAGAGGTTCCCAGCACTGATAGCAGGGTTGCTATGATATAAGCATTTCATCTAACTTTCAAAAATCTTAAGAAGAAAAATTTTAATCGTTTTAGAATCCCGTAGATGACAAAATACTCAAGATAGATCTTCATCAATTTAAAAAATATAAAATAAAGTTTCCCAAACCCACGATTTAGCGTAGTTACGAAGTGGCAATACAAACCCAACGCAATGATGAGATTGTACGTACCTATAACATAATAACAGCCATTACAATTTTTATCTCGGAAAGGTGACCGCTAAAACTTTCTTATCAGCCTCATCCAATTTACTTGAGTGCTTTATGACGTCGTAAACCTCGGATCCCCCAAGTTCGAAGTTTAGATAGCTGACAGAGGAAAACATTGCGCCACCTCGCTTGTTTTCTCATCAGAGTTTCATTACCTTTAACGATTTTATTAAAAAAGAATTATCACACAAAGGTTTATTATTTCTGTCATTAAACAACTTTTTCGTGCAGATTGCTGGTCTGTAGATATGGTACATCATTAACAAAGTATACCAATATAGACGTCGGCACCCTCGAGAAGAAAATTATTTAACATAATTCGATCAATTAACATTATTTTAATTATTAAAACGCCAACATATACTTCAATATTCCACAGTAATTGTAACAAGCTTTATAAAAAAGCCAAATTGATTTTTTTAATTAAACTCCAACGTTTCTCTCTAAAGTGTAAAATATCTGCATACCTACTTATAGTTTTTTTAATTATTATTATATTTATTTTATTTATTCATTTATTTTTTTAATCAAATTTAAAGTTTTGAGTTTTTGAAAATCAAATTTAAAATTTTTTAAGTTTATGTAGGTAACGATGTTTTTTCGTATGTTTTACTTAGTTGTTAATACAAACTTAATCTTTTTTATAGCTTGTTACAATAATCCGAACTATCCGAATAAAGAAAATAAGTTCCTTTGTCCACAGGAATCCTCATTCACACTTATGTTAATATTACTTGTTTCCTACCAAAGGTCAATTCTTTTGGTTTACCTTTTTCAATAATGAACCTTTGAAATCGATTGAGGAAATGTCTGCCAAGTTGGGTATGGCACATAGCTTCCTCGTTTACGTAACATGAATGTATAGATGATTGAAAAGTATTAAATGATTTTGAAAATTTCCATAGCGGAAAAAAGTAAATCAAGAAGTAGCAAGAAACGTCACAATTGGACAATTAAGAAACGAAAAATGATACTCAGGTACGGGACCATCTACAAACTAACCCGCGCAATCACTGACAATTTCATCAAAATTGGATAAAAATTGTTTGGCGCATGCGCGCAGTGGCTATAAATAATACAATTATGTTGAAATTGATATGGGGTAATCAAATCGTCTTCTCCTAACTATCATCCAAATTTAAGCGAAATCGAACGACTAGGTTGTGAAAAAATGGAACATAATGGACTTTTACGTTAGCGCATATACTTAAAGTGAAGTATTGATTTGGCAACAATGAAACTGACACAGGACCACCTACAACCTAACCTGCGCATTCCCTGACAATTGTATCAAAATCGGATCAAAACCAGGGAAATTACCGTTGTTAAAATGAGTTCACATTTACGCGTGCGCTGGAACTATTAATGTTACGATCATCTCGAAATTGGTGGGGAATGCCTAAATTGTCTTCTTCTAACTATCCTCCGAATTTGAGCGAGATCGGACGACTAGGGCGTGAGAAAATAATACTTGGCTGATTTTACGTTTGCGCACGCGCAGAGTTGAGTATTGAGTTGAGAACAATGAAACTGATAGGGGACCGTCTACACCCTAGTCCGCACACTCCCATAGCCCTGAAAATTTCATTCAAATCGGATGAAAACTGTGGAGAATAATAAGCTTGTTACAAAGATTTGCGGACACTCGACCGACACACAAACAACTCTCGAGATTCATATCGAGATCTCGAAAACATTGGTACTGAAAAGTAAAATGTGAATTTTTCAAGACTTTCTTTCCTCGATCAACTCCTGTCTCACACCGTAAGGACCACTTGTAATTATATAGATTGGATCATCAGATTGACCGTCAAACCAACAACACAACCTGCACATTAACCGCTGAACGCTAATTTTGAAGTAAGTTTGTCACAAATAAAAATATTTTATGATGAAATAGAATTTGGGAGAAGCAGATATATATATATATATATATATATATATATATATATATATATATATATATATATATATATATATATATATATATATATATATATATATATGATTTGGTTCAACTTTTTCAGACCGTGATCCGTTGTGGATGAGTGGCTCTCGTCTCGCTTGTTGTTTTCTTCATTGTGTGTCTTCAATAAATGAAAACTTCTTGAATGTGAACCATGGAAGAAGTGAATCTTCTCATCTTCTCATCCCAAAGATTATAAAACATTCCAAAGATCATAAGTAACTTCTCGTTGGTTTCTTGGTGGTTTGTTTTGTAATAAATCGTATCCATGCTGTTCGTAGTATGGGCGAATATTATCTCAATGGAAGAAGTATTTTCCATGATTATTTTTATGCCGCTGACGTTTCAACCATGAATGTACGAACCGTTGAGTGTACTCGTAGATTAGGTTCAGTGCATCCCCTTGCCTTCAGTCCTACCTGAACTTACGCCAGCCACCACCGCTAGCGCTAGAATCGATATGGACGAAGCCTTTACGACGCACCTCGGTTAGTTGTGTTAATTAGCAGATTTGCATTATATTCACGTAGCCATTGAGTATGTCCTCGTTATATATTGTTTTTGTCGAGGCTGGCGGATTCTCAATCCACATTCATAAAGCACACGAACCCGAGGTCTCATTAAAATTACATCAAAAGAGACATCAAAGAAGATCACAGCGACCACCCCGACTGGTGGCAGAGCTATTTTGTGTTCAGCGCGGGGTAACTCTAACTAACAATCCTTTCATTAGCAGGCAACCAGCTTTTCAGAGGGAAAACAATCCCGCTCGCTCCTTCATTTCCCAAGTAACCCAAGTGAGTTAGGTTTCTCAACTATCTCCAAGTTCCTCGGAAGCGAGTTAATTCATTCTCGTCATATGCTCAGTTTTACTCAGAGTCTCGCTCGACACTTACTCTTACTGACCGGGCGGTTACATTGGGCTAGAATAGATATTGGAAATTGGATTGGGCTAGATTGTGGAAATCAGATTTTGAAAGTTGGCGGAAAGAGGACTTTAAAAGTGAATTTCAAAGAGGTTTGTTTAGTGGAGAAACTTGAACATAAACGGTGAGCTCCAATGTTTCCTATACAACCTAAGACCAGAATCAGCTAGATCGATTTTAACAAATTTTCGTAGTAAATGAAGCAACTGTAATGGCTCCTAAAACTTTTAAATGAAAATTGTCTTTATTATATCCGTTTCGAAGCATTTTCATATACGCTTTTTCATATACATATATACATATATATATATATCCTTACTGACGATAAATCTCCTTAGGATTGAGATAAAAATTCCGCTCTTGCGCCAACAAATCAAAAATTTCAAACGAAAGGATGAGTTCGTTGGTCAGCGCTTTTAGAACACATTAAATTGGTAAAATTTCAAAAAATGTGCAGAACAAATTACTAAAAATGGCAAAAAATCGTTAAACCTATATTTTTAGCGAATTTCAATCAAAATAAGTACGTTAACGATGAACTAGTTCATTAAAAAATGTATGCTCAAAATGCAGAAAAATTTACCAACTAAAATTTCATAGATATTCGCCCAAAAATGTCCGAAAACGTCTGGCATAATGGCAACAACACCCAAACCCTCGGCGTAATTTAAGGAAATTCTGCCAAGTTGGGTGGGCAGTATACCTTCCTCACATATTTAACATGGACGTATAGAATTACTTGAAGAACAAAGAAGGTACGAGTCAAAATTATCAATACGTCGACGTTATAAGAAATTAATGTTTGCGCATGTGCACTGGCTATATTAATCTATCGGCAATGAAATTTATAGGTAAACGTCTAGAAGCTGAACCGCGAAATCTTTGAAAATTTCATAATAATCGGTCCATTAGTCTCGGAGTTTTATCTGTGTGGATCAGTTTTAGTTTTGCGCATGTGATATAGTTGTTACTCGACTAATCGCGATATAATTCATAGGGCATTGTCCTGGAACATATGCCCATCTACTGCCAGAGTTTGAAGGGAATCGGACATATATAGATGATAAGAAATCGACATAATAAATTAACGTTTGTGCAGGCGCACAGACCACTATTCATGGGACGGCAATGAAATTTATAGGGGACCGTCTAGAACCCAACCCGCACAATCTCTGAAAATTTTATCAAAATCATTCTATTAGATTACAAGTTTTGCCTGTGTCAATCGATATTAGTTTCGCACAGTCGCAATGGTTATTACTTTACCAATCGCGATATAATTTATTGGGTATTCTTCTAGAACACCCAACTACCTACCGAGTTTGAACGAAATCGGATCAACAAATGATGAGAAATCGACGTTATGAGAAATTCACGTATGCGTATGCGCACAGGCTAATGACAATTCGACGGCATTGAAAATTATAGGGGACCTTCCAGGAGCTAACCCGCACAATTCCTGAAAATTTCTTGGTATATTTTTGGGCGAGATAAGGATTTACCACAGACAGACATCATACAGACAGACACGGAACCAAATTTAATCAGTAAGCTTTGAAACGCAAAAAGCTAGTGAAAATTTTGATGACTGATGAAATTTTTGACTACCGTCGGTAGTGAGGGAGCGAAAACTCCCAACTTAATCTTCCAGAGGTCCTAGGTACACGATTCGATACGTATGCAAATTAAGTTGTTGTGACTCTCACTGGATCTATCCACTAGGTACTCTCTTAGCAAATGGGAATCTTGCTTTCCGAGGACAACAAAAATAGTTCTATCGTACTGTAGGAATACAAAGCCACATTGTCCCATCTCGAGAATTTGCAAGTGGTAAATCGAATGATGCAATGTCGTCCATTTCTCAGTAGGTATCAGATCTGGTGAAAACCTCAAGCCCGTTGTCAGCCCACAGCAACGAGAAGCCGACGAAATGTGATGAGGTAACCAGATTTGCCACCCCAAGTCGGATATTGCGCGAGTTTCCCACTATATTTCCGCGTCGGCAGTTCGTGGCGGCCGAAGGATCGATATTCACCTCGCGCATCTGGCGGTGCGATGAATCAGTCATAGCTCGGTACAGAAATACATTACTCAGCTGTAAGGGCATGATATTGTGATCACTGAAGGATTAGTAGTGTTAAGTTGACAAAATCTGCTTTCTACTTGAGTTTAAATTTTAGAAATCATTTCTGAATGAAACGTGTATAAAACCTCTCTCTCACTCTCTCCCTCTTTCTATATATATATATATATATATATATATATATATATATATATATATATATATATATTTATATATTTTTTTTTTTTTTTTTTTTTTTTTTTTTTTGGGCACAGATGTGCAGTGAAAGTTTAAACACAAATAAAGAGGAAACTCACAATTATTGTTGTTAATATTTCGGCGATTGCCTTTTTCAAAACGAAGAGTAGACTGTAGAGTGATGACCTCTCTTGGCGCTCCATATATATATATATCTTTTTCAAATCTTTTTCAAATTAGAAGAGTAATGGTTTTTCTGAACGATGGGACTTGGAGTGTTTCTTGGAAGCTTGTAACCGTATAAGCATGTAAGGCTTCTTTACTTTTAGTTCAGAGCAGCTAAATCGTTTAGATTGAGACCAGGAGGCCTCATTGATCCCAGTACCCACCTGTGAGCCCGTTCAGACTGCTGTAGCAGTTGTGGCATCTGCTTCAGAACTTTGACTCCGAAGCATTCGTTAAATGTCACTGTAGGGTTGTGTAATCTCGCATGCAGCTTTAATGGCAGGGCCGATCTTGGTTTAAGGAAGCTCTATGGTTGTTTATTCTCAAATTTAGTTGAGTTGCTTTCCCAACATGGAAGCTTCTGTGGTGATCTTCTGTGCACTGCTTACAGATCAGCTGGTTAACACACATTCGTGACTGAAATTCTGCGTGCCCTTTACATGTGTAGGATTGAGAGGTATTGGGAGAGGTTAAGTGAAATCCTTCAATAACAATGTCCCATTGTTTACACCGTGAACCCTCCACGGTATTGGAAGACCTGGTGCCTGAGCAATCTCAGCTGCCTGGAATGTAATCAGACTGTAGCCATTGCACCTTCAACGAGTATCCGGACCAAGGGGAACCTATTCGTTTTCGAAGTTAATTCTTTCAAAGACCACAACCAAATCTTGGATGGGGGGGGGGGGGGGGGGCACTGTTGAGTAGGTATTACAATCACCATACAGTATTCGTAACAACCAATCTACAATTATTCACTGATGGAAAATGGAAAATACCGTTCCCTATGTGCAATTCTCATTGACCAACCCAACTAAACTGGAAACCTTCCCGACCCGCTCTTCAAGATGTCTAAAAAGAAAGTGGCAGTTATTAGTGGCAAGTTATTTTATTATCGCGAGACCTTTTAATGAAAAGGACATCAGCATCATGTTTCATGTTTTTCTCTAAAAATTTTAACGCGCAAAACTACTACGTAATCCTTAATACAATAAAGTTGGATATTATTTTCGAAAAAATGTGCAATTCGTCTAATCAAAATACCTTGGTACGTCAAGTTATAACCAATAGTTCCCGCAGTTTTGTGAAAAATGTAGAATTTGTTGATAAAAACATGTTTGCACTCTCTAGCAAAACAAATCATTTTCGGTTAAATTTCATATTCAGAATCGAGAAAGCGATTCTCCAATATTCCGCTTAATTTAATTTATTGTTGATACAACTCACACCAGACGAACCGAGATGATTTGAATGGACTGAACTCAATGGAAATTGGAGAGTGCGGGCGATTGAATTACAGGAAAATGTTCTATTTCTGTACTCATTCAAGCGAAGTGACATCGATTTTATGGCTCCGCCTTTAAATGTCGGAGAAACGAGGTCATATGGAAAATGTACAAAGCGTGAACCAAGCGATCAAAGTTTTGATTCGACAGGTCCATGGATATATTTTGGTTAATTATTTTCAATAATGAAACTTAGTAATTTGTTGGTTTACGTTTCAAGATACAAAGGTTCCATAAATCAAATAAGAGAAAAAAAACAGGAAATTATTAAATTATTACACATACTTTTATTTTTTCTTTATTAGATAGCTCTTCTACGGAAATCACTGGTATATCCTTGGTATAAGCACAAAGACTAGTGCTTTGATTCATGTTTGCGAACGAGCATATCGTACCATCAAAACTATGGTATTTACCATCCAAGATATAAGGCGGTGGAATCGGTACGTATTGTCTCGAGGTTAACCCACAAAATTATTGAAACTTTCATCAAAATCGGTTCATTAGTCTCGAAGTTTTGCCTATATCAATTAATTTTATTTTTGCGCATGCGCAAAGTATTTCCAGTATTTGTCTGTATATGCATATTTTTATTGCATATTCACATGGCTCACTCTTACGTAAACGAAAATGCGCCAAAAAGTTTCTCGAAAATCAATTTATTGTTCAGGAGTGAACGAAGCTCTAAATTTAGGTATTGTGGAGAAATTAACCGCACATGAATAATATCACAGTAGTATCATACGAATTTTGGCGCTAAAATCCCACATTCCTTGGTCACCCGCTCGTATAGAAGAAGTCACATAAAAAGACCTTTCCTACAACCGCCAGGGGTGTTGGGAGAATAACACGATGTGATACCTCACTGCGAACGCATTAAAGTACATCGTAACCGGGATTTTCAAAGTGCCGACTGACCGAACGGGGAATTTCGCCGTCACGATGCGTTGGCACGCTAATGTTGGAGGGCAGGCCATCAAATCTCCAGTTTCAGCCATTTCCGAGCCCGTCGACCGAATCGAACAGCTCAACCGGTCGTTAGCTCATCTTTTTTACGGCTCCCTGAGCCCATACGAACAAGAGTTTTCCGCTGAAGCAAACTAATCAAACCACCAACTATAACGAAGGTGCAATTAACTGCATTTTGCTTCGGAGTCTACCTATAGGTAGCGGAAGCATTGTTTTCACTTTCGGGAGACGAAAAATTTGTACGTCTCCAAAATTGAAATTTCCACTCAAATTTTACATTTAAGACCATTTTGAAAAACTTTCGTTTCGTGTCTGTCGTATGTCCGCAAATCCTTGTAACTAGTTTAATTTCCACAGTTTTCATCCCATTTTGATGAAATTTTGAGGGAATGTGCGGATTAGAGTGCAGATATATATAGTTTCAAATCAATATAAGAGTATGCAACTCTTCTACTTGGTGAGAAGATGACTTAGCCATAGATCATTCTGTTTCTTAACTTTACTAAAATTGTGGGGTCCTGGCCTGGTGCTGCAATTTTGGACCCAGTGAACCCATTAAGAGTCCTGAAGCCCCAAGTTTTGATAATAAATATGCTGTAGGTAAATGGGGTTTATTAATTACTGACCAGTGATTTGTGTAGAAGGGATCTAATACAGAATTAATAAACGTTTGTGTAATAATACGCAGCATTTTCTTCACACTATGACACGGACACCTACGTACACATATTCTTAGGGCGGTTATTTTGGTTTATTATTATCGAATGAACCTTTGCAAGATTTCTTTTTCAATTCAACTTTTCTTCTTCTTCAAAATTCTTTTAACAAAATCTGGCACGCAGAGCTATGTGGAGGGATCCTTGGTGTGGGACACTCATAATGGCATCAAAGCGCCGTCCTCCAACCCGAGGCATCTAACTTTTCTCCTCGTTCCTCGAACCCTCAACGAAACCGCCCTCACCACGGCCATTTGAGTCTTCACACGCACCCAATGGTAACCAGTGATATACGCTTTGCCCATTTTTCTGAAAGTACTTCCGCCATCCTCTTGAGAAAGCAGTCGTACTCTCTGTGTAGGGATCCATCGCATGCAACAACGAGAGGTGTGAACGAACCTCTTAGGTCTTCTGCAGCCGCATCGTACTTTCAGTTTTTTTCATTTGCTGCATTTTGTGCTTTGGAGGACCATTTCATTGAATCGTAAGAGGTGGCGTCTGCGTTTACTACGCGGGTATCTAAATACGCCGTCCTCTCTTGGTTCCATACTCCATTTATCCGGATATCAGCTACCAATTTCGGGGTTCCATCTTCGTTTTCCTTCATTACGGGTTCTAGACCGACTGAATTGCAGGCCAGGCATGCCATTTTTTCACACTGATCTCGTATCTGGTCGTGCCCCCATTTGACCAGCCCACCTTTTTTACGATTCAGTGCATGACAGAGGTTCATTCGTTCGCCACACCCATCACAGTGGCTTGGCAATCCTCTATCATGTTAAATTGTTTTGAAACTTCAGGACTTTAAGTAAATAGAGATACATATTGACAGCACTGTCAATCACTGAGGGAGCATCCATTTTGACCAAATTAATGTGCTCAGAAAATATTGACCAACAAACCCATCCTTTCGTTTGGAAATCTTGATTTTTTTTTTTTTTAACGCAAGAACGGAATTTTTATCTCAATCCTAAGGAGAGTTATCGCCTGGAATAACACACGCTATTTCAATGAAGAAAATTTTGATTTTCAATTATTAGGAGCCATTGCAATAGCTTCATTTTCTCCGAAAATTCGGTAATAAAATGGAGAACTCGAAAACGTTCATGGTGATAGTAATTTATTCCTGGGTATCATTTATAGATACCATCCCAAAGAATCGAATGAAACCACCCGGGTCCCTCTACGTTTATCCGTTTGCTCCTCCAATGGGCTAACGCTTTGGCAGAAAAAAATGTTACAACATGGTACCAAGTCTAACTGGTGGACCATAGCAAAAATAGCCTAGTAACTACGACGCTCGTATCAGGTGATACAACTCCAGTGAAAATTTTCACTTCACCTAACCGGGTTTATCATAACTTTTGTCACCTATAGATGAACTTCTGAAGCGAAGGTAGACTATTTATTTTATATCATCAATTTTCAGTTGACGGATCAGGTCGAGTTAAATACTAGGAAAGTGTAGGTGTGTCATTTAATTTAATTAAATCCTCGTAAGTAGGGGTCTACCCAGCGCAGAGGGGCTATCCAATACAGAAAGTTACACTCTACTGATCACAAAAAATAACTACGTGATCAAAAATTAGGATAATTTGATAATGGTGAGAAAAAAAATAGTTTTTTTTTCTCATTAAGGTTAATTTGGATAGTTTTTAGGCAAACTCCTATTACCGCTGATCGTAGTTAAATTTGCAACCGCAGGACGTTACGTTTTCAAATCGTGAATAACTGCAACCTTTCCTTTGTAAGTTTGGGTGTCAAATTATTTAGATCGCCGTTGTCGTGAATCTTACGTAATAAATCGGCCAAACATCAAAAAACACAATTAAAACTGGCGAAACATGAGCCGAAAATATCATATTTATAGCGGGCTTTTAATTATAAATAATTGGTGGCAAAGAAGTATAAAATAAGAAATTTCAGGGCAACAGTTCATTCTATTGAGGATAACCAGCTATGAAGTTTAACCTCGCAATCGCTTTTCTTTGCGCCATCTTGATGGCTACTCTGACGGAAGGGAAAGTAAGTTTTCAATATTATTTTTGAATCCTGCTAAATTACAATAAATTTGTTGTCTCACTTCAACCTGAATATTCTCATATTTATTTTTATTTATTTTTTTTTTTTTTCCGAGCGTCGAACACGCTTTTACCAGAACCTAAAAGTGTAAATTTTCACAAAATATTGTCACGAAAAAACGAGATAAAAGTAGCGGCGGATCTAATTTCTTTGCTCTTCAACCTATGAAGAGAAATATCTAGAAACATCTGAAAAGGAATCGCAAAGTCTGAAACTCCATAGGTCAGTTGGGTGAGCTCCAGAGCTAATTTATCTACTGTTCAACCCATGTTACAGTGGAGCTTCTTCGAAGAGCGAGAGTTGTGTCCCGCTGGCTTGCTGGCGGGGGCAGGAGCGCAGTCCACTTAGGGTAGGCTCTCCTAAGCAAATGTCAACCTTCTGTAAGATGGGTGATCTCTCTCTTATGTTCAACGTATGTAGGCTTCCAGCCCTTGTAGTTCTTCCCTGTCCCTATCAATAGCGGCTAGAAAGGTAGAGCCTTGTTGGGTTGCAGGTCCCCTTTCAAGGTACAGTTCCTCGGCCTCAAACGGGAACGCTTCAACAGACCCATCGATCTATATGTTTTCAACAATGCAACTGTTCAACCTATGAGGTTCACCTTTACCTGCAGTGCCTCGGCAAGTAGTTACCTGGCAATGATAGTTCCGAACAAGGCTCTCTGCTAGGGCGTGAGTTGTGTCCCGCTGGCTTGCTGGCGGAGGAGGAGCGTAGCCCTCGAAGGGTAGGCTCTCCTAAGCAAATGTCAACCTTCTGTAAGAAAGGGGATCTCTCTCTAATGTTCAGCCTATGAACCTGAACTTCTAAATAGAGGCCTTTTGAAACGTCTATAGAAATGATTCATAAGGTCTAGCTCCCCCCCCCCCCCCCCCCCCCCCCCCCAGGTTAACTGAGTGAGCTCCAGAGCGAATTTCTTTGCAATTCAACCTGTGAAGCTAAAAACTGAAATGGAGAACCCTTGGGACGCCTAGAAACGAATCGTGAAGTCTGAAGCTCCCAGCTGGATCAGCTGAGTGAGCTCAGGAGCTAATTTCTTTGCTGTTCAACCTATGAAGCAGAAATTTGAAATGGGAGCCTCTTCGAACGTCTAGAAACGAATCATAAAGTATAGAGCCCTCCAGATTAGCTGAGTGAGATCCGGAGCTAATTTCTATGCGATTCAACTTATGAAGCTAAAAATTGAAGACGAGAACCCTTGGGAAGTCTAGAAACGAATCGTAAAGTTTGAATCTCCTCGGATTAGATGATTGGTCTCCAAAGCTCATTTCTTTGCTATTCAACCTATGAAGCTGAAATTTGAAATGGAGCGTGTTCCACGTTCCTCCAATGCTTAGCCGAGGCTCAAGGTGAAAGCAAAAGGGGGTCTGAGGTCTCCCCAGCGAGATCAAGGGGCTGAGCCATGTGCGAGGCTCGTAGCGCCGAGTTTTTTATCGATAATAATCCTCCTGCGGCACCCTTCAATTTTTTGGTGCATTAGGCCTTCTGAGATCTTAGGCGACCCCATGACACTAGAACACGTTTTCTCAGATTAATAAATACGTATTTTGTATTTAAAATTAATATAAATTACTTTCCTTGTGTAAACATGTATAGGTAAAGATTACATCATGTTAAAACATAATTACAAATACAATATACCAAACCAAACCACCAATTTCATTCATCGCACGGTATGAACTTGACTAAACATTGACTAAAAGTTTTTAACTATTTCAATAAAGTTTAAAACTCGTTTATAACGGAGTTGGCAAAACCTGCAAGTGTCAACTTTCGATTCAGTGACAAAAATACATAAAGACCGACTCCATATTCGTAGGTTCATGGAGATTCATTTTAAAAACACTCAATTTCATTGAAAAAAAACCACCTTTTTCAACATTAAAACATAATTTTCACCCCTAAATAACGAAGTAAAAGTAAAATTTATTAGGTATACCGTTGGAAAGAGTGTTAAGAGAAGCAATTTTCATAAGATTTGACAATTCCAGGATTTTTTTTCTTTTTAAAGAATTATAGTAACGTTTTAAAATTTTTATGAATTTAATTTTTTTTTTAAATTTGGCTATGCTTAAGCGCTGTTATGGTCTTTAGATGGTACTTTTCAAAAATTATAGTAGGTACATCATGCTTATAGGAAATTGAATTCTAATTCCGAAAATGTGGTCAAAAGTCAAAATAAAATTTCTATAAGCGGAGAAATTTAAGTTTTAAGGAAAACATACTGGTTTTCTCAAAATGACCTTTTAAAAAAGTTCCAGTCATGCAGCATGATCGTATGAGCGAATTTTCGTAAATTATCGTACTATTATTTTAAATTGTTTCGTAAATTCAGGACCTTAAGAAAATGTATTCAATGATATAATCTTTGGTATCGAAGGAACTATTTGTTGATCATATTATGGAGATAGTCCTGCCTTCCGATTTGGTTTCATTGATGAGATACTTTCGGTTGCTGGTTTCCAAACACTTATAGGTCAAAAATGTCCTCCATCGCACCATCAACTGGGAGGTTTCCCCTAATGCTTGCAGCATTACCTCTCAGTATGGTGAGGGAAATTCGCTGCTTCAGTTAGTATGACGCCCTTGCATCTCCACTTTTCTCTATCAGCATCCTGCCGAGTTGGCTAGTGAAGTCCTTAGCTTCTTTGCACCCCTTTCTTCTTAGCTTCTTTGAACCATGGGCCCAGCGTCTCGAAGGCCAACCCCACAAAAAGAAAACCCTGCTGCCTGAAGCTGAGAATATTTTTCATGCTTTTTTCCTGCAAGCAATTTTTGCTACAGCACCAGCTTCCACAGATGTACTATTTAAATTCGATAGGGCCAACCTATCGACACACGTAACGTCCCACAATTATATTTGCGCTCTGTAGCGGGGAACAAGTAAAAAGGCATTGTTAATTACCAATTTTATGGCCAAAAAACTCGATCTCAATAATATTTGGCAATTTAAAAAATTGGGATTTTTAGGTTTTTTTGGCAGGTTTTATAGATTTTTCAGAAAATATTAATGAAATCTAAGTACATTTTTCAGCATAATTTTGTGCAAAAATTTTTTAATGTCCTAGTTAATCGTCAATAATTATGTTTTGACTGAAACTCTGCTAAAAGTTATAAAAAGTTATAAATTTAACAGGTTTTGGACGTTTTTAGCCATTTTTATTGATTTTTTTAGTACATTTTCTGAAATTTGACCAATTTAATGTACTCGAAAATTGTTGGCCAACGAACACGTCCTTTTTGGAAAGATGGATTTTTACCTCAATCCTAATGATAGTTATCGTCAGGAATGACACACACACACATATATATATATATATATATATATATATATATATATATATATATATATATATATATATATATATATATATATATATATATATATAAATATATATATATATATAGAGAGAGAGAGAGAGAGAGAGAGAGAGAGAGAGAGAGAGAGAGAGAGAGAGAGAGAGAGAGAGAGAGAGAGAGAAGCGCAAACATCAGGAATCGTTTCAGAATGCCTCAAAACGGATTTTAACGAAGAAATTTTTAAACATTTTTATTTAAAAAATTTACGAGCCATTGCTATAGCTTCATTTTCTACAAAAATTCGCTAAAATGATATCTCGAGAACGGATTGAGATAAAAATATGCAGCTGGCGGCATTTTTTCCCTCTTTTGGTGTAGTTTTAAGGAAAATATTTTTTGAATCTACGAGCAGTTCACCTCGCATAAAACTATTGAACCAACATTGAACAAATCCTACACCTACTTGATACACAGAAGATTTTTACCGATTTTTCGGCCGTGGTTGTGTCACATGGTGAATAGCCAAGATTCAAAACTTGTAGGACTCTAAGGCAGTACGTAGGTAAATGGTATACACATAATTATTGTTTGCATGTAAATATATATATATATATATATATATATATATATATATATATATATATATATATATATATATGTATATATATATATATATATATATATATATATATATATATATATATATTGGTCAAGTTGTTATTAATTTCTTCTTTTCATTTTTTTTTTCTTTTTTTTCAGCTTCTTCATAAGAAGGTCAAAGGCAAAAAGATAATGTGTGTCATTGGTGCTCCCTCCCATCATCGCCATTGAATTGCTTCACCCTCACGAACTCAAAACAACTTTTGGAATGAAAAACCATTCTCCAAAGTTCAATAAAATGTTATTTTGAAAGTAATTTGATTTTCAACCATTCTCCGAAAAATTAGATGAATTCGCACGAATTATTAAAACCCTCCCTCAGTTAATAGGTTTTGCATTGTATGGATTTTTAAATTGATGAACGATTTCAATATATGAACAATATTAACTTGTCAGGATCCCCCTACCCCCACCCCACCAGCCAATAAAGCTATCTAAACAGGTTATTTTTTCTTTGAAAATTTGCTAAAACGTTTTAAAAAGTTTTGAACCATGATCGTACGAGCGAATTTTGTTAATTATCGTACTATGTTATGTTACATTGTTTTGAAAATTGAGGACTTTCAGTGGAAAGAAATTGTTAACTAACAATGTTACGGCAATAAAACTCGGTCTGAATAATATTAACAAATAAAAAATTCAGATTTTTTCTGCAACGTTCATCTATTTTTCGGCAAATATTTTGAAATTTATTGACATTTTTCTGAATAAATTTTCACATAATTTTTTTTCATTTTTGATAAACTTCTTCTGACAAAATCTCTGCTGAAAAAATATAAATTCAACAATTTTAGCCGTTTTTATCCATTTTTAGTGATATTTTGAGTACATTTTTTGACATTTTACTAATTTAATCTGCTCAAAAAATTCTGGAAAACGAACTCCACCTTTTGATTGGAAAGGTTGATTTTTGGCGCAAGAACGGAATTTATATCTCAATCCTAAGGAGAGTTATCGTTTGGAAGGCCATGTACAGGGTGTCTACAGTAATTATGGGACAAACGTGAGGAATCGGTTTTGGAACTCATTCCTGATCGAAAGTTACTCATAGAGATTTCTTCTGAAACGCTTTGTTTTCAGGTTATTCAATTTTAAAGATTTTTTTCGTATTTTGTTCTTTACGGCATTAAAACGGCGAAACTTCCTTTAGAATCACTGTAAACTCAAAAGTAAAACACGTTTGAAAAGACCATTAAATTTCCCATAACCCTGTTATAAAGCAAAATTGTTTTAGTTTGTTTTGATTGGTCAAAGAAAGATCAAAGTACAAAATTAGAAAAAATTAATATTTAAACGACGTTTTTCCTTCCATTTTTCTGCTACCGGTATTTTTCGGCGTGCACTCTTTGGAAAAAACTTCCTCAAACTGTTAGCTTTTGAACGGTATGGTCAGTTTTACTTTTACTTTGCTAAGTATGTTCGTACGTTGAAAAACATGATTTTTTCTACAAGATCGAGGGTTTTAGTGAAAAATGACCCTCCATGCAAATAAGAGTTCGGGGCCGGTTTTTACGTATTTTTTCACGCTGAATCGAATGGTAACGCTTGCAGATCTCCCCAACTCCGTTATAACCGAGCTTCACATTATAACTCACTAGTTTTAGAAATACATAGCCCTTTAAAATACATGAAATTGAGCATACAAAATAAACTAAAACTGCGTGAGTTGAAATGTAAAACACGCGGATATGCATACTTTTCGATTTCCTGCTCTTCTGGTGGCCTACCGAACAAGAGATCTAATGGCAACGTGAGTTCTCGTCCGAAAAGTAGGTATGCAGGAGAATACCCTGTGGAAGCATGCTCAGACAACCTGCACGCTAGCAATGCCATGAAGTTGGTGGTCCCAGTCTCTTTGATGGTCTGAAATAATTTTTGAGAGCCAATCATAGAGGGTTCTGTGCCATCGCTTTGAGGTCGCATAAGTGCTGTTCTCGTTTGGTGTATCCCTAATTGTTTCAAAACCTTCCTCAGCAACTCTGACTGAAAGCCTCGGCCCTGATCGGAGTGTAGCTCCTGTGGCACACCATATCGGGATACAACATGTTCTAGCGGTACCTGCGCGACGATTTCAGATTATTGATTGGGAAGAGGTATGGCTTCAGGCCGCTTTGTAAAAGAATCCACAATGGTGAGGTTTTTCAGCATATGTTACCCTCAGCTGAACCTTAGGCACTTCACAATTGTTTTGACTACTTGCCATTGTCGAAACTGCTTCTAAACGTAATGCAAGTATCAATGCGTCTTTCATTGTACGAGACCATGCAGTGAACATTTCCTGGTTGAGAGCAGTGTCTCTCAGTCCTTCAATGAACCGTAGAGTTTTTTTTTGTGTGTGGGGTGGGGAAAATTCTTTATGAACGAAGAGGAGTTACTGTACTCCAACAGTGTTGGCGTCTCCTTTTTTGGGCTTTTAGGGCATAGCAACTAAAAACCACCACTCTCTCTTGGTATAGAGAACTACCCCGGTACCACTTATTTAGTATTACTTTGGGGTATTCCCTTTTTTTTGCCTTTTTTGCCTCCTCATCTCTCTATGTCTTCTTTATTCCCAGGATCTATCCTGCCCCTTGGCTTTTAGGGCGGCAAAAATGTGTGTTGCCACCGCGTCCCAGTTATTCTTCTCGGCTGCCATTTTGTTGAAGATGGTCTCTGGTGCAATCTCTCCTACTCTGGGCGAGCACCTCCCCACTTTGGGCACACAAAAAATGTGTGATGGGCATCTTCATTCCCCTGTCGGCAGTAGCTGCATCCTTGATCCTCCGTCTTTCCTATCTTTACGAGTAATGAACGGAAGTAACCATGGCCGGTGAGAAACTGGGTGAGGTAATAATTCACCTCACCGTGCTTCCTATTTACCCAGACGTCCAGGCTGGGAATCGACCGGTATGTCCAGTGGCCTCGGGTCCATTGGCATCTAGCCTGCCTTTTTCTCAGTGTTTCTCCTTTTTCTTGATGTTCCACACTGTGTTCTCTCCCTTCCGCAGATAGATCCTCCTTCGCTCTTCAGCAAGGAGAACAATTGGGACCACTCCCTCAATAACCTGAGCAGCGGGGCCAATGAACCGTAGAGTAAGGAGTTTTTCCACAGCCCTATCCCTTGAGGAACTTGGCCATGCCTTCCTGCCAATCTCCCTCATTTCTCGGTTAAAGTCTATTATGGTATCAGTGTCTCCCTGCGTCCTGCCCTACAGCAAAGCTACATAGAACTCTAACTGATTCCTAGTACCATAGCGTTCACCTAAAACAGTCACAAGACTATTATAAGTTACTTAACTAGCCGCGTCATCCGCCCGATGGGTGGGGAAATGATCGGTGCGTTATGCTAAGTGGAAGAAGTGTAAAGCCGTATTGGTTTTAGAAGCCATTTTATTAATTAATAAAATAAATTGGAGGGCAAGGAAACGGTAATGCAAATGAAAAAAGGTTTAAGGTGCGGGGTATGAAGGATGATAATTATAATAGGGGTAAACAAACAAGGGATTATCATTTTATAATACTTCAATTCAAAAATAAAGCGATGCTTCTTAATTTTCATCGGTTCATCTTCCTAATTAGTGGCTTCCGATTCTCTTTTGACGGACGCTATGGCATCATCCATCTCAGTAGATGACGTCGTAAGTACAGGCAGCTTAACTCTTCGTTTCTTCGTGCAGACTGCTGTTAAAACATCGCGTATTTTTCTGCCAATAGAGAGTTTTTGTTCTTCCCGTAATTATCTACCCGTGTACGCAAAAATACTGATATACCAACTGCGCATGCGCGAATAGAACTACGCATGTAGGGGGAAAAGGCCCACCTACACGTAGGTGGGAAAAATGCTTTCATTGGTATCCCGTCCTACGTGTAGTCGTCATAACCTGACACAAAGGTGACCACAGTTTTAAGAATAGGTCAGGTATTCGTTCTTCCTCAGACTAGCGTCTAATAACGTTTCCCTTCCACAATCCCACCTAGTCGAAAAAAGTAAGAACCTATGATAAATATAATTGTATTATTCAATCAAATCCCGTTGATTATGTGAACAAAGAACCTACTTCGTGCGACAGCCAGATATCCTGTTCACCTACTTGGGAATGAATGCAGTCGTTGATACTTTTCCCATTTTGTAAGCATTCGCAAGTACATTTTGTTCTAAAAAGTTGTATCTACCAACATAAAGATTCAGACAACGAGCAGGTTTGTGTTTAAATAATAGTTTGTATACAAAAGCTGATGTCAGTTCAATAACAAATTAAGAAGGTTGGTAGTAGAATTTGTGCTAGGTACCACCTCAGATCCTGGAAATTACCATTTGATAAAACAGAGAAGGCACTAAAAACGAACAATTCCACGAGGCCTGATTACGTAAACTTGATGTTGCTAGATTGAAAATTGAATAATTAGACAAAAAATGAAAAGGATCTTGAATTCAAGAGAATCGTGGACTTTGAAATACCTCCTAAAGAGACATTAGCGTGACGATAGCGTTTGGTTAGTTGTGTACATACGTGTAAAAAAATAGGAATACGCGAAGAGCTAGTATCTGTAGTTGCTTGCTCTAGACGCTGCTCTACGCGTTGACGTGGGAATATCGTACGGGAAGAACAAAAACTCTCTAATACCTGGGTTTTTTTTAGCGTAAAGCATATTGTACTTTTGCACAATCCCCGTTCAAATTCAACAGCAACTACTTAATTATTGGTTGAGTTGCATCTGGTTACCAATAATCAACTAAACGATCGGTGCCATATTTAACAGCCGCAGTCATGTTGCTCTGCGATCCCTGGAAACCATACAATCGGGTTGCGGTGCCAGTTTCTTGAAAGATGCATGGTCCCACATGTACATGAAGGAAATAGCCCATAATTTAATCGTTTCCCAATGTCCCAGAGAGGCTCCCCATCAAATGTTTAAAATTTAATAGGAGAGAATGTAGTTAAGTCAGCTGATCTGGTTGGAACCCGCCATTGCATTCGTTTCTCAATGTCTTATTGAGGCTCCCTGTCAAATTCCACATTCCTAAGGTGAAAAGAAGTAAATTTAGCTCACTCAGCTGATGAGGAATGAGTCCATCCTTTTATTCGTTTCTCGATGTTTCAGAGAGGCACCCTACCATATTTCAAATTTCTAGGGTGAATAGGAGATAAGTCAGCTGTCTTTAGATAAGTCAGCCGAGCTGGTTGGACGTTTTTCACACGTTTTCTTTTACACATCATATCTTCCCCGTGCCATCTCGATCATTTTACGTTCGATCGTTTTAAGTTCGTCCAGAACGGGAAGACATGAGAAATCCCCCTTCTGACATCAAATGTCAGGAAGTACGGGTGTGAGAAAGAAGATTAAAACACGGAAATCGCCAAACCTCAACGTTAGTAATTAAATTAACTAATTAAACAAGATTCAACTCTAATCAAAATTAGGTGTTTGTGCGTGTTGCCGAGGGATCTCACAAACGTTTTGTCGCTATGAGTCAACTCTTGTTTCCAGGTTTCTAACAATATATTATTTTTTTTAGATTTCTGGGGGTTAGTAAGAATTTTCATGACGAACAAATACTTTGTTTGTGGGTTAACAAGAACTGAGCAAGTAGGTATCTACTCTGACTCGTCCTGCAAGTGTGTGTCTGTCTGCCTGTTTGCCTGCCGGTAGGTTTGTCTATCTTTCTCTCTGTCTGTTCCGTACAGTTTTTGGCACCGATCCGACATGATATGATGGCGATGACGTCAACAACCGAATGAAACACCTCAGAAATACGTGTTTGGTATTGTATGGGTTTCTATAGTTTTTGACGTGTTGAATAGATTGAGTCGACTTTATGAGCTATCCGATACGATGAAACGACGATATTGTTGTCAACGATATCGGACGACAAATCTCAAAAATACCCCTCCAACATTAGCAGGGGTGCCTTATTATATAAATTTTTCTGCTGTACCACAACTATTGATTCACCGTGCATAAAATACACTGAAAATAGTACCCTCCCCTCTCACGAACGGCTTTATTGATCAAACCCTCGATTTCAATAATTTTTGAACATTTTAAAATCAGATTTAGAGTACTTGGGCTCGATTGTTTTGCTGATTAACAATACTGGCTGCCGAATCGTCGGAAGGT
Organism: Adelphocoris suturalis; assembly: GCA_030762985.1. Classification (NCBI taxonomy): domain Eukaryota; kingdom Metazoa; phylum Arthropoda; class Insecta; order Hemiptera; family Miridae; genus Adelphocoris; species Adelphocoris suturalis. Next base: position 34,824,939 of record CM061047.1, on the reverse strand, counting down.
CTCTTTTCGTGCAAATATGAACCCCCCTGTAGCGAGCAATGTGTGTGTGTGTGTGTGTGTGTGTGTGCGTGCGTGCGCGTGTGTGTGTGTGTGTGTGTTGAAAAAAAATGTGTGTTTGTGTTTTGTGAGCGCGTATATATAGGTATGCTACGAATTCCATGCAAACGAGTTCCATGCGAAATTTTTTTATCATTTAATAATGATTAACAGGACGTTTCCATTTGTTTTCGTCACGTCACGAGCGTCACGTCACGGTGGGGTTTTCTATTGATTTTCACGTACAACCAATGCGTTACTAGGGAAGTGTAACTCCCTTAGTTTTCATAGCAGGAAAATCGTTAGCCACTTTTTGGAATGCTCTCATTTCATCACAGCATCGCATAATCCCTAAGCCTCTGTAGTTTCAAGGAAAGCTAATTTATTACACTCAGTTATAAACTAATATTGCTAAGTAACCATAATGAACTAATAATGTGTAAAATTAATCATTATTAAATGATCTGACTGTAGAACCGTAGGTCTACCGTCCGTTTTGTTTTTGAACATCTTCAATCTAATCTTTTTAACTGCATTGTTTATCTTTGATTTTGGTAGAAATTCGCTAAAAAGTTTCCTTTTTTCTATGTTTAAAATGCTCTAGCTCCCTAACTAAACATCATAGCGACCTGCGGCTGGTCTTGTTCGATTCCGAAGATTAAAACACTGGAGGAATCAATGCCACACACTCTTCGAGTACAACTAGAAAAATTGTACAAATTAGGCCGAAAATTGGTCAAATTGAAAATTTTCGAAATCCTAATGAAATGGGGAAAAGGCTTCGGATTCATTTTTAGCACATTCAAAAACCCCAAGATTTCATACTGTCACAAACACAATTTTTACGTTGCAAACCTGTGATTTCAATAAACAAGTTTTCGAATAAAAGAGTTTGGTAAAATTCAATGAAGAAAGAAGAGTTTCTCGTACCAATTTCGTTCATTGAAGCACATTTCAAAACGCGGTGGTGTGAACAGAATCGATAATTTTGATACAGGAGGTCAATTTATGCCCGAGGTAAAATTCAGGAGGTTAATTTATGCAAGAAGTAAAATACAGAAGATCAATTTATGCTGGAGGTAAACATTAATATGGAAGTGTGACTTACCCAGGATGATCCCTCCGGTGACCCCCAGCAGCGTGCAGACCAGGAAGAGGTTGTCGGACAGCCACCTCCTGCAGGACGAGCGTTGCTCCCGGTCGTCAGGGCCCATCCTCGTGAAGATGTAATCTGGGAACATTGCAGGCCCTGGCATGATTTCATGTACGGGGAAATCGCTGGACGTGATGAGCGGGTGTAATGGGGCCAGAGTGAGGGACGAAAATGTGACCTCTCGAACAAAGTCGGATAAATATCCTAAGGGTGGGAAAAAGGTTTTCCCGGCTTTTTACGGACGTCAGGTGGGAAACAATCGGAGGTTGTTTTTTGTCGGCGAATTACTTCGCGGGCCCGCGTCCGCCCTTGAACGGAGGGTACGGAGGTCTGGACGGACCCCGCCGGGCGGTGTGTGCGGGTGGGGGGGTGGAGGGAGGTGCGTCCGGCAGAGAGGGGCGCATCCCTGCGCGCTGTTATCGATCCACACGGCTCCTTTTCGAACCTGACCTGTCTCTAAGCCGCAAGCGGAACCCCCCTCCCCTTACAATCATATCCTCCCCTTACCTTCCAACCCGCTCCCCTTAACACCACCTTACCACACCCATTCCATTGGGTTTTCCACAACTTGCCATTTATCACTTTGGTATCTACTTGCCTTACTTAACCAACTGTGAACTGATAGGGCGACTAAAGGACCAATTTTGGCCACCCACAGAGAAGAGATACAAAGCTACTCTGCGGCTATTTTCCCTGACGACTGTACCTAGGCATAAATGGACTAAATACAAGATTTAATGAAAATGTAAAAAAAGAAAAAATTGTACTAATTTTCTCCATTTCATGAAAACACATTGTGTATTATGGAGATTTATTTGGGCGCTTTAATTTCATTCGTTTTCTATGATTTGGAGAAAATTAGTACAGTTTGTTTCGGAGCAAGAATAGATGTGACCTAGAAGTGAAAAATGTCACGACAAAATTAACGAACGACTAATCCAATCAATCAATCAGTAAGTATTATTAACTAATTAACAAAACTAGTTAGAAGAGGGTGCTTCTGAAGTGAAAAGGACGCTGCAGAAGGCGTTCTCAGTTGTCCTTCAAGATCCATGGTTGTTAATATTTCGTCATGGATAGATGGTAACCTTAGGGAAATTTATAAATTTAATCCATTTTTTAATTTTAAGAAAGGGGAAGATGGGACCCTTTGGCGAATTGGAGGATTTTCATGATTCCATCATTCATCATTCCCCCGAAGGCCTTCGAGGATTAGGGATCTGGCGACCGAAAATGCGGAACTCTTCCGGGGACGAATGGCGACAGTTTTCAATGGCAACACAAAAAGTCATTATTGAACCATACATAATCCTCGAGTCGACAATTATTCAAGTTCATTAATTACTTTGCGTGTAGCTCAGCGGCTTTCGTTTTCGGAAAGGTTTAAGTAACTTAAGATTTCAGAATAAATTGAGATCTTTCCAACAAATGGAGTCGGGTGAAAACAGACGGAGTAACATTTCTTTAGGAACAGCTCCGTTATAAGCGGAAATCATTAGAAAACCATTTCATGGAAAAACATTGACTCATGAATATGTTTTCGAGTAGCAAATGTGCTTTAATCTACGTGCTAGCTCTGCTGATCATGGTCGAGCCCATCATTTCATTTGTCTCCTCATGTCCCAGAGAGTCTCCTTATCAACTTTTACCTTCTTAGGGTGACCAAGAGAGAACTTAGAACACTCAGCTGATCAGGGCAGAACCCATTAATTCAAATTCAAATTCGCCTGTTGAAGTCCCAGAAAGTTTCTCAATTAAATTACAACTTCCTAAGGTGAAGAGGAGAGGACTTTGGTCAATCATTGGATGAAGAAAAAACTGCTAATTTCAATCATTTCTTGGTCCCAGAGAGTCTCTCAGTTAAATTTCAACTTACTAGAAATAGGAGAGTATTAAGCTCACTCGGCTGATGTGAAATTAACCCATTATTTCATTCGTCTCTTAATATCCCGGAAAGTCATCCAATCAAAGTTCAACTTTCTAGGATTAATAAGGAAAATTGAGCTCATTCAACTGATCAGCAAAAATCACACCATTTCAATAGTGCCTTAATGTTCCAGAGACTCAATCAAATTTCAACATCATAAACCGGAGAGAATTTAGCTCACTCTGCTGATCAGGATGGAATCTATAATTTCATTCGTCTCTTAATGCCCCAGAGAGTCTTCCTATCTTATCTCAACATTCTAGGTTGAACAGGAGAGAATTTACTCGTAGCTCATTTAGCTGATCAGGGAAGAGCCCATGAATTCATTCGTATCTCAATGTGCGCCTTTTTTTCATTCGCCTTCATCACTCACTTGGTTAATGAAACACGTAGTAAGCCCGCCTGGTTACGACCAGGTTACATTATCATATCTTAAGGATTGTTTGTATTTCATTAATGACTTTGCTTGTAGCCAAGCTGCTTTGATTTTACATTACAGTTCATATTAGGCAACGTAACGTTTCAGCATGGATTGAGATCTTTCAAACGAGTGGTGAACCCTTTGAGTCAGTTGAAAACTGACGGTGTTACATTTCCCTAAGAAGGGATCCGTTGTAAGTGGAAATCATTTGAAAATTATCGTTTTCGGGGTGTTAGTGTCGCAAATTGCAGACTGACCCCCAACCCAAAACATTTCAATGTTAAAACAGACATGGAACCAAAATCAATCAGCAAGCTCTGAAACGCAATGAAAGTTCCAGCAGTGCAGCATGATTGTATACGCAAATTTTCGTGTGTTATCGTATTATATATTATGTTACATTGTTTTGAAATTTGAGACGTTGAAATAGTTAATAAACAATTAATGGCAAGAAAATTTGAGCTAATTAAAATTCTGTAACTCAAAAAAGACTTGGAACTTTTAGCTTTTTCACGGAGCTTTCATCGATTTTTTAGTGAATAATAATGAAATTTAAGTAAATTTGTCTGCAAAATTTTATAACGCTCCAATTTGCTGTTGATAAACTTTTTTTTTTACTAAAATTTTGCTAAAACATATAAATTTAACAATTCTTAGCCGCTTCTAGCTATTTTTAGTGATTTTTTTGAGTACTTTTATTGAAATTTGACCAATTTAATGTGCTCAAAAAGTGTTGGCCAACGAACTCATCCTTTCGTTTGAAAAGCTTGATTTTTCGGCGCAATAACGGAATTTTCATTTGAATCCTAACAAGAAACGGGTGTAGGTCATGTAAATATTTCAAAGCATCTAAAAGATTCCTTAAGCAGGTTCCTTTGGTTATGGCAAATAGTACCTAATCAAGAAGTAGCGAAAATGTTCAAAACCGATGAGTTTGATAATGAGAAAGTGGTGCTTGACAGATGTTAATTTTGCGCATGTGCAAAAGCTATCAGTGATTCGTTCATTGGAGACCATCTTCGGCCAAAAACGTACAATCCCTGAAAGTTTCATTGAAATCGGATGACAACTGTAGAATTCATAAAGTAAATATTACAAGGATTTAAGGATTGCGTCTGGGCAGCTGCTACTTATGATACGATTTTGGTGAAACTCAAATGGGATAGGTAAAAAATTCGTTATTTTATAATTAGGCATCCTCAATTTTCCCTATGTGCCTTACCCAGCTTGGCAGATTTTTTTAAACTGTCAAATGTTTTTGGTTGGGGGATCAGGCTGCAATATGCGGTACTTACGCCCCGAAACCGATAATTTTCAACTAACAACGGAGCCGATCTCAGGGAAATGTCACACAGTCAGTTTTTATACAACTTAAATGGTTCAGCAGTCGTGGGAAAGATTTCAATTTATGCTGAACTCTTACGTTGCCTAAAATGAACCGTGATGTAAAATCAAAGCAGTTTTCCCAAGTTATAATATTCCTTAATAGTACAATAACGTGACTTGGTCGTAACCAGGCTTGCTTACGACGTGTTTCATTAACCAAGTGAGAGATGAAGGCGAAAGCCCTTATATAGGTAGGAACATCAAGATACGAATTCACCCCTGTTCACCCTAGGATGAGAGAGAGAGAGAAAATTTAATTTTTAAAATGTTAAAATACGTGCGAATTAATTGGTGCAGTTTCTGAACTACATGGATACTTACTCGGCTTGCACAACGGCAAAACAAGATCCGTGTGTGTGTGCGCGCGCGCGTGCGCGTTTGTGTGTGTTGCTCGTATGCCTACGAGCTTGTAAATTTGCTAAATGAGAAATTTTTACGCCCGAAAGTTGTCTATTTCTGTGCACAGAAATCGTTCAAAGTTGAAAACAATTCGAAGTATGCAATTTTAAAACTCCCAAAGACAAATATGGTATAGTCGTCGTGATGCAGATTTTGTGAAGAAGACCGGAAACTAACCAGCATTTAATCGTAGAATTTACTGCCCACTCTAATCGCAGAGAAGACCTATTAAATGAAATCTCAAAGAGAATTGAAAATCCATTCAACCTTGATACAGTACGAGCATCTTCCAAACTAAAATTGTACCATTTATTGTTTAACTTTCTGAAGATCATTAATGTTAATTTGTGATTTAATGTGAGTTTTGTTAAATGTTAAATTTAAACAACAATGAGTTTTGTTTTTTGTTTAAATTATTTAATGTGAGTTTGTGGTTACTGATTAGTAATATACTTAAATGTATTGATAAGGATTGTATCGAAACAAAACCGATAAGAAAAACTAATTATAATCTTTCCACTGATCAAAATGAATATTCAAAAGTAGTTACATAATTGAATTAATTTCAACAAGCAAGAAGCTGCCCAATGAAAGTGCCCTTGAAAAGTTTGAAACAGTTGAAAAGTTTTCTCTTCGTCGGAACTACGTGAAGGGTGAAAGATGGGTTGAGGGGGGTTTTGTAGTAAACAGAAAATGGGATGAGTGATGTTAGCTGACTCTGGACTACCTACTCGAGGAAACTGAGTTAGTTGTGCCGAAAAAGCCAATTCCTCGTCACTCCCCGCGCGGCGGAAGGCATAAATTTCCATGGATGAGAGTCGACTTTGAAATGTAGATAGCGCCTCGAATAACTTGGTGGCACGAGATAGTAATTTACAACAAAGTTTTGGAGCTAACCGAATAATTTGACCCAGTTTAGTTGATGAATTAATCTGTACATATACAAGGGTACCTACCTAATGTGTGTTTCCTGCAGGGTTTGCAGGAGAATGTTGAGTAACAAAAGTTCAGTCAAGCAGCATGATCATTCATGAGGAAATTTTCGTAAAGAAACTATTTTTTTAAATGTATTTATTTAAGCCCCACCTCATCCAGAAGGGTCAATACTGGCATTGAACAAGGTGTATATCTAAAGGCCCCTCTTCACAATGGCCGATACTACACAAACATAGACCACATTGCCCACTGCCGATTCTGTAGACGCGAAATGACCTTGAAAAAAAAAAAAAAAAAAAAAAACGATGTCTGGTCCGTGTGGAACCGTGCGAGCAATCGCCTCCGTCGCGGTTTTCTTCGAAAGATCAAATGGGACCATACTAGGCCACGATCTGTGCGTGCACGTTATCGTGCTCGAATGTCCACACAAGGGGTCAGTCAGTCAGTCGCCCTTCAGTACTCTCCTGCGGTTATCAGTTTGTTGTTGCTTTGAATATTGTCTGTCTGTTGTTGTTTGCGAACATTACTAGCGCGGTGAATTATTTGCGTTCATACTTTTGTGTTACATTATATCAAAGCATTACATCAAATTGGGGCTTGTGGTCCCCTTTCATCGGCTAGTCACCGTTTTTGTACAGCGGACAGTGTGTGGACGTGTGACAGTGGCCGGTGCTGGCTCTGGTTTTCGTAGCCATGAAGCTCGGCCATCGTCATTCATGCGCCAGCACCCATACTTCGCCATAAATCGGGCCAAGACAATACCATTGTGTAGAGGAGGCTTAAGGAGACACTGCATGTGGTAAGATTCCAAGAGGATCCATGTTGCCCTCCGTCACTAAACGGGGTGCCATCATGTACCCTATATAATCAGCATAATGGAATAAAACCATGAATCGATGCACATAAAGGTATCACTGATCAGATATCACAGTTCATAGAAGAGCCTAGTGGATCTCAGGCACTATATAACAGGGACTGGATCTTGGATCTTGTCCAGATAGAACGTCAACCCAGTCAGGAGGACTATGCTCGGGGGTCAATAAGGCCTGGGTAGTCCTCCAAGAAGTGGCGGATGGACAGATCACCCCCACACCTCCCACGCAACATCCCGAGCTTCTGCACATTGCAGGTGTCTGTGAGTAAGACGAGTATGGCTAGTGGCAACCCAAATGACCATTATTCGGTCCCTCCTGTGAAGTTGTGTCAAGACGGCTAACCGAGCAAAGGACCTGAAGGACACCACTTACACCAGTAACCTTACCCTTCCGTTGCTTATGCCAGATGGAATGGCATCCCTTAGGACTTTTGGTAGCCCTTTTTATAGTCGATATTGTTGGCCTCGCTGACAGCACCCCAGAGGATATTCAATCAGACAGCACGGATGCGAGGTTTTAGTTTTTCACCTGCAAAAAACTACTTCCATCCATTTTTGCAGAAAGAGCAAAGCGGAAGTTGAGTATCCACTCTCAACGAGGAACTTTCATGTGTTGGAATTTCACACGCTTGATCTCAGATTTGGATTCAGCACACTTGAAAACCCACATATACAAATTTTCAGCGCAAAATATCGTTCAGTTCGTCCAATAAACAGGTACCTAGGAAGATCATGCGTGACGTAGTAGGAGCAGGGGATAACCACCCGGCGGGCCGGGGCCGTGACATCATCGTACAAATGAATTTCAAGAACTGTGTTACTGGTCAGATACTCCTTCATATAGCACTTTTTGTAAAGCTCTCGCACAGATCTTTTTATTGAGCGAATTAGTATAGTAACTTTCAATTTTGTAGGTAGACTCCAAATATCTGGAATCAGCTGTAATAGTTTTTGGTGACGATCCGACAAGTGGAACTTGTCGCCAGCGATGAAGATCGTCGTCAAATCAATCAAAAATCGAGTTTAGCATAGTTTCTACTCGTTTTAACCACCCAGAATTGACTAAAACCACAATAAATCTGTAAGAGTTATCCTTGACAACAGTACGGCGTCTTCGTCACTGACGTCAGTCATTATCAAATAACCAAATATCGAATTTGGTATCGTTTTCAATAGTTTTTACCATACAGAATCGACAGAAACCAATATCGTCAAACTAACCGAAAATCGAGTTTAGAATAGAACATGAAGCAAAGTCGAGTAAGCACATTATACTAGACAACCATTTTGCTTTCTCGCTGCCGAAGGTAGGGAAGCTACATATATTATCGTGATTGAAGTCGAAAAAAGTGTTTGCTTTTTGCGTGTCAGAGCTTGCTTATCAATTTTGTTTCCGTATTTACGTGTGTGTCTGTCTGTCTATCAGCGGAAAATCCTTGTCACACCCAATTTCCAGGAAAAATGCGGGTTAGCTCCAAGACGGTCTCCTCATATTCAATGCCGTCGAATCAACAGTAGCCTGAGCGCATGCGCAAACATGAATTTCTCATAACACCAATTTCTCATCATCTGTTGGTTCGAGTTCGTTCAAACTCGGCAGGTAATTGGGTATATGTTCTAGAAAAATGCCCTATAAATTATCTCGCACTTGATACAGTAATAACCATTGCGAATGTGCAAAACTAATATCGATTGACACAGGCGAAACTCCGAGACTAATGGAAGGATTTTGATGAAATTTTCAGGAATTGAGCGGGATAGCTTCTAGACGGTCCCCAACAACTTTCATTGCTGTCACAAAAATAGTAGTCTGTGCGCATGCGCAAACGTTAATTTCTTATAACGACGACTTATCAATCATTTCAACTCGTACTTTGTTCTTCAACTAATTCTAAACGTACATGTTACAGTATATGTGAGGAAGCTATACTGCCCACCCAACTTGGCAGTCGTTTTTTCAATCATCGTGAGGAACATGGTGAGCAGACCAAGTAGTAGCTACCTTGCTCCAATCACATACCTCGGACTCTTAGTTGACCGCAGCGGACCCAGTATATTGGAGTACTTGCTATGCAGACTTACAGATTCACAGCCCATTTGTAGTAGGGGCGCCCATAAGGATGTCCGATACGTTATATCGTATATTAATACCTACTTTCTATATTTCATGCAATCGTAGTTTTGCCTATATATAGTTGATCGGTACTTCCCAGCTAACCATCGCATATTTCCAAAAAACAGGGCGTTCACTAGGTAGATATTTGAAGCAATCTTCAACTCTGTTTTTAGGTCAAGGCGACATACGAAAATAATGGGTACCTACTTACACAGCTAGCTGTCATAATTCATGAAAATGTTCGCTGTTTCCATTTATCAGATGATTGGATCTCACAATCAATTGTTTTCCATAGCATTTGCTCGTAACCTTTAGTTGGATTCTTCTCCATTTCCTGGTGTCCCAACCCCATTCCACCGTATGATCTATAACCTTTACACCATTAAATTTCTTCTTGCCCTGCTTCCATTACAGTTCTATTCAAACGAAGGACTCTTTCCACGTTTTGAAAATTCAGACCACATTTCTCCTCCACCTGGAGAGTATATGTGGTTCCACAATAAATTATTTGGTTCTTCAAAGCAACACCCTCTCATCGCGCCCTCATTTCTGCAAATATCAGGTTTTCCAAAATATCAAAATATCTTGGCTCATTCATCGCATGTCAAACAGTACAAAACACGTTTCATTCTGGTAGCATCCACAGATTCGCAAAACAGCGAATTTCACGATCTCAATAACATTTAGATATTGTTTCGGGTTGGGGGTCTTGCAAAAATGTCCGTCACATTTTTGAAATGGGACAACCAATCAAAAACGTCCCCTATTCACGTTGAATTTGTAATGATTTTCAAATAGCTACTGATCCAAATAATGGTTTACTAGTATTGAACGTGGTAACACGATAACCACTGCTGGGGTTTTATCTTATCACAGTTACAGCAATACCATCCACCGAGCGTGTGAGACGTCTGAGCGAACGCAAGAATTTCGCGAATTTGTAAATAATAACGCGTTCTCGTCAAATGGCTCTTTCGGGTCACACAGTACAGGCATGTTTTTAGAAGGGAAATGACAGGTTTATTCATGTCCCAAAAAACAATTAAATTTCAATTTTTCAATGCTTCAATTTTTGTCCGTGCTAGCAGAGAAATTTGCCTCTTTACCTGTTAGATGTCAACCCGAGGGCAAAGAAAAATTATTTTGGAGAATTAAAAGAAAAGGAAATAACTGCAATGTATCTAAAAATTGTGGGAAATTGAAATGTTCAAAAACAGATTTGTGTTCACTTTTTTTTTTTTTTTTGTGGTTTCTATAATTATTTTTTTATTTTTTAAAATTTTTTTATTGATTTTTTCATGCTTGGCCAGACCCTCGCCCTCTGGATTAATTCTAATCGGTCTTCCCTCTCATGTAGGTCTTCTTGCCTGTATGACCTAGTTTCAGAGGGGAGACGTCCTAAAAATGCTCCAAAATGACCACGCCACTCAATTTTTAGTGAAGCACATAAATGTGCAGGTTTTTTTTTTTTTTTCATACTTAGGTATTCCTATTTTTATAGGCGTTTTAGGATTTTTAGGTCGGGTGTCCAATGGTCCCTATTTTTCATTCCTTTGAACCTATCAGAAAACGCAGAAATGGTTTGTTATGCCAATAACACCTACCCGTCAAATGTAAGGCATGTTTTGTGTGTGTGGTGTGTGCCCACCCAACCATCCTTATAGGAGACACTCGACATACCTAATACTCGTCGGACTCTTGGCGTGGGAATGAGAGATGAAACACAGTTTTGTGTATAGAGTTACATACACTCTTTTCAACTCTTTTGAAACGACGCCAGTTCGCTCTAGTGGAGGTTCGGAGAAGGTGGTATCAGTTGTTTTGTGTGTGATCAGTTGTTTTGTGTGTGTGACAAAAACCATGGCATTTTACATATGTTTTACATGGTGATTTACACCATGATATTTTACATATGTTTTACATGGTGATTTACACCATGATATTTTACATATGTTTTACATGGTGATTTACACCATGATATTTTACATATGTTTTACATGGTGATTTACACCATGATATTTTACATATGTTTTACATGGTGATTTACACCATGATATTTTACATATGTTTTGTGTGTGATCAGTTGTTTTGTGTGTGTGACAAAAACCATGACATTTTACATATCACAAACTAGTGATGGGCGAAACGAATGATTTCAATAATCGAATACCGAGTATTCGAATGATTTCGATAATCGAATGATCATTCGAATGATTCATTCGAATGGGGAGGAAAAACTGCCATTTTGAACCGAATGCGAAACAACCAATAGGATATCTGTATTGGCATCCGAATGAACGTAGTATTCGAATGAGTATTCGAATGCGAAACAACCAATAGGATATCAGTATTGGAATCCGAATGAACGTAGTATTCGAATGAAATAGCAAGTAGGAACCGGAGCGGAGCTGAAACTTCTTGATTTGTAACAGCTACTTCTTATCTCGTATCACTAATATAGGTACCTACTGAATATCACTATCACGTTGTTTACTTTTTTGGTGTTTGATTTTGTCGCACCTACCCTGGAAAGAGTGGAATGAGATAAATAAATTCGTCCGGCTCACCGGACGATTCGATAACCCCACTAGCCAGGGAGTCAGAGGGAGGCAGAAAGAGTGCAAATAATTTGGATTCTATCTAGGTAGGTAGGTGAAACTGGTTCTTGAAACAAGAAATTACAAAGGATGGTTTGCAGTGTCGTTTTTCGACCAGATCACAAAGGCTCATTATTTGAAGGAATAATAAACCAAAACCCGAGCAAACACGGGAAGTAGAAACAAGCTCCAAGTAGCGGTTACTTCACTATTCGCATGTCACAGCTCCGTCTTTCAGTTGTTTTATTTCGATGTTTGAGCTTCGGGAAGGAGCCGCCAGATCCGCTACTATACGAATGAAAAAGTATTCGAATACTCGCATCCGAATGATTTCAATACTTCGTGGTTATGCCGCTAGTTTCGCTACTATACGAATGAAAAAGTATTCGAATACTCGCATCCGAATGATTTCAATACTTCGTGGTTATGCCGCTAGTTTCGCTACTATACGAATGAAAAAGTATTCGAATACTTGCATCCGAATATCCGAGTGATTTCAATACGGCGCTTCGTGGTTATGCCGCTAGTCTCGCTACTATACGAATGAAAAAGTATTCGAATACTTCATATCTCGCATCCGAATATGGGCCATTCTCAAGAAAACGTACAATTGGAAGGTCTTTCAGCAAAATTTCAAAATTTCATTGTGTGGTATAAATTATATGCGCGTTTGTTCCTTTATGGAAACTCAACCAAATGTGACCTGCAGCAGCGCTTAATATGCTCTAATAATATTAATATCAATTAAAAAAGAAATCAATAAAATGAACGAATGACGCAAAGGTGCAAGAATGACTTCATGGGCGGTAACTATTAACGCCTAGACCTTAATAATACCCTAGAAACAATTTAATAAATTAAAATTTCGGACACCGCCATTAACTGGGACTTAGTTATCCCTAACATCTCGTAAGCCTCACCCCCAAAACCCAGGGCGAGCAAATATACGTAAAAAAGGGATGGTTGGTCCCAGGTCAGTGCGAGTACATTATTTGAATAAGAAAAATTTCTTTTCGTTGGTGAATACGGACGTTAATGATTGAAGAATGACTCTAGAAGAGCTTGAATATAACCACTTGGTGAGAAAAGAGAACAGAAAATAACAACACAAGAATATTTTTAATATTTTGGCTTCCCTGGAGGATCGTGAGCACCTAACACGTTGCTATGGGCTTTTTCTGATTGGTGAAGTATTCTCTTGTTGTCGTTGGGCCACATTGTTTTCAAGAGTTTAATGCCAAAACAATCATGAAAAGATGAATTATGCGTAATGGCCTATCGGCTTACAGGGAGATCATCATCAGACCGAACCACGGATGCTTGATGGTTGTTCACCCTCAAGTTGAGTGGAGTTTCGGCTTTCTCCACGTAAAAAGCAGGACACTCTTTACAAACCAACTCATACACTCACGTAGTAGTGTCTAGCATTTTGCTGAACCTTTGCATGTGTATGAGTTGGGATTTTTCGGGTACTTGATAACTTCCTTCTTAATAACTATAGGGCAAACTTTGCAGCGGTGCTTCTTACATGGGTGCAATCCTTTGCTTGGAGCTGGTTCTGGTCTATCAGATCCAGAACCAGCTGCCAGCTAATAATGAACCCTATCCTCTTAGTAACAGTGGATGTATGCTCACTCTATACTGAAATCCCCCATGACGAAGGCTTAGCCGCGGTTAGACATGTTTTGGGCCAAAGAACTTTCCCCCAAAAACCAACAACTTCATTTTAATTGATGTTAACAAATTTCGTTCTGACCAAAAATGTTTTCAAATTTGGAAATCAATTGTTTCTTCAAGTGAAAGGTCATTTATTATTTTCTCTTCCTTGCTTTTGGTAGCCATTTTTGCTCAGAACCTACAATAACCAACAATCATCCACGACGCTAAGTTTCAAAATGTTCACTACAGTAATAAAATTAAAATATGAAGATGAGGAACCCAAAAGAGCAACATTTGCCACAGATGTGAGAAAACCCCTTTTGCTTGCATACTTCCCAATTCCTAAAAGAAAGAATGTGAAAATAATAACATTCTGAGATAGCTCCCACCTTGGCTGTCATCCGTTTACCCAGCTTGTCATTGGTTCACATCCTTAGAAGTGAACAAATGACGGGTGAACGACTGAGAAATTCAAGGTTTTTTGAGGTTATTTCTTTCCACAACACACGCTTAAAGAAAAATAATACATGATTCTAATCAGGAACCAGAACACAATCATGGAGAAAAAGAACATGATTCAATAATAATAACTTACAGAGATACAGCAGGTGGTAGAATGATGGTGAATAAAAATATTCGCATTCCCCAACGACGAAACTCCTTCACTGAAACTCACTTGGCAACTGGCGGCGGTTAAAAACTATTGGAGTGGCTATGCAAGGGTTCAATGGAGTCAAAAAACACCCATCCTCCATCAAAAAGGTGGGAAAAGAGCCATAGGCGCGAAAAACCCTCTGGCGTGAACGAATGACGGAAAGCAGTGGCGACACACTTATTTCGTTTATTTCAAAATAAATCGAATCGTTATCGTAAACTTTGATTCTGAATTTCGAATCTAATGTATATAAATGAGACTCTCGTGGAATTGAAAAATGTAATTCATTATCTACGTTGAGTGGGGAATGACTTGAAGTTGCCAGAGTCGGTTGGCGACAGGGTGAACGAATGATGTTTGGAGTATTTAATCAAATTTATCATACATAAATAATATTATTTCGCAACTAAATGTACATGGAGCATTTAGGTCGTGAAAATGTCTAGAATTAAACAATAAAAATCATGAAAAATAGTGGTTTTTAGTAGGGAAAAATCCCTGGAACGCCTGATTGTACGTTTCGTTGAGAATGGCCCATATCCGAATGATTTCAATAATCGAATGCCGCATTCGATTCTTCATTCGGATGTCCCATCACTATCACAAACGCCCCGTCGAAACGACAATGTTTTAAGTGGGAAATTTTTTAAATAACGTTTTTCAAAAAATAGAGCTTTCAGGGTGGTAGTTTTTACGTGGGTTTGTCTGGTTTGCCTTCTGTCCAAACATGAACGCTCCAAGCAGATTCAGGATTCATAACAGGATTCTTAGGACATTAATCCAGTGATGTATATTATTTGATAAATCGTTTCTTCTTCTGGTTATCTTGCCATACACAGGAATGCTTCCCCCAAAGGTTGTAACAAATAATATGGGTCGTCCATAAGTTATGAATATTAATTTTTAGTTAATTTATCTCTTCTCATCTAATAGTAAATTATAGAACAGTGAATTTTTATTTTAAAAATGGCCTTGATAGCCTAAGCCGAGTAAAATAGGGCCATTAATTAATGCCTTCTATGTTCCTAAACATGACTTGAATCGGATAGTTCGGGTATTTATAATGAAATAAATTGCAAAAAAATATATATATACAAATCTTACAAGCTTTTACTACAATTTTCGTAAGTTTTTTTTAAAAACGTAGGATTGGAAGCGGTGCAAGAGAAAAATTTAGGTGATATTCGGAATAAGCGATAAATTTTACATAAGTTTGGCATCTTTGGAAGGCATTTAATCCGGAAGTGTGTTCATTGAAAAATCCTCAAAAGTTTGTGCACAAAAAAGTGAAAACAAGCTATATCATGGAAAACCAAGCTTTAAAAAAATTAAATAAATAAAAATAAAAAGTTAAAAAAAAAAAACGGAGCTCGGATTTGGATTCAGCACATCAAATAACGTAGGAATCCGGCAAGCTCCTTCCAGATGCAAGACCACCCTTTTGTAAGGTAGTGGAATCATTAGAAATATTAAACCATATTTCATCTTTGTATTTGTAAAATTTCTTACATATAATTATTTATATATATATATTTATATATTATATATATATATATAGGAACACTTGAACTAGTCGCGGTTCTACTGAACTATATACTTCGTTTTAAATATAGAAAGAATTTAACAAATATATAGAGGAAAGAAAGAATCTGATATTTCGATTTTGATCTTTGTCAAAGAAATTAGAGAAATGAAGAGAAATCAAAGAATTTAGAGAAATTAGAGAAGTTAGAGAAATTAGAGAATTTCTCTAATTTCTTTGACAAACATCAAAATCGAAATATCAGATTCTTTCTTTCCTCTATATATTTGTTAAATTCTTTCTATATTTAAAACGAAGTATATATATACATATAAATATATATATATATATATATATATATATATATATATATATATATATATATATAATATATGAGCACATGGAGACTTTTGATTGGGGCATTGAAAACGTCAGGGGTCCTTTATTGCTCCCACGTTTAGATGGAGGGTTAAATCCAGGGTTAAAATATAAACGCGGGTGGTTCTTAACTCACAGTGGGGGCTCAACTCTTCCAAGCACGGATATACTATTTTACAATAATTGGGGTATGGGGCTCAAATATGGAGTTTTAGAGAGACTGAAGAGGCGGAAAAACTACTTGGGTTTTCATTAAAGAAGTATTAACGCTCCCTTCGTCTACGCCAACTTACATGCTCCTGGAGACGGCCATAAGCACACTGTATCTCACTTTTTTCAAGCTACTCGCATATAACATATTAAAAGTATTAAAATTCCGCCACACTGCCTGCCCCTCCAATTAGCCAGAGAAACAATTAGGCTTAAAACATTTCGGACGTGGAATGACCTGCTGTACTAATATGTGCTAAAAACATTAAACCTTTTAAAAGCAACTGTTACAGAGTTAGTGCTATTACCTACGGAATCACCGAAATCTATTGAAAAATATCAAGTGGAAAGACTCTTGTAGGTACGTGTGAGCGTAAAGATGCTTCCATTACTCACTCATACGTAGAATTTGTATATCTTAGATTACTGTGAATCATACATGGTTTATCTCAGGCATAAAGAATAATTCAGTAGTAAAATAGACAAAACTATGTGATGTGTGGCAGCTAATCTAAATATATACCTAGTGAGGGAACCCTGTATATAAAACATGTTCAACCTGCCAGACATTGTGGGAATGGCGTTCTGACAATAGACAGGTTGAAGTGTTAAGGTGCATCAATACTCATTGTCAGTGATATTTCAACAATAGCGTTTAGCCATTTCCATTTCTCGCTCACAAAAGGAGTAGTGCTTCAAGTAATTTCCCCTTCCATAGGTGTGTTTTCTGGTGAATCTAATCAACAAAGGTCGATTTACCTATATAGAAAAGGTCAAGGCCACATAATGTATTTACTAACCCCACTGCGACAACTGGGATGGGAAACCCTCATATTCACCATCAAATGGCAAAATTTGTCCTTTTACTTGAGTCGCGGGTCAATTCCACCAGTGAAACCCTTGCCAAGGGCTCCAAACAGAGTTCCGGATTACATCGTTTGAAAGCCAGCCAAAAGGAAGGTGTCTCCGGAACTAGCTGGTCGTGATACGTTTATTTATTTGACGTGGGTAGTACCTTAATGTATGTGCCATTGATGTGGGAAACCTACACTTCCTGGTAGGAAAGTTTTAAATACTGTAAAATTGTAAACCCCGGATGAATTGAGCACAATTTTATTAATTCGGTAAACCGCGACAAACACTACAAATTCGGAACACAAAGTGAGTATTTTTAGTTTTTATAACAGTTTGTAAACAGTTTCCACGTCACTACCTGCGTTGCCCATGTAAACTTCCTAACACTTCTCCCGCCTTTCTTCCAAAGTATGGCGTCAGGCGATCAACATGAACTACCTTTGGGCGTCCCCGGTTCTTCCGTATCCGAACCACGACGTCATTCAGCTCATGAACTACCTCATAGGGGCCATCCCAGGGGCACATCAATTTGGGGTTTCGTCCACGGATGCGCCTGGGGTTGTGGAGCCACACCTGATCTCCCACCCGGACGGACCGACCTCGAGTGGTGCGGTCGTATCTCCGCTTCATGTCTTCTGCCCGGATCCGTAGGTTATCCCGAGCCTTTTCGTGAGCCACCCCTAGCCGTTTGCGAAGATCTGCTGCGTAAGCTTGTACCTCTTTCTCTTCGGGTGGCCGCCCAAACAACAGTTCCAGTGGCAATGTAAGCTCCTGCCCAAAGAGCAGATACGCTGGGGTGAACTGCGTAGTAGCCTGCTCCGAGGCTCGGTATGCCAACAGGGCAATGGGGAGTTGTTGATCCCAGTCCACCTGGTTTTCCTTCACCATCTTTGCCAACCATTCGTAGAGTGTTCGATGGAGCCTTTCCACTTGGCCATCACTCTGGGGCCTGAGAGGGGTCGTTCGGGTCTTGTGTGCACCCAGTTGGGAGAGGACAGCCTGCATCAGTTCAGACTCGAAGTTGCGGCCCTGGTCAGAATGAATCTCCCTTGGTACACCGAATCGAGAGACCACATGTTCTATCAGAGCCTGGGCGACTGTCTCTGCTCTTTGATCGGGAAGGGGAATGGCCTCAGGCCACTTTGTAAAGTAGTCAACTACTGTCAGAATGTATCGGTTCCCTCGCTTGGTCTCTGGGAGAGGCCCAACTACATCAATCCCAACCCTCTGGAATGGACTTCCAACAACATATGTGCGCAAAGGTGCCCGCACCCGTTGTCCCCCTCCATGTCGTTTCCCACAGGTGTCACAGCTCCGGCACCATTCCCTCACGTCCCGGTGCAGTCCTATCCAGTACATCCTCTGGCGCAGCCTTTCCCCCATTTTCTTTTCCCCTATATGAGCTGGCTCATGAGCCTGTTTCAAGATGGTTTCTCTTAGACTGTGTGGTACTAAGAATTGCTGGCGTATAGAACATCCATCGGGACTCTCCCACTTCCGGTAAAGCACACCTTCCTCCAACCCAAGGGAGTCAAAAATTGCCCACAATGCCTTAGTCTCTGGTCCTTCTCCTGCCACCTGCTCCCAGCTGGGACGACTTCCAGCACACAGCCACTCTTTCACTGGTTTTAGCTGTGTGTCTTCCGCCTGGTGTTCATGTATGTCCTGCAATGACCACACACTTTCTATTAGAAGTCCATGCAGTGTAGGCCCATCCTGGCTGTCTTCTTGGTGTCCCTTGGCTTCCCTTCTTTCGCAGTAGGAGCATCCATCCCTGGCACATGGTCTTCTCGAGAGCGCATCAGCATTCCCATGTTGCTGCCCTGAACGGTACTGCACATCAAGGTCAAAACGGCTCAGCCGCTCAAGCCATCGGGCCAGCTGGCCATCCTGGTTTCGGAATCGCATGAGCCATGTGAGAGATGCATGATCAGTCCGAACTTGCAGCCGCCCCATGTCAATTCCATACGGCTCAAAAAACTTTAGTGCCTCCTCTACTGCTAGCAACTCTTTTCTGGTAACACAATAGTTGCGCTGGGTGCGGGAGAGGCACTTACTGAAGTATGCAATTACAACCTCTTTCCCATTTTGCAGCTGTGACAAGACTGCCCCAATTGAAACATTGCTTGCATCAGCATCGACAATAAAAGGCATCTCTGCCTGCACATGACCCAACACTGGAGCTTCCTGTAGCTTTTCCTTAAGTACTTCAAAGGCTGCCTGGCAATCCGGGGTCCAGCCAAATTGCTTGAGGTTCTCTGCAGCGTACAGTGGCTTCATCAACTCTGCCAAATGCGGAACAAATTGGCGGTAATACGAGCAGAGCCCTACAAAGGACCGGAGTTCCTTGGTGCTGGTTGGTGTTGGCCAGGTGACAATAGTCTCAACCTTCTTTGGATCCGTCTGGATTCCCTTTGGTGTCACTATATGGCCCAAGTATGTTGCTGTCTGCTGTAGGAATGTACACTTGCGTCCATTCAGCTTCAAGTTTGTCTCCCGAAATATTTCAAACACTGCCCCCAAGAAGTGCAAATGCTCCTCAAAAGTAGTGGTATGTATGAGGACATCATCAAGGTACACCACAACAACTCCTTGCTGAATGAGTCTTTGCAGGAGCTGGCGCATGACACGCTGGAAGGTTGCTGGCGCATTCGTGAGTCCAAAGGGCATAACTGTGAACTCCCAAAGTCCGTCCCTGGTACAGAAAGCAGATTTTTCCTGTGCCTCCTTAGTGAGGGGAATTTGCCAGTACCCAGCCTGTAGGTCAAGTGTCGTGAACCATTTACTCCCTCCCAGTGCATGCAAGGTATCGCCAATGTGGGGCACGGGTGCGCATCCTTGGTGGTGACATCATTAAGCTTCCTGTAGTCAATGCAAAACCTCCAGTCCCCTGTCTTCTTCTTCACCATGACTACTGGGCTGGCCCATGGGCTTCGAGATTCCACAATTACTCCTTGCTGCTTCATTTTGTGAAGTTCCTCTGCGATGATCTTGTTTTTGGCTGGGCAAGTTCGTCTTGGCTGTTGCTTTATCGGGCGATGCCCTGCCACATCAATATCATGTTCGCCTCTGTTGCACCTCCCCAATTCCTGCTTGGTGGCTGCAAAAACGTCTTGATATTTCGCCAAGAGATCCTTGAACTGGGTCAGCTCGCAACCTGTGAGTGTGTCCTCATGCCCCTCCACCAGTGGTTGAAGATGGTCTGGTAATTTAGCCTCCTGACCTTTCGTCTTATCCAACCCCCTCAAGTGCCTTCCTTGTGCCCAAGCTTGTAGGGGCCCTGTCTCCCTCTCCAGGTCAAGCTGTTGCCCTCCCACAAGCATGGTCCCAGCACCAACATCAATCACACACCCTCGGTCTTGTAGCACATCAATGCCTACAATGCATTCACTATCAATATGCGCCACAATTGCGTTCACTTGGTGTTGCACTCCTTTGCCCAAGTCTAATTGCACCAAAGTCTTACCCAGAATTGGTGATGTTTGCCCTGTTGCAGTACGTAACTGTGCAGTTAGATCCTCTTTCTCCATAGTCAACCCCGCTTTTGCGACTGCTTCTGGGCTCACAAATGTGTCTGATGCTCCTGTATCTATCACAAAACGGCATGGGACTGCATTTAAATACCCCTGTACTGTGAGAGCTGCGCCACCCCCAGCCCGGTACAGCACAACTTCTTCGTCTTTTCCCATGAGACTGAGGCTCTCCTCCCGACCCAAGCTGCGCCCCTTCAGATTGGTCGGCTCACATTTCCCTGACCTCCTTCAGCTCCATTTGGTCCTTGAAATGGTCTGCGCTGTCCCCAAGTAGGACAATTCCGCAAGAAATGCCCTCGCTGGTCGCATCGCCAGCAAACCGCCCCCTGCCGCAGCTCTGTCTCAGCAGTCTGCACTTGAAGGAGCTGCCTCTCGCTTCCCCGAGTTCGGTTAGTGATTCGGGTGACCGCCTCCATCCGCAAGGCCTCTGTTAGGGCATCCTGTAGGGTACGGGGCCACGCCACCAGCACCTTCTCCCGTATTCCAGAGTCTCGAAGTCCTTCCACAAACTTTAGGGCGAGGAGGCTCTCAGAGGAAGCATCCCTGATGAGCCCTGGCCATGCTTTCCGACCCAGTTCACCCATTGCACGGTGGTAGTCAATAATGCTTTCAGTGGCCCCTTGAGTGCGGCTCTGGAGTAAAGCTAGATGCAGTTCAGTCTGATGTCTTGCCCCATACCGATTACTCAGTGCATTTACCAATCCATCATATGTGATTGGCCTCCTAACCTCTCCAAGAATCGTGAGGGCTGGGCCCTGTAATGCTGCACCCAGCTCAGTAGCCTTGTATACATCCCCCCAGCCATTCCTAGCAGCAACGAGCTCAAACTGACAAAGGTACGCCTCCCAATCAGCGGTTCCATCAAACGGTTTGACCCTAGTCTCCCGTCCCTCACCCCTGGGGACAGTGGGATTGGCAAAAGTTGCCCCTGCAGCGGGTTGTTGTGGGAGACTCCGTTCGAGCCCCTGGCCATTGTCACACAGAGTCTCTAGTCGATTCCGGGTAGGTACTTCCCCAAGGGAGGAAGCGTTAGCCACCTGAAGTCGTTCCATATCCTGCCGCAGGGCAAAGAGAGCCTCAAACACCTCCCCAAGATCCTGCCTCAATCCGACACGCAAACCATTAACCTGCTCTGCGACAAGTTGTCTCACCTCGGTGGTAAGCGCCGGTAGGCCGGGCCCCAAGGTACCGTCCTCCTCTGCCGATAACCCGCCAACCGCAGGATTGGCAATCACCTCTTGTTGTGCCGGAAGAAACTCTTCTCCGTCGCCTGGTTCCTCGATAGGCTGGCGGACCGGACGAGCCCTGCGAGTAGGCATGTTCGGTTCAAAAAAACTTCTGACACCAATGTAAAATTGTAAACCCCGGATGAATTGAGCACAATTTTATTAATTCGGTAAACCGCGACAAACACTACAAATTCGGAACACAAAGTGAGTATTTTTAGTTTTTATAACAGTTTGTAAACAGTTTCCACGTCACTACCTGCGTTGCCCATGTAAACTTCCTAACAATACATTCATAAAGGGGGGGGGGGGGGGGCATGTCTGATCATCATGGGGGCAATTTCTGATCGGAAGTTCCTCTTAGAAGTTTTTTTTAAACGCTTAGTTTTAGAGTAATTAAATTTTTGACCTTTTTTCGTGCTTTCGACCTTAAGTTACTAAAACAGAAATAATAAAAATAATCAAAACAGTAAGTTTAAATTTGAGGGTACCGTTGGAAAGAGCGTTGAATTTCCTTCTCAACATTTTTTAATGGGATTCATTTGGTGAAAAAACTACGTGAACATGAAATTTCCACGAGTATGAGAAATTTCAATTTTTTAAACTGGCTGTGAGTGTTCCATTTCTGTACTGTTATCTGTAAAAACTGGCCCGAGATTTCAGCTTTCTAGCGGTATGATAAATTTTTATTTTACTTTACTAATTAGAGGAGGATAAAAGTATGTTTGCATATTACATGGTTTTTTTCTATGAAGTTGAGGGGTTTTGTGAAAAATAACCCTCTAAAAAAAAAATTCGAGTTTGGGGCCGGTTTCTACGTATTTTTTCGCGCTGAATCGAATGGTAACACTTGCAGATCTCCCCAACTCCCTCTTGTAACCGAGTTTTATACTCGTACTTCAAGTAACTATTTTTACCCTCAAAAACACATAAAATTGAGCGCAACAAGTGAACTGAAAATTCAGGTTGTTTTTTCCCCCTCACATAATTTCACGAATTGGAAAATTCACAACTTCGACTTGGGAGTCAACATTTTTTTGACATTTTATGTCTTTACTTTGGCACATAAACGAAAAAAGCGTTAAAAAAAGCGATACGGTTGATTTTCTGATGATTTCCGTTTACAACCGAGTCGTTGCTAGGAAAATGGTACTTCGTCGTTTTTCATCCCACACAATTCGTTGACCATTCGTTCCAACGCTCTCGTTTTATCCAACCATATTATGTTAACTACTGCGAAGTGCATGGCCAACAAGCTGAGTTATGAGCATGGTTATATGAATAATTGTTTACACACAGGTGATCATTCTCAATAATTGATATTGTGAACATGATTGCAACCGCTTGTTAATTTCTGATAATTTCATTGAGCTGGTGTTTCGATGATTTGATTCATAGCAGGTGATCCGAATATTGCGAGAACGGTTTGATTTGTGAAGAGGTAGTTAAATCATTTTAATAGGTAATTTCTATACTTTACGCTCTAGGAAACTGTAATTTCGTATGTAGCCTCTTTAGGACATTTACTTGACGATGCCCAGGGTCCGGATCAACTGAGTGGCTCTTAGAGCTTGCATACGAGTCTGCAACTAAAGACATAAAAAGTCCCAATGTGTTGCAGACCCGTATGCAAGCGTTTCTGATGATTATCGAATTTTATGTTTTCTCTAGTTATTGCCGGGAAATTCCCTGTCCTTGTGCATTCTGCACATTTTCTACTTTTTCTTGATTATTTTTCTTGATGGGGGTGAATTACCCAACTCGCCAAAAAGTTGGAGGGGTCCCCCCCCCCCCCTCCTCCTTCGTAGCTTCCCTGTCTGAACCTCCAAAACATCCTTCTATTTCATAAGCGGCGCTACCCTTAGCAACCGATTTCTTTAATTACCGAACTTTTGTTATTTTTGTTGCTAACAGGCAGTTTGTTAGTGGCGGAAATTCGTGACAAGTGGAGAAGCCTTGATGTGTTGTTATACGGGTGTTCCGAGTGAAGCATGGGTTACATTATTGATAGGTAATGAAAGGTAATTTGATAATTCGTGCGAAGCACGGGACGGAAAACTGATTTGCTTGGCTCCCAAAATTTTATTACGGCTGCCAACGACGATTTCGATCAGCTGAGTGAGCTAAATTTTCTCGTGCTCACTCTAGGAAGTTGAAATTTGCTAGGATGGCTCTATGGAACATTAAGAGACGATTGAAATTATGTGCTCTTTCCTAATCAGCTGAGTGAGCTGAATTATTTCCTGTTCGTCCTGGGAAGTTGAAATTTGCTAGGGTAACTCTTTGGGACATTAGAAGACTATATAAATGAAGGGCTCTTTCATTCAAAGGGCCCTTTTAAATGAAGGGCTGTCCATCCAAGGAAGTTGAAATTTGACAGGGCGACTCCCTGAGTCATCAAGAGAAGATTGAAATTATGGGATCTTTCATAATCAGCTGAGAGAGCTAAATTCTCTCCTGTTCACTATAGGAAGCTGAAATTCTATAGGGAGACTCTCTGGGTCATTAAGAGGCGATTGAAAATTATGGTATCTTTCATGATCAGCTGAGTTAGCTAAATTCTCTCTTAGGGATAGAATTCAGGCTATATTACAATCCTTTGTCATGATCAGCTGGGTTAGCTCCTACAGCTAATTTCCCTGCTTTTCATCCTTTGAAACTGTAATTTGGCATTTAGATCCCGTACCTCTACTTTACGTAACCAAGGGCTGGGATCAACTGAGTGGTCGCTAAAGCTACTCATTGTCCTATTAATTTTGCTACTTCTATGCTGTAATTTGGCATGTCGCCTCCGTAGTTACGAAAACAGTCTGGATATGGTTATTTCAGCAGTCTAAGCACCGACTAACCTTTACATGTGGATCCGTGCAACGCACGAGTAACCGGCTAGTTCAATATCAATTTAAGGATCGCAACATTAGTAGCTCCAGCGCATGCATAAATTTTAAATCCAGTTGTATTCGATTTTGTTGAAATTTTCAAAAATCGGGCGAGTTATGCTTTAGATGGTTTCCTAACAGTTTCATTGTTGCCAAATTAATAATTTATTCTGCGCATGCGCAAACTCTGCTTTATTTTTTACACCCTACTTTTCTATTTCGCTCAGATTTGGATGATAGTTGGGAGAAGAGGAGTTAATCATTCCATATCAATCTTAATGTCAACAATTTTTCCCAATTTTGATGAAGTTGCGAGGGAATGTGCAGGTTAGGTTGTCGATGGTCCCGTACCAATTTGAGTGGGGTGTTGGTATTATTGTAACTACAACTGACAACTACAGGACTATGAATATTACCTAGAGTAGCAATATGTCTCGCAGGTCATACACTCCATTAAGTATATTATGTGACCTTGAGGGAAATACGAACAATCACGTGCTCGTTGAACTTGTCAGAAAGATTCAATGGAAACAGCTGCACGTGACAGCGCGCTCGGACCCGCGTTCCGATAGATCACTACTTCAATTGGTGTCTATTGAACTTTTTGACCGTCTGATACTTTGTGGGCGACGCTTCAAGTTAATGTGTGGAAATAATCAGAAATCCCGGAGGTTATTATGTCATCTCAATCTCGACACACACATCCGCGTTGTTATGCGACACCTTCTTCAAATACACCCCTTATTGGATTGGTTCATTACAAACAATCAATACTAAAACTACGGAAAGTTGGTCATTTTAGCACGTTGTTTTAGTTCACTCCCTTGTGTAGAGAATCTCCCCTTCTATATTTCAATCCACTCGTGTGTAGCCCAGCGTCGCGCCCGACTTGTGAATTATAATATAATATATATTTGCTATATTATAGCAAATGCAAGAGCCAATTAATTTTGAATTATTACGAAGTATTGTTTTAGTTTTTAGTTCATTATTAAATAAAAGCTGTATGTAATTATTTCAAATAATATGAAGTGTCCCTTTATCTGTGTAATTTTGACCTAATACCCAATAAATATCCCGTCATTGCTTAAGTTTGTTAATCGCGGTTCGAACTCGAGGAAGCCACAGGTAAGCTACAAGTAGCAGGAAAATGCATCCATCGGCGGACCAGAAAACTTGACGAAACTAAGTTAACGCACATAAACTTCCCTCACAGGAAGAGTACCCGTTGTAATAAATTCCCAGATCGTCCCATATATGCAGATGTAGCCAAGTAACGTGGCGTGTCCCTGGGTGCAAAGCTTCGGTTGAAGGTACTCGTAAAGATAAAAGCGAAGGCAATAAATCTTAAATTCAGATAATACTGTCTCATCGGAAGAAAGTTCCAATGGCCCATACATAAAATAAAGTGTTACTATACGGACAAGAGTGATCAATTCTTTCGGACTTTTGGTTGCACCAAGAAGAGCAACCTGAAAATCATCAGACAGCACAGAACAAAGACTCAGGAGAATAGTTGATGCTCGCTGTTATTTCAGAACGGATGATACCCATCGTGTCTTCAAAGTTAAGATGATTGAAGAAGTCATTGAAAATCGAGCGACAAAATCCGTCTCCACAAAAATATAAATGTCGAAGCACTGAACCTCCTGGATGGAAACGGCGGAAACTGAAAATGACCAAATCTGTGGACAGACCACTGAAGCACTGAAGTGATATGATGGGTGATATAAGATAGTGATCTATGAACCACAAAACGCAAAATTTATGTACACACCGAAGAAAAATTACTACCTGTGATCATAGTTGTAACAAAATAAAGATTCAAAAATAAATTAATTAATAAAAATAACGACCGTCGTTCCAACCTTACGGGTGTCCGAAGCGTTGTCCGAGATAAGAGATATCGATCAATAATATCAAGATACTAGTCAATAATATGTACCTCTCCATGTAATTGAGTATCCTGGCCGACCATGTAACCGCTGAGTCTGATGAGACCATACATATATATATATATGGATACAACTTATGATCCTTTGTTTGAGTTCTTAATGGTGAAAAATAAACGATCCCAAAATTTTGCATTACATCCGACTTTTCATTGTATTACCGATTGAAATTTATCTTGGAAAGTAACTATTTCTTGGATTGCTACTCACAGTAGATTACATAAGTAGAGCCTATGTAATGCATCTTTCAGTTTTGGTGCTTTCCATATACGTCATATCTCAGTAAATATTCCAACGATATTCGTATCAGTAATATTATGTAAGTACCAGTCGAACCAATATTAGTTGGGGATGAGGTACTTCAAATACTTTTATCATGACATTAGCAAAAGATAAGAACTAGTGGAAATGTTCTCACAGCATCGAAATATTCCTTTCACCATTATCAGTCGATGAGTACAATAGATGATGAATATGATAATCTATCGAGTTTTCTCAACAGTTTGAATATCTGTTTCTCAAGTGGAACAATAAAGTTTATATTGCTTCTCTTTTCTAGCCACCCTGCCGCCATAAGGATGGTTGGACCTAATATTTTATTGTTATTCCCCAGTTACAGTTATTATTATATAATATATTATTATAGTTATAATGTATTATTACAGTTATCCGTTGGAATTTCCCCATGTTATTCTATAGTAGGTGTTAGTTATATATATTGTTAATAGCTGTTAGTTATATATATTTAGAAAAAATACCTTTTGCATTTGAACTGTTATTTCGTTGAATAACAACCGAAATGCCAAATTTGAACTATAAATGGTGGAACAATATCAGGACGCAAAAACGCACAATGTGTAATTTGGATGCATTCTAGACTACGGAACTTTTTCCTGGTGCAAGCCCTTTTTTAAAAGAGTTAAGATTTCGCTTTTTTCAATAAGTTATTCCTCTTACGCAATGAAATAGTGAGGATATTGACTGGATCAGACCCAAGTTTCAATGGTAAACTTTGTGAGAGAGGCAACGAGTTACAGTAAAGAGAATTGATAATAAATAATTTTTCATACATGGTTGTTCCAGAATGATGTTTACCTTCTGGAGTTTCCGGGAGTGAGATTTTGTGTCTTGGTCGTTTGCTTTAGACAAAATTTTGATAATAAATTACCTGAATCGATATGACAGTATCCATTTAGCTGTGTTACAGAAAAAATTACGTATCTAAAAACGTATTATTTACCATGAAGTGAAGTATTATTGTTATTAATTGTGAATAGCCAGACTTTTTTTTTTTTTTTACTAAAAGCAGGAAGGAAATTTGTCAAGCAAATTTAAATTTAAAAATAGAATGTAGAATTTTAATTTTTGCGTTTAACTTGAGATTTCTATTTCTAAAACAAAAGGCACTAACTTTGTGATGCAATATAATAAAAAAGAGTATTTTTCAAATCCTTCGTTGAATTCTTTGTACTAATTAAGATTCACTTAGGTGCCAACTTGAAACAAGGTACGTTGTGTTTTCACCATAGTGCTCGCCAAATTTATGAAATTTACACACAAAAAACATAACTTTATGAAAAAATTTTTTCTCCAGACCATTATAAATTTTAACACCTTACATTCAAATGTGTGGTTAAAAAACACGTTTTGATGTATTATTTGGGTTAATGAAGCATTATAATCGACCAATCGAAAAAGTGTTTAACCCCCTCAAAACTTGTTGATTTACGCTAGATGCGTAGAATCCAAAAACCGAATAAATTATTAGAATACGTTAGTCTGCCTTAGGCCACATATATGGCACAAAAAGTTTTTTTTTTTTTTTTTTTTTTTTTTTTTAACCTCAGTTCACCACCTACTCCGTACTGCGTTGATTCTGAATCAGCCCAATGCCCATTATACCTAAAATAGATTTTTCGACACAAGGCATCGATATTTGGCAATTTTTCTCACTTGTTGACCTTTGGAACTTACCAATGTAATATTTGATTATACGAAAGAAAAGTTGTAGAGAAATTAATTCTGCGTCGAATATAATCTCCGCAAGCTCTTAACTCTTTCTCTCGAATTTTGGCGATTTTTCAAAGTTTTCTTGACCAGAAATGCTTTCTTTTTTGAGTTTTCTTGGACTTGGATCGAAACCCTAAATAACAGAGCGGTAGGTGACAACAACTTTTTAAAATCGCCAAAAATCGAGGGAAAGAGAGAGCTGGTGGTGGTCTTGTTCGATGCAGAATTCCTTCATCCACAACTATTTATAAATTTAAAAAAAATTAGTTCGAACAAGCCCCTTGTTGAGCGATAGGAAGTTCGCGCCTTTTGGTAATGTTTGAAATTGCACCTCATCACCCGAACCCGAGCATCAATGCTTTTACAAGCAAAAGTAAAAACCACCAAGATCACAACGCTGATGTCTTCAATTGAACCGTTTCAAACCGATCTCGAACTCTATTCGTACTGACTATTTAAAAAAAATTATTATCATGTTTTGTCACGCATGGTTCTCAATATTCGCAACTGAGTTAAGTTGATGCACCAAAATTCGGTAAATTTCAACTTCCAAGTGAATCATGCTTGTGCATGCTATACAGCTGATTTTCATATAACATAGTGCAAAGCCCTAGATTGTAACTAATAATATTACTTCCAATTTTATTACTATAAAATTACTTATAGTATGACTTTTAAAAATAAATAAATGAATTTGATAACAGGCTTATGCGGGTTAGCTTTTAAACTTTCATGTCGTGAATTCGGTAAACGTGAATTTTTCAAAATATCGATTTCTTACCGGGTATTAGTCCGATTTCGTTTAAGCTCGGGAGGTTGTTGGAAATGTCCAGCATGATGCCCTATGTATTTTATCGCAATTGGTATACTAATAACTATTGCACATGCGCAAGATAATGTTGGTTGAGTTGGTCCGAGACTACTGAATCGATTTGTATGCGATTTTCTAGGATTGTGCGAGTAAGCCTCTACGCAATATCCTAGCAATCTTTCGCCTTAATTATATACTGTGGAAGGTGAATATGCCCCTGGATTGGTGGTACAGTATGCGTATCCACTAACATGACGTACAGCCTTTTTTCTATGCTAGCGATTTCGCCTATTTTCTATAATACAATACTTGTTGGTCCGCTGACCAGTTTCTCACGGTTCAAAGGTTTATTCCGTCATTTTCTAGGGAGAGGTGATCAGCTCGAAGGTTTAAGATTGAAGCCAGGTTATGCGCTAACAAAATACTTAAAAAATACCATTCAAACTATTTGACAAGTATAGTTAAATATACTCTATTAATAACTATATAGTCAGACAAAGCCAAGCCAACATAAGTTGGAAACGTAGTTTTCATAGTCCTTTTCTAGTGTTTTAATAGTGGCTTCCGATCTTACACCTTGGAGCTGATCAACTCTCCCTTGAAACGTCGGGACAAAAATCTTTTCATGGCCGAACTTGAACATCCTCCGCAATTATAAATGCCATATATATATATATATATATATATATATATATATATATATATATATACTGATTTGAATGGTTTTTAAAACGGTTCCAGAGGAACAATATACTTTGGCACAGATGTGCGGAGGAAAATAGAACATATATAAAGATAAATAAAAAGGAAAAACTCACGTTATAATATTTCGGCTTTTGCCTTTGTCAAATAGTAGAGTAGAAGTACTCCACTATTTGACAAAGGCAAAAGCCGAAATATTATAACGTGAGTTTTTCCTTTTTATTTATCTTTATAAATGTTCTATTTTCCTCCGCACATCTGTGCCAAAGTATATATATAGATTGTATTCGGGAATTAAACGATTGTTTTTTAAAAACCGATTCCCGATTAAAGGACATTTAAGTGGCGCAGTCTCGTGGACAAATCAATTAACTTTGGGCAAATCAATCAATCAAAATCGATTGCATTCTGACCCAAAGGGAACCTGCTGTTCACCAAGAAGAAAATCCATCATCTCTACTCACTCTGTGACTTCAAGAGAACATCACACGCTCCACAAGAGGAAACTACGCGAATTCGCCAAAAACCAGGACGCCCGAGCAAAGACACTTGGCTCGTAAAATAATAGAAGTGGATTTCCGCCTGTGAAGACGGAAGAACGCTGTGCTATCCTCGCTATCTTTTCTCAGAAGCCGCTGGCCGCAACCCGACCCCGAGGTACCTACTCTGTCGACCTTCACCTAAAGCCGAGATAAGAAAACTCAGATGTTTACTCTCGTCGTGTTGTAAGTACCAACCCAGCTTCATCTTTTAATTCTCCAGGAGTAGCGAGATCACCGGCAAATTTTGAAGGAAGATTCAAACTTCTAATTCAACTTCATTTGATTTTTTATAATTGTTAAACCTCCCCATTTCATACCACCCGTTACCTGGTGGGAAGGAACAATTCAATTTTATTCTAATAATCGTTAAACCTCCCCATTTCATACCACCCGTTACCTGGTGGGAAGGAACGATCAAGTTTTATTGCAACCGCGTTTCAAGCCACCCGTCATCTGGCGCGGTATTGCAGAAAAAAAAAACTAACCAATTTTTATTGTCTTTTTCAAAGACGCTTTATTTTATTTGTATTTAATTATTGAAATTGCGTTTCAAGCCACCCGTCATCTGACGTTAATTTCATAATTAACCAATTTTTATTGTCTTAATTTAAAGACACTTTATTTTATTTGTATTTAATTATTGAAATTGCGTTTCAAGCCACCCGTCATCTGACGTTAATTTCATAATTAATCAATTTTATTGTCTTAATTTAAGATACTTGATTTCATTTTTATAATTGAATATTATAAACTTGTGTTTTTGTACAATTACACACTGACACAAACGAACACTTGGAGTAGACACTGAACAGTACATACTTTCCTGTCAAAATTCCAAAAAACTACAGAAAATATTTCTTAAGGAAGGTTCGCTCACCTTTCGAAAGACTACCTGTAATAGAGGAAGATTCTGATATGTCTGAGGGACAGTCACAACCTGGGGCGGCAAACCCGATCTCGAGCAACCCTTTTAATGATCCTAACTTTGTAGATTATTTTATTTCTCAAAGAATCCAGGAGTCCCTCAGAAACTTAAATGTCAATCAAAATACTAGGGACCAAGTCCCCGAATTTAAAAAGAAACATGCGGACATGATCCCGACCTTTGAGGGAAACCCAGGAAAGCTCCGGAAATTTTTGGACACGTGTGAATCTATAGCTAATAGGTTCATAGATGATGAAGATCCCACAAATTATCAAAATGAAGAGGTCCTTAAGACCATTATGTCCAAAATACAGGGACCAGCCTCGGATATGCTAGATAATTACTCACTTACGGACTTTCCTAGTATTAAAACTGCATTGCTAGAGACGTACTCCGACAAACGAGACATATTTACTTTATGTCACGAACTAACTGGACTGAGACATAGGGAGAGCGAAGATCCTTTTCAGTTTCATAATAAAATTAAAGCAAAACTAAATTTGGCTATTGCTTGGATTAAAAACCATGAAACTGAAACGAAACAAGAGATATTGATCGAGCACTACCAAGATATTAGTCTACGGACGTTACTCTTGCACCTACGGGAACCGCTCGGAAGTCAACTTCGGAGTAGGAAACCGAAAACGATGGGCGAAGCCCTTTCGATACTAACGAACGATTATCAAATCATGCAGTATCAAAAGGGTAGACTCGATCGGAACCCCCAACACAAACCGGCGATAAAACCGGAAAATAAAAATACGACTCTGGCAACCAAACTGTCATATTATGGCCAAGGATTTAAGCCCAAAACATTCCCAAATAAAACCCAAAATCAAGTGCCATCCAAGCCCTTTACCCCCAATAAAAATAACACTTCACAAATCACAAGGCCCCACAGACTCAAGTTCCAAGTCAAGGAACGTCCAATTTTGCAAAGTCGACTCCAATGTCTTGGCAAACAACTCGACCGAATTTAGATTTGAACAATGTGGAAATTCCCGAGGAAGAAAGTATGGGAAGTTCTGACCCCGAATACAACGCGGAAAATCCGGCCGATGAGGACTCTTTTTTAGAGGAGGAGTCCGAATCGCTACATTCTCCCTAATACATTTGAAACCAAAGGCTGGACAAAAACTACCATACATAGTATTTCCGAAGCATAAAATTAGAATCCTGTTGGACTCCGGAAGCACTTCAAGTTTTGTGCATCCAGAGGTCATTAAAAAATTTTTCCCCGACAAAATCATAACAGAGAAATTTCAAGTTAGGTCAATCCACGGATTATCATATGGGAGCAATAGTGCAAGGATCCCATGTGGCGAAATGTTCAAAATCAAAAACCTAAATCTCCTTTTTAGAATTCACAAATTCCATAGCCGATTCGGATTGCTATTAGGTACAGATAACCTTGAGTTACTTGGCGCTCATATTGATTATGAGAACAAGTTACTAATAATAAAAAATTTCAAAATCCCTTTTAAATATCACTACGTTGATCAAGAAATAAATAAAAAACCGATCTATGAACAAAAAATACCACCTAGGGCAATTTCGCAGATTAAAATTCCCGTACGTTGTGATTCAACAAAAAAGGAAGGAGTAATTCCATATCTGAAACAAAATTCACTAGAAATTCCTGAATGCCTGGTCAAAATTCAAGATAAGGAATGTTACGTAGGAATTTTAAATAATAGTGATTCTGAATGTAATTTCAAACTGTTTGAACCCATCCAAGTTGAAGAAATCCCCATTTTAGACAAAGTGAAAAGTCCAAATGTGAATTATTATGATACGCAAAATTATGTATTTGACCCCACTAATATTCGAACGGATCATATGAACGAAGAAGAAAAGAGACAAATTTTGAACTTAGTATATCAGTACAAAGATTTGTTTCATTGTGAAGGAAACACCTTAACGTGTACTAATAAAGTCCAACATGTAATCCGTACCATTGACGAGATCCCCGTGTATACCCGCAATTACCGATATCCCGAGGTATATAAAAAGGAAATTGATAACCAAATACAAGATATGCTCAAACAGGGAATTATTCAACCCAGCTCTTCACCTTGGAATAGTCCACTCTGGCTAGTACCCAAAAAATTAGATGCATCCGGCAAACAAAAGTATCGACTGGTTATTGATTACCGCGGACTTAACAACAAGACAATAGACGATAAGTACCCACTTCCAGTCATAAATGATTTGCTCGACAAACTTGGTAGGTGTATGTACTTCACTTGCCTTGACCTCAAAAGCGGTTTTCATCAAATTCCAATGCATCCGGATAGTATTGCCAAAACTGCTTTCTCTTCGGAAAATGGTCATTGGGAATTTAGTAGAATGCCGATGGGTTTAAAAAACGGACCTCCTAGTTTCCAACGGTTGCTCGACAATGTACTACGCGGTTTGCAGAATGAAATTTGCACTGTTTTTATTGACGATGTTATCATCTATAGTACAAGTCTCGAAGAACATATAAATAGTCTCAGAAAAGTTTTTGACAGACTCCGTGAAGCTAATTTGAAAATACAATTGGATAAAACGGAGTTCCTCAAAAGAGAATGTGTCTATTTAGGACATCTTATCACCCCTGAAGGAGTTAAGCCAAACCCCCTCAAAACCGAAGCTATATCCAAATATCCGATTCCCACAACTCCAAAACAAATTAAGGGTTTTCTCGGACTACTGGGTTATTATAGAAAATTTATTAAAAATTTTGCCCAAATAACCAAACCATTAACCCAATGTTTGAAGAAGGGAGCGACGATCGATCCTCAAAACCCCGAGTATAAAGAGTGTTTTGAGAAATGTAAAACTCTGCTCATAAATGATCCGATTTTACAATATCCCGACTTCTCGAAGCCATTTAACCTTACAACTGATGCTTCGAACATTGCGTTAGGAGCTGTTTTAAGCCAGTGCACTAACGGTGCTGACTTACCTATAGCGTACGCTAGCCGGACTCTGAATGACCATGAACGCAACCTCTCTACCATCGAGAAGGAATGCCTTGCATGTGTCTGGGCTACACAATACTTCAGACCATACCTTTTTGGCCGAAAATTCAAAATTTTTACTGACCATAAGCCTCTTCAGTGGTTATTTTCACTGAAGGAACCCAATTCTAAATTATTCAGATGGAGGCTTAAATTAGAGCAATATGATTATGAGATCCACTACAAAAAAGGATCCAGTAATCAAAATGCCGATGCCCTTTCCCGAGTGGAAATTAACATCAACGAAAATTCACCTGATGTTGAGCAAATTGTTCAAGATGCTCTCACCGGGGATAGTCCTCCAACTCCACTTATGAATGAAGTACTGGGAGAACTAAATGATGCCGTAAATAATTCATCGGAATCAATGGTCGTCAATGTGGACGAGAACGCCAGTGATTCTGCGTCTTTAGCTCCCTGTTCATTCTAATTACGAGGGAAACACAATACTGAATATTCCTATAACCGAAAAACCTGTTAATTATGGAACTAACCAAATCATCATTGTAGTAGCCGACAAAGAAGAAACCAGAAACCCTAGGATCGAAAATATTTTTGAAAGAATCACTAGAATAACAGTAACGCTTAGGAAAAATAACCTTGAATCAGATATAATTCATTTTGTGAAAACGTACATAGTTCCGAAGAGAAAATATTCCTTATTTTTTGTCAATGATATCTATGAAGAATTCAGCCGAATAATGATAAGAAATTTCAAACATTCTGAAATAAGTTTCGTCAAGTGTTCCGCTAGGCTAGAAGATGTCACAGATCCAGAAACAGCTAGGGAATATATCCAACAACAACATATAGGGAAAACCAATCATCGAGGCATTACTGAGATCTTAGAGAAACTTAAGAGGAAATATTTTTGGCCGAATATGAAAACCACAATCCAAAATTATATTAATAAATGCGAAATATGTCTTGCCTGCAAATATGACAGACATCCTATTAAACCAAAATTAAACGTTACCCCCACACCTTCTAGACCATTCGAAATCCTACATATCGACAAATTGTCTTTGGAGAAATCCAAGTTTTTAACAATCATCGATTCATTTTCAAAGTATGCCCAAGCCTACATTCTAAAATCATCTAATAGTATTGACACAGTCGGAGCCCTTCTAAAATTCTTTTCCCACCATGGGATACCAAAAATGATCGTGGCCGATAATGGAGCAGAATTCGGTAGCTCATTGGTCAAAGAGTTACTAGAGACCCACAAAATTAAAGTTCATTACATTTGTTCTCAAAACCCAAATTCGAATGGATTAATAGAAAGATTTCACTCGACTCTAATTGAACACGTTAGAATACTGTCGAATAGAGACGAATTCAAAAATGAAAGCATAAAAAATAAAGTTAACTATGCACTAATAGCTTATAATAGTAGTATCCACTCTGTTACAAAACTAACGCCATTCGAAGTAATAAATGGTCATGTAGAGAACGACCCTTTACTAGAAGCCGACTTAGAGAAAAACTTAATGACGAATTTTATAGACAAACATCGAGACAAAGTAAAACTAATTTATGACATAATCAAAGAAAGAACTCAAGCCCAAAAGGAACGTATTGCTGAAAGAAGGAATCAGGATAGAGAGGAAGTTCCAGAATTACCCACAGAAATATTTGTAAGAACTAGACAAATTCAAGATAAAACTAAACAAAAATATCATAAGGAAACCTTACAATCAACCAATCCCGAATTAAAAACCGCTCAAATAGTTCCTCGACACCATAACACACAAGGAAAAATTCATACGTCTAATATAAAAAGACCACGTAAACAAACTACGAGTGACTTACCCACTGACACTTCACCTCGTGAACCTGTTCCAGGACCCTCCTCTTCTCAATCGGAAGCTCCGAGGTGAGAAATATAACAACTAATCAAGGGATACTGCCTATTCTATTAGGACCAGCCCGACTTATAAACTCCCAACATACTCTGGTTCACCATTATAAAATTGACAGCTTAATAGATGAATTTTACGAACTAACCTCACAGTACGAAAATCTGTTGAATAAGATCAAAGTAAATCAATTCCAGGTCAGACAGACAGACGAATATTGTAAATTATTAAATTATACTATTAGTATTATTAAGGAAAAAATTACCCACATTAATGTTAATCAAGGTAGAAAAAAAAGGGGATTAGTAAATGGGTTAGGTAATATAATTAAATTTATAACTGGCAATCTAGACGCCTCTGACGGTAAACGTTATGAAAAGCTGTTTACTCAAATTAAGAATAATGAAATAACTGTTCAGGATCAATTGGATTCTCAATTCTCACTCATTGCAGATCTGATGTCCGATTTTAATTCGACCATTCAAGACATTCGTTTCAATAATGAGCAAATAAAAAACAAACTGTTAGAAATTGATAATTTCATGAAAATTAGTTCTAATCAGGCTCTCGCTGATTCCATAAAGGAAATACTCAACCTTCAACAACTAGTATTTAATGTGATACTGACAATATTCCAAGATATTGAGAATTCAATAACATTTTGCAAATTGAGAACATTACATCCTAGTATAATTGGAACGCATCAGCTGTTTGTAGAACTCCAAAAATTGTCAAATACTTACGGTTCCAAATTACCTTTGGAAATAAAGTACGAAAATATTCTAGAAATAGAATCCACTATTCAAGTTACTTGTGCAATCAAGGACGATGAAATAATGTATTTTCTCAATCTACCATTGTCCGATGGGTTACAATACCACTTGTACTTTTTACGACCAATACCCACACTTAGGCAAAATCAGTATGTTTCTATATTTCCTAAGATAAATTATCTTCTCCAGTCTAAGTCAAATAATACAACAATACCCCTGTCAGATAATTGTCAAAGGGGTAGTATCATTCATTGTAGTAAAAAATTAATATCAAACCAGAATGTTAAATGTGAAGAAGAAATACTTAGTTCCAGTACTGCAGAACATTGTGAATACGTAACAGTAAACATTGAGGATAATTGGATTGAATCAATTCCAGAATCAAATCAGCATCTAGCAGTCTTCCCCTTTGGAGACAAAATAGAAATAAATAATAGGCATGGTTCTGAAATAGTGGAATTAAAAGGTATATTTTTAATTTCGGAAGGTAACAGTAGGATGTATTACAAGGGACAACCCCTTCATTCAGAAAGTGAATCGTTAGGCCAACCTAAACTATTAACCGACTTAAATTTTGAAATTAAAGACTCACAAATGTCAAATACAACGCTTACTCTAAAAGAACTCAGTTTCAAAAATGTCAAACTAAACAGAGTAACACGTCTAGAGTCATTAAATATAATTGAATATTTTGTTCCAAGCTTTTGGACTATAATTTTGTATTTTCTTATTATCATGTTTATTACTTATACCATAATTGCGTATTGTAAACAGAAGAGTAAGCTAACCGCAACGAGAACATGAAGGCCTTGCTATTTATTCAAGTCTTTTCTTGTGAAAATTTAGTTTATTTTTAATTTTCTAAATTTTCAGCTTAA
Organism: Adelphocoris suturalis; assembly: GCA_030762985.1. Taxonomy (NCBI): domain Eukaryota; kingdom Metazoa; phylum Arthropoda; class Insecta; order Hemiptera; family Miridae; genus Adelphocoris; species Adelphocoris suturalis. Next base: position 34,786,720 of record CM061047.1, on the reverse strand, counting down.
GTAGGGAGGAATTATGTGATCCTCTAACATAGGGAGGAAAAATAATAAAACTAATGCCTTCAGCAGTTCTCCCCTCCTAGTGGAAGCACCTCGCTTCGGACCTCCCGAAGCTCGGGGCAGTCGCTGTTGGGCAATCTCTCGTGCGGTACGTTACCTCTCTGTACGTAGTCGTGTGTGTTTCTTTTCATATTTTAATAAATTGTATTCGGGAATTAAACGATTGTTTTTTAAAAACCGATTCCCGATTAAAGGACATTTAAGTTATATATATATATATATAGGTATATTTGTCGTTACAGACGATTGCTCTCCTTAGGGATCAGAGTTAAAAAAAAAAAACAGTTCTTCTGCAAAAACCAATCATTCCAAAAGAAAGAAACAGTTCGTTGGACAGAACTTTTGATCACGACAAATCCCTCAAATTTCAAAAAAGCTAAAATATCACTAAAAATTGCGAAAACTACTAAAATTATTATATTTATTTATATTTTTAAGCAGAATATTACCCAAAAGAAGTTTATCGACTATGCACTAGAACATGAAAATAATTACGCACTGTTACGCACAGAAATGGAACTGTGCAGATTAACAGTGCACTTAGATTTCATAATTATTTCATTAAAAACTACTTATAATTTCACTGATGTGTTATATATAAAAGATGAAAAATATTGTAAAAAATCCTTCAATTAAATCGAAGATCTTTGTTTGACTATCAGCTTATAATTCATTGTTTTTTTTAATAGCTAGATAACCGCTATAAGATATTAGCTATCTCAATTTTTTTTTTTTTTTTTTAATAGATATTCTCAATATGATAAAATAGATAAATGATTGATCACAGATCGCATCTGTGAGGTGATCACAGATCGCATTTCCCAAATACGCAAAGGAAAAGATTCCAGTAGGTCACTTTCTTTTCTTTTTCTTTTTTTTTTTTTTTTTTTTTCAATTTCAAATCTCTCTTTCACCAACTCAAAGGGAAAATTCGCCAATAGGATCCGTCTAACTTTTCTCTCAAACCTCCTGAGCAAAAAAAAAAAAAAAAAAAATCATATATATCGGATCAGAAGAATCCAATATCTCCTTCCAAAAAAATGGAAGATCGGATCAGTGATTATTGAGAAAAGTGCCCAAGATTATTGAAAAATGTTTGACAAGAAAAGCAAAAAACTTTCACATTTTCTCTCGTCATCACCCCGCAAAAATCTCATCACTTATTGCTTTCCCGGCACTCTTTTGTTCTATTCATGTCTAATTTGTGTCTGTTTCCGTGGAGCTACACATTTCTAGTTTCATGCGATCACCATTCGAGTATACCATTTTAGAAACGAAGAAGAAGAATTGAGTTTTTTGTTAGATCCTGTTGTTGGTTTTCAGTCAGGTCCGATTTGGTGGGGTCCGATTTGTGCGTTACCGAACCATAATTTTGAGTTCCCTTCAATATTTTCTTGTTCTATACATGCAATCTTTCTTTCTTTTCTTGTACCATTTTGCACAATAAGAAAAACCAGGTATGAAAAAGACCACACGGGAGAAGTGTAAACTTCTATGACGATTTGGACATTACTTTCCACTCTGTTGGGATGTTGGGAAAGTAAAAGTGGACAGGCTCCGCCCCTGGACCCTCGGTAACTTTCCGCCTTGAGCCTTCGGCTAAAATGCTAAAACATGGAACATGATTTCTTCCCGCTAATTCGTAAATGTAAATAAATTTAAAACTACGACATAAATGTTTTAAAAATCGAAATTAGAACAGAGTACCTAAGTAGGTAATTTTCTGTTATGGTGCGCGTCTACAATTACTATAAGCAGGATTAACTTCTCAACCAAGTGACAACAAAACAAGCGGCATTGTTTACTATATCCATTTATAACATAAATAAACATAAATAAATATAAAACTACGACATGAATAGAAGAACAAGTACGAAAGAAATGCGTGATAAATCGAGAGCTTTCCAACGAATGGAGAACGATTTTTGTCCGGTGAAAAATAAAGAAGTTTCATTTCCCCAGCAACGGCTTGGTTGTCATAACAACGTGATGGAAAAAAACGTGACGGTAAAATCGTATTCACACCCGCTAAATTTTTCGACGCGGTGGGCCTATAGAAGTTTACACTTCAAAAAGCGAATTTTGTTCCCTTAAATTTCAAAGCTATTGGAGCTATTTTTGGAGCAAGCAGTTGGAGATATTTGCAGGTACTGTAACTACGAATAAATCGCTATTTGCAGATACAGTTACTAGAAATAAAACGCTATCTTCAGGGATGCACATGAGGAAGAATGAGTAATTACCGTCTATTAATTACCGAGTAGGAGATGAATGAGAATTGTTTACATCTGAGAGAGGGAGAAAGAGAGCGAGAGATTATGTTAGCTGAACTTGTTTTTTACTCTGTTATCTACCTTCCCATCAATCAGTCGGTCACAAACGAGTTGTCGTGAAGATTTATTGTGTGATGGAGATTATATCAGATTCTTCTGATGACCTAGTGAAACTCGTCGACAACCACTCTTAGAGAGGTTCAACACAGATCAGTTTCTTGCTCAGATCAGTGGTCTGGATGCTCGTTTGAAGTTCACATCTCTAAAGTACAAAATATCAAGTAGTCAATCCTTTAGTAAAAATTCAGATTATTTGGAAACATGAATTAGTATTTTGCTGTGATTAGTTGAAACTGTGCTGCACTTGCACAAGCTTTTTAGCAAATTTTCGCAGAAAATTAAGCTATTGCAGCAAAATTTTCATCATTGAAATCCATTTTGAGAAGTTTTGAGCACATTTAATTACTCAAGTTTCAAAAACCATGCTGAAAAAAAAATCACTTAAAACGGCTTAAAACTGCTAAATTCATTCTTTTTAACAGAATTTTAATCAAAAGATTAACGATGAACTAGAACATGAAAAATGTATGCACAAAATTATGTCAAAAATGTACCTTTTTTTTCACTTTCTTTCTTTTTTTCTCTTTCCCTTTTTGCACAATTTCTTTTCACTTAAGGTGCTCAAATTTCATAACAGTGTAACGTAATATTTACGATAATTTACGAAAATTCGTTCAAATGATCATGCTGCATGACTGTTATTTTTAGATACTACAACTGCATATAGCTCTTTATTCGTAGGTTCTGTTTCTGCATATAACCGCTTCAAATAAATTTAGTTTGAAAATTTACAAAAATTCTTTCATACGATCATGCTGCGTGATTGAAAATTTTGTAAGTTTGAAGTTTATGAATTAGTTATAATGGAAATTAAAAACTTACATATTTTAGCGATGATATTAGCTCAACGGAGATGCACGATATGGGGAGCGTGTAGAAAGATGTATGTGACGAGTATGTGCGATGTAGGTGGACCTCGAGAGCGATATGAAGATCAGTGGACGAACTGAGAGCGAGAACGCGTGTGGAGCTCCAGCTCAGCTGAGTGCCGCCCGACAAACCAGAGAGCAGCAACCCTCCTTGAGCCGTCGCGTAATCAACCATTCAGCCGATCAGAGGAGATAAGAGGGGGTTGTAGGTGGTCCATCGCGGGCTACATAACAGGACAACATCGGGAAATTACCCGCCTATTACGCTAAACTCTCATTTCATCTGTTATGAATGTGGGGACTGATAGTTCAAAGGGAGGATGATTTGAGGGTCCGGAACCGGGTCGTTGCGTTGGGGAAGGTCGGTGATGAGAGAGGTCAGGAGCCTTGATGAATGTCGAACGTGGGTTGAGGAGAAACTGATGAATAAAGACGGATCGCAATGGGTAATGATGTATTTTCTGTTTCACAGTCTCCTTTTGATCAGGCCTCAATGATGACAGCGCAAGTTGGAGATTGGTGGATTAGGCCTGGTCATTACTTACACATTCTGTATATTCCACCATAATGAAAGATTATAATTCATCTTCATTTTGGAAATGAAGCTTAATAGGGCTTCCCAGACATCTACCTTAGTTCCGTTGGCTCTATTGGTGTTTCAACTCTGAAACCTGAAGATTTAGGTGTTAGGAAGCAAGTTTTACCTCTAGATTTCTTAACAGTATAATGGAAGATGTGAGTGCCAACAAAAACATAAGAGGCATTATGGAGAACATGGGAACCGAGTTTCGTTGTGGGCTTAACGGAGATCGATAATGGGATAAATCAGGGAAACAAGCCTTGATGAATGTCGAACACGAGTTGCGGAGGAACCATCAACAATATTTTATTGTATGAACTTGGTAGTAAGGAGGTAGACAAGGGTAAAAATTCATTGTGTAGAACAATCGGACAAAAACAAGATTACTAAAACTTAAGAACGATGGGAGAGCAGCTACATCCTCCGATCCCAAGTACCTCAACCATCTCCGCGTCCCCCGTATTTGTTGAGAAACAGCTTTCAATTGCGGAGAAACTAATGAATGGCTATCATCTATATGAATAAAGACGGATCGCAATGTCGTAATGATTTATTTTCTGTTACACAGCTCCTTTTAATCAGGCCTCAATGATAGTAGCGCAAGGTTGTGTTTGGAGGATGAAGTATGTCCTTTATTTACACATTGCGTATATGCACTAATGAAAGATCAAAATCCCTCTTCAATGGAAATGAAGCTTGTTGCGGTTGCGTGCGAACTTTTGCTAGGTGTGTCTAGCGAATTTAAACTTTGAAAATAATGTTCGCGAACGAATCACGGGACGATCCAGGACGAATAAAACCCTAGTTTGAAATTAAGAGCATGGGGAGAAGGAGATCTGAGTTTAGTTCCGGAGTCAAAACACAGTTGGCTAAATTTAGAGGAGCATTGAAAGGAATGAGGCCGGAATGCAAGATACTGATGGCAAGGGGAGAAGAGGCCGAAGTGCGAAGCACTGTTGCCTACGAAGGATGAGAGGTCGTAGGCCTAAACTGGATAGGTTGGGGCCGGAGTGCGAGACACCGTTGCGCTTGGAAGCTGGATAGGAAGAGGCTGAAGTGATAAACACCGTCGCCTCGGGTTTGAGATAGGATATGGGTTTGAAGTGAACAGTCAAAAAGTTAGATACACACACGACTATGTTTAAAAATACCTCCCAGAAATCTACTCTATTTCTGTGCGCTCTATAGGTGTTTCAAACCTAAAATGCTGAAAAAAAGTATTTGGCTGAAGCGAGTATTACCTATAGATTTCTAAACAGTATACTGACAGACATGAGTGTAAACAACAAAATAAGAGGCGTTTAAGAGAACAATTAAGTTAACCAAGTTTCGTTGTGAGTTGAACAAGAGATCAGGGGCCTTATTGAATTTCGAACTCGGGTTGCGGAGAAACTGCTTAATGAAATCGGATCGCGATGGGGTGATGATACATTTTCAGTTCCACAGTCTCCTTTCTATCAGTCCTCAGTGTTCCACCACCAAAAGATTAAAATTCAAAAAATAATCAAATTTATTGTTGTTTTCTTCCCATTAACTCTGAATATTGAGGTTGTAGACTAGTATTTCTTTTACAATTTGGGACAACATCATCAATTTTTAAGGCAGCAAAAGTTTTCAGAGCGTCTCCTGGTTTGAGAATCATCACCTCCCTAAAGGAAGCAACACCATCACTCGTATGGTTTACTTGTGCTCTTCCTTTAGTGATGCTATCCTTGTTTATTTTCACCTGTTACCTGAGAAATCGCTAGTTTTCCTGTTTCCAGATGAACCTTGGCGATAGCCATCTCTTCGTAAATTGCTTAATTTCCTTTACCACAAACTTTGGGAGGCTCTGTCTATCTTCTATATGTTTTATACATGAATTTACATCGATTCGCTATAGAAAAATCGATACTTTTGGGACCAACTACTTTGGCACTTAGACCTGTTTGGTTGGAAATGCATTTTTCTTTCGCTGGGAATTGTACTATCGAGCTGAAACTTTCAGTACGTGTATGTGAGAGCACACACGACTTAAAAATATAAGAACATCGTAATAGAAAAAAATTGCTCAGACACATTTGGATAGTTTGTGCTCCAAATATAGGTGTCAATAGACGTGAGAGGCGTTTTGAAGGTGGTGTTTGGGGGATGAAGTCTGTCATTTAGTTACACACCTTGTGTGCTTCACCCACGAAAGATGAAAATTCTTTGAATTCTTCTTTATTTGAAATTTTGGATTCTCTTTGATGATTTTTATTGTAGAAAATGCACATAAATTTTATTGCGTGCATAGTCCATAAGAGGTTTCCAATTAGCTCTTCGCCCAATACTAGCCCAAGACACATGGATAAGCGCTTTATTGCGCCACAGGAGCAGAATGAATATTATAAGATAAGAATCTCATTTTTTTTCTTTTCTTCTTCATCATATGATTTGATTTCTCAATGTAGTTCCATGTACAGGTATAGTTGGTCCATATTGTCGGCTCCCGTTGAATATCGAATGAATTAATTCCTTTGCGACGGGCTTGGTAACAATTCCATTACAAGGTAGGTAATTCTCTCCATACAACTATTCCGTATAACTAATGCAGGCCCTCGCGGTTTGACCTCACCCGTCAGTCTTAATGTAGAACTGCTAACTCCGGGTATTAGCCCGGTGGCGGTGATTGGGGCTGCGCTGCATGAAGATTAATGTTTCTATTGGTGCTTCCAACTCTTATGTGGAGCAAGGACGACGCATGTAGGTATCGGCACCTATAGGTTCAGTAAACCGGTGAGAAAACAGTTGGAGAATCTGCAATATTAGTTTGATAAACTTATAACAAGCAGGATTGAGATCGAAATGATTCTGAATGTAATTAAAAAGTAATTACTATAGAACTAGTGACAAACCTTCATCGGGTGCATCATCAGTAATTACCGAACGTGAAAAAAACATGAATAGCAGCCTAAAAGTACTCAGAAGCTCAGGGGGTGGCTTGTGCTCTTCAGTTACGACAAATTATGACACGTCTGTGACACGAATATCGGCAGTAAAGTCTCCTTTCGGATTAGCTGCCCACCCATGCTAGCCATCATCAAAACTTGGAAGGTAAAAAATGTCGGATGATAATTTTTTGTCCTGTCCTCATCACCCCCCCCCTTAACCCCTCTGGGTTGTCTTTTACGGAGGGAGCTCAACCACAAACTAGCGTCATATTTTTTCCAAAAGATATTACACCATATCTCACTGTATACCACTCCGTTGCTAAGGAACAATAGCTCCCAGAAAGAGTTTTCATCGCAAGGAATTCGTTCACCACTCGTTGTTAAACTCTGAATTTACCTAAAACTATCACGCTGTCGAATTCCCCCTTCCCTTACTCGACATTCCGTAAAATACGTAATCAATTTGGCATGTACACAACAATCAAATGAATGTTTTAAATTATAGTGAGAAGTCGTCAAGGTGATGAAGAGGGGTTTCGCTCCTTAATATGGAACCTTTGTAATCGATCAAGAAAATAGAGAACCCCCCCTCTCACATCGTTGGTTAACATTTAAAGATGCGTAGAATCCAGAAATCGAACAGATTAGATTTCGTTGTCATTAGATTGTACCTACGTAGATAATACATCGTACGCAGTCCAGAGCTTTTCTCTGGAACTAATAGACCAAAGTTTACGGAACTTATTTTTTTTATTTTTTTTTTTTTAAGTACTCTAGTTGGTCCTAAAATCTCGGCATCAACTTTGGTAAATCCTAAAGGTTAGTATTTAAGGGCTGTATTATTAAAAAATTGAGAGCTCAAAAACTTTCAAAGTAATGAAACGATGTAATTATTTTCGTCATTTAGTAGCGCAGGATGAACCCTCTCCATTATAACCGAACAATAAACCTGCAATAAACCTCGGTTTCGGTGCGGCGGAGGGGGAAATTGACCCCTCCCATGGACCCTGAATTTAAATAAACTTGCTACGAAGAACTACCAACACTCCCTCCTCCTTCTCCCTCAAAACCATAATAACGTATGATCAGCTTTTACACTGAAATCGAAAAAGAGAGATTCACAGAAATAGATTGAAAATATCACGGTATACAATTCATGCTGCGGATGCGCAAACGTAAATTCCATTATGCTCTATTTTTTCACACTCTAGTCGTTCGATTTCGCTTAAATTTGGATGACAGTTGGAAGAAGATGACTTGATTACCTCACATAAATTTCAACACGATTGTATAATTAATAGCTACTGCGCATGCGCCAATGTAAAATACTTGTAATGACCTTAATTTCCACAGTTTTCATCCGGTTTTGATGAAATTGTCAGCAATGTGCGGTTAAGGTTGTAGATGGTCCTGTAGGTACCTACCTATTTCATTGTTTTCAACTCATCAGTACATTCTGCTCTTGCACAAACGTAAATTACATTGAGTAACATTTTTTCGTTTCTTAATTGACCAATTATTTTTATTTATTTCTTTTATCTTTTTTTTTTTTTTTTTCTTTCTCACTACCGAAGGTACCTAGGGAAGCTTTGTGATCGTGATTGAAGTCGAAAAAATGTGTGTCCTCCAAAATCAAAATTTCCACTTGCTTTTTGCGTTTCAGAGCTTGCTGGTCAATTTCGGCTCCGTATCGGTCTGTCAGATGTCTGACAGTCTGTCTGCCTGTTTATGTGATGTCCGTCTGTATGACTGTCTGTCTCGGGTAAAACCTTGTCACGCCCAAAATTATACCAAGTTTCAGTCCAATTCCGATGAAATTTTCATAGATTGTGCGGGTTAGCTCCTAGACGGTCCCCTATAATTTTCAATGCCGCCAAATCAACAGCAGCCTATGCGCATGCGCAAATATGAATTTCCCATAACGTCGATATCTCATCATCTGTTGGTCCGATTTCGTTCAAACTCAGTAGGTGGTTGGGTATATGTTCCATAAAAACTATCTATGATTTATAGCGCGATTGGTGGAGTAATAACTATAGAGCATGCAAAAAACTAAAATTTATCGACACAGACAAAACTCCGAGACCAATTTTTATGACATTTTCAAGGATTGTGCGGTTTAACTCCTATACGTCACCTATAAATTTCATTGCCGTTGGATTAATAGTGGTCTGTACGCATGCGAAAACATTAATTTCTTATAGAATCGATTTATTTTATTCATTTGATAAGTGCATTGTTCTTCAACTTATTCAATAGATACAACCATGTTACAATATGTGAGGAAGCTATACTGCCCATCCAACTTGGTAGACGTTTACCCTCATGCTTGGGTTGTCCGTTTTTTTTATACGAAGCCTTTGCCTCAATGTAATAGCTTCAGAGGGACAGAGGGAGGCTGTAGTGAAAAAAGATTATTATTATTCACGAAAAGAGTCATTGCCGTTGTAATTATTATTTCCATATGATAAGTCTAACTCGTTCGCTCCCCGATCCCCATTTACAGGAACCCGCTTCGCGGTTATGCAACATTAGCTAACTTCTTAACCGGCTTTAGATGCTGAAATTTGGTTCAAAGCCTTTCTAGAAAGTGAAATATAATTGCAGTACCAGGCGCCGCTTTTACAAAACTCTCTTAACCTCCGCGTTAAGAATAAACTGGACAAGTTACTGAGTGGTTTGGAGCTTACTAGTTACTAATGATGGGATTATGTTGAAATTGCCAGGGAATGCTTAAATTAATCTCTCCCACCTATGCTCTAAATTTGAGCGAGATAGGACCAAGGGGGCGTGAGAAAATGATGGTTGATTGAATTTACGTATGCGCCGAGTGAATTTCTGATTTGGGGACAACGAAACTCATAAGGGACCATCCTCACCCTAACCCGCACATATCATGAAAACTTCTTTTCATTTTTGATGGAATTTGAGCTTGATCGTCTATTTAATAGAACCGCTAGCAGCGCATTAGAAATCGCGCTTAGAAATTCGATGGTTTTTTCTTTTGTTCAAGCCCTCAGTGAAAGCGAACTATTCAACGTACATCGTTGCGGGTGGCTTTAATCGATTCTTTGGGATCAAATTTATTATTGACAAGTAAAACATTATAACTGGTACTTAGAAAGTTTTCGAGATCTTGATTTTTCAATATTTAGCCCTTTATTACAATCCTTTAGGGTTGATAAAAATTGATACCGAGATTCTAGGACCATCTAAACCCCAAATGTGATTTTGAACACAAGTTTCATATAGTTTGGTCTAGCATTTTCGGAGAAAAGCCACGGGCGGCGGACAGATGGATTTTTTTTATTTCGATTTTTGGATTCTGCGCATCTTGAAACGTAAACCAAAAAATTTTCAGAGGGTGTTAACTTGGTCGATTACAAAGGTTCATTATTGAAAATAATGAACCAAAATTCAAATGGTCAACCCCCGTTATTTTTTCCGTAAATCTCAAATAATACATTTTTGTACACGAGCGCAAGCGCGCAACGTGTTACTTCGAATAAGAACCCCCATTTTTAATGCAGATTCGATTTCTACGAAAAATCAGGTACATGAATAAATTACCCATCGCTAAAATTTTTGAACGTGCAGAAAAGGGCGCAGCAATGTGCAATACTGCGCAAAAGTTGTGAAAGAGATTTTTCAAAGTACCATATGCGGTTTTATAACTTACGGCTTATGACTTTCAGGTACCTACTACTTTTTCACGATGAATCATGGGCTGGTATCAGTTTTTCCATATAACGTGCGGTAAGTATGAGTTTTTGATTTGATTCATTCAATCGCATTTTTTCTCTCTTTTCCCTCCTCCTTTGTAATGAAAACTGTAATCTAGGTCTGGTGGGGACCGTGTTTACTACAAAAACTATATGGGTTTTCGTTTTCTGTCTGTGTTCCTTTCCTGTAATTTATAATCTAATAATAAATATGATAAGTATTCCTGATTAAACTTTCCTTCCACAAACAGCTTATTTTCTGTTTACTTATTTTATCTTGAGCGTAAAGGTCATCTCTTCATAAATTTCTACGTAGAATTCGAATCTGCATAAAATATCGGGGTTACCATTTAATGTTACAAAGTTAGTGCGCACTGCACGTTTTACGCATGCACACGTGCACAAATATGGCATATTTGAGATCATCGGAAAGAATACGGGGTTGCCGTTTGAATGTTGATTCAAATCATTTACTAAGGAAGTTAAGGGAAGGGAAGGGGGTGGTCTTGGATATCTGGGACACCCTGTATTTATATGGTAAAGTATTGAATGCCAGGAAGAGTTTCAGAATGCCCAAAGTGAATTCCCATTTGTTTGTATTTGTTTCCCCAGACTCACAGCTCTCAGATTTTTGAACTTTTCGCAAACAGAACACAACATAGGTGATCACTGACGATCCTGACCTGCGACCCGCCCCAATTTTGATGTTTTTCGTCACGATCTTCGACCTTCACGAATTTTCTGCTTTTTCTGTACCTGGTATCAACACGAAGATCGTTTACGACCAGATTTTGGACACCCCACAAGGTACATGCTTTACTCATAATTTGCCTGCTCAATTTTTTTCAATGCCAATCTCAACTAGCTAAATCCACTTAGCACTTTTTTTTTTTTTTTTTTTTTTTTTTTTTTTTTTTTTTTTTTTTTTTTCGCCAGACTCACTTGGCTCAGTTTCTTGAACTTGCCTCACACGTAGAACACAACATTTTATTTTTTATTTTATTTTTATCTTTATTTTATTTTATTTGCCACTTTTTATTATTTTTTAAATTATTATTTATTTGTTTTATTTTTTGAGCCATCACAAAATCCCCGAGAGTAATCCCCAACGAAAACCGAAGATCTGGTATAATTTCTAAGGAATTCCCTTTTAAAGAAGTCGAATATAATACCTATATAGTTCCTTCCTTAGTTTTTCATAACCTACAGTCGTTTCAGTAAGGCGTAGGTAGATATTTTATTTGATGTCGTGATTAATACTTGTGCGAAGCTAAGTGCGTATAGCTTTGAGTTCTGATTTCCTGCCTAATAAAAACCTACATACTTAAATATGCAGGGTGGTCATATTAAAGAGTTGAATGATCGATTGGATGAAGCTAGACAGAGAATGGAGTAGAATGCCTCTCCTTTAAACAATTTTTTTCTCGACTTTTGACCACATTCTCGGAATTAGCATTAAATTTACTCAATTTGTTTGACACCATTCAGACTTATTCATTAAAAAATACATGTTAGTTATTTTAGAAATTGGGGACACATTGAGATAGAAAGATCAGGGTTGCATTCCCTATCAAGCTTCCCCCAATTGTTTATTAAATACGATAAACTGACCACCATGCGTTAGTACAGCCATTTATAGTGTGAACTTGCACCCACTTGTCAATATGTTGAGTGGTGGTGAGGGGAAACCTTATGCCACCTCCAGGCGCCGACGTTGGCTCTATTCGGGAAATATTCACCACTTTAGAATTACTTTAGCCGGGCCACGGAATTTTATTTCATTTATTTTCTTTCAGTAGGTCTACTTCGATAATGATGGTACCACAGGCTCCTTTAACTATCTATGAACCAGAGATCTATCTGAATAATCAGAAATCCTTTGTGTGATAGCTATACTAGAGCCCAGCCTCCGCTGTTAGAAAAAAATTCTTAATGACTTTCTTAAGCTAAAACACAATCATAGGCTTTTCGCCTATCTACTGACTATACGATTATTCAGTGACGGCAAGAGAGTACTGCGTAAGCATCGTTATTCGATGAGAGCAATGGAGGTAAGTATTACTAAAATATTAAATCATGGTTACGTAAGAGACAGCTTTAACTCAATTAGGTTAATATTTGTTGAGAAATTGAGAGGAACGAAAAATGGAGAATTTAGAAGTTCTAAACATATTAGGTAGGTACCTAAAACCACGATTCTGCTAACAATTAACGGACTGGTTTACCGCGGGCTCCACATCACCAATCTGCCATCAATACCTAAACAGATGGACAGATGTAATACTTTCCACTAATCAATAAATTCATATTTGCAGCACCACTAGAAGCACTGAAATGAATAAATTGAGAATTTCGCGCGACCCTACAGTTGATGGGCAAGTAGCGCGATCTTTGACGGTGAATGTAATGTCGTAATGTCACATACTGCTCATGACTGCTTTGCTTTCTTTTCTTCAAACATAAATACCGGCCAGTCTGAACTGCGAAACATATAAAATCGATTACTTAAAGAAGAAGGCGGCGTCGTGTAGGTCTGACTCAACTTGCCTTTTACGAGAATAAATGGGAGGAGGATATTTTCAACTGCAAAACATAACCCGTTCCAAGTTAAATATTTCTTCAGCTGAGGGAGAAACGGTTTTTCTACAGATGTGAAAATTCGCGGCGAAGATTTCTCCTAGTTCTCAGATATAGTTCACATCCATCTCAATCAGACGAATGAGTTTGAAAGTAAACTAGTTGGTCGATCCGTTCAGCTGGTAAGAGGGAGATTATACTCTTTCGCCTCCTCTTCAAAAACAATCAACATGGAATTAGAACATGTCAGGTTATTATGGCAAACACCATTTCCGCACATTGCTCTCCTACAATTTTTATTATGTTTATAAGTTCATATTATGTTTACAACTTCTAAAATCATTAACATGTATTTTTTGATAAATGAGTCTGAATGGTGTTAAACAAATTGAGTCATCTTACTGCTAATTCCGAAAATGTGGTCAAAAGTCGAGAAAAAATTGTTTAAAGGGGAGGAGAGGCATTCCACTCCATTCTCTGTCTAGCTTCATGTTGACAACTCTTCACTGATTGGTCGTAGATTTATAACAGAACCTTAAAACCAGCCAATCCCAATGATAATAATAATAATACAAATTTTGTTGTTTGAAGGAAAAAAGTTTACTAATTAGATGGATACATATAATTTGTTACCAATTGCACATGTAGATCAGTGCTCACGAAGTGAGTTACATGATAGCGCATTTTTGGTTTATTATTTCCAATAATAAGCCTATGTGATCGTCTTGCAAACAATTTTTATAACCCCCCCTCAAACTTTGTCACTTTACGTTTCAAGGTGCATAGAATCCAAATTTGAAATGTCCGTCCGCCGTTCGCCGTCCGCCGTTCGCCGTCCGGGCCACAAAAGGTCTAAGAATTTACTTTAAAAACCCGTTCTTTCGCACATAGACTCCATTTGGGGTCTAGTTGGACCTAACGTTTAACCATCCCGATCGCTTTACTCGCATAGATGTTATGGGCCAAAAACGGGCGAAAAAGTGTCTTTTTCGAGACTTTGAGTGTTAGACTTACGCACGTGCGCACGCCTGGCACGCTTGGCAGGGGGTCACGGTGGGTGGTGAGGGGGGTGAGCGGGGGTGGAGTGAGAGGAGGCGCCGCGGCACCCGAGTAATTTCGGACGCAGAATCGACTGGGAAAGGTCCCAGATGCTTTTGGAATCCAGTGTACCCACTGTTTCAGTTTGATTCCTATAGAAATTAGCTCCGTGGATTGAATGAGACCACTCGGGTGGCTGCGCGATCATCCATTTGCTCCCCATCGGGAGCGCAGCCTGCAACGCGAGAACAAAGGTGGATACTAAAAAAGAGACTGGCGAAAGCCCCAGAGCATGCTGGTTACTATAGCTGGCTATCTGATTCAGAAATAATAAACCATTATGTAATAATTTGCAGCGTGTCTTATAAGGAGATCCGGGTGAAATAGACGCTTCCTGCGTTGAATAGGAGACGAAATGACTTTGGAGTTCAATCAGCTGATCGATGACCTCTCAACCATCTTCAGTATTCTCCCTTGAGCCTCCCTCTCAAATTTCAGCTTCCTGCGTTGAATAGTAGACAAAATAGCTTTGGAGTTCACTCAGCAGATCGATGACCTCTCAACCATCTTCAGTATTCTCCCTTGAGCCTCCCTCTCAAATTTCAGCTTCCTGCTTTGAATAGTAGAAAAAATTGCTTTGGAGTTCACTCAGCTGATTGATGACCTCTCAGTCTTCATCATTCTTTCTTGAGCCTCCCTCTCAAATTTTAGTTTCCTGCGTCGAATAGGAGACAAAATGGCTTTGAAGCTCAATCAGCTGCTCAATGACCTCTCAGTCGTCTTCAGCATTCTCTCATGAGCCTTTTCTCAAATTTCAGCTTCTTGCGTCGAATCGGAGACAAAACTCGGCCCTTCGGGCCTCGCAAGGGGCTCCGCCCCTTGACCCCGCCAGGGGGGCTTCGCCCCCCTGGACCCCCCCGGATGTTATTACTTTGAGCCTGACTGCTAAAATGTAAAAAACATGGAATCATGTTTTAGCTCCTCGCTCTCACTTTATTATAGAAATGATCACGACGATTGAGCTCTTGTGAGATGATGATCTCCTAATAGAAACTCGCAAGTAAACATTCACTTTATAATGGAAATGATCACGACGATTGAGCTCTTGTGAGATGATGATCTCCTAATAGAAACTCGCGAGTAAACATTCACTTTATTATAGAAAGAGGCTAAAGGGGCTACATACGAAATTACAGCTTCCTATAGTGTAAAGTATAGAAATTACCTATTAAAATGATTTAACCACCGCTTCACAAATCAAACCGTTCTCGCAATATTCGGATCACCTGCTATGAATCACATAATCGAAACACCAGCTCAATGAAATCATCAGAAATTAACAAGCGGTTGCAATCATGTTCACAATATCAATAATTGAGAATGATCACCTGTGTGTAAACAATTATTCATATAACCATGCTCATAACTCAGCTTGTTGGCCACGCACTTCGCAGTAGTTAATATAGTATGGTTGGATAAATCGAGAGCTTTCGAACGAATGGTGAACGAATTTTGTGGGATGAAAAACGACGAAGTATCATATCCCTAGCAACGACTCGGTTGTAAGCGGAAATCATCACAATTATTGGCGCTACTTTCATCTCACTTTATAGTCTCACTTTTCGGCGGGGGATCCATCGCTAAAACATTATTCCATGTTAAAATTCGCTAATAAACCTTTGTGTGATAATTATGGATGGGGTGCAATATGTCGACACATAAACTGGTCGACAAACGGGCAAGAAGCCGTGTCGACATCTTTCAACACCAAGGGTTGACCAATGTCGATTTCACAGGCATTGGAAATATGACGACACAAAAATACAGCGACTAGTCGACAACTTTCAACACCCCTTGTTGAAAAAGGTCGTCCAAGTCAACCATGGGGATACGTCGACATATTTACATCGACATCCTTCGTATACCTGACATGTAGGTTAGAATGAAGTGTATAGTTTGGTGGTCTGGATGCTCGCAAGCTCGCATCTCAAAAATACATAACATCAAGTAGTCAATCCCTTAGTAAAAATGCAGATTAGTTGGATGTGTAGATCAGAATGAAGTGTATCGTTTCGTGGTCTCATAACACGATCACATAACAGTTTAGAAACGTAAATATGACTTTTCATTTAATCCTCGGATTGAAAGACCCCATGGGACCAAGGCTGAGGACAGGTAGTGGCCAAACAACCCTTTTGTCGTCGTTTAGCAGTCGACCAGTTTCAAGAGGGGTGTTTTTAGCTCATGTTCAACTCCTGTTGTTGAAATACAGCGAAAAACGGATCTCAAATTTTTCTACATAAATCCGTCGACCAGTTTCAAAGATGTGCGTTATCGACGTTCTTCAACACCTGGTGTGGAAATATGGCGACAGGAGGTGTCGACCAGTTTATGTGTCGACATATTGCCAAGTTCCCATAATTATTTCAGCGATTTTTTAGTAATTGTACAGGGTTATTCTAACAAATTACGAAAATGTACTCAAATGCTCATGCTGTATGACTGGAACTTTTTGATTTTGTAGAGTAGATATTTGAACCTCAACCTTGATTGACTAGAAATCGCGTTGGGATTTAGAATCAGACTCTTTTCGAATCCCAGTAACTTGAATCAATTATAGACGAGAGAACTCAAGCGAAAGAACCTCCAAGCTTGTTGTAACCTCGCGTGTTGTAGGGATGTAAAGTGCATCTCCGACCTTTGTCAAGATAACGACCACTATTCGGTCGCCGGGTCACTAAACCACCCCATTCAGCTGAGCCTAAAAATAAATCCCTTCTACCCTCCATCGATAGGGTAGGAAAGTACATCCCCAAATCCATTTAAAAACACGACAAATTAGTTTATGATTTCTGTATTAGATTGCCCTTCTACGAAGATCACTGGTCTATAATTATTAAGCCCCGTATATACGTACTATATCATCAAAAGTTGGCGGATCTCCCTTCCTAAAGGGTTTGTTACACCTTCACAGCACCAGGATCCCAAATTTAACGCTTTTTTGGAAATGTCGAAATCAATTAGCCTCGGAGGCCCTTCAGCTGATAACAGCGCCTCCGTACCTCGTAATTGTTTTCGAAATGTACCAAAGGAGCTCCATCTAAATTTCAGCACCGTAAGTCGAATAAGAAACCAAATAGGCTCAGGGTCCCTCAGCTGATCAGCTACCTTTCGTGCACTACAATTATATTTTAAGTCTCCCTAAGGAGCACCATTTCAAATTTCAGCTCTGCAGGTTGATTAAGAATGAAATTAGCTTCGCGGGCCCCTTGGCATAACGTGCCTGAGTAAACGATTTGCTTAATAAAATTTTGTGGTGGTCGAGCGAAACGTTGACTGCGACCTCGGTGGAGTAACGATATTGTACGTATGACTGCAATTGTATCTTTGTAGGTACTTAGCCATCCCGCAAGTATTAATGAAGACTTTTCCCATTGTTCAGTCAGCGTTTCTTTTCAAATGCTTGAAAGTCTCCATGGATTATTCCCTCACATATGCGCAGATAACGTCTCAGATCCCCGACTGCTTCATCTTATTGACCATGCTTGGCACGTCCAGCAGCTCCGGAGATATTGATCCATTCCTGCTATATAGGTATGTATGGGAATTTATAATTTTGTGGCGAACGCGAAATGATTAATATGGTTTGATAAACACATTTCCTAATTTTTAACCCTATTAATTTCAATTTGAACATTAAATTATTTGGTTACTTCAATTTTATCCCAAAAGCACCCGATGTTTCATTTTTGAAACCCCAAATGTTTAAGTTGAAAATTCATTACTTCAAGAAAAATAGGTGAGAAATAACTGAGTTTTCATTCATATAAACTTGAAAGGTAACAAACAGAAAAATAAATTAGGTAGGTACAAAAGTGAATAAGAAAAAGGAGCGAAACAAGAAAACTGCCGTCTCACCAGTTCCACGACGGTTTCTGGTGGGAGAGTTTGAGATCCACGAAAGATGCGAATAGGGGAAAGAAGTAAGAGGGGTAGAGATACTTAGGAAAAAAATGAGATGACAGAGAGAGATGCGACAAGACTTCTAGGAAAACTGAAGAAATTCATAAGCATGTTCATTAGTTGTAAAGAAACGTCTGAAAATAGGCAAGGAGACAATAAGCGAACTGATGAGGATAACTACGCACTAAGTGAAGAAAGAAGAAATGGTATCATTATTAGAGGATTTCATTTCTAATAATACATCTAGTGTAAGTAACACTCCACCACATTCTAACTCTTGGGAAAGTAGGATAATACATCTTCCGAAATTGCAAATTGAAAAATTCGATGGCGACATCCTGAAATTTCAAAAGTTTTGGCAAGTATTTACATAAAACATTCAGAATAATTCTGCATTAGCTCCGATAGACAAATTTAACCAGTTGGTAAGTTTATTAACAGATAGAGCAAAATAATGCGTAAATGGAATAACTATAACCAATAAAAATTACACAACACTGTTTGGGGCTCCGCCCCTTGACCCCGCCAGGGGGCTTCGCCCCCCTGGACCGCCCGGTTGCTTTCCACTTGGAGCCTTCGGCTTAAATGCTAATACATGGAACATGTTTCTTCCCGCTAATTCGTAGATGTAAATAAATTTAAAACTACGACATAAATTTTTTACTAATCGAAATTATAACAGAGTACCTAGGTAGGTAATTTTCTGTTACGGGGCGCGTCTACAATTACTATAACCAAGAGTAACTTTTCAACCAAGTGACAATAAAATAAGCGGCATTGTTTACTATATTCTTCTTCTTCTTCTATATTCATTTATAACATAAAATAATATAAAACTTCGACATGAATAGAAGAACAAGTACGAAAGAAATGCGTGATGAATCGAGGGCTTTCCGACAAGTGGAGAACGATTTTTGTCCGGTGAAAACTAAAGAAGTTTTATTTCCCCAGCAACGGCTTGGTTGTACGTGAAAATCAAAAGAAAAAATTTTGTGACACATCCCCGTAACGTTTTTCGCTAGTTAGTCCAAGTTTCATGACACTTCCGCGTAACGATTTCGGGAATTTAGATCGTTGCTAAAGCATGTTCCATGCTAAAATACGGAGACACTCAAGTTTTAATCGACAAACACGCATTGAATTATTTATCAAGCCAACGAATTCGGAAACAGTCTTCGGCAAACATTTGACACTATCGAAAAACATTTAAGGTGTTTACAAATTTGGGTGGAAATGTTGAACAAAAGATTTTGACATTTTCATGTCTTTCATATGGCACATAACAAAAAAATCGTCACGAAAAAAATTGTCCCAAGTGGCCACAACGATGATTATGACCATCAGAAATGACGTTGACCATTCATAGGTAAACACATGAAAATGTCCCAATGCGTTGCAGACTCGTATGCAAGCGTTTATATACACAATATTTGACTCTTACTTTATATGGGAACTAACTGCATTCTATTCTGAAACCATATTACGAAATCATTCCGTTTCCAGTCTACATTAGGCTTCCTCGTATCAATAACATAAAATTATAGATCAGTGAAATTTGTTAAATTATCTTACGATTCCATAGCTGGTTCCTATGGTTGAGGGAAATGGTAAATTAAGATGGAGTATGTTTTTGTGTCCATGATTACATCAAAATTTCAACCTCATATCAAACTAGAGATTGAAAAATACAGAGTAGAAAAAGATTATTACACCTGAAGTACTAATAGAAATTCTACGAAAATCAATAAAAGCTCATGAAAGAGTTTATAATCATTCCAACGCAAGCGGAGAAAATTATCAAAATAAATTTTATAAAACTGAATATATATCCAAAATTTACAAAAAAAGCATTGATGAGAAATGAAAAAACGGACAATTCTCGAAAATGCATATTTTGCAAAAATAATCATTGTTCCGACGAATGTAATATTTATAAAAATGTAGAAGATTGAAAAAAATAGTAAATGGATCTTGCTTTACATGTCTTACAAAATCGCATTCAATAAGAAGCTGCGCAGTTAATAAGCCATGTGTTCACTGTAATGTAAGGAAAAATCGCCATAGGAGTTTATGTCCTACGAAATATAAGAATTTAGAGGCAATCCTTGTGATTACAGGACAAACGCCAGAAGAAGCTTCTAAATTTCTATTACAATCACAAATGGAAATGGGACTAGTTGCAATGAACGAAAAAGTAGCGATGCAAACATTTTCTGCGAACCTACGAAACAGTGCCGAAGAAGAATCATCAATGCAAGTAAGAGGCATAATTCAGGGAGCCAACGAACGTACCTACATCACGATGGAAGTAATAAAACATTTGAAATTACCATGGAATAACAAAGAAGTTCTGTCAGTGTATATTTTTGGAAGAAACACAACCTAACAATTTCACTACCTACGTTTGTTATTGAATTTAAAATAGTACTAGCTGATAGTAAACTGCAAATGTCGTGCCAACAATTACTGGTAGAATGATTAACAGCAACACAGATATTTCCCATTTCAACATTAATCCTAAATATTCTCTATCCGATTCGGATCGGTCAAAACCAATCGACAGGAAATGATTATTACCTAGTATGACATAGTACTGCAAGAAAGAAATAAAATACACCTAGAATTATTACGTTATAAATATAAAAGTAAGATAGGTAATTAGCGGTATACATCCCAAAGAAAAACCAACATCGGATATCGTTAGCTTCCTCACCTACACGACCAAAAATAATAGCGATTCTTGTGATTTAATTCTTGGCTAAAACAAAAATTTACCTTACGAAGATTTGAAAATGAACCGAAATGACTTGAAGAAACTTTGGGAACTTGACTGTCTAGAAAAATAACTGACGCAATAACAGAAGGGGAAGATAACTGGGCGGTACAACAATTCAGTGAGTCAATAAAATTTATAGAAGGTAGATATTATGAATCATAGCCTTGGAAAATTGATCCCTCAAAATTACATCGGGATATAATTTGGCTCTCGGACGGACGATTGAAATCGTTATTGACTCGAGCAAAACATAAATCTTTATTGAAAAATTACGATGCAATATTTAAGGAACAACTAGCAAAAGAAATTATATCGAACAAGTACATCCAAATTCTTCAGAAAATTCAGAGATTCACTAATTGCCTCATCACTCAACAATCACACCTGATAACGCGACAACCAAATTACTGATCCGCCCAATCAAAGGGAGGGTACAGGAGTTTGAACGAATTGATGTACAGAGGACGTATTCTCATGGAACATTTAGGAAGAATTTTGTTACGGAGCCGCACTCATAAATATTTACTATCAGCAGATAATGAAACGGCGTTTTTACAAACTGGTTTACATGAAGCAGATCGTGACGTGACACGCTTTCTTTTGGCTAAAAGACTACTCAAAACCTCTTTCTGAAGAAAATTTACGAACATTCCGATTCAGAAGAGTTGCTTTCGGAATAATAACAAGTGCTTTTCTTTACAATGCAGTAGTTAAACATCATCTTTTGGGTTTTAACAATGAACTTTCTAAGCGAATATTAAGGAACAGTGATGTTGATAATGTTATATTGGGCGTAGATAATGAGGAAGAAGCTTTAGAATATTACAATTATGGAAAATGCATGTTTGATAAAGCACATATGAACTTGAGAGAATGGCCATAAAATACGTCAATCCTTAAAGATTTTGAAAAAACTTATTTAGCCGACATGAAAATATTTGGTATGAAATGGAATGTAGCAAATGACAAAATGACACACTGCAAATTTGTTCATCTCACGAAATGGATAGTGCTCAATTAAAAATGAGAGCAGTTTTCAGTTTTACGTCTTCATTCTTGGGTACGTTTATCCAATTATTCTTCGAGCAAAGTTATTTCTAAGAAAATAATGGGGATTGAACTATTCATGGAATGATCCACTAGATACAAGTCTGGTCTTAACTTGGAATAAAATAAAATTAGAATTGGAAGGTATTCCAAATTTAAAGATACCACGTTTTATTGGTAAACTGAATTCAAATTTCTTAAATCAATAGCACTGTTTACTGATGCTTCAAACAATTCTTATTTAGTAGTCATTTACCTGGTACTCCAAGACAAAGATCAAGTTGTTAGTAGCAAACTACTTTTTGCAAAATCAAGAGTCGCTCCTTTACTGGTAGAATGAAAAAACTGCTAGGAACTGCTAGGAGTAGTTATTGGTACTAGATCGTTACAATACGTGGAAAGAGAGTTAGATTTTGAAATTTCTAATCGCTTTCTATGGACCGACACGAAATGTGTTCTTTATTAGCTAAAATCAGTTAGAGTGCAGTGCAACTTTGTAGAGAATCGTTTACAGAAAATTAAGTGAAATTTTAGTAGCATTCAAATATGTACCTTCTAAAAGAAATCCTGCTGACATTGCATCCAGAAGATTGAATTTAATAAACTAACAAAGTTTTGGTGGGAAGGGCCTGATTGGTTAGGATAATGAGATTAGTTTCAATTGTACGGAAGATGAGTTTGCACTCCAGGAAGAGTTGTAGACGCCGCAATTCGCAACTTTCATTACTGATAGTGACACAACTAAAACCCCCTATGGAATAGGTCAGAGTAAATTTTTAGCGATTTATAAAAAATTTCTCGAGTCACAGCTTACTGTTCTCGTTTTATTAAAAGTTGTACACATTCAAAAACATTATGATACTGGCGGTGATTACCGTGTTGATCAGTCGGTACTCCTTTGCCGGCAGTGAATAATCGTCATCACTAGGTAGGCGAGTGGCCTTATAATCGTATTTTAGCTTAATAATTTGTTTGTTGGAGGCGAAAGAGCTATTACCTGCAAAAAAATAGCTTTACTATCATGTTATACCTGATAAGTATCATGTCATTATCATACTGCAGATAACATCCCTATCATTACAGTATGGTATAAACGATCATATCATTCTCATATCATCACCATCATTTTGGTGCTGTAAGTTAACTGATCAAAATCTTGCAATCGTTTCTTAAATTATTTCTGTTGTTAAGAAACCCATCAAATCGGGCTTTAAACTATGGAAACTCAACCATTGCCTTTCAGATGGTAAATTCCTTACCATCACAGCTTTTAGATAGCTAAAGCCGTATTATAGCTAACCGAAGGTATACGTATTGCTAAGACTTTATGTTGGGAATTTATTGTATTAAAATATATTATGGAACCTGTAGGAAATTAGGCTCAAATACTTTCCTTGGCGTATTTTGAAGGTCATGGGCTCAGCGTCATGGGTTTTGTAGAGTCCACGAATAGACGCGTCTATGACATTGGCAGTTCATCAAACATTTATGATGAGTTGTTTCCAAACCCGACCGTTCAGAAGTACACTCGACGGCTCTTTGTTGCGTTTTCAGGTCGAATGAAATATCGGTAAAATCGATATAATTTGTGCACAGTTAGAAATACATGTAGCCTTCAGTATCATCAGTATCTATCAATACCTAGTTAAAATCTCGAGTCAGCCAAAGAAATAAGATTGCTGAGATGATGTTTCGATTTATTTGTAAACTTTTATTTTCTTAACACCCCTCATACCGGAATGAACAGAAGTAACCTATTGGGACCCATCGATATGTAACTCATTAATATGTGATCAAAAAATGCAAAAATAAATTAGTGGTAGCCTAATCACCAACCAACCTATAAAAACGCTATAAATCATTACACTTGCAATTATTAAGGTTTATTATTTCTGTATTTGATAGGTGACTTCTCTTTGGAGAATATTGGTCTATATTAGCAAACATCATACATATGTAGTAGGTAGGTACCTATATTACGTATTATCAAAATTAGGCTCTTCGCGGCTCCCAAAAGGTTCACACCATCAATGCTCCAAGACCCCACAATGTTACGCTTTTTAGTAAAAGTCAACAAATTTAGAAAAAATTAAAAAACGGTTGATTGAAAAGAAACGAAATTAGCCACAGGAGCCCCACAGCTGATCACTGCGACTTGGTACTTTGTAACTGTACATTATACGTCCCAAAGGAGCTCAATTTCACTTTTCAGCTCCGTAAGTCTAACAAATTAGCCTCAGAGATGCCACAGCTGATCAGAACCCCTCTATATCGAAACAGTTCTCAAGTCAGCCACTTCTTCCCTTCCCCTCCGCCCAGTCCCTCATCTTCATCTCTCCTCTATTTCACCGTCACTGACCCCTCTATATAAAGTGACAGACCGACTGACTGACGTCAGTACTGTTTCGATGGCCTGATGATGTCTTCACATCGAAATGGTAAAGTCCCCGGTACTTGAATCGCTAGTGACGACGGACTCCTCCGAAAGGTATGTAAATGATCATTTTACAATTACTACTTGCGGAAATAACCTTTTAGATTTAATATTAGCATAGATTGATTTTAAAAGTATTCGTTACCTACCGTATTAACATGGATTTGCTTTTGGGCGGGGGGTAGTTTGAAATTCGCGACACCAACACCGACCTTTTGTATAATTTTCTAATCATTTCCGCTTGCAACGGAACCGTTCCCAGGAAAATTTAACACTCCGTCCGTTTTTATCCGGGGGAAATGGTTTACAACTCGTCGGAAAGAGCTCAATTCAGGCAGAAATGTGACCTAAACTGTTCCGAAAATGAAAGCTGATTAGCTACCCGCAAAGTCATTAACGAAGTATAAACTATCCTCGATGTATAATAAGACTTAGTAGTAACCAAGCTATCTTACTTTGTGTTTCATTAACCAAGTGAAAAATGAAGGCGGATTAGAAAGATACTTATTCGAAAGATGAAATTTGATTGAGAGATTCTCTGGAACATTAGGAGACGAATAAAATGACAGGCTCCGTCCTCATCATCAGCTGAGTTACCACATTGACTCAAGCACATTCATTACCCAAAAACAAATATCCACGAGTCGATAGTTTTCCATGAAGTGGAGAAAATCCCCCCCCCCCCCCCCTTATATTTTTTACCGTGTTCTTCAAATAAATAAATAAAAATAATATTTTACGTATGGGCGCTATTTCTCTTTGTCTGCCACCTAATTTCGTAACATTATTCAAATGCAATCTTTGTTATCTCTGGTCGACACACGAATCTGTTTGTTGATTCGTTTGTTTACGGAAGGTATTATAAGGATCTTTGAAATCTGGGACAGTAACTCCTAATGCTCCAGATTGAGTTTACACCTTAATACAATACAGTTAATTTTATAATGAAAATTACGCGTTGGAAACTCCCCGTAATGGGGGATGATAGAAAGTGTGAGGTAGAGGACGCTATCCAGGGCAAAAGGAGCAGACTTCAAGGGATGGAAGACAAAGAGAAACAAAAAACATCTGCCATGTTGGGTGGGCAGTGTACCTTCTTCGCTTAATGTAGCGTACCTATAGAATTAGCGCATGCGCAATGGTTTCTAGGTACAACCAATCGCAACGAAACTCATAAGCGTAGGACACGATGAGAAAAAGAGAAATCAATGTTTCGATAAATTAAGTAACGTCAGATGACGATGGGATTATTATCAGAAGACGATGGGATTTGAAGGGGATAATCAAGGGGTTACCCCCCCCCCCCCACCACATGACGCACGTACAGTGGGGCGAAATGCATTTTTCCTGAACATGACAATGTCACAAGCGATTCATATTGGACATTTTGCGCTGATTTCGAATACACCCTCCTACACCCAAGAAAATACACACCAATATATTTTCTGGCAAAAAAAAAAAAAACTGGAAAAATAACATGTTTTCATCGTGTTTAGCAATACACATCCCTTTAGCACCCCTCAAAAAATTGTTTGTCCAACAGAAATGTGTTGGAAAATTAAATTTGGCGTCTAATGAGACTAACCCTCGCTCTCCAGCTCTGATGAAAGGCTAGAATTTAGCAGCTGTCTATAGCGAATCTTGCACCAAGATATTGAAGAGACAAACAAATTATTTCATCAGCTAATCATAGGAAATTTCATGCTGATCACAATTATTTTGATCGCGATGAAATCCAGGATACTGTATAGAGGCATCAAATGCAAACTTTGGACGGTTTTCGAAAATTTTCGACTTTTTTTTAAACTTTTTTTTAGTTGAGAATAATTTTAATAGAACAACTGCTTTAATTTTAAATAGCTCCGGAATAGGCAAGTCTAGGCAAGATCAGACATCGGGATTTTATAGTACGAACCCCGTGTGAAGTCATGGTATTAGTTTTATATGATATTGTATTAATTCTGTAATATTACAAATAATGAGCTTTTTAAATGTTCCATATTTAGTCAAGCAATCGGTGTCGTCACTCTATATAGACCGAAACGGTATCCAACACAATAAAGTTTATTATTATTATTAATTTTCGTGACCTCTAAACTCGGACCTTTTTCCATCTAAATCTCTCAGGAACTGTGAACCACAGGGAAAATTGTATTACAAAACGTACGGTAACAGTTCATTTAGTTGTAATATGACATCGACACCGGTTCGTAGAAATTGAACAGGATGTCGTGCGGTTCGTATCACAAATTCATGATTCGCCCGTTGGGGCAGGGCAGGGACTGGGACGAGGAAAAACCGCCCCCCAGCACGCGACCTCGGAGTTTACCCCTGAGTCACAGAAGAATCTTTAAAAGACGTCCCGCGGGAAAGCTATTCATGAACTGGGCTGTCGTCATATTTCATTTGGGTTCTGGCGCGGTGTTCAATAATTCAATGAGGACCCCATGGGTTACGCCGCTATCCGGCTTACGGCATATCGAACATTAGAAATTACTAGCGTACTTTGTAGACTGGGAGGTGCTTCCATACAGAACGAAGCGAGTGAGGGATGGAAAGAGCAAATCCCTCAATGAATAAATGATTTTTTTCATTTCTTGCGTTATTTTACAATAAGGTAGTTACAATACTGACTATGGGGAATTTTCATTGTTAGCTTCCTTCCTCACTTATCGCAGGTAGGAAAGCTTTGCGAAAAGTCGAAAAAATTGTAGTCTTCTAAACTCCAAATTTTCACTTACCGATAAAATATAACCCTAAACCCACCTACCCGTCTGAGTAAAATGTATTATTTACTAATAATTTTGTACTGCACGTAAATTTTCTGAATAAAAGAGAATTATACTCCATTAAGCGTATTAAGCGTATTTCGTAGAAATTGAAGTTATTGCTTCCAAACTTTTCTCCATTGAAATCAGCTTTGAGGCATTCTGAAACGATTCCTGGTTTATAATGCCTTTCCAAATGTAATACATGAGTAATATTTAGATATATTATAAGCTATTACTCCTTAGGATTGAAATTAAAAAGTTACAACGCTACACGCACATAAACGCAACCAAAGAAACAAAGGCCTAATTATTGGAAAACGAAACGCTTGCATACGAGTCTGCAACACATTGGGACATTTTATGTCTTTAGTTTAACTTTTGAAGGGACGAATGGAGCACTTCACCGGTACTTTCATCTGGATTGTTTGACCAATAGTACTTCAATCGAAGGCGCCAGCAGTACTCTCGTATATCCTCATGGGTTATGGTCTGGATGAGGTGTTGTAGTGAATTTTAGCCCCTTTCCTAGTAAGTTCGTTTCCTCAGGGCTGAGTGTGCGAGATATATGTATATGTATGTGTCATTTCAGACGATAACTCTCCTTAGGATTGAGATAAAAATTCCGTTCTTGAGCCAAAAAATCAAGCTTTCCAAATGAAAGGATGAGTTCGTTGGCCAGCATTTTTTGAGCACATTAAATAGGTCAAATTTCAAAAAATGTGCTGAAAAAATCACTGAAAATGGCTAAAAATCGTTAAATTGCTATTTTTTTAGCAGAATATTTCTCAAATTAATTTTACCCACTTAGACATTCAAAATGTTTTGTACAAAATCATGCAGAAAAATATACTTAAATTTCATTAAAATTTGATTTAAAAATCGATAAAAATTGTAAAAAATCTTAAAATCCAAAATCTCTTTTTGAATGGCAGATTTTTATTTAGAATACCTACGTTTTTGGCCATAAAATTAATAGTTAACCATGTTTTCCACTCAAAAAGCTCAAATTTCAAAATAATTTAACGTTATACAATGTGATAATTTACGAAAATTTGCTCATTCGATCATCCTGCATTAATGGAACTTTTTTAGGATAATTTTGTGCATAAATTTTAGAATGTTCTATTTTATGATTATAGTCTATTTAACAGTTATAAACCGTAAAATTTATATTTCTTTAGTATAAATATTACTCACAAAAAGTATCTAATGGATGTGAAGTAGAAGTATAAAAAATGTATGCACAAAATTCTGCTGAATAATGAACTTACATTTTATTAAATAGCCAAAAAACTGAAAAAAGTTATAAATTACAAAAACCCACCAATATATTTTCAAGGCTGAATATTATTTAGAAAATAGTTTTTTGACATGAGTCCATGAGTGTACTAAAAGTATACTGAACAAATTCTTTGCACACCAAGTGCTCAAATTTAAAAATAATTCAACGTAAATATAATACGATAATTTAGGAACATTCGCTCATACGACCATGCTACATCACTGGAATTTTTTGTTTAGTTCTTTGTACTTCATTCTACGTGTTACACTGTTTACGTAAGACTGCTGTTTTGCTTACCAGCACTACTGGACTTCCCACCCATCTCTGGCGAAAGATTGACGAAACCGGCCGAGAACGTTTAAGAAGTGGAAAAATCGCGTTGATTACGTTCCCATCGCCCCAACTTAGCAAACTGATGAAAAGGCGGTTCGCCGGTATCGACCTCAAGTCTAGAAGGCTTACATTCAAATGGCCTCTGCACTCGAGAACTAGGAGCTAGGGCTCAATCCGTTGCCATGCCAACGGTTTGCAACGTCCTGGGTTTAGCCGATCATTGATCGGTTTCGGAAAATAAAACAGTGTAAATTCACAGAATCTTACGAACTGGGAGGGAAAGGGCAGCGTCCTCATCACCAGTCAATAAATTGATTGACGCCAATAAATAGGTAGTATCGTAGTATGTTGGTAGTAGGTACTATATACTTACTTTATTGGTAATATACAGGTGCCCCAAAAGTAACCCCCTCCACTTTTTTTGGTTCATTATTTTCAATAATAAACAATTGTAATCAACCAACAAAAACCAAATTTTAACTGCCCTCAAAATGAGGAATTGTCATGCGTTGGAATTTCACACTTCTGACCTCAGATTCGGATTCAGCGTACCATTAAACCCTAACTAGCAATTTTCAGCTCATAATACCGTTTAGTTTGGCCAATAAACGGGTTGGAAGATGACGTGACGTAATGGGGCAAGGAAACAGAGCATAGAACACAAAAAAGAAAAGACTCTTTTCTATGGAAAGCCGCTGAGCTCTACTACGAACTGTGATATCTGATCTGTGATATATTTATATACATCTAGGCGTAGTTTTATTTCACTTTGCTGGTTGTACATAGTAGCTTGTATATATATTATTAACCTGTTTATTTTTACCCACTTATGGGGCTAAACAGTGGTCATCACTGCACCCCTCATTTTGTTCCCTTTCCGAATGCCAGTGGAGTCCATGATGGCGCTCCTTTTCAGTCAAGGATGTCAGCATGGCTCCCCTTAGAATCGTGCCACTTCCAGCGTCCCTTTAGACACCTTGTTCAATGCTGCTAATGACCATTTTGGTTGAGAAGCGGCTTTAACCTTAAAGAAAAAACGAAAAAAACTATTTTTTGATTTTTTTGGTGCAGAGGTTTTCCCCCTGACGGGCGGGAGGCGTGATGTCATCGTGCAAATGAATTTAAAGAGCCGTATTAATGGTCATAATGTAGCACCTTTTTGGAAAGCTCTCGCTCAGATCATTCTGTTGAGCAGATTAAAAATAACCATAAAAATTCCCCATTAGTACGTTTATTTTTCAAGATTCGTGAATTTCAAAAATCAAATTAAAAAAAACCCCATTGCTGATATAGTAATTACATAAAGCCGTCGACCTAAATTATTGAAAACATCACATAGCCATACTATTATTACATCACTTTATATTATTACATCATAAATTATTACTCACTAGGCTACGATCAGGCACCTACAATGATTATTTTAGAGAGAAAAACAAGACATAAATTGCCATTATGTTTACGAAGCGTTATTAATTAGTAACTTGGCGGTATAAATCAGCTTCCTTTGGCACTACAGCGTCTTAGGAATCATGAGATTTTGTGATAAATTGAGAGTTTTCCAACAAGTGGCGAACGATTATCGTGGAACGATAACTAAGGGGCACTTCCCTAGCAACGGAATGGTTGTACGTGGAAATCAACAGAAAACCCAGCACTACTTACGTGTCATATTTGCGTAACGTTTTTTCTTGTCGTTTTCGGAGCGGGGACACATGGATAAAGCACGTGCATGCTGAAAAAAAAAAAATTACTCAGTCATGCAGCATGACTAATAGAGCGAATTTTCAAAGAAAAGTTGTTGATAACATTAAATTAGGCACTCAAATTCTGATCATTTAGGCCAACCATGTCCTGAATAAAACTGAAGGGACAGCCGTTTGACAAGATCGCAATGAAAATTTTAGAACAAGCAGCCGAACTCGAAAATTTGGTCAATTATGAGAATTTTAGAATGCACATGCTTTAGCCATGAGTCTCCGCACCGAAAACCACAGGAAAAACGCTGCAAATCATTACACAATGGTTAATTATTTCTGTATTAGATAGCCCTTCAACGCAGATCATTGGCCTATAATTATTAAACCCCGTACCTATGTAATACATGATAAGAACATGGCTCATCGTGACTCCGAGAAGGGTTCACAGTTTTACAGTTCCAAGACGTAAAGATGTTTAAAAAAACGGGAATATGATACTTGAAGTAATTTACTTTAGCGCATGCGCAGAATGGAGTAATGATTTAAGAAAAATTAAATTGGTAGGGAACAATCTACAGCCTAACCCACAAATTCCCAGAAAATGTAATCAAAATCTGATGAAAACTAAACCTTGTTCCTGGGAGTACACTTTTGCGCTAATAATGGTGCAATTATGTTGAAATTAACATGGAATAATTAAACCATTGTCCCCCAACTATGCATCAAATTTGAGCAGGATTGGAGGACTAGGGCATAACCAAATGAGGCTTGAAAGAATTTACGTTTGCTCAAAGGGAAAACGGAGTAATGTTTTATGAAGTATGGAATTAATAGTGGACCATTTACAGCCTTATCCACACATTCCCTGAAATTTTCATCAAAATCAGATGAAAAACTGTTGAAAGTAAGCTCGCTACTAATGGTAGGATTGTGTTGAAATTGCTAGGGAATGCTCAAATTAGCCTATTCCACCTATCCTCCAAATTTTAGCGAGATCGGGCAACGGGGGCGTGGGAAAATTATGCTTGATGGAATTTACTTTGGCGCATCCGCTGAGTGGAGTATTGATTTGGAAACAAAGAAATTCACAGGGGACCATCTTCACCTTAACCCACACACACCATGAAATTCTCCTAAGAACCGGTTCAATATTGTGGAAATTAAGCTTGTTACAAGGATTTGCGAACATACTCGCACAAATACACACACAGATATATATATATATATATATATATATATAGAGAGAGAGAGAGAGAGAGAGAGAGAGAGAGAGAGAGAGAGAGAGAGAGAGAGAGAGAGAGAGAGAGAGAGAGAGAGAGAGAGAGAGAGAGAGAGAGAGACCACACGAAAGTTGTTCAGAATATGCGAGTGGAAATTTTACCACTGTAACAAAAAACAGCCGTTTGACTTTAGTGGAGGCCACAACATTTAAATCTCTCGAAAGTGAAAACAATGCTTCCACGTACAATCATTCCGTTCCTTGGGAAGTGTAACTCCCTTAATTATCGTTCTAAGATAATCGTTCGCCACTTGTAGGATACCTCTCAATTTATCACAAAATGTTTGTTTCCTTAGCCGCTGTAGTGTCAAAGGAAGCTGATTTATAGCGCCAAGTTACTAATTAATAACGCTTCGTAATCATAATGGCAATTTATGTCTTGTTTTTCTCCCTAAGATAATCATTGTAGGTACCTGATAATAGCCTAGTGATGTAATAATACTATGCAATAATATTATGATGAAATAATATAAATCGATGTAATAATAGTATGGCTATGTGATATTTTCAATCGTTTAAGCCGACGGCTTTAAGCAAAGCAACTGGGGGGTCAGAGGGGGTGGAGCCCTCTTGCGAGGCCCGAAAGGCCGAGTTTCACCAAAAAATCTAGTTTTCACACTTATTTATGAATCTTAAAGATCTGGGAGTGGTTGCAATCGTCTCAGCGCTAATAAATAGTCCAACTGTGACACCTCTATCTCGACTCACATGCCCTATTGTCAAAATTTGGTGAATTATGGGCATTTTCACCTAAAAATCCATTTTTCTCAGCAATAATATCAGCTGATACGATCGTCTTAAAAGGCGATTTTTACTGTTTAACTAGTTGCGATTCATTCGTGCGTTTTTTTTTTTTTTTTTTTTTTTTTTTTTTTGCTTGTCTACGTTCTAGCGGTTAGGGAGAGCGAACGGATGAACGTACAGTGACCCGGGTGGCTTCATTCGATTCTTAGGGATAATATCTGTAAATGTCAACAACAAAAATCACACTTATTTCAAAACTTTCCAGGATCTTGTTTTCTTAATATTTCAGCCCTTAAATTCGACCCTTTAGGTTTGATGAAAAGTGATGCGATAAATGAATCTTGGAAACAACTGGTGCGAGGCTTCACTCTTATTTCCTTGCTTGTATTCATTTTACATGGATGCTATCATGATGGATCACATCTTTGGGAAGTTTTTTTCAAATTACTGCTTTTTTTATTCTAAGAAAGTGCTATAAATTATGTTTTTACATTTATTTAGCTTATTACTGTCCTTAGGGCATCTTCCTGGCCATGATAGGTATCGAATATCATTTGTATCCATAAGAAAAGTAACTCCTGTGAATTTCATCAATATCTTTCGAGCCATTTTGGAGAAAAGGCAAAAAAAGTGTTAAAACGACGTTTTTTCACCTATTCTGATTTTTTTAACCACCTAAAAATGATCATTTTAGGCTGATTTTTCTACAATAGCTATTTGTTAGGTATAGAAACCCAACCCTGGAATTGGAATTTTTTATGTCGTACCGTAAGGTCGCAATCGTGTACACAAGTTACATAAACACATACATACATTTTCATGAAACGCGTAGATATGGGTTCAGGTTGAACAAAATACCCATCCTGGCATGAGTTTCAGACACAGACTCGGTAAAATTGAGTCTGATGACCTGAGTAAACTTTGCTGAGGGTAATTTATTCCCTAATCGACTTACGACGTTGGAATATAAAACAGAGCCTCTCTGGAAGAGGTAGTATATAATTTGCCAACTTGATTGAACCACCCCGACCAGCTGAGTAAGCTTCAAGGTTCATTGCACCTCTAATTATTGTAAACCAAAAAATATTTTTACCTACACGTACTGTAAATTTAGACCTTCGTACGGTGTACTAACCTGACCTATACGATCAGGCTATTGTACGGTAAATTTGGACATAACACTGAAACAGAAATATAACTGGAAAATACAATTCCAAATTATTTGAAAAAATGGCTCATCATTCCTGTTGCTTTATTAAATCCCCCCCAAAAAAATACCTGCGGTTTAAAAATCAAAAAGAATTGTGAAGACTTTCACAATTAGAAACTTAGGTATTATTTATAGATAATAACCAATCCCTATTATTGATTGTCTGATGAACGTTACTGAGTGTTCCTCTTTCATTTACCAAGGCATAGAATGTAGAAAAAAGAAGTTATTCACCTATCATGTTTTTAGCTCCGCAAATCATATTTAAAAGCCATAAATTTTGTTAAGTTTTTCATAACTGGTACCATATTCCAAAGTGGTTTCGATTCTGACCCGTTGGACCGTTGAAACCTATAAAACCTTGGACCAGTTATATAAGTATCCACTGCTTTGTACCTACTCATGTAGTTTTACATTCATACTGCTTGTCAATTAGCTATATTGAAATAGATAATAATAGAACGGATGGATAGACAATGAGTCCGGTTTAGGACATCTCTACTGAAACAGGCCATTAACCCTCATTCGAAGATTTAAACAACCGAGTAAGATAATGCGCTCAACGTTGGAAATCAAAAAGATTTTGCTCTATTTCAGAGCTTAGAGTAATTCGCTATCAGAGGATTCTTGAAGAAATGGAATAAATTTATGTATGATGACTTATGTATTTAACATACACATAAGTTGATAGATACTCACCAATTACACACCCCTGGGAAACAACCCCACTGCAATCACTGCATCCTAGATGTAGTTACGAAAGGTACCTACTGGGCTACTGTGGTGGCAAAATGAAGAAATATGGTGCAACAATTTCACAAACCAAGTTGTTTCCGCTGCCAAGATAAATTCAGACAAAATCTAAATTTCGAAATATCGGATTGCAGTTCTACATTAATGTGGAACTGTTCTGGTTACATATAGTCAAATTCACCTTTTTGTGTTTATGTTTATTGTACTTTTCATAGGAACTAATAATCGCCCCACAAACATTGAGTGCGAGCGAAACATCGTCACCGATTTTTACCCCCCCAATTTTACCCTTTATGGTTGATCAAAGTGATGCTAGGGATGCAATACCAACTAAGGCACATAAGTAATTTGACACCCGAATTTCATAAACTTTGGTCCAGTGAAAAGCTGGGGACGACATTTTTTCCCCAATGTTTTTGTTTTACTCATGTTGGTGCATAAAGCAACAAATTTTAAGGGGGTTAACACTTTTATCTTGGTCAAATACAATGGTTCATTACTGAAAATAATAAACCAGAAACCGGAAGGTCAAATAGGAAATGCCTGCAGACAGGTACAACCAACATCAACTTATTATTTTGTTTCATTCGAGAGAATGTAATTTTTGAAACATTGAAAGAATCATAATAAAAGCAATCAATTAAAATAAAAGGAAACGTTGCCATTTAGGAAATCCTATCATGTAATTTCCTGTATAAACTTGTACAGGACTAAAAACCGTTGTCCTATGATAAAGTCCCTTCTCTAGACCATAATCTAAAGAGTAATTATAATTATAAAATTGGCTCTTGGAAACTGGAGAATCTTGTACAAAAAGGATTAGTTTACAGAAGTTCACCAATAGAATATAATTTTTAATAATGTCAAAATAAAATAAAAAGTAACGGGAAATGTTTTGAGGGAGCCATGAGATTCAGAAAATGGAAAAAGCGAAATTCGCATGTAATCTAGGAAAATCTCGCGTGTCATTGAGGGAGATTTTATTACCCGTCTCAAATGGGAGCCCTGATAAGTGCAGGTGAATGACGGAATAAAAGCATACACACTTACTACTTATGAAGGCACTTACGGAAGGCGTCAGTAAAACAGAGCATACCAACCCGGCACTGAGCGTGACCGAATGAAGACTGACGGCCAAAGGAGAAAACGTATACCTACGTATGGGAAGAAGAAAAAGCTAAATTTAGTGCGAATTAAAGGAGGGATTTTCACTTGGCGGTAGTACGGGACCCATTCAACCGCAATGCTGCAAGGGGAGCAGGTAAATCGGCCTTGGGTCGGCCTCCTCATGTACACAGATTAAAAACCTCTCCGTCAACAATCTGCATCGTTTGTGTGCGACTCGGAAAATATCTATGAGGTGTCTGTTGAGCTCGTAAACACTAGATAAACTCTGATAACGGCTGTCTTTTTTGGTTCAGCTACCCTTCTACGAACTAAATCTTTCGAAGTTGTGGAAATCAATTTCAATGAAGAAAAATGTGATAAGGCGGTTTAAATCGTCAAAGTTCCTGTCATGATTGTATAATAAGTGATTTTTTAAAATTATCATATATATTTATGTCTAATCGTTTAAAATTTGAGTACTTTGAGTGAAAAGAAACTGTTTACTACCAGTTTAGTGGCAAAACAACCTTTTCTAAAAAATGATATTCTGCTATTCGAATGGATTTTTATCGAGAGAGAGAGAGTAAAAGCTTGTTTTTTTTTAAATTAAGTTACATGACAATAGTTTAATGCAAAATGAATGAAGCTTATGCTGCTTAATCTTAGATTGTCGCAGAGAGCTTGCACGGCCTCACATCTCGTATTTTTGTTTGTTTTTTGTGTTTTTCAGTTTTTAACAGCTAATAAAGAATTCAATAACAATTCAGGCACATTTAACAGTACAACAATTAACACATATAATTCACATGCAAAAAGTCTAAGAAGTAAGTTAATTTTAACATGCCAAGTTCAACCAACAATTATACATTAATTTCTACGAGGATACCCTAATTCACAATTTTATAACATTATTTGAATTCAACAATAACAACAAAATATATAAATCTACATTATCTTCTATATATCTCTGAAAGTCTGCCTTCTCTTAATTTTATTAATTAGCTTCCAGAAACTTTTTGTATCATTTACTTTTTCCAAATCTCGGTCAATTCCCTCATAGTACATTCGTTCTTTTTCTTTACATAACTTTTTGTAATCCCAATAAATATTTTGATATTCATATACATTTTCAGAGCTGTAGTGATCCCTACATTTATTCAACCATCTGATGGACTCTTTTCGCAATTTAAAGCAGGAAAAATCAAACCAAGGTTTCTTGAAATTCGTCCCAGCCTTTCCAGCAAGTGTTTTCCAACCATTAGCAGAATTTTTAATTTCGTTAATTACATCTAGGTAAATATCCTCCCCCGAATCATCTCCAGCCCCCCCGATCACAATTCACGCCTCCACAATTCTGGTAGAATATACCTTAGCATTCTGATTTTTCCAATTCAGCCTAGGCAAGAGAGGCGTTACCGCCACACATCCTATGGGCGACACATAGGAAAGCCTCAACACAATGGGTAGGTGTTCGGAAAATAAGTCGGGTACGACTTCAAAGTCTATCACATGATGCATTAACTCCCCGGAAATCGCAGCTAAATCCAAAACTGAAACTCCCCTCGTGCTCATAAATGTCAAGTTATCGACTCTATCCCTCCCAAACCTACCGTTCAACAGTACCATTCCAAGCTCATCAAAAATCTTAACCATTTTTCTCCCTTTGTAGTCGACTATTTTATCCTTTGATGTTCTGTTTAAATCCAACTGACAGAAACCTTCAAAAACCATGTCTGGCAGCGTTTGCAGAGCACCTAGCCTTGAATTTGTGTCTCCCATGCATATGAATAATCCATCCAAGTTACTTTCTAATATTCTTTTTAAGGTTTCAAAATCATCTTCCCATTTGTTGCAATTGAGATACACGGGGACAAGGTAACCTGGTTGATGCTGAAGTTTTAGTTCTAATACATTTTGTCCCACAACATCAGCAAAGCACACCATTCTTCCATGAATGCTTTTCTTAATCCCAAAAAGGCATCCCCCACTAGGTCTACCCAACCTACTATACATTGTGGCAAACTCCCAACACAAAACATAATACTCAAAAAAATCAATCAAACTGGGCTTATTTACTTCTACTACAAATGTTTCATACAATAATATAATATCATACTGGTGAATAAACTTTTTAAAATTGGGCTCATAGATCTTACTTTGTAAACCACAAATATTATACGACAGAATGTTCATTTTCTCCTTGATTCCCGCTATTTCCTCTCCTGCACTCCCGTTCTGGCGTCATGGTTGTTTGTGCCCGCTCCTCACTACCTCCCAACTGGTACTCTGCGTTTCGGTCTGAACGCTACTCCGGAGTAGCTCTACTTGATGTTCCTTCAGTAGACGTTCCATACCATTCAGTCCTGTATCCGTACTTAATCCTTTCTCTTCGTCCCATAAATACATGCCATTGCCAATTTGAAGCGCATTTCCCCTCCACATGGTTTTGATTTGAGGATAATTTTGAGATATTGTTTTCTTTATAGCGGCTAATTTCGATTTACGGGTTCTGGATTTCTTGGACAGATCTCTGGTTATGTAAAACTCCGTCTTTCTCAATACCCTGGTTCTGCCAAGTATCTGAAATACATCTTCCTGCCTCACGAATTCAGCCACAATCAACTTTCTGTCTCCATGTCTCTTCCCAACTGGATAGGCTCTACTTATCATAGGTTTCTCCTCTATTCCTAGAACGGTGGACAGGAAATTCTCAATTACCGCCATATAGTTATTGTTCCGTGAATCCAAACCACCGAACAAAAGATCATTTTTCCTGATCTTGCTGTCCAGTGATTCAACAAGCCGGTGGAGGTGTCCCACCTCCTCCCTCAACTGCTTGTTTTCCTCTTTCAGTGTTGATATTTCTGTGCTGATTGTGGTAGCCAGGTTTGCTAGATCCTCTTTTGTCGTGATTCCTTTTTCTTCGATCACTTCTGAAATACATCGTTTCAATTCTGCGAGCGTAAAAGCCCCTGACGGTGTCATGATATTACCTTCAGCTTTTTTGTTCTTAGGCAAAGGCAATTTATCACTATCTTCGCTTCTTCCTCTTTTGGGGGTTCTACAGTTATCCGTCAA
Organism: Adelphocoris suturalis; assembly: GCA_030762985.1. NCBI lineage: Eukaryota > Metazoa > Arthropoda > Insecta > Hemiptera > Miridae > Adelphocoris > Adelphocoris suturalis. The sequence goes on along the minus strand of CM061047.1, from coordinate 34,748,095 downwards.
CGTTTGCATCAGTTATTCGATTTATTATACATCCACTTCCCGGAACAAAAGCGGTGACGGGTGCGGCGAGTAGACGATCATTTTTCAACCGAGGTGCAGTTTTTATCGATTCTTCAGCAAGAGTTATGAAATTTAAGAACTTTTCCAGCATAATTTTGAGCACACATTTTTTAATGTTTTAGTTCATCGTTATTAACTTCTTTGACTTAGATACTGCTTTAGAAAGTATAACGATTTTTAGCATTTTTAGTGATTTTTTTAGCACATTTTTTGAAAGTTGGCCGATGTAATGTGCTCAAAAATTGCTGGCTAATGAACTGATCATTTCATTTAGAAAAAATTGTTAATGCTCAATGCTTGGAGCCATTGCAATAGCTTTATTTTCTTCGAAAATTCGCCAACAGTATTAATGAAGAACATCATGCACTGTCGTACCCGACATGTATTAAATGAATGTAGGTAGTTGTCTCAAAATAAATTCATTAGAGGGTTCTTAGGAGCAGAACCAAGCATAGGGGGTAACCCTAGAGTGGGGGCAGCCTGCCTGGAGGTAGAAGGGTTATATACGAGTAACTGCCAAGACCTGCTCCAAGGATCATCTACCACTGTTCAAACTCAATGCAGTCTTCTCTCTTAACAAACCTAACTCCACTAGTTTGCAAGATTAATTCTTTCCCTTCCCATTAGTGTATTACATCCGATAGTTCCAAATATAGTTACCTAGTCAGTTCTTGTTCATATTTTTACAATCTTAATAAAAAATTCCTATGGTGCCTACACTGTCTGCAGTTAGTTAGAGCCATGTGGTCCGGCTATTAGGTAGTTAGCCCTACTGTAACCACCAGCAACTAGACCAACAATGTGATATCTGACCATTGGGCTACGGTAAGTTCAGCTAATAGAATAGGGAGCTATGGTGCGTAGAGATCTCACCGCATAGCAAATGTCCATTTAGGGTTTTACTACGAGTAGCTTTGATCCAATAAGGACAAAAAAAGTGCGCCCTAGAGGAGCTCAGAGCTCGAAATCGCGTTCCAACATGGTTATGGGGTTGAGAGCTCCGTGTTCCAACAGATCTTAGAGCGCCCCCAAAGCTGCTCCGGGGGTCCCCCAAGCAGCCCCACAATTTTGACGGGGTCTCATTGAGGGCTCCGACCCCTAGGCATGTGCATTTTGAAATAACCTGCTACCCTTGGGTAAACTATATAGCCGCGTAACCTTCTCTAAACTGTTTTCACTTTTTCTACTACGTTTGTTATCACTTATCACATCGCTCTCTGAAGTGTTCCAACAAAGACGAAAATGGGCGACCTTGGAGCTGACCCCACGGCAACTCTGGAGGAGCCCCGGGGGTCACTCTCGAAGCGTTGTTGGAACAAAGCTAATGGTTCAGACGTAAGCACACTCTCTCCGTCTTACATTTCACGGAAGTCATACTCATTTCGCAAATTTCAATTCCTTCTCACACCAATCATCCACGAAAATAATTCATCTTTTTCGAAAATATTAAATTTACACACATGAAAAATGACAAAAATAATAAATAGGAATGAGGAACTGCCATAATTTATCCTCCCTCAAACCCCACCTATCAGGGTTACTGATCGACAAAATGCAAGCATAATTATAACCTTATTGTGATAACCGGTTTTTCCCCCTCCAATGCTGCATCCTTATTGCCAACAATTTGAGATTTGATCCTAAAACAAACGTAGGTAGCGCCGGGACGGGCGCAGGGATTATCAGCTGTTCTTTCGGTCTTATTTGGGAAGGCGTTTCGACCGATTGCGATCTCAGACAAGCTGACTAGAGGAGAAGAACCGCCACCATCTGCTTGGCAAATCGCGCGTGATTGTTCCTTCAGTTTAATTTGAGAGGTCCGTTCATGTGTCAACCAGCGTTTAGTTGCCAAAAACGTACTGAACTGATACCCTAAGGAAAGTTCTTATTTCGTTGTTCTTAATATAAGAGTTGTTATACGCACTACCACAGTCACACAATATCAGAAAAAATTCCTAGGTACCTTCAAACTAGATTTCTGAAGTAGGTGACTAAAACCGGAAATGGGCATATTCGTAATCATGAGTTTGCTGCAAAATATCACACGACAAGCCCTTAGTATCCAGCCTTATAGAATATCTTTTAAATAATCAATTCTTTTGGCTGAATAAGCTATTGCAATGATTCTAAAATCTTTTTCAAAATTTTCTTCATGGAAATCCATTTTGAGGCATTCTGAAATTATTCCTCGTTGAATCAAAAAAAATATGAGTCCTCGTCTAAAAGCAATGATATTGCTGCAAGAGCTTGTGTGCTGAAACGCGCATTACTACCAAACTGAAAGCCACAACCGCAAAGGCCGCAGATAAGGTAAGTCTCAGGATAACACGAACGTCATGAAAAGCACCGACACAAGAGGTATACGATAGAGTGAATGACAGTGAACATTACATCGCGGATGCCACCTAAGAATCACGGGAAACAACAGTGCCGACACGTCACGGATTTGTGTGAACCGACCGTCATGTGCCGCGTCCGTTTCAATTTATTTTAATTGCATTCATTCTTATCCTGTTGAGAGTATCTGAATCCGCGTTAGACCATTTAAGCCTTTGGTTGCCATTATCCCTCCTATTGTTCGCGATATGTTCTTAGAAACCTCCTGATGATTGATAAGCGAACAATGAATCTAACGATGCTAACATCGCTGAGATAACATTCTTGCTGTTTGGAAACTTGTATAGAGTGCGAAATTTGTAATCTGAAGAGGTACGGTCTTGATTCATTATACTCAACAAAACGAGCTGATGTTCTTAGGACACTTTAAGGTCGAAAAGTCGACTGCTCATTCTGTAGCAGTGTTGCAATACGTCTGATTTATAAATCGACCAATGATTTTCGCAGAAGAGCTTCTAATAAATAGGCAAATAATAAACCTCTCTGTTGAAATTTGCAGTGTTTTAATTCCGCTTCCCCACTACCGAAGGAAGGGAAGCATTACATTCGTGCAAGAAGTCGAAATAACTTTTGGCTTCCAAAATCGAGATTTTCACTGGCTTTTTGCGTTCCAGAGCGTGCTGATTTTTGTTGTGTCTGTGGTAAATCGTTGTCACACCCAGAACGGTCCCCTATAACTGTCGGTCGTTGGATCAATAGTAGCCTGTCCGCATGCGCAAATGTTAATAATCTCAAATCGTTGATTTCTCATCATAAATTGGTCAGATTTCGTTCAAACGTGAAAGGTAGTTGGGTAGGAACATGCCCTATGAATAATGTCGCGATTGATTGAGTAATAATTGTTGAGCATGCGCAAAACTAAAATTATTGACACAGGCAAAACTCCAAGACTAATGACAGATTTTTATGAAATTTTCAGTGATAGCGCGGGTTTAGAGACCAAGATGGTCTCCAATAACCTTCATTGCCATGCGCAAACGAGAAATTTTTATAACGTCGATTTCTCATGATCTTTTCAGTCCGATTTCGTTCAAACTGAGCTGTAATAGGGTAAATGTTCTGGTTGATGCACTATAAGTATATTTTATCATGATTGGTTGAGTAATAACAACTGAACACGCGTAATCCTAGACATTTTTGATTGAGACAAAACTCAGAGACTCATAGACCGATTTTGATTACATTTTCAAGGTTCATGCGTTAACCTCTAGACGATCTCGTACCAATTCCATCGACCTATGTAAACCATAGATGGTGAATGCCGTTGGACTGGTGGTAGGTACGGTATGGGCATGTATAGACATAAACTATATCCCTATTTTGCATATTAGCAAGTCTATACACATATTTTACTGTTCTATTTTGTAATTAATCATTTCGACTCATACTTTGTTCTTCAACTAAGTCTAACCTACTTTCTTTTTATAATAAGCGAATAAGTTATACCGCACACCCAACTTGGCAAACGTTTTAATACAGGAATTATCTTATTGCTGCTGCTTATAAACAAGTTATTACGGTAGGCACTCGTTCATCTATTAGCAAAACTTTGATAAGGGGGTTGTTTGAGAAGAAGTTAATTTTGTAATGGTATATTCACAGTCCGAGCGCTTTCACTCTAAGACCACTTCAGGGATCTAAAAAGGAACAGTCTTGCTTTACGTTGTTTTGGGACAACTACTGGTTTGCTGGTAAATGCAAGTATGTGCCAGTATACAAGGTGGTTAGGTACCTACTTAAACAGGTTATTATTCCGTTATTCTTATAATTTAGCATTACACATCTCAAGTAGTACCACAGCTTACAATTGAAATGAGAAGTAGGTATAGGTAGGTAGTTATGATTATGTGGAATGGCAAAAATTATCGCATTGCCCATTATGTTAAGTAGTTTATGGACCTACTCACCAGTCCAGTATAGGTTTTCTAGTGATGTCTTTTTGTTCATTTCTTCAAATTTGTTTTGACATTTTCAGATATTTGCTTTGGCACATAAACTCGAAAATCGTCCCGAAATGGAGCATGGCGAGAACAACTCGTAACGCATCCGATCCGATAAACAGAGCAATTGTTGCTAAGTTAGTAAGATACCGCGCTAGTTTGTTTAAGGTTTGGAGCTTACATGTTTAAGGAATGATGTTGACAGTTATAACAGTTCCATATGTTCCGTTGCTCTACGACTTCGTCAACTAGGGGTGTGAAAAAAATCGATTTTTCCACTTTTCGATTTAATCGATTTTTTTTGGACAAAAAATCGATTTAAATCTATTAAAATCGTATGAAATTTAACCTCTTTAATAACAGTTATCTGTTATTAAACTCAATCTAAGTAATTCTAAGTGCTCAATTAGATTTTTTAAAGTAATTCTAAAGAGCACTTCATGGGATGCCCATGGATAAACCATGGTATGCCCAGTAACATCTCTACTGTCTAGGCAAATAGGGCAAGGTGAATAAAAAGGCACTCTTCAAAAATGAAAATGTAAAAAATTAATAAATATGTTAATAGGTATAAAAATTTAAAATTCATTTTAAAAAATTGTACCATTCGAAAACATGGAAAAGAGCAAATTACTAATCTAGCTTCCTAGTTGGAACTGGAAAAATATAGAAATATACCTAATAGATAAATTTTGGTTCTTCCATTCGATTAAGACAATTACTTTTTTCATTATTATTATTACATTTTTTCAACCATCATTCGCCCAGCAGAATACGCATAGATTACAGCTAGATAATCACAACATAGTTATCACGCCAAGAGCCTGCTTGCTCTAGAAAGTAGGTAGGTAGGACGTGCGAAGGTACTTACAGATTTTCATAACAAGGATACGTTTGTAACACCTTGTACCACTAGTATTTATCCATTAGTTTAGGAGTTGGATAAACTTCGCGTCATCTCGTTCGATCATGAGTTTTACATCTCGTTTCTTCAACAAATCGTGAGGATTTACGATAAAATGTGGCTTGAAACAGTACCACCCATAAAATCCGATTATTAATCGATGTTTTCCCAAACATCGGTTTTTTCACACCCCTATCGTCAACCATCCTTTCCATTAGAATTGGAGTATAATTAAGTATATGAAGTATGAAGAAGATGGTTTTAATTTCTACTAATGCTAACACAGAGAAACACTATCACCGAAAACATATCGGTCCATGATCCAATTTTTTACTGTTATAGCGACGACAATTCTCATTCCTGAACGACATCTCCATGGAGGCATGTAAATGTCTGGCTGTGTTGCAGACTTGTACGCAATCATTCATGACTTTATACAGTTTAAGAGTTTGTTGAAGTTCATGGTTGCCTTTCATACAAGGTACCTTTCTGTGCGTATAGGTAACTAGGCCTAAACTTGCAGGACGGGGCCCTTACCCTCAGCAGTTGGCAGAGTGATTGGCTGCCACATGTGCGATAGTTTTTCTTCAATAGAGAGATTTTACCTTAAAGATGTCCAGCCTTCGAAGGAACTGACAACATAATGTTTCAATTTTGCGCTTCTCATGACGAGAAATTCTAGTTGACCTTATCGAGAGCAAATCGAATGGACCCGAAGTTCGCCGGTAACTTTTGGTCGCCTTCGGTTCCCCTAGCAACACAAATACTTATATATGTTACGGGAAACCCCCGACTCTGGGTAAAAACTAGCATTTATAGGGAAATTCGCGAATTTGCTATGGGAACTGGAGAATGCACGATATGGAAGCTATGTTTCGAACTAATTTTGCTATCTGCCGGTAAAACTTAGGAGTTACCTACCACCTCAAACGGTACAAGTCCGATGTGACCCGACACCAGTCGGGTCTTTACCAACAGATATCGGTAAAACCTAGGATTTGCGTGTACCGTCAGGAAATACCCGAACTGAACTGATCGGGCTTAACATAGCTTTAAGTAGACGTTAATTGCTTCGACAGTTAATAGTATATATTAGCCGGTTCCTTACTCAGTGTCTAGTTGAGAGAGGTGCTTTGTCAATAATGCCATAAAGTTCTTCGAAAGATGCAAAGAAAAGCATCCGATTGTCCCGGTGCCAAGGGACAAATCAATTTGTCCACGTCACACACCTGGATGTCAAATCTTCATAGCCGACGATATTGTCGCGAAGTTTTTGAAACCGTGCCTTTTGCTTCTTGCAGTTCACGTAAAAATACCTCGTACATTATTGCTTCCGTAACATACGAAGTACCTATTGTCAGTAGTTTCCACGTCAAAAACTGGCTTCATCGTCTCATAAAAGTGATCACGTTCCACCAACATAGTTGACTGTTAACAACAGAATGGATCGCATATATGTGAGTTGGTAGGTACTATAGAACCAGAAAACAGCATTATGGTGATGTCACCAACCAACTAAAAACCAAATAAAGCACGATCTGTTAACAGAAGTTCGTCGAGGTTTTACCGCTGGCATTTGTAAATTCTAGGAGTGACAAAACAAATCTGGGAAAAGCCCGACGGCGAACAACGAAATCGAACCGCAGCGCTTCTTTGGGCTTTTACCATGGCCTTGAGCCAAAACGCGATTTTACCTGTAAATGCTAATTTTTACCCAGGATCAGGGTTTTCCCGAACATAATACACTCAATACGCACACAAAAAATTATAGAAATTTTGAAAAATTGTAAATATTTGAAAATGTTGAAGAAGAAATTTTAAAAATTCGATTTGATTTTTGTTTTGGCTATTTCTTATGTTTTTTTTCTGGTAAGCAGTTCTACAATGGTCTCGGGCGGATCTTAGTTAGGCGGTTTTTTCATTTTTCTACTTCGATTATTCCTCATGTGGTATTTTTTCTTGACGTATCTCTTATTGTATTTCTGCCTACTTCTTTTCTTTCAACGTAGGTACCTTGGAATGAATGAAAAATAGTGTCTTAAGACCATGACTCCCCACCCCACGCTACAATCTTGCTTTCAGTGGGGGGTCTATTTGGTACTTCTTCATATTGAATAATGTATTTCTTATGTTTTGTTCTATAAAACATTTAAAAAATAAATTAAAAAGAAAAATATTAAATGTGCATTTTCAAAATGTGTATCGGAGAAGGCCAGCTCTGTGGTTTTCATGGGGGGAGGGGGGGGGGGGGAATGAGTGTTTTATATTTGCTTGCATTGAAAAAATATGATTATGGGCGTAAAGGTAGCCTGAAGCTCCCTAAATCATTTCTAGACGTTCCTAATTACACTACTTTACAAAATTTAGGGGTGGTCTTACATCTGGCCAGAGCTCTGTTTTCTGAGGTTTGCTTACGTAGATGTATGAGGTGGCCACTCTCAGCGTATAGGCTCAAAATAGCTATTTTGTTGGTCTTTGTATCTGCCGTCTTCATGCCACCTGTCGCCCTTGTTGCCCTTGTCTTGTCAAGCCGGTATTCTCCAAAGATGAGACAAAATAAATTTGGGCTGTTCACGCAGTTTTAACGAGGTTTCAGCACCCTCAAAAACAACGTATACAGCATGAATCGGTGAAGTGTTCCGTCGCAAATGAGGTTTACCAACTTCCCACTATACCAACTCTCTCCGAGCAACAAGGGCGACAGATGAAATGAAGACGGTAGATACAAAGATCAAAAATAGCTATTTTGAGCCTATATAGGCCGAGAGTCACCTCATACCTGTGTAAACAAACCTCAGAAAAAGACACGAGCTTACTATTGTTGTCCTATTCATCCAATCGACTTTAGCAGCCTACATCACAGCTAGATGTAGATATATCTGGTTGGTCTGAGTATGCAGAAATTCCCAAAATATAACAGACAGGATGACCTGACAGTTAAACCCGGTTTCGTCGAAGGTCTTGATTTTCTAATGTCTGACAAAATAAATCGCACCTCCGTTATTCATACCTAAAAACGCGCGGTTTGATCTCATTCGATGCGGGGGAATGTCCTCTGCAAAATGCAGATCCAAAAGAATGTTTCTAAGCCTAATTTTCTATTAATAGCCCATGAAATGTACAGAAAATATGGTAAAAAACTGGGATTTCCCCACACTTTTTGGAAATTTCGCAACGGAGAGTTGGAAGTGGTGCAATACAAAAATTGAGGTGACATTCGGTATCAGCGATAAATTTTACATAATTTAGGTACCTTTGGAAGGCATTTAATCTGGAAGTGTGTTCAATGAAAATTCCTGGAAAGTTCGTGCACAAAAAAAGTGAAACAAGCTATATCATAGAAAAACGAGCAAAATATTATTTTAAAAACGGACCTCGGATTTGGATTTAGCGCATCCGAAACCGACCACCTCCGGCGGGATGAAAGACCACCCCTTAATTGCAAAGATGTGGTACCAACTTTCTCTTCTCCCCTCAAATCTTAATTACGATCACTAGTATGGTTTATATATAGTCCACACTCCACTACAATGTCAGAAGCAGTGCATATAGAATTACAATAGTAATCAAAACTCAACTACAACACCACATCACAATCAAATGCTGTACTTACTATCAAATAGTATCAAAATGCAACCAATCCCCTGACCTAGAGCGACATAAATACCCTTATTACCCTATGTATGATGAGAACAAGCATAAGACTGTATCTACCACATTACACTTGAAAATATCCCTGATATCCCATAGAGGCGAAAGTACTTGTCATGTCAATGAACCATGATGAGGAAAAGCCAATTAATCAAATTTCATCCCCTCAAACCACCCCTACCTTAAATTTTGCAAAGTAAGTAGTGTTATCTTTTTCCAATGTCTAAACAAATCCAAAAAGACTTGACTATATTATTCATTGTGAAAAATGTGGAATCGAGGAATCAGGAATGGTTGGTTATCTTTGGTTTGCTCTCAATAAGGACTTAGGAAATTCTTGTCTTAGAAACGTTCATGTTAACAACAGATGCTTCTCGCATAATTCTCATTGACTGATGAAACTTCAGGAGCATGTTGCAATTACCACCCTAGTGTCAACAGTATATATAACTATACATGGATGAGTTTTTTTTATTCTCTCGACTGAATTTGAGGGTTTTGAACTTTTTTTCGATTTCGCACCCATGTGCGTCATTCTAAAATAAGTAGGCAGCAATCTCAATATTTTTTTCCGGGGCATCCGCAACATTTCGCATCCCAAACAGATCCGACGGTGTCAACGCAGAAAATAGATTCCACATCACACCTGTCTCACATTCTAACTTTCTTCGGCTATTAATAAAATCTTCGCAAATGTAGGTCATTACCTCTTGCGATACGTCAACAGAACATCATACCTACAGAAGTAAATATGACCATTTACACTCTCGTCATTTACTTTATTAGGAAAGTACCATTTAAAATCGTTATACCTACTTATACTGGCAGGCTGAGTCTAATTAGGCAGAAACTAGGGACAAACCGGCGAAAGAAATCAGACTACTTATTTGTGATACCTACCTATTAATTGGGATTCAACCAGGTGTAAAAATTTATTTTATGAAACTTCCAGTCATGGTGCATAACTATATGAGCAAGTTTTCGTAGATGTCGCTTTATAATCAAGTTAAATTATTTGAACATTGAATATGGAAATGGTTAACTACCATATTTCTATACTACCATATATCTGCATGACTGTCTCTTATTTGGGAAGTCGCAATCCAACAGTTGTAGGAACCACTGATCTACAGTCTAAACCTAAACAGCTCTCTCCCTGTAAATTTCATCGATACCTATTATGGGATGAAAACTACTGTGAAGCCATCCTTGTTACAAGGCTTTAAAGTTTGTGTAACAACAGCTAATGATACTATGATCGTATCACGTATCGTACACATACGTAGATGTAAGTACCCAACTTCGGCCACTTTTGGTTTATTCAAATGTAAAAAATCTGAAAACGATAATTTGGATAACATCAGTTCTGATCTACAGGAGGTCATTATAATGATTTTTACGGCATAGCAATTTATGATGCCTCTTCTAAAAAAGAAGTGTGGCCAAAGTTAGGTACCATTGTGCTCCCAACTTCGGCCACCTATAAAAAATGCAATCAACACGAAGAAGTAGTAATTATATTGCATCTTGGGCCGGCAAATAAGTTTTGTACAAAGCTCCTTTGAATTTAAAAATTATAAAAACTATTAACCGACTGTTTTGAAACACCTTTAATAGAGTAAGTAACACTTTAGGAATATCACGGAAAACATTTAAAAAACTGCAGCAATCTCGGTAGAGAAGAGTTGTTACGTAGCTGAGGTTGAAGAAACCGGGACGCTTTTACCAGTAGGTACCAATATTGCTTGAAAACTCGGCGCGTCGCGTCTCAAGTGAGTTCTACTTAGAGCCTTCGGCCAAAATTACAAAACATGACATATATATGCTTTAGCCTAGAACGTCTAGTATCGCTCAGCCATCGGTCCAGGAACGTTATCGATCGGTGATGTTGAATCATCGATGAGGAAGCGTTATGCAAATACTGTTCAGGCACCAATTTTTAAATCAATAAAACGGACGAAACAAAATGTAAAATGGCTATATTCAGAACTCAACGCTAGTGAACAAAATTAAACAAAAAATGCGGAAATTGGTGCAGGCGTTCAAAACTTATGCGGGAACATACCTACAGATGGACAGATTATGCAAATACTGTTCAGGCACCAATTTTTGAATCAATAAAAAAGAACGACACAAATGGTAAAATGGACATCCACCCAGGCCCGGGACAGAGGAACATCGAAAAGCCGCGGTCAGCAAACGACTGAAATGACTCACTGGAAAGTGTCTCCAACTAGAAGAAATCCTAGTCGTAGGACGTTAGGAATTTCAGAATTTTTGCAGAAAAATGACCATTTTTAACCACAGGCGCGGCGGCCTTCCGTTCGGAAGTGTTCGGCAGTTGTCGGACCCATCTACGGCCAAGCTCGGATCAACTCGGGTAATTTCGGCTTCCATGAAGGCCATATGATAAGATAATTTTATATTATCCATGCTCATAAGGGTTTGTTTCCCTTGTGATAAGATAATGTGGCTAAGGGGTGTTCTTGTGTACATTTATATATATTTTAAACCCGTGATTTCTAGTTAGAACTAGATTATCTTCTTTCCTGGATGATCCCCAACACTCAGAAAACACTGGATGGTCGAAGTAAAAAGATCGAGTTCGTGAAATAACAGCAGCTGTAAGGTGAGTTCCAAGTCACAATCACGTGCTTACAAGCCTCGTAATCCCTTGCCAATCTAATCTAAGCTGATAGCCGTTCAGTGAGCTAGTCTGTTGGTTTCACTAACATTGAATTATTAAATCTATAAATGTCCCATCCATCCAAGGAGATGGTATTTCTCTATTAGAATTGATTGATGCCTCAGTAGCTAAGACCTAGGGTGCTCAATTCAGAATTCTTCACTCTCGGTGTCTATTCAAGTGGAAATAATATGTAACCCTTAAATCCTACTCGGTTCATGAATTTTACATAAATAAAACATTTGTTAAAAGGCTTCCACTACTTTCCCAACATAGGTAGGTAGGTACCTATTTCTGTTTTGATGTTCATATAAGTAAGTGTTATTGGTATTTTCGATATTAAACCATTTTAGTGCTTCTGGAGTATGTAGAGATCATAATTTAAGAACGTGAAAATATCATCGAAATCGGATGATAAACTATGGCAGTTCTGATTCTTATGAGAATTTGGTTCACGGATTTGTAGAGGTTACCAACGATAAAATTCATAGGGGATCCCTTAGGGCCAATCCCGCACAATCCTAGAAAAATATCACTAATAATGACGTAGGTAATGAATCATTTCAACATTTCTGATTCAGATTTGAAAAAAAAATCATGTTTCATTTTTACAATATTACTGTGCCAATACATCCCATGTTTCTCTCTCATTGAGTCACCCTATCAAATTCCAACTCCCTAGGTTGTGCAGGGGAGAATTTAGCTCTCAGCTGGTCAGGAGAGAGCCCTTAATTTCAGTCGTCCCATGTCCCATGTCCCACAAAGTCATCCTATCAATTTTCAACTTCCCAAGGATTAGAAGTGAATTTAGCTCACTCAGCTGATCAGGATACAACATCCCATAATTTTCATCGTGTCTTTATGAACCACAGAGTCACCTAGTCAAAACTTCCCAGGGTAAATAGAAAATAATTTAGCTCATGAGGAAAGAGCACATCATTTCAATCGCCTTATTATATCGCAGAAAGTCTTCCTGCCATATTCCAGCTTTATTCACAAGACTTTACGTACAAATGTGAACACAACATAGTTATAATATCAATCTTGAATAACAGCCTTATACTTAGTGGGTTTGTGGCACATCGGGGTTCATCGATCATACCAACTTCCCCCGTGCCACTGGTGGATATTGTGATAATATCTCCTCGGTCGTTATGCATCATTAGACTTCCTTAGAGCACAGTCTCAGTCGCATACCACTTGGTATGTCTTCAATAATGAGCGTTATGGGTGTTAAAAATGTACTTGTGCTAAATATTTCTAAATGAAAATAGATTTCTTTAAGAGAATGGGTAAGTAATGGATTTATAAGTTTGACACAATAAGTTTCTTTCTTTCTTTCATTTTTCAAATTTTGGTGCACTGGCGTCACGCTGGGCAAGGGATAGGATGTTGTCACCTTTGCACCGAATTGATGGGTGGAGTGCCGTCACTTGAGCACTCGCCATTTACGCTAACTGAATCACAATATTCTGTTGTCCAATTGAAGGATTCTGTCTTCAGAAACCAACTGTGATCGGGCAGAAGTTGACCACTACGACGAGTGCCGTAGGATTGGAAACCTTACTATTTTAAAGCTTATTGCATAACCTACTCATTACAAATTTTTTATTTTACTCGTGTGACTCTTTGAGGTGTCTTTCAGTCCTTTCGTTTCCCATTGCTTTTCGTGCTGCCAAGTGTTTTTTATTAACCATTGACGGTAGCTGTTCCAAATGTTCCGTCACACTGTCAACAGATTTCAAACTGCGATTCAAAAGGCTGTGGCCTGAAGTCGAACAAGGTCCAACTGCGAGAGAGTCTGTTGAAACATACCCAAAAAGGTGGCTCTTCTGCAGTCGGACAGAAGCCAACGGTCGAATGCTGTAGGATTGGAAGCCTTAACGCTCTAAATAACCTACTTATTTTTTAAAAAATTGATTTTACTTGTGCGACTTTCATAGTCACACAAAACCCTCAATCCTCTTGTTTCTTATTGGTTTTCATCCTGCCAAGAGTTTATATAAATGGTTGATGACGAATTGTTCTAACAGAGCCGCCAATTGAAAATTTACTGCTCTCTTTCTTTTATGCTCCACCAGAGAGCTCTAAACCAATATTCCTTATAAGAAACTGTTCCATTACTTTTTAATCATCTTATATTCCTCTCACAATTATAAATATTTTTCTCAGTTTCTTATTGATAATATTTCAGTTTGTCCAATTTTTTTATAGTCTCAAGAATTATTACATAACTTAAATGATTAAACCTGATTACATAACTTAGACTCTTAGCCCTTAGGATGTTGGGAAAGTAATTGTTACCACCTCCTCATTATCAAATTACATTGTTATTTTTGAGTCTTCTAATAAAGACCTATCACCATTTATTGCAAATAATTTTAATGATTTTCATGTTTTATTTTCTCGTTATAGTAGTACTCAGATGTTGAAGGCAGGGTTTATAAGGATGCCTAAAAGGTTTTCTCGAAAACAAAGAGTATGTATCTTGAAATATTCAGCTATGGAGTATCCCCAATAACGTAGTTGTTGTGTTTGTCGTTCCCTGCGGTCCAAAGTTGTTGCTTTGTGTTCTCATTAACTTCTATACTGACGAACTTGGAAATATGATTTATTTTGTTAAGGCTTCGCATTGGACTTCTTGCTTTGATGTTTTATACCCTGTGACGTCAAAGGGTATCCACATTAATAAAATCCTGTCATCGTTACTTCTCTTAAATCAATGCTACAGTTAAACATGGATGTACGTTGTACTGGTGTTTTCGTGTTTTATATACCTGCTATTTGTCGGTACGTGTGCTATGCTAGCTCAGTCTTGTTCAAACTGATTCTTCCTTATTGTTTTACTACTTAGCAAAATTTATGTTATTGGTGTCTATCTGATGCATACTATTATTGTTTGGTGAAATAATAATTTATGTATATTAATTTGTCTTAGTCCAAGTTGTAACACTGTTAACATTTTAAATCATAGGTACAGATTTGTCCAAGTCAGCCTCTTCCTCCTCGTTCTTTATTAAAGGTAGGTACTTATCTCCTTTCTAACTCAACTTCTCAAACACTTTACTTAGGTATCTAGAACACTAGATACAACTTTGGTAACTTACACTGCTATTCAGATTTATTATAATGATAATTTTCGTTCAATGTTAGATTTATTTTCTGCTGGGTGGTGTAGCATTTCATTGAGTTTTGTTTTTTTGATTTCAGTTTAATTACTAACAATCATCCAATTATCTGCATTAATGTTAATGATGCCCTTTGAACAGCAACTCTGGCTGTCTGGAAGAAGTTAAACAGCCTGATTCAATCCTTAATAGGACTTACAAAATAATGAACTAGTTCTAAGAGTTGAAACTTGACTTGACATTGATATGTATATTAGTTTGTACTAGGGATGAGTCGTACCGTGCAACCGTTGTGTGAAGTTAGCAGTTGCGAAACATGAATTGTCCAAAACACAACTTACAATTATAACTTTGTTTACTAGTAGGCTTGTGTTATTTTGTTTGTGACAACAGAAGCATTAGACAAAGCTATGTTTTCCAAGTATAAAAGCCTAGAGCCAGTCTTATTTGGAAATACCTTACAGTTACCGACGAAAAACTAAAAAACCAAGTCAGTCTGCTTAACTTGTTTTATTCAGAAAGGAATCAATCCTAGGCAATAAAATTTGCCTATTAATTGATACTTGATAGATAAAAAAATATCAAATTTTGTATTTGCACAAATCAAATTAACTAAAGCCTTGAATGAAAATATAAATCTGAAATTTAGAATTTGTAATAAGAATTAATCTTTAAAATTTATTTAATTTTAATAAGTAACTAAAGTACTAAAGCATTAAAGCTTCATTGGAACAATAACTCCTAATGACAATAAATAGAGATGGAAAATATATTAGTTAATTAGACTAGTAACTTCATTTACGACGGAACGGTAAGCTATTGGTGCCAATATTCATTGCGAGAGGCTATCGATAGACATGCAGTAACAACTTGAATATATTTGAATTTGAATATATTACTAGTTCAAGAGGAAATTTTGTTTTTCACCTACAGGTAAGTTAGGTATTATGCGCCGATGGTATCGGTATCGAGAATCGGGAATCGATTTTTTAGGTATCGGTATCGGGAATCGATAAATTTTGGTATCGACTCATCTCTAGTTTGTACCTTATCTCTTTATCCATCAATACTGCAATTAAATTATTACCATTCGATTCACCCTAACTTTACTATGGTTGATCCCATTTTGTGGAAACTTTTATTGCTACCTTCAGGTTCCAAACTATTAATACCTTCAGGTTCCGCAAAAAAAAGAAAAAACAATTAAAATGCGAACTGACAATCAGGCAGCTATTGAATGGGCGAATAACCTAGGTGTAAACTCAAAAACGAAGCACACCGCATTAAAGGAGCACTTCGTAAGAGAAATAGTCGAAAGAGGGGCCATAAAACTCGAATAATGTCCCACTGAAGAGGTAACAGCCGACTTATTCACAAAACCGCTCGGAGGGCCGAAATTCATCTCATTTCGAGGACAAATCAGCCTTAGCAGTTTAGTGAGGGGGAGTAGGAAGTCACTCTCCAGTGAATTACAAATCACATTTAGAACATTCGGTGATATGATACCTACCTTATTATTGTTACCAAGTGTATTGTTACGTTAGTTTTTGTTCAAGCAATTTATATTTTGAATTAAAAAAAAAAAAACATGAAAGTTTTTCTCAACTACAATCCACTGCGTAATAACAATACAAGACTACCCATTAGGGTTGATCAAAATTGATGCCGATGTTATTGGAACTTCCCCGGCCAGTGTATGATTTTTGAGCCAAATTTCATGAAGTTTGGTCTAGTAATTTCGAGAAAATAAAGCTTCAGACGGGGTATAGATTTTTTTTTTTTTTTTTTTTTTGTATCTTGAAACGTAAATTAATCATTCGAGGGGATTAAAAAATTGTTTTTCTTAGTTGATTACATAGTTTTATTATTTAAAATAATGAACAAAAATTGTTACCTGTAGTTCTCCAAAACTTAAGTATATAACGTTCAAAGTTGATTTATACTCTCAATTTATTCATTTCAGATGATACCAGATGTAGACGTTTTTATTAGCAACTACACTATCGTTGATCCAGAGGTTTACAAATTGTGGGTTGATGGATACACTGGTGAGTAATATGAATTACAATTTTATACAATGCTAATGTTGTTTCAACTTTTACAACTTCATCATCCAAGATTAGCTCCATGAACTATTGATACTGTCCTCCTCCTAGGCTGGAAATATACCTACAATAAGTTAAAATATTTTTATCGTTCATAAGATTATTTAGAAAAAAATACAATAAACCAAAAACAATCATAAAGTGTAGATAGCAGGTCATGTATCTGTGGGAGCCACCCACCCCACTATACACGCACACACACAATGAACCACCTTCCAACGTGATTCATGGTTGAATCTCTATTTACATCTGCAACACTTGCTGATTAAGTTTTGATGTAGTCAGCAATGACGATTGTGGTAGGTCGAAACGATTTTGATTTACTTTAAAATAAGAAGAAACATTTATACTTTTAGCGCGACAACGTGTTATGTAAATTGTATCACCTAATAAATAAGAAGAAACATTCGATAGCACTGTTTAGGCTCAACTCGCTCATGAAATTCTATAGTTATAGCACATGACACAAAACTCGACCAAGTAAGGGATGAGTGTACTCGCCTTGCATCACTAGCATGGGACAGAGTGGCTACTCAGCCTGTTCTTCATGATGGCTCAGCAAATGCTGACATAAAGGCGGAAGGGATTTGGGGAAGTGGGAGAGCAGCATACTTTGACACACGGATAATAAATGCTGACGCCCCTTCCTACCAAACCCAACTAAGGAGCACAGTTTCTGGTTCACTGGCGTGGGAGAAACATAACAAATACAATCAAGCGGTAGATCTCCGTGGATCTTTCTCCCCTCTGATCATTTCCTGCGGTAGAGTTATACACCGGGAGTTTGAACTTATTTCGAGAAGCTTAGAGCTCTCTATAAGAATAAGAGGTTCTAGAAAGAAGGTACGTTGCTGAGGCTTAGAGGATGGAGCACTACTGTCAGGCATATGCGATGAATGATTTCATCATCGATCATTCTGGCAACGAAATTGTTCGCCCTGTATCCTATGTTCCCATCCTATGAAATAAAATGTTAAGAGAAAAACATAATAACAATTACCTATGTTTCAAATATTTTGACTCAAAATGATGTCGAATAGGATTGAGTTAAATACTGAAATCTGACTTGGTTGCCCTAGTGTAAATACTAGTAATGTAAAGCCTAGTAAAGGTGCCTTTGATTTCAGCTGAGGAAGCGGTTGAAGTGGTCCATAAAAACGTGTTCAAAAACGCGGACTGCACTCTGGAGCTGGTGAGGAGCGACGTTTTCGATCACTACAGGACGTACAATTTGCTAGAGAAACTCCTCCACAACCCCCCGAAATTGGCCGAGCAGTTGCACTTCCAGATAGAACCCCTCACCCGCCAGCATCTCATTGAAAAGTAAGATCACTTGTATGTGCAATAGATTACATTTAGTTATGTGGGTAGCGCATGAACATGCATTAAATCAACTTTATGACGTTTTCTCTTAGAAGGCATAATGTTCCTTCCTTGGAAGTTTACAGATTCTGGAGTCGTATCAATTCTATCTTGCTCTTGTCCTTGTACTTTTCAAGAAGCTTCAGACACGGTGTTTAGAAATATTAATGGGCCAATGCCTTGCGTCGTTGGCTCAAGCATGTTAAATTTCTAACTAGAAAATTAAGTAAGTGCTGCTATAGTGGTCCTCTCTAATTTGTGGAACTCCATAATGAAAATATATGGGAAATATAAACTATCATGTAAAGCCGGGTCCACACTTGTATCAAATGTATGTATTGTATCACCATTGCGTAATGAATCACATGTGTAGTGTGCTGGTCCATATGAGGTGGAGGGGGCCTGAAGGTATGCATTATGTGTCTTGGAGGACAGTAGTGATGTGGAGGCACAGGGGGCATATGAGATACCATATGGTGCATTGGAGGACCTCGAGCCATGAAATCGTGATGCATGGGAGGGACGTCATAGCGGTGGTCTCTGTACGGCATGACAGGCAGTGGCCCATACTTAGAGAGTACTTTGAATCTTTTGGCTCGAGAGGGATTTAATTAATTATTGTTTCGTATGATTTCGGGTCCTATTTCGACCGCGCCACTGTAACGGGCTAAAAATATTTGCTACCTCGACAGGAGTTCGAACTCGCGTCGTCACAACTACGAGAAATTATTATTAATTTCCCGGAGTTGCAACGCTCTAATGACCAGAGCTAAGAGGCCAGGGGTGACCAAACCTCTGCGACTGTGAGAGTTATTTTCCTGGAGCGTAACACATGCAACGCCCTCCACACAAACCAACCGATCAAGTGTATCTGTATCAATAGGATGCAACGATGAAAAGATCGGCGAAATAAAGAGAAATAAGGCCGCAGTGCGTTCATCGCGTCGGAGCATCCACACTACTCTCGACCCATTTTGTGTTTCATTCCTTTGATGTGACGAAGAAAAACTGCCAACTGGCTGATCAGGCCCATTGTGTATCTTTATAAATGAAAAGATCCAGGGCGTTGCTTACTATTTGATACGTAACGGTGATACGATACGGACATTTGAACAAGTGTGGACCCGGTTTTAGCCTACGTTTCCCATTCATTTCAGTATGTCTGGGGGTCTGAGGTTACATGATTCTCGAAACACTTTTGTATGTTACTCTCTTATAGTTAGTTATATTCTTTAGCAATAGCTGACCATACTCGAGCAGATATCTACGAGAAATCCCATGTGTCATATCCCATCCACCAGATCTGCTACAGCAGATGAGATCTGTTGTCGTTCCTTAATGTAGGAAACCATTCGGCCAACTTTTCTTGAGTTGTCCTTCATTTCCCAAACATTTCCGAAACCTGAAGCTCAGTCTTAAGCTGGCCATTCACGAGCAGATCGCACCTGCTAGACTTCATGTCAAAGACATCGTTCTGCAAGTCTTGTCCCATCTCTCATTGCTTTTTGCCTACAAACGCTCAACTCTGTCTCATAGATATCACTCCAAATCGCCATATCTGTCGCAGATATCTGCTCGTGTATGACCACCTATAGTGGAAAATCCAGAAAAATAAATATTTTTTCATTTCAGATATTATGCCTTCGATGATAATGTCATCCGTGAAATACTGGGCAAAAAATTAAGCTCGAGATATAGAAAAGACTTGGACGAAGTCAGCGAGAAAACTGGAGTTTGCCTTAAATCTTGCAGGTGACCACTGATATTACAATCTTATATTCCAGTAAATAGATACTGTCTTGCCCTTTAGATAAAAATCAATAACTTTATAGTCTCATAATATAAACTCTGCTTCTGCATGATTTAAATGTATTTATTCTTAATTACATACCTAGATATTATTTAGCAAATATGATAAGAAAAGGAACCTATTGCAACGGGTTGCAAAATTATCGTACCAACTATTTTGAAAATGTCTTCCATGGAACAGTTTAGAGGCATCCTGAATGGACCACTTGATATTAATCATACGTATTTAGGTGCACGTTTCGTTCCTGTAAATATCTGCTTTAAAAAAACGTTACAAAAGAAATATTTATGAGTTCAGAAAACAGTATTCAAATTTTCAAAAATATGTTAAAAAATAAATAAATAAATCTGTAAACACTGGGTAACAAAAACGTTTAGATAATATTAAGTAGTAGAATATTGCTTAGAAAAGGTTTGTAGACCTTAAATAATTTATTTCTGTTAGGAAAATTTATTAAAAATTGTGCTCAAATTTCAATAAAATCACTAAAAATACAAAATAGGTTCAACATGCTAAAACCGGTTTTATTAACAGAATATTCATGAAACTGTTTAGTATAAAATTGAGCGTTAAAACTCAATGGGACATCTAGGATACAATAACGAAATATGGAATATATATATAGGTATATATATATATATATATATATATATATATTTTTTTTAAGTGTGAGTCTGTATAGGTTAAGTACGATTTTAAAGTACCTTTTCCATTCACTTGCTCAAAGTAGCGTATCGAACTGAAATCCTTCAAATCGGTTCAAACTTCCAGGAATTAGTTTATTAATTTCTTTTATAATGGATGTGTTGTATTTAAAGTTATTTGACGTATGTTGTCTTGCGTGTTTATTGTTGACTAATGTTGTCTTTGCATTGTATAATATTGACAGGAGACAGTTTGACAACGTTAAGAGAATTTTCAAAGCTGTCGAAGATTTACAAGGATCCGTCCTTCAGAACATTCGAAGCCTATTCCTATTGCCAGAGGAATTAGCGAAGTAAGTATTTCGATTGAAACCTACCACTACCAAGGATAAATTATTATTCATAAAAATATATTTTCTCGACCTCAGCGGTTCCTCTAAATATAATGTCTAATTAGACATGGAGGTTTAAAGTATGTATGTACCTAAACAAAATATTGTTGGGTAATTTACGAAATACAAATCGAGTTAAATGTAAGTACAAAATGAAAGTGTTCAAGTTTGAATTGCTGAGTTCGACCAGCTTATGTCATGGGCCACACCAACCAGTGCCCACAACCAGTGGGTACCTGGGTAGGATGAGAACAACAACTACTGGACGGGGAGTTGAATGTAGGTGATAACTGGTCGATTTCCTTGATATCGAAATCCAACGAAAATTGGGTCAACCAGGCCCCGTGTCGCCGAAAGTGCAAGGATTTCAAAATCTAAAGGAAAAAATTGTGGAAATAGATTAGTTGATGTGTATGGTTTGGTGGTCTTGATGCTCGCAATCTCCTATCTCAAAATTACTACATCAAGTAGTCAATCCCTTAGTAAAAATTCTTTGTTGGACATACCGCCAGGTTCGCTGCGATTGTAATTCGAATCCGGCCTGCCCCCATTTTCCAGTGATTCCATGCCGACCAGATTGGATTCAGAATCCATTCGGTGGAGTCAAGTCGGTGGCTTAAATCAAGTCAGGTTTGGTTGCAGTATCGTCGCCACCTTCAAACAAAGAAGATGAGTTTAGACTGGCAAGCTCGTCAAGTAAGTTTAAGCTAAGGCGCAACTTGAGCTGCTTGACGCAGGTGGGACAGTGCAATGCAGCAGAAGAAAAATGCACACAGTTGTAACCCCATATTGGAACACAGTTTCATGGTGCAGATCGACGACAGCAGCCTAGTTTGGAAAATGGAAGAATACTTGCTGAATTTGTTTATCTCTGACTCAGATACCAAGTTTAAAACTTTATTACTTTAAAGAAGTTGAGGAAGGTGAAACTGTGGAAAAGCGAGTAGGTACCTTGAAAAAAGAAGTCCCCACAGGGCATTTTTATTGACAAAAGAACTGTCTAGTAAACGATTCATGAGCTATTCTCGTGAGAATCGTGCAGAGTTCGAAGTAACTATATAATTTAGTCCAGGGGATTCAATGCACAAAAACCTTGCTTCAGGAGTAGGACGTACGACCTGAACGACTTGAAAACTGTGCCATCTCCACAAGTGTGGTGCATCCCTGTGCACTACTGCGCCTGAATATGCGCCCTCTCATTCGAAAACGTGATTAAACAAAAATTGTCTTGTCCTGCCCTGCTCTGCATTGGCTGCATCTCGATGTGCGCCGAGTCGAAGTCAAGTACCATCACAGTGTCGCCTGAATCTTTCACAACACTATAGACTTGTCATCCACATTCAAGAAGACAAAATGTGAATAAAACTCGTACTGTAGCAAAATAGAAGAGTTCCAGTCAACTAGCTCAACTCAGAAGGAGTGGATCTACAAATAACTTTTATGGAGGGAGAGAGTTACCTAGGGAGGTTCAGAAGAATACCCAAAGCTCTTCATTTCTAGTTTGGGCTTCCTGGTCCATTCGCTACCTACCTACTTTCTAGCATGTAGGTACTTGAATGTCAAATAGTTAATACGTATAAATTATACGTACAATAATAAATACATGTTGTTTTGGTCTCCAGACGATATGGCGCTGTCGTTTTCATGGCCTGTCTCCGATTCGAAACGAATAAACGAAAACTACTCTATTTGACTTTCAACGACTTTTACGAATGTGCGTCTTCAGTGATGCACCATTGGACCTACCCTAGTGGGACTTGGGATCACGATGACATCGACCTCGACAGGGAATTCCTCCTGGAACTAAGGGAAATCCGCTCCCTCATGGAAAAAGAAAAGGAATTGAAACAGTAAGTACCATCTGATAAGCAGTTCAAATAACAATACTCGTAGCGGCCCCTACACAGTCAGTAACAATGTCATTATCTTAGAAGTAATACATGTTGTATCGCGTAGTCGGCATAACATCACGCAAAGATAACTTCATTTTAAGAGTAGGTACTGGCTCTCCCTCTAAAGTGGCGTGTAACAACTTTTATCGATTTCCAAAATTTGTCGAAGAAAGTAAAAAACCTGTGATAAACATTTACTATTAAATCAAATTTTGTTGATTAAGGGAGTGAACGCGGTTGTCGATACTTTAACGATTTTGGACTTGAAAAGCAGGAACCTACTTGAGTGGTTGCATTCTTTGTAGACATTCGCATGTACATTAAGTACAACAAAGTTATATCTATCAACATGAAAAGATTCAGACAAGTAAGTTTGTATTTATGTAACAACGTTATATTAAAAGTGGTCAGTTCAATAACAAATTGAGTAGCTTGGTTCTTTGTACCCACCTACTCTGATTTCCGATTTGATAAACTAGGGAAGGCGCTCAAAGCGAACTATTTAAGTGGTAATGAAATTATTATTGAGCGCGTAGGAGCCGCTTAAAACTGTGTGAAATTTTGGAGCTGGCATAGTTGTTTGGGAATATAGCGTGTTTCTAATTTTTCAGTTTGGTTTGCTCAAAGATAAGATCTCAAATGTTGGACAAAGCATATCACGAGCTGGAATTTAATTTCCGGACTTATTCACGATCTCTCCTCACCATTGGTTGCAACCTTCATCGAAATCGTGACTTGAAGTAAATAATTTTATATTCAAAAACCGTTTTCTAATTTATAGTTTTGCTGCTCTATGTAATAACATCTTATTACTTTATCTGTGATTTTGAACTGGATCGAGATTGATCCCAAAACACTATTACATTTCAGGGATCTCTTTATTGATTTAGTGGAAAAATGCATTGAGCCCTGGAAGCAGGTGAATTGGACTCAAAACGATCTCAAAACATTCCTCAGTGCTTATAAATCTGGAGCACTACAGCTGGACACCCTGAGGTACGTGCATACATTTATAGGCATATTCATGCTGAGCAAACAGGATTTGCGGATGTTCAGTTCGTTAAGTTTATCAACCGACCTTCGATGGCACGCCATCACACAATGTCTTATGGATGTAGACCATAAAACATAAAACGTTTAGTTTACCATGATTGATGAGCACGAAGCAAAGTGTTGTAGATACACTTACAACATACCCAATTGGATTGTGTGCCTGATGATGCTCATAATCTGAGAGAAGAGCTTTGTACTTGAATGTATAATCAGTGGTAAGCTAAAGGTTTTATTGTTTTGTGTTCTAAACCCATGACCCATAAGATAGTGTTTGCAGCTTTGCAGACATTTTTAAATTTTATTATTAGGTATTTTTAATAAAAATTCAGCCTCCGAATAACTAAAAATCAGTAATTCAATACATAGTTTAAACTAAACCGATTTTCAATA
Organism: Adelphocoris suturalis; assembly: GCA_030762985.1. NCBI lineage: Eukaryota > Metazoa > Arthropoda > Insecta > Hemiptera > Miridae > Adelphocoris > Adelphocoris suturalis. Next base: position 34,723,681 of record CM061047.1, on the reverse strand, counting down.
TTTTCCGTACAATGGCGCAAATGTTATCAAAGAGAAATATTTATTCAAGATAAAAATGTGAATTCTTCATCACTTTGAACTGTATTACGTTAAATGGAAACATGATCGCGATCTGCGATCATGTGTTGAACTGATACTGCTGAGCAATCAGATGACCCAGACAGTTGTTTCTAGAATTGGGACAGAGGGGGGGGGGGGGGCAGGTTAGTTCTGCAGAGTCCATTTTGCAATCTTGTTAATGTTACCGAAACTTTTTGCCTGTTTTTCCGTAATACTATGGAACCGGCACATAATTTTAGCTTCAACAATTAATAACCTTATAACTTAATAACCTTATTCTAGAATAAGTATGTAATTCAGCAGTCCAGGCCAATGAGTGTTACCGCGTATTCATTTGATATTTTTAAATGAGAGTGCCTAGGCAAAACTCGAAGGGTCCTTACGACAAAACTTGGAAACACCCTTGATTGACAGAAATTCTGAATAAGCCCAAAATGCATTCAACAAAGTCTCAGAGCGAGTCACTATGTAGAATCGATTATTTACAGAAACTCCGTGGAATTATAGTTTCAGCATGGTTATATTCTCAGTCTTTGCATCATTTTTGGCAGCACTGTTGTGATTAAACTAACCCCCTCTCTCAACTATTTCGAAATACCCATACCAATTATTTTATTTTCACTGCACTAATGGATGACTTTTAACCTTAATGTAACATTTTTGGCTGTGTAGTATCAGATTCTTTGGTTGTAATGCACACTTCGGTTTTCATGAGAGCTTTATTAATCAAGCAGTGAGAAGTTTAGAACTCTGTAATACTAGCCTATAGTCAGCTGAGGCTGTCTTAGCCCAGATTCTCTCAACAACGAAAACAGCCCTAAAGAAGCGAAATCGATCGATTAATGAAAGTGTGAGGATCCCTATCTAAGTGTATGTTTCATGATTTCTCTATAATTTATATACCTTGATAAACTGTGCTCACCTACGCAAGTAGTTTGTTTTTCAAGAGTTTTCACCATGCATTCCCTTCCATCAGACTGGGACCCCTTCCCCTTGCCATTTGTGATACTAGGTACCAACTACCTGCCGAATATTAGCAAATTCTTGAAAATATTCGACCGTAAGTACTATATTAGTCTCAACATTCTCATAATGGAATTTGCTTTTTTCAAAAATAATAGTAGAAGTAGGTTTTGCAAACGCACGGGTGGGTATTTCTCATTCGTTTTCACTTGTAACATTGAAGTTGGGACAACGATTCCTGTCAGATCTTGGTCGAGGCACCAGCGATAATGCCATACCTTCAAAATCATGAGCATCCTTCTCGTATCACCAAGAATTGAGTATTGTAGTGGCCACATAGATAGTTTTGTTGAGAAAGGTCGATGTGAAGTAGATACAGAATCAAGGAAATAATTGAAGGGTTGGAGCCATATGGTACCTATTTGCACCCTTGCTCTCTTTCTCAACCAATAAAAAACGAGGTAATTCCACAGAGTCTCGATAACACCACACAAATCAGGGTGTCTCGTAGCTCTCTGAAAAAGTCAGTAGATTGAGAAAAAATCAATGAGCGCATTTTGTAAATGGCAATTTCCGAAATCTCTTCCGAGTTTGAGGTTATATAGTCTAATGAGCCCTAAGAATACCGATACCAACTGCACTTCCCCAAGATGAGTATTTTTTCTCCCATGGATTTTTTTTTTTTTTTTTTTTTTTTTTTTTTTTTTTTTTTTTTTTTTTTTTTTTTAGTTTAGTGCGGTGGCGACGTCACACTGGGCAGGGAGGTGTGCTTTGATGTCACTACTTCACTTAACTCATAAAAATAAAAGTACTCATCACAGGAGAGTGCGGTTAATGTTCCTAGGATAAATTCTTCTTCCATTTAAAAATACTAAAAGTATCTACTTTTTTCGCACACGTGGGTAACGCTTATCTCAAAGACATGGTGCATGTTTTCCACAAGTCTATAGGGGATATCTGGCAGTGGTTTGTGGCTTTGAAAGACTAGTAGCTTCTTTGGCAAGTCCATCTACGATTTCATTTCCAGCCATCCCCCTATAGCCCTTTATCTAGCTGTAATCAAGTTGCCAGACGTTTGCACAAATAATGGGTGTGCTGTGTGAACCACCCACCCAAGCCAAGCATTGCTTGTAATCAGTTTCTGTTTGTTTGCGGAGTTGATCCGCCTGCTGTTGGTTTCATCAAAGGGATACGTTGATGAAAACGTGCTCTCTTCTCGAAGGCCTAGGTCAGTCCTAGCCTCCACATCATCTTCGGCCTACTCAGCAAGCAGTTGCCAAGCCCAGAAATGAAAACTCCAACATCTTGCATCTTCTCCTTCAGCGCTTCTTTCCATGTTCAGATAAAAATGCAAGCGATACAGCACCTGTATTAATGCGGTTTTCTTGGTCGCCAAATACTTGAGACTAACCGTTTGTCTGACAGTGAACAGGCCTTGTATATAGCATCCTTCTTTCCATGTTCGTCTGATTGTTTAATAATTTGAAAGCTCGCTCAGCCAGCGTATCTTAACGCTAATAATGGGATGGTGCAGGCAGTGACTCAAAGTTAATATGTGACTAAGTTTGGTCAATATCAATGTGAATTCCAAAGATATCATTTGCGTAGTTACACAGGGAGAATGAAGAAAATTGTGTTCCCAAAACTTATTTTCCCTGCGAGTTAATGTAATGTGTTTAGTAGGTAGGTACTTGACTATCTCATGTACGGGTCATCTGGATGCTGGTGGATAACATAAACCCGGAGTATCTTACACTTACTACTACAAAATGCTCTCTAGAAATCAGAGTTCCTCAATCAAAAAACCAACACATTATTAAAGTCGATTATTTATTGATGCCATATCATTTCAAATAAACAATCAATAATAAAAAAAAGTCGTTTTTTCATGTTCTAAAAGTTTCTTTCATTCCAGGGACGCCGATGTGCGGCAGGCATGGGAAAGGTACATGACCGTCTTGACCTGCTGTCTTCTCAGGATGTACCACAATTGAGCTTAAATCCCATGTACCTTCGAATTTGTGCAATGTGAACCCATCTGTGTACCTGTACTTAATTTTAAATTACTGTTATGCGTACTTCTAAGAATATTTGTATATGTATTTTACTTTCCTACTATGCTATTGATGTACTTAATTTGTCAAACATGGTCTCTTTAAAGCTTTTGAAATATTTGAATAAAATGTGTACTTTCTTTCGAAAAAATGATTTTATTAAACCTTAATTACTTATTAAAAATGTGGGGCATGAAGGGGTTTAAAAACATGAAGCAACAGGGATGCTGAATTCAATTTTTTTCTTTTATTTCTCACTAGAATGACACAACTTTATTCTAGTAAATTGTATAACACTCAATAATCTATAATCCAATTGTTATAAACTTCTATAAACGATCAACTATCCAAAACCATCAAAATTTATTCGCAGTTTTGTTAGTTAGGCCAGATTATGTGTTCCACACACAATCTGCTAGCAATTAAAGGCTAATCTATAAAAATCTAAAACTTTATACTAATGAAATATTATATACATCAACGCTTTTGTCTTGTTCTCCGTTTTGACCCTTTCCTCTTCATTTGTTTTTCAGTTTGCTCTGTTCGAAATGTTATCCCCTTAAAACAAAGTAAATTGTTAGATAACACAATTTAGAACCAATTAGTGTATTCTTTGGTTAAAAAAATTCATTAAATATAATTAAATGAAAAATAATTCAGGGGGGGGGGGGGGGTTCCGTAACGAGATTGAGACAAAAGTGGACTAACTAACCTAGCCTGTTGTTAAAACGGGCAAAACTGGTTACTAAACTAAACAAGATTACTTAGTTCCAGGCTTTACCACCAGGGCAAACATTTATGGCAGCGAAATAAACAGAAGTACCATTTACAGACATCCCCCCCCCCCCCCCCCCCCTCGTTGTTTCCTAGTCTTCATTCTCTGTCTTTCCCTGAACGCGCTGCACAGCCTTACCTTTTTTTCTTTCTTTTAATGAATCATATGCCAGTGAATTAAAAATAAAAGAACTAAAGTAAAATCAATAACCATTTTTTCACTTTCTGCGAATGAATTTTCCGCCATACTATTTAGTGTAAGTGTACATTTTTGAATCTCAAAGCACATTGGATTAGCAGGCCAGACTATGGTCTGGAGGTGGCAGGTTAAGATAGGGTCTACTGTATTTTCACTGCTACAATAAGGACCCCTAAAACTCATAGATTAAATCTATATTCAATTCTTGAACGATAAAAATATAAGTCTATGAACTACAGAGTGATATAGGACAAGTTAACACCTAACCTAATCTAGTAAATGGGTGATTCTCAGTAGAAGGGCAAATTTCATGAAATTAGTACGATACCACTACGATTTGAGTGCTGGAATGAATCTGGTTTTTCTCGGTCATCCTACATCATCTAGGTGTAATCATCATATATTGTGTTCAAGTTCCTAGTTACAATGTTTGTAAATATTCATAATTTCTTATTCACAATTTCAAATGAAATTTGAATAGCATTTCAAATGGAATAAAGCCTAAAATTGAACAGGATTTCAAATGGAATAAAGCCTACAATTCTTCGGCTTTCGTTATTACAATTTATTCCATTTGATTAAAAAAAACTACTATGGACAAATACATTCGTCCCGAGCGGCTCTCAACTGATCCATCCTCGAGTTGTGCTCAAGAGGACTATCTGCTCTGGAAGCATACGTTCAATTTCCTAGACGAGATGAATACTGAGACAAAACCAGTCTAGAACATGGTGAGATAATGCCGCCAAATTGATGCCCTTGTAAACTGTATGAAGGGACTGGAGGAAAACAGTTGAGAGGGGAAGGGCTCAAAAATAGTGGCTGTATGATGTGGGGGAAATCTTTGGGGATCAATGTTCATCAAAGAAGTAACATTTCCAAGTCAGAGGAGATCGGAAACTCTGTGGTTGAATATCAATCTAGCAAGGACCATATAGCCCTTGCCCCAAATGAGTCAGAGTTGGTCCACACTAAAATAAATTAAGAGAAGACAAAACATACCCCCATATTTCACATCATCCAGGAACTAATGTCAAACTCCCACTAATTTCTCATTCGAACATAACTTTCTTTGTGAAAAACGCTACTACGTAGATAATCCTTGAGAAGGAAACAAGAATTAAGGCGGAATTATGTTACATTCGAAAAATAATAGATGGACTTGGATGACTGGACATGGAAGAATCTCTACTTCTACTACATGGATTTTTTAACATTAACTCCTTTTGAAGGCGCCATATATCAAATTTCCATCAAATCACATCAGATTCCAACCATATTACCAACCTACCTCTGGCGCCATTAACTTCTACTACTTGGGAAACTGCATTCAGCCAAAATGCGCTGTATTTGCACTTATTCATCTGAAATATTTTAGTCTGACAATGTAGAAAAACTGCTCATGGGCTATTAAAATGGTCTTTAGTGAGTTAATCGTCAAAATGTTGGATTTACTTATAACTCTAATCTCACCAGTTCATCCAGAACGTCCATGAGTTCCTTCTTATTGCACTTGATGCCATGATCTTTGATGGTTTTATGAAACTTGTTGAGCCAAATCGGTTCATAGGTTAAGATTGCTGCATACAGTAAGGTATTACTCTTGATGTATCCACCAATTTCTCGTTGTAAGCCTACAATGGTTTTTGTATTGAGATTATTAAGATAAAAGAACCGTAAATCATTAATAGTATGAATACTAAAGTCCACTTACTTGACCGATCATGGTTGGTATTTGATGGTGGAGAGGTTACAACGTCACCTAGGTCTTCGAACATTTGCAAATCCCCACTGAAACATTATTACTTTTTGTTTTCTTCTGTTTTTGTGATAATAGGTTTTCTCAACAATTATCCAAAGTGCCCCTCTCCACCTTACCAGGTTTTTACCAATCTATAATTATTCAACTCTATGCAAAAATTAGTAAGAACAATAGTATCATAAAAAAACTGCACCACCGCTCACTCTACTTTATAAATACAGCCAGTTGTGGAACAATTGTAAGTAGTAGCTAAAGCCTTCTCTGCACAGTGACCTGTACTGATCCAGCTTGTTGGCCCAGCATGGGCATTGTGTATGACCGCAGTTGGTGTGAAGTGAATGCGCTGCTGCTCAAGCGAACGAATGCAGAATGTGGCAATTGATGATCTTCAGATCTTTCATGAAAGATAAAGAGGGAAGCTACTGTTACCAACCTCTGTTCACACCGACTGTCTTCGACAGCTTTTTCAATGTCATTTCAGGTCCACCCACATAGGAGTCATACATAGTCGCAGAACTGGAAAATGTTATTGAACAATATATATCGTACAGAAGAAACCGCATCACTGCTCACTCAACTGATAGATAAGCTAATAGCAGATGAGCTACTTGGGTAGCAATCCTAAATAGCTTCAGTCCTCTCTATACAGCCTAGCTACCGCTAGAACAATCAAGTACACATCATAGTTCTTGATGTTGATGATCCTCTTTGATCTTTCATGGTTAACCGAGAAGGAAGCAACTGCCTCTCTACGCATTTTTTCCCCATTTTCATTTCATGTCCATACAACAGGCAGTGGCACATCATGGCAGATGGTGGTCATTGCATGTAGAGGCCTTAACCTTCTTCATCAGTACGAATGTATAAGAGGAATCTAACAATGTATCGCCAAATTCGTAATGAATAGCTTTGAAAACTTTCTGTCCTGACAGTAAAAATTGAGCACTGCACCATCTGCTAGGATGGGAAAAAACTCTAACAGAAGTGACTCAATTAATAGCTTTATACTTACATTTTTCTCCACACGCTTGTGTTGTGCACGAGTAAACTTCCCACGTAATTGTGTGGGAACGATTCGTAAGCCAAAAAAGTGAGGAAGCATTTAACCAGACAAAAGCGTTTCCACTTGGTGGCACGAGGGAAAGAACGCAAGTGTAAGTGGGAATCTCTCAAGTAGGTAATTCCCGGAGTGTGGACTGGTCATCAGAAGAACATTTTGGGTGGCGTGAAGCTTTAGACTTTGCGGATAACTGTCGTGCGGGCGCGACAATCCCTAACTCCAACCGTTACCTTTACACCTCAACTCTTTCCTGCGCTCTTTCCCGTTTGTGGCTATTTCCAACAGGAAAGCTCCCAAATGTAAAACCTGCTAAATAAAGGGGGCAAAGAATCTATTGATGAGAATATTGACATTTACTCAGACACACATGGAAATTTCGCATTATATTTTGGAGTGAGACGGAAAAAGTGAGACAAAAAATTCATCAAGAATTGATTTGCCTATGAAGGTATAATGAAGCATACAAAAACTTATGGTTTGGTTAGTTGCTTAGTTATGTAATTACCTACTACAGTCAGAAGTGGTAACCAAGAAAGTTCATGATTTACAGAGACTGCATCTCATCATGTGGTTGAGGGTTGGTTGCAGGGCGTGATTTTTTGTGAAATTTCCTTCTACTAGGACCTTTAGAAACCTTTTCTAAAGCATGTTTTGCTTTGTTAAGACCCATGATATCTATATACCTACAACTGGTCTTAACAATTACAAGCGTGCTATATAGATAAGACACACGAACACCTCTACAACTAAACCTGAATATGATTAGAGAGGAGGAAATTAAAGGCAATTTCAGAGCCGAAAACTCGTTGGATTTAAAGAAATCAAACACAAAATGGAGCTTTAAAAATATTTAATAATATGATAATTATTCCATTTACCTAGATTCTGACGATAGACTATACACATCATCGTCAGACGTAGTTTTATCTATCGGTTGAGCAACACTTTTCACGTCACTGATAGCTCTGGCTACAGCAGGGTGGTCGGCTGGAGGATGGATTTGATCATAAATGTATCTCAGGAGAGTAACAGCTTTTCGACGACCGATCCCTCTTCGAATGCCATACTTATGTAGAGCAACCTGTGAACAACCCCGTTTCATTTAAGTTCATTTTTTTAAGCTCATCTTCTAATAATTGAGGTTACTTGATCTAAATGTGGCTTTAGATGGTGCGAATAGCCTCGCGAGGCTGTAGGGCGAGGGATCCTGCAAAGCGTTACTGTGAAACCGATGCGCGTTAATCCCGATAAGCGTGGAAAAAGGCGAGCGCTCAGTTATCATCCGTGAGGCAGCGATGTTACACCAAAGAATGGAGTACTGTAATCGACTCATGAATGACATGAGAATGGACTTAGTGGACGATACCATCAGAAACTTCACTCAGATGACGTCGGAAAATATCTAATATCTTTTCGCACAGGCAGTTTTACCAGTGTTTTATAAATACGTTCTTATTACTATAACTGAGGAAGCTTTACTTGTTATATTGAATGAATAAAGGAAAGATTTGATAGTTGGTCGAAGTAAACAAGGCAGGTTGTTGCTACAACACGAAACGAATCTACGAGTACCTAGGTAGGTACAAACAGCCTACCAGATTCGCTGTTGGTTAAAGTTGAACAAGTAGGTAGGTTGACGCTCTGCCAGCGAATACAACTGCTGATTAGCAAGTTTGACGAATATCCAATAAGGAAATGCGCAACATGAATTAAAAACTAGCTATAAGGAAAAAACCTTGAAATACATTCTTCTGAAGGTTAAACTTCATAAAGGTCAGTGCAGTTATTACACAAGATTTGGAGTTACCTACGCGAAGTTTTGGGACAAAAAAAGTTAATTAGGTACCTACCTGGGTTTTCGTCAATGGAAATACAAGAACAACAAGTAATAATATACGGAAAGTAAGTACCTATAACTACCTCTTTAGGTACTTACCATTCCAAAGGCAATACCTAATATTATTAGCTCTCATGGCACTTCCTTTCACAGGACTCCAATGATTTTTAGTTTCTTAATTGATTCAAAAGTTCTGAAAACGAGATAATCCACATCTTCGCAGTTGATGTCTGGAACTTCTAACGCTTCATTGTATTTAAACTCTCCAACACACATTTCATTGGGATCTCGAACACACAAACTAATCTTCAATTCAAAACGTTTCAGGTCACCGCCGGACAACAGTTTAATATAATTCGCATACAATTAATTACCTGGCATAATATTTAAAAAAAATACTGAACTAGGTAAACACTGAACTGTAAGATAACTAGGTATTAGAAATGTAGGCAGTGATAATAAATGGCGCTGATTCGCATCTACACATCATCATGAAAACAAGGTGAAATAAACTCGACACAAGATGCCTTGCTTCGAAGTAAGGGTACGCTAGCGTCGAAGTCCTGAGACAAGGCATCCACCAAGTGTAAATGAGATGAAATAAAACATCTACCAATGCATCACTAGTTCATTATAAAAAGCAAAAGTTATAATAAACTCGACTTTGAGAAGTCAGAGTTCCATTGGAATTAATCAGGTGAGGCGATCGTGGTATTTGCAGGGTCCCAAAGTTCCCATAAATTCTGATTGCAATCGTGTTGATTTTTTCCCCCATTTTTCTTTTCTATCAGTCTTTCGGGAGAGTGAACGGATGAACGTACAATGATCCATGTGGTTTTATTCGATTCTTTGGAATGATACATATCAATGATGACTAAACATACATCAGTATGTCAATATACCATTACCTTGAAATTTTTCAAGATCTCCTTAATTTTTAATACTGCAGCCTTCAATTTATACTTACAGGGATGATAGAAAGTGACTCCAATGTTACAGGTACAACCCCGACCAGTTCATGATTTTTAAGCTAAATTTCATTAAGTTTGATACAGTAGTTTTGGTGAAAACTGTACTGCGGAAAGACGGATTTTTTAAATCGTTTTCTGGAATTTACGTATCTTGAAACGTTTACCAACAAACTTTATGGGAGGTGGTTAACTTTTTTATCTTGGTCGATTACAAAGGTTCAATAATGAAAATAATAAACCAAAATATGGTTTTGACGTCATTTCACCTAATATCCAGTCAAAGGTACATACGTCGCTTAGATTTTATTTCGAAGGTTAAAATTAGAACAGTGATAATTATATGGGCAAACCCACCTGCAATTCTGGTGAAAGCATCGATTCATAATCCGGAAGAGGTGTTGCTCTTTCAGAGACAACCAGCTGCCCACCCGGCGTAACGCAATCAACTACACCAAAAGATTTGCTGGAGCCAGGGACAGGCTCTAGTGTTTCATTGTCCTTCGATGCTTTACAAGGAGGTGGAGTGAACACGATGTCTGGGAACGAGTCTTGAAAATACTGGTCGATGGATTTTTCAGGTGCACTCAACGCTGGGATAGGTGTCTTGCAGGCTTCATCAGACGATACTACAATTTCTTCCATTTTCTGGTTCAAGTTCCTCTTTTCCGTCAGACGCATACTATCCTTCAAATAGATGTCCAGGTCTTCATCTTCAGTAACTACACACTCACTAACAGGACCTTCACTGTTCACAACTACTTCTACAGAACCACTATCTGAAGTCACAACTTGTTCCGATTTTACTTCTGTCTTTGTAACAAAGTGAGGTTTAGAAAATGTAACCTCTTTGGGTGTCGAATGAACCGTGTTACTTATCTCTAAATGAACAGGAACTTCATTATTATTTTGGAAGGATTTATTTGAGAGATCTTCCTCTGATGTACGACTGTTGGCTATCTTGACTCCCTCCATGTTCTCTTCGTTCCCCATATTTTCAAGTTCATCAGCAAGGCTTACAATCTTGTATTTTTTAGCACATTCCATCAGCTCTTTTCTCATATTGAAATCCATCTTCAAACAACTAGTAATATCCGCAGCATAAATATATGCAAATAAAGATTCGCATATTCCGGAGCTGAAGTTGGTTAAACATTTAGGATTGTTTTCAAGATCTTCAAGTAGTGCAGGACACCTCACTTCGAAAATACAATGGTGAACGATAAATATTTTAGAACCATTAGTGACTTCAGTTACACGAGAAACCCTCGAATTGGAGACTGAGAGCATATCTGCAGACAGTTGTTTGTAATGACTCGTGAAATCTCGTGATTTCGATTCTATTCTTTGGATACATGAACTCTGATGTGACATAACAGATGCCGAATGGGGATCATCATCAGCTATACAAGTTGGACTATTTGGGCAGTTATCATCCCTGACTTCACATGTTTTTACGTTTCCTGAAGAATCTAATTCCTCGACTTCCAGGGTAAGTATGTCAAGGCTGTCGATCTGCAACGATAATCGCTCTTCAGCACTTCTGTTATCAGAACAGTTCGGACTAATTGCTACTCTGGGTTCGTCCAAGGCTTCAAGGGAGACGCTTGGGCAAAATCGTTTCGGAGATGGAACCAGGTCTGAGTCATTATCGCCAAACAAATCCTCAGACGAGTATGCACGTTGAAGATCTACATTAACAGGTTCACTCTGAAAAATAAAACATTAACATATTTGAACTAAATAACAATTTGAATTACAAATCTGAATTAATTCTGATTTGAATAACACACGTATTTATTTACAAGGTATGCAAAGTTGCCATCAGAGAGGCAAGGCTATATCAAAAAACAAATAAGGGGAGAAGTACATTTATAATGGGTCGCAAACTGTAACTTTGATGGTTTCTCCAGATCTTCTTTCGTGCAGGTCGACTAATGAGATTTTCACCTCCCCTCAAAGAAAGGCTGACAAGATGAGGGCTGTCTGCGCTATGTGAACGGTCTCTATGTAGATGTTGCCTCTTTTAGGGTATACCAGGATGAGATGGTGTGTGCGGGGTTTTTTTACTGTCCATGGTGGGGAGCCCTACCCTTCTGAGCCCTTCTCAGAGATATCAGCAGAGTTACAGCGCGACCTACACCTAGTAAAGTAGAGGTGTGATTGGTTGCCTTCTTCCTTATTCGGGTAGGGTGGTTAGAGGATGATAAATTTGAAGGCTTCTTGTTGTTTTAGGTACATGTTTATTTCCAGCTGAGCGCTTTCGCCCTATAAGCTAGTCTTATGGGATACCATTCATAAGTAGAAGTACAAAATTAAATTCTACTCATGAGTGGTATCCTATAAGACTAGCTTACACCTAACTATAGCAAAACAACCTTTACAGCTCTGAAGACGCCAAGAATATAGGGCGAAAGTACTCAGCTGGAAATAAACATGTACCTAAAACAACGAGAAGCCTTCAAATTTCTCATCCTCTAACCACTCTACCAAGTAAAGTAGGGCAACATTTCCTTAGCCACCAGTTTATAGTGTGAATTAGTTCTTCAACTAATTCTGTACGTCCATGCTACAGTATGTGAGGAAGCTTTACTGCCAACCAACTTGGCAAACTTTTTTTCAACTCTTACACCTGCTTTTGATTTATTTTAAGTGGAGCCTGAGTTTATTTTGTTTTAATTATGAGAAGTATAAAAACATTTATTTATGTTACTCATTATTTTTTTGGCCATATAAGTATTTTAGCCTTTCAGACCTATTAAAACACAAAACGCAAACTTCAAAAGCAAATATTTTGTAGAATACTCTCAAAGCTAAGGTCTATGCAAACGCGAACATTTTCTACCAGACACAAAAACGTGTTTCCAATTCGTTATATAGTGTGATCGGAACCCAGGTGCAAATGACCTGACACTCCAGGTTGAAGTCAGGTCATAAGAAACATAACGCCCCCCCCCCCTACCCCTTCTATCACATAAAGTTTTTAACGCCGTGTGCACATTGATTAGTATCTTCAGCATTAGTAACTTAAGTATGCCTCAGTCCAGAGATTGATGACCAATAGTAATTGCCTTTTAGAAAAGCCTAGTCAAAGTCTCTGACGTACCTCTACTAAAACTGATACCTACCGGCTTATCCAACTTACTCCGATCAGAGCATCAGTTGAAGCATCGGCTGTATTAAAACAGTCGTCATCATTCATACAAGTCGAAGGTAGGTAATGTATAATGACATCAATGAAGAAATTCTCTAACTTGACTTGAGACAAATCTGTTTGCGCAAGAGTCCACAACGTCTTCATCTGTAGAATATAACACATTTTAAATTTATAGATAACACTGCTAGGTTGTATGATCAATATATTATTAAATGTTTCACCATCAAAGATACAAATTCAAATGTGGCTACTATAACCCCCCGGTTACGTATTTTGATGTCCACCTTCTTGGTATTCCAAAAACTAGAGCAGACAAAAATGTTCAAACGTTTATGAAAACAAAGGGGAAGCTCGGACACGCATGTATCCGTGATGAAGAAAACAGAAGTTATAAGATAGCCATACACGAGCGGTTTTTTCTACAGGCCAAGGGTTATTCTTAGAATTTTGAGCAAGTCCGAAGGCCACGCCTGTCCCCCTGGATGTAGAGAAAGACCCGCAGTTCAAACCTTTTTCCACTGAACATTAGGTTTATTGCAAATCATCCAGCAGCTGCACGTTCTTCTTCCTCTTCCGGGCATCCATACAGAATATACACCTACAACGACTGTTATACAAATATGTAGAACAACTACTCCCACTGGGGTAGGAAACTATACTGCTGGCCTGTGGCCTGTCAGACTTGCACGACATGCCTGGACCGGCAGGGTTTCATAAAAATATCATAAAATGTTTCCCCATAGATGTAGGGTTTTGTACTGCTGTCGGATTTCCGCAACAGACCAGAACCGTTTGTGTATGAGTGAAACAGGCTCGACCCATGACAAAAACCCGTGGGATTGGATAGAAATTCTAGTATGTCGAAAACAAAACCCCTCGTGTATAGCTAGCTATATAAAAACAATGTTGGGAAGGTTGTTCAATACACACCTTGTTTTGGATCGCTAGAATCAATAAATTTGACCGATTTGACAAGGTGTTAACGGATAACGTTGTCCATTTCCACGAAATAAAGTGTTACAATGTCAGATTAATTCTGATGGTTAGATCATTATCGGAAACAAACAATAATAGTTAAAATATTTAAATAAAAGCAGATGAAATTGTAAGAAAGAGACACCAAGTCTTCTAAGACAAGTAGTGTTCTTTCTATGACTTAAGTTTTAGCAATAAACTCTCCTCTGAACGAGACCCCTCTGCCTAGTGATGCCACATTTTGGCAAAACTTTGAAAAACCACAAAAAGCAAACCACTCAACGTAACATAGAGTGAATGGTATCAACATCTTCAAGAAGAAATCTACTGTAATTTAAAAATATTAAATGAAAAAGTTGTCAGACTAATCCTAATTATGGTTGTCTGGTTACCTACAATAAGGGTTACCCCTGGGTACGAAAAAGGTATTTTACCTAGTCTTAAATGAAAGAAGAGTCCATCCTAAAAGTTTGGCATCAACTGTACTCTTCTACGTTGATCAGTTTTCTATTGTTACGCTCCAGGAAAATAACTCTCACAGTCAAAGAGGTTTGGTTACCCTGGCCTCATAGCTCTGATCGTTAGAGCGTTGCAACTTCGGGAAATTTATTTCTCGTAGTTGTGACGACGCGAGTTCGAACTCCTGTCGAGGTATCAAATATTTTTGGGCCGTTACACTATCTATGATTATTCAAAGTTGGGTGACGTCAAAGCACCCCTCCCCCGCCTGGTCAAGTGTGACGTCACCAGTGCAGCAAACTGAAAAACCGTTGAAAGAAAACTGCTCACAGTAGGAGTGTGTGGATGGTATCGAATTTTTTAGAATGGAATCTATTTTCATTTAATAATTACGTGGGTAACGCACATTGGGCCTGATTGCTGCCAATTACGGTTACCTATATTGGGGGCAGCCACACATCCCCCACCATTACCTTTTCAACAATAGCAGGTAACAGGGGCTTTCACTTAGTCTTTTATAAATAAAGCTTCACATTAATAAAAAAAACGGTAGTTACAGAAGAACAAAAAGAAAATAAGGAGTTACAACGTTAGATCGATTTCAACTGCTAGTTCATCATCAGTAGCAAACTTTGTTATATTACTAAGTTACTAATTATACTAATGACGTCATCTAGCTGACATTGACTAGCCCCCATCACCAGTGCCATCTAGATCCAATTCTTCTTTATATTCGACCTCCGTAACGTCATTTTGGGCGTAAATCTGATCAGCATTTTGCTTAAAAGGATTGATTTAGGATACTTTTTTGTTTTTGAGATGCGAGCTTGCAAGCATCCAGACCACCAAACTATAAAAATCAATCTCATCTATTACGTAGGCCTGTTTCATTACACGGAGGTTGATTATTATACGGAGGCCGATTATTGTTTATAAGGAGGCCGGTTTATTATACGGAGGCTGGTGGTGGGGGGGTATGACGGTGCTCTTGAACGCCAAGTCTAACATTGTAACTCTTCATTTTCGTGGAATTAGACGTTCTTCTTTAACTTCCGTTTTTCATTAAAATAGGTTTCCACAACTTAGTCACGAGTGATGTAGTTTGTACTTCACAATATGATTTACCTCATAAACCTGTGCCTTCAAGTGAGCAGAGTTAAGCGAAAACGAATCATCAACACGACAGCTTGGACCTCGAGCGCTTACATCTTTCCCCTTGTTCATAAGAACTATTGCAACTTTTTCAGTAATGATCCTTTCCCTCTCTTCTGGAGTACGCCTCATCAAGAGAGAGTTGCTGCAAGCTTTTTTCAATTTACCTGAATGAACAGGAACAAATTCTAGGCTGCATGGAAATTCAACAAAATGCAACTGTAAATTGTGAACTGTGACGAGTCATTATGTTTACCTCTGGGCAGGATGGATTCGGTTTTTGGTGGTTTGAGTGATACAGTGCTTCCCTTAGACTCCTGAAGAGATACGGCCAATGCCAGTTCCAAATCATCATCTTTTATCTTGAAAAGTTTATAAAGAAAACAATTAGTCAAGGCTAAATTTAAATTTCATGAATTTGAATTCAAATGATCATTTTCTTCAAGTGCAGCCATTAATAAACTAATGATTTCCAGAGACCAGAGGAGAAACCTGTTTTTGAAACTAATCCATTCTTATGGTCTAATAGTTGAAGTGTTTTCCACAATGCCTACGTAGTAACACAATCTTGTCGTCTTGCAACTATATTAATTTGCACTATACATTATATTCTGTGTTTTTTTTTCTTTCTTTCTTTTTTTTATCTAGGTGTACGAGTATATTATGAGATTAGATTGGATCTAAACCAATGCATTAGTAAGAACAAAATTAGGAACAAGTAAAGTAAGAACAAAATTACGATTGATTGCTCAACCTCTCTTTTGATATTAGGGGTATTCATGGTCTATTTTGAAGTCGTTGAAAATCGAATTCTTTGGAAAGGGGTTCGTGTCATCAGGCTCTCTCATTGAAACACCGAAAATCAAAACGCAAAGCAGTGTTCCTTGCAGGGATTGGCTTAAGCCAAATCATTGCAGGTTACCTCCTAACCAGGTTATAAATAATCAAAGATTTTTTTTTTTTTTTTTCTAATTTAAGGTTTAAGCCACACCTCAGCAGAAGGGTCATTAGCAGCACTCAACGATAAAATTATTTGTAAAACAATAAACATAAAACCTAACAATCTATAAACAAAAATCGAGAATTTGACAAACTTTCTTGTCACGTCAGTGATTTGAATATCGAGAACGACAATCTTGTCTTATTGTTAAGGATGTTTTGCTAAACAACCAATAGGGTCTTTTCGCTGCAACTTTTTATTGATTCAACGTCGAAACTTGACTTTCAAAGGCTTCAGCTCGTCGTAAACCGAATCATCTAAGATACTCTTTGGAACAAAGTCAAAACTCCCCTAAAGTGAATTGTTGAAAAGTGAAATGGGAATAATGTCGTCAACATACTACTTTTGGCAAACGGATTACGCCGCTTTCGTTGAAATATCTACTGCGGCTCTTAACTTCGAAGAAAGAAGACTGAGTTGATGGGGCCTTTGGGTTTTTACGCCTTGGTAAAAATAATTCAAAACTGTCATCGCAGTCATCGGACTCAGGTTGAGAACTTGAATGATTTCCTGCTGTTTGGCTGTCCTTGCGAAGCTGCTCATTTTGAGAACTGAAAAAGAGTATTAAAATGTATGATAAAAATGAAAGAAAAACATTAAATACCTATATAACCAATAGAAGAGTAACGGGATCCAAATCTGGACCAACTTACTTAGCTGTTGAAGAATTATGTTCTTTTACTGTATTATTCGAGACATTTTTAAAAGCTTTGGATTTGAACAGTGATCGAGATAGTGACGTCTGCTTCTTATTCTGTCCTGTTATTTGATTTTTCTTTTTGTGATTCATACCAGTCCACATATTCGTCCAACGAGGCGAACTGAGTATGAAGTGGGGCGAATCCAGAAGGCAAATTCAAAATTTTGGCTCCCTTTTTTTTGTCGATTTCAATGATATCGAACATGCCTTCATCCACCATAGTTTTTATCTTGGTAGCAGAGGGCGTAAAACTGAAAACACAAATGAAAATCAGTTTAAAAAAGTGCCAGTCATGCAGCATGATTGTATGAGCGATTTTTCGTTAATTATCATATTGTATAATGTTGTTTTTTGAATTTTGAGTGCAAGGAAATTGTTAACTATTATTAATTTTATGGCAAAATCGTATTCTAGATAATAATTTCCTATTCAAATAGAGATTTTGAATTTTTAGCTTTTTGGCAGTTTTTATCGATTTTTAGCAAATTTTAATGAAATTTAAGTACATTTTTCAGCATAATTTTGTATATAAATTTATTAATGTTTAATTTTATCGTTAATAAACTTTATTTGAGCAATATTCTGCCAAAAATATAAGTATAGCAATTTTTAGTGGTTTTTTTGGTATAATTTTTGAACTTTGACCAATTTAATATGCTCAAAAAGTGCTGTCAACAAACTCATCCTTTCGTTTGGATAGCTTGATTTTTTGGAGCAAGAACGGAATTTTTAACTCAATCCTATAATATATAAAAATATATATGAAAAAGCGTTAAGCTATAGGATTCGTTCCAGAATGCCTCAAACCGGATTTCAATGAAGAAAATTTTTGGAGCCATTGCAATAGCTTAATGTTTTACGAAAATTCGCTAAATGAAACTGAGAGCAGGCGAAGTAATTGCCCCCCAAATGAAGAGAACTTTGAGAGTGACCCAACCGTCACAACAAGCTTTCCATCCATGAAGTAGTAGTGATCTATGTTTGGATTTGATTTAAGTATACCTTGTTTTTCAAATTTGTAAAATATTTTACAAAGAAATATAACAAAAGTTCGACCACAGCACTCATGGCCACAAAAACATTTTAGTTTATAAACCCCACTTTTATCCTGAACACTGAACAATGTTGACATCCGAAGTGGTGCTCTGAACTAACAAGGACCGCCTATAGGAGCGGTAGGGAGCGAAGGATCTAAGAAACTGACATGACTTCACTGACTTTCCCCTTGTTGCCTTGTATCAAGTTGCTCCCTTGTTGCCCTTTTCGCTCAACCATCAATACTAGTCAAAAATTAGAATTATATTGTTAACAAATAAAAAATGGTACTTTTCCGTTATACCCCCAGTCAATTTGTCTCCAACACGCCCGCCCGATCTTTCTAGGCATTCCTTCTTAGATTATGTGATGTATTCTTGAGATGCGAGCTTGCGAACATCCAGACCACCAATCTATACACAGCATTCTGATCTATTTGTGCGAATCCAAGTGGAGGCAATCAAACCACAACCACGCCAATTTGTTTCAACAAATCCTCACCGACATCGGCAACTTCTGAAAACACGGTAATTCTTTTATCATTTAATAATGATTAACAGGACGTTTCCATTTGTTTTCGTCACGTCACGGTGAGGATTTCTATTGATTTTCACGTACAACCAATGCGTTACTAGGGAAGTGTAACTCCCTTAGTTTTCATAGCAGGAAAATCGTTAGCGACTTTTTGGAATGCTCTCATTTTATCACAGCATCTCATAATCCCTAAGCCTCTGTAGTGTCAAGGAAAGCTGATTCATTACGGTCAGTTATAAACTAATATTGCTAAATAACCATAATGAACTAATAATGTGTAAAATTAATCATTATTAATTGATCTGACTGTATAACCGTAGGTCTGTTTTTTTAATAATTTAATTTCTTCCCACAGCTCGAAATTGTCACCAATTCTATGTAAATATGTAATCTAAGATGGAATTCCTAGAAACATCGGGCACGCGTGTTGAAGACATTTTGACGGGGGGGGGGGGGGGGGGGGGGGGGGGGGGGGGGGGGTATAACGGAAAAGTACCTGAATAATTATAATAAAGAAACACACAATCAAACATATAACGACAAAACAAGAACAACTTGTGTCACGACTGCAATAAAAGAATAGCAAATCGGCAAGATATGTTTACGTGTTGCGCTCATGTTCGGAGCCCCATTTTCCCACTATTAAGGTAATTTACCTATACATTGTTTTTGACCAGTTAAGCCGGTTTCACATGGAGCGGTATGAGCGTAATAACCGGAAAGACGGAAGGCCAGTAAACCCAGTGGAGGGGGGGGGGGGGGGGGGGAATGCGGCAGGGTGTTCACATGAAGCGGCACCTCGCTATATGGAATCATATCCTTCCTACTGAAACCCTCTCTGATCTGAAACCTCTACTTGCGGTTATCAACATTCCTGTCCAATGAGCTTGCGCAACGCTCGACCGATCGCGACAACGGTATACAAATTTCTACCGCCGACCGCCTACCGCCCATTCCGGCAACATGGCAGCCACCATCCTCAACTGTTGTCCCATCAGCCAATCACATTGCGTTCCGGCTTTCCGTCTCCGGACATACCGCTCCATGTGAACTCGGCTTTACACCTTCCCTAACCAAGTTAGAAAATTTTCCCCCATATCTCCATCATCCACTTTCTTGTCGCTATGCTTTCAATACCTGATTTCTCTTTTCATGAATTTTGTTCCTTCATTGGAATAAATACCTAGTGAATGGTCCATCATACAATTAAGGCTGTATGCTAATGGACAAAAACCTGACTTGAAGTACTATGGATAGTTTTATCGCTTTATATTACCTACCTAGGTATTTATCATTACTATAAATTGCTTGTTTACCTATGAGACGGACAGATCGAGAAAATTGTGCAGAAATGGCGTAGAAAAACGTACCGACTTAAATTTTATTAAAATGTGCAGACAAAAAACTGAAGACGGAATGAAAAAAAGTTCCAGTCAAGCAGCATGACCATATGAGCGATTTTTTATTTTTTTCGCATTTGTATTTACCTGTTTTCAATTATACTCTCAGAAGGTAGGTAACATACTCACTGATATGCAACGCCGATCAGAAGTCCCACAGATACCACTGACCAAGCAACATAATTCCTAATTCTATAAAATCTTGTTCCTTTTGTCCTTGTGGTTTGCGGCAAACTTTTAAAACGGTCATTTACATCCATCGAAAACTCAAAACTTCCCTAGCTTCGTTGAAAATTGGAACTGAGAAAGTACATTAAATATTATATCAACGTGAAAATATAACCATAGAGAACTTTGAGTACAAATAATATGGAGGGCCTTTGAGTATAAATATAAGTGGTAGTTGAGTCGTGCAACCATAGATGTCAGTACTATCGCAATGGACCAGAAAAACGACGCCGTGCTGCCAACTCCATTGTATTCCTTGTTATATGACCTTTTATTGCTGAATAATTTAATTTGTGATCAATATTGTGTCCCAAATTGCTTTTATCGGCACCTTAAATTTGAAGGATTTGCTGTTTCATCCTGGAAGATTTTTGATTTTTTTTTTTTTTTTTCGTTAATTCAGTGACATTGATGGCTGTATACCGATCAGCTGATGTCATTTGAGATTTTAATCATCAATTCTAAATTCTGTGTTACCTCTTTTAGTTTTCTATGAATCAGATTCGAATATACGTACTCCAATTGTTCGACGAAGGATGTTTTGTGATTTAATTTTCAACTGATATCCACCACGCGTTATTGCATACTACAAGCAGGTGCGTGGTGGGAAGCACTGATCCAGCGCGACGCAAGCGGCACGTATCAACTGACAGGAAAACAGCATTGAAATAAGAGGAATATCCCGCCATATTTGAAACTCAACGTTTCTCTTCTTCCATAGACATGGAGGATTTTCTTTGATCCATGTAGGTATTGGAGCCGCCAAATTCAGGGTTTTAGTGAAATCTTTGCATTTTGAAGTCCTTGTCAATTTTGAATTGATGGTATGGTATGGTATTTTGATTGCTATTATAATTACAATAAGGTTCGTAAACCATAATTAAAAGGTTAAAACCTCCATTTGAACAGGAAATTATTATCTAGAAAACGCTTTTTTCCATAAAATTAGTAATAGTTAACAATTCCCTTGCGCTCAAAAAGTTCAGATTTCAAAAAACAACATTATACAATATGATAATTTACGAAAATTCGCTCATACGAGCATGCTACAAGACTGGAACTTTTTTTCTAAATGATTTCAGTCGCAAAGTGAAGTGGAACAA
This sequence comes from Adelphocoris suturalis, assembly GCA_030762985.1. Taxonomy (NCBI): domain Eukaryota; kingdom Metazoa; phylum Arthropoda; class Insecta; order Hemiptera; family Miridae; genus Adelphocoris; species Adelphocoris suturalis. The sequence goes on along the minus strand of CM061047.1, from coordinate 34,702,261 downwards.
TCTGTTATCTGATGGTGTATAGGTACTTTTTGTGGTCAATTATGAGTGGTATCACCATTTGGTGTTTTTTTGTTTTATTGGTGCATTAATGTACCTTGAGTAATTTTAGCGAATTTTTGAAGAAAATTAAGCTATTGCTCTCGCCTCAAAATTTGTAGAATGTGAATTTTTGAAAAACATTTATGCAGAAATCCGTTTCAAGCTATTCTGAATCATATTCTGAAGTTTAACGCATTTTTTTATGTATGTATGTATATATATATGTATGTATGTGTCATTCCAGACGATAACTGTCCGTAGAATTGTGCTAGAAACTTCAAACAAATTTTAAAATGTTAAGGACACAAAACGAAAGTTCAAGTTAAAATTTTAAAAAATGTAGTAAAAAATTTCAAAATACCCTGTTTTTTGCGATTTGTGGTGCGAAATAATTTTTTCAGCATACTAACATGTGGTATATTCGGAATCAGCGTAAAATTTCCTATAAGAATATGTATCAAGTTTTAAAAAATTTCAAAGTTGAAAACTCAGTCAAAAATCGAAATAATGCCGTTCGCTAGTTGTAAAAATCGGTAATATCTGCATGAAACATTGTCCAAATTCAGATTGAACTACTTTTATGGCAGTATCCCTGTATAACCAATTCTAGAACCATGCTGTTAAAAACCTAATTATTTTTAATAATTTGATTCCATGTTTGTCTATCAAAATCATACACTAAAATTTCTCTACACGATCAATAGCGACTGAAATGTCGAAGATTTCTTCAAAAATTTGCTCATGGGGTCATGCTGCATGACTGGACTTTTTTCCTTTTACCTTGAGTCCCTCAGCTTAAGATGTTTAAGCGAATTTTCGTAAAAAATTAAACTATTGCAATGGTTCCAAAAATTTAAAAAAAAAGTTCTTCACTGAAATCCTTTTGTGAGACATTCCTAAACAAAATTCCTTTCTTGCTCCAAAAAATCGAGCTTTCCAAATTAAAGGATGAGTTTGCTGGCCAGAATTTTTTTAGTTCATTAAGTAGGCCAAATAAAAATAAATAAATCACTAAAAACTGCAAAAAACTGTTGAATTGGTATTATTTGGCAGAATTTTCGTCAAAAGAAGTTAATCAAGGATGAACTTGAACATAATGTTTGCTCCATTGCTCCAACACCACCAAATTCTTCGTGAGCAATGTGAAACAGGTATTTGACCATGGACAGGCCAATTTGACCATCACATCCACAAAAAAACCTACTCTATAGTTTGGCCAGAAGTAGGTATTTGTCAGGTAAAATTTGGGGTTGATGAAAGGATCCTGCCAGAGCTAACAGTTGCCCAAAGGAGCCAATTAAAGTTTGCAGTATCATTTGTAGGCATTAACGTGTTTTGATATCTTAATTATTTATAGCCTTTGAATTTGGTTTATTATGTTCAAATATGAACCTTTGGAATCACCCATAATTATTATAATTACTATCATTATTATTATTTATATTGCCATTTTGTGATTTTCCTGGGTAAGGAAGTCAGCAATAGAAACTTTTACTATGATAACTAAGGCTCGGATTTTGCATGTTTTGCATGTTTTTTTCTGAAGCCCCAATCCTTCATAGAAGTTCGTTTTGAGTGTTTTCAGACCATTTGCAACCCAAAAAAAACGAAATTTATTGTGCATGTTTTGGATGTTTTTTTCCAGATTTTTGCATGTTTCATGTTTTTCCCAGCAATTTAAAAAAATTGACAAAAAATGGATTTTTTAGCAAATTTTTAGGTACAAACCAAACTTTTTTAAAAATAACTAACTAAAACTAGTGGTAGTTTGTTTTCTATAGAATTTTTCAAACCGAAATGGGGTGATTGGTATCACTCAAGATTCAAATGCAAAAGAATGCAGGAAACCAGGCTGTCTGGAATGCGAATTGACGGAGAATGTTTTGGCTGAAGAGGTTGCAAATTTCTACCCATTGTCTCCAGTGGTATGGAAAGGTCATTTTCTACACTAAAGACATTTTTAAGTGAGAACAGGCGTAGTTTCAAGGTTGGCAACCTAGAGAAGGTATTAGTTGTAAATTGTAATTTCAATCAGCAAGTTGATCGGAGTGAGCCAGAAGAATAATGCACCTGTAAATATAATGCGAACATTTTTTTTTAATCTTTCAGCACGTTATTAATTTTTGTATAATTTGACAATAAAACCTAAAACTAGTATACTAATTTGTGAAACACTGTTCTTTCCTTACAACCCATCCCTTTGCTTGATGAACAGCAATTGATTATTGCAAATTTATTTATATACGCATAATATAAAAAATTTCAATTTTTTAAATTCATTTATTTATCAATAAATTTCATCAACTACTTTTTCAAGGTTTTTTCGTTCAAATACTCTTAACATTTTACGTACATATTCGTTAAAAGGAGGATTCACAAGCGTTCATGGCAACAAAGTACCTAAGTCTTCTTTGAATTATTTTAAAAATACATGTTTTTGCATTTTCAGTGCATGTTTGGCCTCAAATTTTCGCATGTAGATCCGAGCCCTAATGATAACAATAAGATTTCTATCAAAAAGTCATTCCATTCTATTAATAATTTTTAATGCGTTTCTTGGTGTGGGAACATGTGATTTCTCACGAATAGACATGTTTTTACATATTTCATACAGTTTTTTTTTTTTTTTTTTTTTTTTTAATTCATATACCGTCAACTCATACAACTTTGTGCACCCCGTTCAACATTGTGCCACTCTCGTTTTTTGAACTTTATGCTCTCTGTGGTGAAAACCACCCCCTCTTGTCAACAGCCCTTTTCAGGGCTACCAAAAAGAGGTAGACACAACACAAAAATATTTATAAGACGTCGAGTTACAACTCCGTCAAACAAAATATTTCACCAGAGAGAAAATACGAATTTCTCTCTCAAAAGTGAAATATTAACTAATAACATACAAGGCGACCTCCCTAGACACTTACTGGGCGAGAGAGATGCGACAAGTATCTCGAACCAAGTCGCCTTGAACGAGAAAACTCAAACAGAAAATCAAACGTCCTCTAAAACTAGCAAGGACAATTCAAACAAGCCTACTCGCCAATCAGAAACACTGATTACACGAGAGACAATAGGCGAACCAACCAAGAGGCGGCAAGCAACCACCTCTGGTCCAGCAGCCACCCCGGGGACCCCGTCTGAACAACGGACGCAGAGAAAGCACCCGAGGTCCCCGTCTAAACTCAAGGTCGTCGGCTCCGCGACGGACGCTCGTAAGCCACCCCCGGGGACCCCGTCGCAACGACGGACGTGGGGAAACCACCCCGGAGGACCAGCTCAGCTATCATACTCGCAGATACTGAGAAAACAATGTGCGAGCCAATGAGATTACACAGTCGAATTAATGAAATTAAGCGGACCAATCAGGAGGCGGCAGGAGGCGGCCACCTCCCTATAAATACCCCGCTCGGAGCCCTCCGAAATTCATTCCACTCTCCGCTCTCGACGACTACACTCAGAAGTACGAAGATTTCTACACGCTCTACGCTGACGAACCTTCTGCATCCCGAGTTCATCTCAAGAACGGCTTCCTACTGCTTTCTACAAGGCCTACCTTCTCTCCACACAGATCTCGCATTGGCATCTACGAGTCCAGTGATTATTCATCCTGCTCATTGCCCAACGTAGTTCATCTGTCAGGACGCCACCCGGTACATCTATCGATATTCTCTTTAGATCGTACGCCCGCTGGGACGTTCCTAGTCGTGTCGCCCGGGTTTCGTAGCACTAGGCTCGTCACCGACCGCTGTGGGCACGCCGGTAAATTACTCAGCTCATACGCTCTAATTTACCGTCCAAGGAAGTCTTTTTCAAGACTACAAGGTAGGACCCTGACATACGAGCAAAGGAAAGAAGCTCTGTCAAGCGAGTCCACCTTCTAAACCCTCTATTTCTATACATAGAGGCATCGAAAACGAGCTAATAACTCGGATATTTCGATGGAACGTCGGCCGTCCTATTTCCTCATGCAAGGGGAGGTAGACCACGGCGCGGCCGGGCCTCTTAGTCCACGCAGCGCTACCTACACGCTGCCCGGCCAATCCGCCGGTCCCAGCGACGGCTCAAGGCTCGATCCTCACGACGAGATCGCCTTCTCACCTAACGTATTCACGAAGGAAACGTTAGATCAAGCCTCACCTATACAAAAGATCGAGGATACCTTTCAGACCCGCTCTGAAGTCAATCATTATGATTCGACAAAGCTTTCCGATTATCCACGATATTCGACACAAGGCTACCCGGCCGATCCGAGTGTCAAATACACTCCAAATGTACAAAAAACAAAGGATACTTTTCAGTACCTCAACCAAGCTCAACATATTCCTCCTACAGATATAAATCTTAGGCCGGAATATTACAAAACGGCTCAGTACCAAACTGATCGAACCCAGCACCCACTATGCGAGCCCAGTGCTCCACGCGGCTGCGACACGAACTATCTCTCAGTTTATCCCGCCAAGCAAGCTGACCTTGACGGATTCGCTCACATTCCTTACAGGAATAACCCAGGGACTAACCCGCATAATCAGAATATAAATGTCCCACTTGGTCTACCTACACCAAGTAAAACATATATAAATCCACTACACTCTCTAACAGTAACAAACTTGAAGTTATTAGTTCGAAAAAATTCCCACGAGCAGCGGGATGGTAGAAGAGGATGCCGACGCTTCCACAAGTCTTCCCTGTGGATTTCAGTACCGGCAAGGTAGCTCTTTCTCTAGTCCACTAAAAGGGAATTGTTCAGTTTGTGCTGGGAGTCTCCTTTGGATGAGTATGCTGCGGATTTCTGAATAGTCTGGTAAGTTCATATTTTCATCCCTATACTGTCAGCTACCAATTACGGTATTCGGTGTTATCAGAAGTTTGTTTGTTTCTATGATATGACCAGATATGTTAGAAACGGAAACTTAGGGGTACAACTTTGTGCCACCGTTTTTTTATTATTTCTGCAATAAAATTTAATGCTTTCTCGTTGTATTTTTACAGAAAATGGGTGCTCAGAATCGGAGAAAGGTGGCTGGACGAGTTGAAGAGTTGTTGGAATATTTTTGTATGAATTGTTAAGATTTTATAATAAAAACGAACAGAAAGTTGCCTTGCATTGATTTTTATCTTGTTTAAAAAATCGAAAAAACACTAAAAATTCCGAGGGCAAATTTTTTTTTTGTATTACTTTGCAAAGTCAACATGCTGATCAACTAGATTCAGACCGCCACAATGAGCCACATTAGGTTTTTCATTTCATTTTAGGCTAAAAAAGATGGTGGCTCAAAGTTGCACCTTCCTGGGGTAATGAATGTGCCACGAATAAATAGTTCCCATTCTATTCGCTGAACAGATGGAATTTTTTCCTGAACGACATTTGATCACTGAGATGTGTAAGTATCTTGGGTAAACATTTCAACGAGATACGACGACAAATAAAGTTCTGACGCTCAAAAAACCAAAAAAGTGGCACAAAGTTGTATGAGTTGACGGTATGCGACCTAATTAGGAATGTACGTTGGGTCAAATTTCAAGGTTTTTTTTAAATTCGCCATATCAAATGCAGAGTGTTTTTAGCTAAAACTCTTTTTCTCTCTTTTCCCAAGTTGTCACCCTATAATTAAAAAATAGAATGGGAATTTTTAAAAGGTTTCTCTACCATTAAACTCGAGTTTGAAAAAAATGACCCAATGTTCTCGACCTTACCCTACCTCCTCACGAAAATCTAGCACTTTAACCCTATTTGAGGTTGAAGTACCTAATTCAATTTTCGTTTTAATGTTACAATAGCTTCGTTCTCAGTGCGCGTTCTGGGAGTTCGGAACGGTTCTGGGCAAGCGCAGTAGAGTTTTGTCGTTCGCAGTGCCAGAACGCCCAGTTCCGGAACGCCAAGAACGCCGAGTTCTGCGTTCGCAGTGTCTTCGGAACCCAGTTCCGAACGGTTCTGACAGTTCCCGTTTTTTTTCGGAACTGTGAGAACTCGAACGCAAGGACGTAGTTAACGCATGCGCACTTCACTATTTTTCGGATCTCGTGGAATAAACAACTTTCGTCTTCATCGACTTTATTCATTAAACAACCTTATGTCGTTTTATTTCGCTTCATCGATCATAACAATTTCAGCTTCATTCTCTTTCTTTCATTTCATTCTCTTTCAGTCTCTATACGTTACCAAACTATTCTATAATTCGAAATGTCAACTAGCTCGTCAAGTACAGATAGCGATAATTTCGACGATGGTGTTCCGTGGTTTGTAGACGATGAGGACGAGATCGAAGTTATAGTTGGATCTCGTCTACATCCAAGAAACTCAAATTTTTTTGAGAAAATCGTGCCAAGGTTTGACGACGAAGAGTTCGTTTACCACTTTAGAATAAGCCGTGGGCTCGCGGAAGAGTTAGCCCACCCTTTTCAGACCAGCACCCTCTACCATCACCACTTCGGTCCTTATGGCAAGGTATGGCAAAAATAAGTTCCAGTCATGCAGCATGATCGTACGAGCGAATCTCGTAAATTATCTTAGTACCTATTATGTCAGGTACGTAGTTTTGAAATTAGAACACTTTGAAATCGTAATAACCAACATTATGGCAACAAAATTCGTTCTAAATAATAATCTGCGACTCAAAAAAGATTTGGGAATTTTAGCTTTTTTGGGGAGCTTTTATCGATTTTCAGCAAATAATAATGAAATGTAAGTAGTAAAGGGATTTTTATCTCAATCCTAAGGATAGTTATCTTCTGGAATGACACATGCGTGTATACATATCTGAAAACGCGTTAAACACTAGGATTCGTTTCAGAATGTCTCAAAACGGATTTCAATGAAAAACATTTTCAAACATTTTTGGACCCATTGCAATAGCTTCATTTTCTACGATAATTCGCTAAATATGTACTTGAAGGTAACACGAGTTGAGTGAGGTTACAAACAACACAGGTTATTCCACTTCCAAGTTCTGAAATCGTTCGCAGTGCAGAACGCGGTTCCACAAGTTCCGGAACTCCCCGGGACTCCCCGTCCCAGTTCTCATGAGTTCGAGAACTGTTAGAACGCGCACTGAGAACGAAGCTAATGATTTGATGGTGTGAAAAACTCGTATTCTGAAAGAAACTGATTTCTAATTAATCAAAGTGCTCCTTGTGGTTTATGTAATCACTCATGTTCAGACAAACAGCACATACCTACTTACCTACCTAATGATTTTTGGGCGGTTATTCAACAGCCTTTGAGTACCTATCCAATATTCCTTGGAAATTTGGTCCTTCATTTGTATTTTTATGTTCAGTTTTTTTTAAATACCTATACCAGACACAGGAATTTTTAAAACTATCACTCTGCTTAAGTAGTAACTGTGGGTAGGTAATATATTCGGCTGAAAACTATCGGACATAATATATTCCTGTGAAAAGACTAGGTATTTTCAAACTGAATATACCCAAAATTCATTCCTATAATAGTTATTCCTATGAATAGTTATTCAGTCAGTCTCGTTGCATGGTGGGTTATCGGCCTGAGCAACTGCAAAGTGCTATCGACTGGCACACATTGGACCTATGATGGACTATCACAGAGTAAGTAGGAGTAGTGGGCTATCCACCCCTCCATGGAAATCGTGTCCCATCTTTCCATGATGATGTTAGAGAGATGGACATAAAAATGAGAGGACACAACTTTTGGGCACGTTCATGGATGCTACAATCTGTCAATGTTTGATGCGGTCGATGAAAACTGAGTCCGTAGTTGATTCAATTTTCTTCGGATTTCCCCGGTTTCCGGCGCATTGGGTTTTCCAGTCCCTCACAACTGCTTGTCTTGACGATTTCATTTGGTTTTCTTTTCTGCTTTGTGGCAAATTCTAAGTGGAAATCATTAAAACGTACTAGTACCTAATAGAATCGGTGTTTGAAGTGCATCATGTTTCAGCTTTTTTTGTGATAGTTTGTGCAATAATATTGTAATTTTCGGCCCCTCACGATGGAGGACCTCCTGCAGCAGATAATAAATGAATGCAATAACAACAAATTGGCGAACTTGAAAAGCTCGACTCAACTAGCATATGGTAGGTATGGTTTGAGTTGTACGTACTTGTCTGCCTTGTCATTGTACTTTAATTGTTGTAAACTCCTTCTGTCACTCAATGCCTACTCTTTCTTGAATGGCAATCTTCCAGAAGTGGCTGGGTTGGAAATGGAAAACAATAATGAATAAAAGAGGAGGCCATCATCCTAATACATTTTTACCTAACTGATGTTTGAATACTCCTGCCTATCTTGTTGGCTCAAAAATTGAAGTCCGTACAAAGTACCTATTTTACAAGTTGGATTTAAGAAATTTGAAGATATCCAATCAGTACCGTGGAGTGCTCACTACTTTCAAACCTATCAACAAATTAATTAGACGACTGTTTTGGAAACCTCCGAATTTCCTCTTTCCTATGAATTCATGATAGATTAACTTTCTCCTTCTCGTGCACGTGAGAAATAGGGAATTGAAAAAAGTGAGGACATATACGGAACTATTTGACTTGTCAAGCCGTAGAGTAGTGGATAGTATATCAGAAATGTTAAATCGAGGGACCAGAGTTCAATCCCAAGCTCGAGGCCATATTTTTTGCATTAGGTAGCCATACACGAGCAGATATCTGCGACAGATATCGTGTTTTTAAACGATATCTGTGGGAAAGATCTGTGCGTTAGTGGGCGTTAAAAAATGATGAAGGATGTGAAAATCGACCAGAGATATCTGCGAGAGTTCAAATCTAGCAGATGGTAGTCGGGCGTCCCCCTTAACCTGCAGACTTCTCGGAAGCGATGTCTGTGGGTTCACAGAACTGTTCTATTGGATCGGGCAGAGTCCCTTAACGTTAAGATGTTCAGTTGTCCACATGTGTTTTCCCCTGTGAGATCTCTCCTCTGAAGAAATCAGTTTCTATTGGTGTTTTTTTGTGCGGTATCAAAAAATGGGTAAAAAAGAGTGGCCAAACGAGTTAATTGAAATGATGATCGACATGTATAGAGACAGACCTTGTCTGTGGCAGTTGAAGCATGTTGACTACATGAACAAAAACATTGCTTACGACGAAACCCATGACTTCTCCCAAACTTGTCTTTTTTTGGCTTAGCCGTTTTTTGGGCAATTAAAAAAATGCCCGCCGCAAAAGCCGCTAATTTACGCTTTTTACTACGGACAGTCACTAACCCCATGGCATCAACTTACGGAATGTGTGACCGATCTGGAAAAAATTTCGGATTCGACCGATAACTCGAGTCTGCCAGACGAACGTCGGTGACAGACCTGAATCTGTCAGATTTCATCCCACGAACGAACAGATGACGTCGGCATTGGTCAGGTGACAGATCTCGGGCATAAAAGATCGGCCGATAAGTTTTTCGTGTTAAGGGGCAACGACCGATCTCATCGGTCACTCCAGATCGTTAGCGATATCTGTCAGATGAGATCGGGCGACCAAATCTGTCGCAGATATCTGCTCGTGTATGGCGGGCTATTGAATTCAACCTCCGAAACAAATATTTTTAAACGTCATTATTATGTTTTAAATCATACTTCAGAATGTCATTCTGATCTTTATGTCCAACTAATCTGTATTTTACTAAGGGATTGACTCCTTGATGTTATGTATTTTTGAGATGCGAGCTTGCAAGCATCCATACCACTTAACAATATAAATCCTTCTAATGCAGAAGGATTTACGCTAGATGGATTTGAATGTAGCGTGGGGACATATACGGAACTTTTTTACTTGGTAAATAGTTCCGTATGGTCCTCACTTTTGACATGGATATGTCTTTGCTCTGGGGGGTCAACCAAAAATTTGCGTGACGCAAAATTTGTGTCACAATTTCAGTGTTTTTCACGTACAACCCAGACGTTGCTAGGGGAATGGAACTTCCGCAGTTTTCATCGCACAGAAATCGTTCGCCACTCGTTGGAAAGCTCTTGATTTATGTGATAAATGTTCACATCTCAAGCTACCAATTTCCCCCTCCTTACGTACCTGGCTACATTCCTAAACTAAGTTGATTGGACTATAAACAATTTTAATAAGCCGGTTACAATATTCTTAACGTAAAGCAATAGCATCATTTACTCCACTCCATAGGAAACATTTTATCCTCTTGACAACAGTCGACTGTTAACAACAACTCATTGTAGTGGCTTCTCTCCACAGTTATTTTCAACATTTCTATAAGTAAACCGTTGTTTTGTTGGAATTAGTCGGGATGCGGCCCAGGGATTTGTTTAAAGTTAAAGGATTTGTTTACAACTCTCGAGGACAACCGTTATGAAATCCCCAATCAAAAGCAGATAGTGGAACTCGTTTACGAGTTTAACTGGTTCTTAATAGCAGACTGTATAAATTACTTTGGTGAAATACTAGTCGATGTTGTTAGTTTTTTTTCAATTCCATGATTCTCATATACGCATAGGAGAAAGTTAATCCATCGTGAAAACATGGGAAAGACGAGATTCCGAGGTTTCCGAAACAGTTGTAAAATTCATTTTTTGAAAGGATAGTGACAGATTTATATTGGTTTGAAAGTGGGGACACATACGAAACTACACCCTTAAAAACTTGAAAAAAAAGTCATAAGTTACAAAAGTTAAAAAATAAGATAATAATTGGGAAATAAAAAATCACAATAGCTGCTCGAAATTGCCTCCTTCGGCCTGCAGACAAGTTTCTGCCCTTGTGATCCAAGAGTGTGTAAGTGCCATTTCTATGGATTCAGGGGAGTTTGATTGACAGGCTTTAACAACCCAAATTTTGGAAAATAAAGATAAAATCGGAAAAGGATCTCACCACGTGATTCAGCATCAAAAAATAATGTTAGAACATGAGCCGCACTTGGGCGGCAAAAAACAATTTTTTTACGCAATTAAATAAGGAAATGCATGAGGGTGGACCATAACTTCTGAAACACCCGGTAGACATGTAGACAGGTTTATTGTCCAACTACCCAACTAATCTGAATTCTCAGTAATGCATTGACTATTAAATCGCTAGAACTTAGACCACTGATCTTTACAAAAATCACTTAACCACCGCAGTGGCTCCGTATAATACATACACGTACCTCCATAAATGTTAACTGTTTAAATGCAAAACTTTTGTATCAACTAATCTAAATTTTGATACGAATTATGATATCATTTCAGACCTTCTCCAATCACAGCAGAGTTTATTGAGAGACCCTGCGCACGAACTCCGTGCAAAGTGCTTTACAGTTTTCCAAACTGCCCTCGAGACGAAGAAGAGTAAATTTGTGTCGTTCGCCCTTTCTGGATTCCATGTAAATAGCTTTTGTCACAGTAATACAACAGTTTTTTGAACTTATCATGAAATTGGCTAAGCCTTGAACACATTTAGTTAAATTTGGAATATATATATATATATATTTATATATAGGTATTGATGTATCTGTCAGTATGACGTTTTCTAATGTCTGTTCTGATTATTTTTTAGCCCATGGGTATTTAAAAATTTGAATTCTTTTTAGTAAATTGCTTCAATAAAAAATATCCTTATTGTGAGATACTTTTTTAATCATTTGTTTAATCTCGATAAAATATCTTCTAATGACATTTGTAGATCCATTGCAATAACATAATTCTACCTAAAATTTTCTTTGCTTAATCAATATTTTATTATTTGTAAAAAATTAAATTTTTGCAGCGAATACTTCGGGACGATAGGTTCCAAACCAATTTTGAACCTGAAGACGATTCGGTATGGCTTCCGTCGCAGTTCCTTCAAGCTGTGAGCTCTATTATGTCTCAATCTGATGACACCCAAGTGGACATTTTGAAGGTAAAAATTAGCGCTGACATAGAGCCAACCTTACCACCAAATTACCTACTTAGATGTTTGAGAGCCTGCATGAGAGGACTTTTCAAAATGAATTAACGAGAGAGAGCTTTTCTCAATCACGAACAAACTGATCCTACATCACACTGTGAACGTTTGAACTTACTGAACGGTAAAATAGAGATGTAATGAACAAAATAAGCAACAGACCAGAATTGTAGAACCTTTTATTTTATTCCTATCTAATTAGATTTTACCCTGGAATTACACCGTGTTTGACACAGTTAAGTACCCCTTAGGGCAGGGGTGCTCAAACGGTCGATCGCGATCGACCAGTCGATCGCGAGTGCTTTTTGAGTAGATCTCGAGAAGAAAATTTTTTTAATAAGTAGGTAACTAAACTACAAAAATGTATTACGTAATAACACTGCTTGCGGCAAAAGGCGGCTTTATCAAAGGAACGCGCGGTACTTGACAAAGAAAAGCCGCGTTGTTTCTAGACTAGACTGTACTAGACCAGTTTGGGCGGCGCGTTTGACGGGAACATTCGAGACTTTCGTTCACGCCGATATAAATGTTGCGCCTGCAGGAATTGGAGTCATTCTGAATTGTAACTTGAAGGCGATACTACGTCGATACAAAGTTTATTATTAAATAGTGCGAAATGAGTGCAGTGAAGAAATCTAAAACGTATCATTTTAATAACGATTGGGAGGAAGAATTTTTCTTTTGTATGGTGAAGGATAAGTGCATTTGTGTTATTTGTCGTGCGTCAGTTGCAATACCTAAGCGTGGTAACTTAGAGAGGCATCAAACGGTTCATAAAAACTATGAAAAGGATTTTCCGCCACAGAGTGAATTAAGAAAACGAAAAGTAAGTGATTTGATATCTTCTTTGAAAAAAGAACAAGCCATGTTCACAAGACCAGCCAAACAATCAAAAGCTGCTACGATCGCGTCATTTAAAATATCTCATATATTGGCGAAACACAAGAAACCATTCGAAGATGGATCGGTTGAGAAGGAAGCATTTATTGAAGCGGGTGAGACTTTATTTGGAGATTTCAAAAATAAAACAAATCATGTCTGCTATTAGAGAACTTCAGTTATCTTGTCCGACTGTCACAAGGCGTATTGAAGTCATGAGTCAGGACATCGCAGATAAACTAAAACATGATATCATGGAATGTACATACTTTTCTTTACAGTTCGACGAATCCACCGATATGACAGACACTGCCCAGCTGTGTATTTTTATTCGAATGGTATTCAATGACATGTTGGCTAGGGAAGAATTTTTGACAATCATTCCTCTGAAGGGGAAGACTCGTGGCGAAGATATATATGACGTTTTCATCAATTTTGTAAAAAACTACAAGCTACAAATATATAAATTAGTGTGCATTACAACCGATGGAGCACCAGCAATGACTGGAAACAAGAACGGTTTTGTGGCATTGTGTCCCCTTCATTTTTTTCATTCCATTGCATTATACATCAACAAGTTTTGTGTTCAAAAGTTTTAAACACGGAGGAAATTATGGGCATTGCAACAAAAATTGTGAATTCCATCCGTGCACGTAGCTTGCAACGGCGGCTCTTTAAGTTGCAGTTGGAAGATAGGGAGTCAGCTGAACACACTGATTTAGTTCTTCACTCGGACGTAAGGTGGTTGAGTCGCGGAAAATTCCTAGAAAGGTCCTAGAAACACTGAGATGTTGAAAAACGAAAAATGGCTGACTGATTTGGCATTTTTGACTGACATCACAATGCACTTAAACACCATTAACTTGGAGCTTCAAGGTAAAGGAAAAACTATTATTGAGATGATTAGCGCAGTAAACGCATTCAAAAGTAAATTGCAACTTTTGATAGATCAACTGAAAAGAAAGGATCTGAAACATTTTCCGTCTTTGAAAGCAAGGATTCCTCAGTTGAATTATGATACGTATGAGGCTGAATTATCAAATATTTTGGGACAATTCGAAATGCGTTTTTATGATTGCAGTGAATTGGCAAATATAGCATCATTTATGAGTTATACTTTTTCATGTAAAAACATTGAGGAATTAGCTACTGAAGTAGCAAGTTAGTTTAATATGAACTCATGTTCTGTTGAAAATGAGTTGGTGCAGATTATATATCAGACATACATCTCAAAGCTACAGCATCTGATACAAATTTCTGGTGTTTTATATCTGAAGATAAATATCCGAATCTAAGGCGAATCGCCTTCAACTGACGGCAACGTTTGGGTCAACTTACTTGTGCGAGTCTGCATTTTCTGAAATGAAGATAATTAAGTCAAAATATCGCAATCGACTAACTGACGATCATATGTCATCATGCTTGCGATAAGTATGCTGAGGACATGCAGTGCCACGCTTCAACATCCAAAGTCACTCCTTAGTTGAGTTTAACACCATATGTAACTCTTTTGTTTTGTAACAACGAATAAACTCCCTTAGGGTGATGCTTGTGATGGATAGGAGTAGTTCCTCTTTCTTGTTCTTTCAAATGTTACGTCTAAGGGGATATTTCCTCGACTACCAGCGTTCAGGATATCCTCTAGGTGTAGCAGGTCCTCTCTCCTCGCCTCTCCCCTTTGAAGGAGTAACTACTCCATTTCCATCACCTCTATTGTCATATGGTAGCAGAGCCCCTCCCCCGCCAACCTGACGCCACTACCCCCTCCCCCCCCCCCCAATCAACCCTTGACGCCACTAACCCCCCCCCCCCCCTTTTTTTTTCCATAGGCAAAATGACCAACAACAAACAAAATTTTAAACACATACCCCTGCCCTGCCTATTTGGAGCCCCCCCTTACCCCCCCCCCCCCCTGCTTTTTGAAAGCACCGGGAGTGTGATGGATAGGAGTAGTTCCTCCTTCTCGATTCTTGCGAATGTTACATCTAAGGGGATATTTCCTGGACTACCAGCATTCAGGATATCCTCTGGGTGTAGCAGGTTAATCCCCTCTCCCCTTTGAAGGAGTAACTACTCTATTTCCATCACCTCCATTGTCATATGCTCACCCCAAACTTTAAAATCATTCCTGAAATTTTATTTTTGAGTAAGTATTTCTCTATTTATTTATTTTAGCAATGAAGGTACTAACCAATCAGGACAAAATAGTAAAACATATAAACAAAAAAACGTAACTTTTTTTTTTATGGGCCTCATTGAAAAATAACCATATCTATGAAAATTAAAATTGTACTCGAAAAATCAAGTAGGTAGCCCAAAATTTCAGACAAATCGAATGAAAAAAGTACAAGCCTTTGATGTGAGACGAATTGAAGGAGTCCCTTTTTTAGGACGTTCCTCTGAAGCTAGGCTGCCTCAATAGGGGTACGGCCTATTGGAATTGATCCAGGGGGTGTGGTACAACCTAAGCATGAAAAGAAAAAGTAACGTATAAAAATCCTTTTCAGACCATTCCAAGACCGAATCCGAGAGAAATATCATACTTGTACGTGTGTGTGTGTGTGTGTGTGTGTGTGTGTGACAAACTTTTTCGACGCTGTCCAGGCCACAATTTTTAACCAATTTTCGAGATTCTTTCTTTGTTCGACCTCACTTTTAGTGTAGTTGTGCAGCGAACCGCGGGAATTTTGAATTTCATTATGAAAGGGAAGAATTTAAGGGGATAAAGCCGAAAAACGTGTTTTGTTTTTTTTACGCCTCCAAGGCAGAATTCTCAACTGGTTTTCGTGATTCTTATTTTGTTCAATTCCAATTTTTGTCTAGGTGTGCAACAAACTGGGGATTTCGGATTTACTGTCATGGTCGGGGGCGGAAGGGGTGATTACAGATTCTTTGAGGCGCTGACGAAGCTTCAAATCTCGGCTGATTTTGTGATTCTGATATTGTTCCTTTATTGATTCTATCTAGTTTTGAAACGTATGTCAGGAGTTTCAAATTTCATTACGGAAGGGGTGAATGTGGGGTTAATGCTGATGAATCACGGTGTTTCAACTATTCGCGTCGGATTTTTAGCGAATTTTCGTAGAAAATGAACTATTGCAATGGCTTTTGCAGTAGTTTTGGAAATTATGTCAGGAGTTTCAAATTTCATTCTTATGATAGGAATTCGCTGTAGGTGGAGGGAGTTATGGGGGGGGGGGGGATTCCGAGAAATCATGATATATTCATTCTTCTCTTCATTTTTAATTCTCACACAAAATTACATAGGTGTACTTTGGGATTTCCCTGTAATACATGCATTACTTACCAATATATTTTTACCCTGGACTCCTTTTATTTCTCCAAAAAATTGTAGCTCTTGAATGTATTTGTGCCTTTCAACAGTCTCATAGGTAAATAAAATTAGCTACATTAAAAACTAGTAAAATGAAAACTCAAATTCTTTTTCTATTCACCTAAAACTTTTTCTTGTGAAAAAAAGAAGAAAAAAGCTGTCTGAATTATATTGCTGTGAACTATGCCATGGGGTTAAGACCACCTCAAGAGTACTTCAGGATCGAATTGCAGACAGAGGAGAGCTATGATGTTGATTCATATGAGGTCAAAGGGCATCAGCGGGGGGGGGGGGGGGGGGGGGGGGGCAGTCAAAACTTCGTTTTTGGAGTGGTGCTCAACCCACGGTGTCATTCCAGGATTAATTCCGTTATACTTTGTCTGTTCGTGATTGCGCGTTTATTTTTCTCGAACAATGGAATTCAATCACCCTTTCGCTTGTGACTATATACCCTGCTTTCCGTCTAATATTTGCTTAGTTTCCGTTCGTTACTGATGTTGAGTTAGCTGTGGAAATCAATCAACAGTGTAAATCTTTTTTTCGTGCTCTTTCATTTCTTGCTCTTTCAATAACTCCAGTTTTCATCATGGACATGGGTTGCACGATTTCAATTATTGGTAGGTACATACATCTTTTAGAATCCCATCTAAAGGAATGATATTGGGAGTGGTTCGGAAAAGCCTATCATGCCTTCAGACATGTGTACCTTAGGTAGGTAAACCTTCCCAATCCACTGGCACTGAACACGGATCTCGAGGTAGGTACCTCAAAATGCCATAGAGATTCAATATTGTTATTATGTTACTTTTCATGTAATGTTATGATCATTCTTTACAGGTTATGTTAAACATCGCCTGTTCTTCCTACTGGACGGTTAACGGGAGGATCATCATTCAAATGTTGGCAGTCTGCTGTGAAGTTTACGAAACCGGGACTGAAGCAGTAAAAACTGCTTCCCAAGCTGCAGCAAATCAAACACTCCGCTCTTTCTGTCATGTTCTTGGTATGCAGTTACCATTCTAATAGAGTTGTTCCGAAAAGAGAATTCCTAATTACCATTGCGCCCTTTGAAGAAAGTCTGGAGTGTGGAATTCCCCCTCCACCACCCACTGCTTCACCTTTACCTCTCATCTTATAAAGCCAGCTTGCCTGCTCTACCAAAATCAGCTGTTCTTCCCGTGCTCTTGATAAATGTTATTGTACTGGTTTTTCTACTAAATTTGCTAACTGAATTGGTCACATGAGTGGGAAGGCGGAGATAATGGGGGCACCACGGTAATTAAGTTTTTTCGTACAATTGTTCCTGACATTTATTACTTTGTTCACTCTTCCTGAAATTTATTACTTTGTTAAAGTATTGATATTTACTTAAAATTAGATTAATATAATTTGAAGTATGATGTCAACTGGATTTTCACCGTATCATCAGGTCCAGTATTTTAATATCAAACTTATGTTTTCAGATGTCGAATCCCAAGAAGCTAAGGATCATAAGATGCACGAAGTGGGGAGTGGTGGTATAGACTGTTTTAATGAACTCATCCCTATATTACAGTACCTGTACAGCAAATTGGATGAAGCACAAACGTAAATACTCAAAAACTTTCAAAATCAAAATTTCTTGATTTTTGTGTTTTAATGCACAAAGTCATATGCACATAGTCTGCAAAGTCTAATTGAATGTTGGTTTTCTTGGGTTCATATAAACCCCTACTTTCAAGCATCGAATATCATGGGTGGTTGATCGTGTTTATACAGGGCCGTGGAGAGAAAATCTGAGCCTGGGGACAAAAATCTTACCCCCTGTTAGAAAAAAAAGTTCCAGTCTTGCAGCATGAGCGAATTTTTGTAAATCATCGGTTATAAGTACCTATGTTACATGTATTGAATTTTGAGCACTTTTGCGCCGAAAATTCGAGCTTTCCAAATGAAAGCATAACTTTGTTGGCCAAGCACTTTGTGAGCGAATTAAATTGGTCAAATTTCAAGAAATGTGCTAAAAAAAAATCACTAAAAATGGCCAAAAACCGGTAAATTTATAAAAAGAAATAGTGGAGGGGGAGGGGAGTTTTTTTAGGTTAGTAGAATTTTATTCAAAACAAAATCATCAACAATTAACTAGGACATTATAACATTTCTGCACAGAATTCTGCTGAATAACGTACTTGAATTCATTAATATTCGCTGGAAAATCTATAAATACGGCAAAAAATATAAAAATCAAAAAAAAATTTTTTTTGAATCGCCGAATTTTATTTAGTATGAGTGTTTTTTGTCATGAATTTGGTATTTAACAATTTCTTTGTACTCAAATTGCTCAAATGTCTGTACAATTTAACACATTATAATGCAATAGGTAATTCAAGAAAATTCGCTCAAACGATCATGCTGCATGACTGGAACTTTTTGTTACATGATAAGGGAGGAAGCTGTAGTGACCACCCTACTTGGCCGGCTATTTTATTGTATTTTCACGAGCCTATCTTCAATATTAAACTATGCGTTATAAACGTTGTTGTATTTATTTTTCAGTGTAAAATGTAATGCAGGTTTGAATCTTATTCCAGGGGCCAAAATATGGCATCAGTGCTGCTCCTCCTTGAAGGACTTCACACAGTGGTGTCCAGTCTTCCACAACGAGTGCACACAAACTCTCACTTCACCAAATTCCTTTGGCAAAAATTGTGTCCCGTTCTCATCGGACTGATGGCTACGCCACGGAACAGCAACATCCCTTTTTCTCGCTTACAACCTCCAGATACATTACCACAGCATAAAATAATTTACAGGTTCCGTTTTAGTCTATATCATTGATTGTCATGAAATTTGTTTAAGGGCTGCTTTTATTTAAAAAAAAAAAAAAAAAAAAAGAAAAGAACGCCGTTTATTAGGATCCAAGTTCAACATAAATGATGAGGATTGATCTCAGTTTGAATTCGTTTCAGTTTCACCAAGTTGAACTGAGTTCCTAGGAATGAGTTTTCGACTGAACTTAGGTCATTTAAAACCCCGCTGTTTATCGAAGGTTGTACCTTGATTTGGAAGGCAGAGAATAATAAGTAATTCATTGTATGTTTCTCATTAACTGGGTGGTTGCCATAATTTTATATGAGTGCAGTCAGGATGACTTCAGGGAACTCTCTGATAAAACAACAGTTGGATCTTTTGTCCAGAGTTGAATTTTGGTGCAGTGAAGTGTTAGCCTGGCTTACCCAATGGTCGATTCTATGTGCTGGTGCTTCGCTGAAACCATTCAAGTCTGCTCCCGTTGATTGAAAGCACCCAGTACTGCTTTCACAAAAACAAAAAATAATAAAATAAATGAATAATAATAATAAAAATGAACGTGCTCCATTTATTAGAATCCAAGTTCTAAATAAACGATGGATTGATGTCAGTTTGAGTTCGTTTTGGTTTCACCAAATTGAACTGAGTTCCTACGAACGAGTTTTCAACTGAACTCGGACCATTTGACTACTATTGATCTCAGGTTGAACTTCGCTTTGGAAGGCAGTGAAAATGATAAGGTGAAAACGAGAAGAGGTTAAGCGAGCAGGAAGTTCGTTGTTTTTGTTTTTTGTTGTCATTCATTTGACACAGATGAAACAAAATTTGTGTTCTTAGAATTTCTAACTTTGACTCTGGGAAGCGAATGGAATCTTGGCACAGTGAAACGGTAGACTGGGTTACCCTAAGGACGATTCTATGTTCCATCGCCTCTGAAGCCACTGAGGTCTACTGCTGTTGACTGAAAGCACCCAATGAAATAAATCTGTGGGGTACACCACTGATTCTTTGGACATTTGCAGCAATTCCTGGGGGATTCAAACAAACTATGCCTAATTACTTACTCTAGCTGTCTGCTGTTCAGAGTTTATTGTTTTTTCCGCTTACCTGTCACTTGCATTCTAGCTGGTGCTCAATGCGCTCTGGATCCCCAAGAGCAGATGCCCCGAAGAATCGATATATCATTTTGAAATCTCTTTCATCGAGAGAACGCCAAAGTCTTTCACCCTCTCTTTGAACAGTTTTGGACGGGGAAATCACAACGAAGCCCAACATTTTCATCTTCAAAAAGGTTTAAAAAAAATTGGAGTGGGAGCTCTTGACATCATCACTCGATTAACTAGAATATACTCAATAGATCACTTGAATAGCCCACAAGAATTTCGAGAAATTTTTGATGTGGTGGTGGGGTAAGCATGGAGGAGCAACAAAGATTGATCCAAGTTAAAAATAAAAAACCCTCCCCCATAACAGGCCATGATCGAGCATTCAACACCGGTTGTCCGGGGATCAGCTTTGAACTTCCTTGGTGAAATTCAATATTGTGGATGATCTTTGCTCAATAGTCGAACCGCATCTTGAACTCGGATCAAGACCTCGATGAAAGCAGCCCTTAGTTATATTTATGATGCAATATGTACTGAACTCATTTAATTCTTCTCTTAACGATTTTGTTCTAATTTGGTGTTGTATTATAGTATTGCTGGACAGCTAGTGAGACTGGTTGGCTGCGTGGGTTCTTTGAGACCAGTTCTTGAATCTGTATATCATCGAATGCTATTGTATCCACGTCCTCCAAATAGATTAGACTCCATTAAAGCTCTTACTGAAGTGAGTTTTTTTCTTTTTCTCGCCATGCTGTTATCTATAATAGATATTATTGGTAGGCTACGTAGGAATTTGTAATATATTTCAAGTAAGATACATATTATTTATACCATATCAAGTTGACTCATTGTTTTACTGAATCCAATTATTATCTTAATAACCTATTGTTTGCATGCTACTACTATGGTTTCAGCTTTTAAGAAGCCCCAGCCGGCTTGTCGATTTTGCTGGTCCTCTTCTGGTCGAAGACGATCGCGGATGCCAGCAAAGTGATATGGCACTTACTCGACTGTAAGTTGTATCACAATATACTTCAAACAGGATATTTTCCTATTCTATAGGTACTAATAATTCTATTGTACGTAACTACATCTTGAAAAGTGGTTCTCAAATTGGGGTACGCCAAAAGTGGAGCAGTATCAGAGCCCGCATAACACTACTAGCTTCCTGGCTTATATTGATGGTTTCATGATATTATCACAAAGAATCGAATGAAACCACCAGGATCGCTGTACGTTAATCTATTTGCTCTCCCTAAGGCAGTGGTTCCCAACTGATCGATCGCCACCCACTGTTGGGTCGCGTGGAGGTTCCTGGTGCGTCGTGATGTCCTCAAGAACAAATTAGTAAAATGGGGAAACATAGTGGTATTATTGGTATGGTAGTATCAGAGCCCACTACTAGCTTCCTGGCTTGTATTACGTTCCTTTCTATACCACGGTTTATCCTTAGAGCAATAATTCCCTAATCCATCCACACAACGCTCTTCAATCATATGAGCTTCAAACAGTGAATTTACAACTAAGTCTTCACAGATCTTATAACTACTTTCTAAATTAGTTGGTTCCTGTGATTTCCTATGTCCCTTGAGCAATGTTTCACTAAACAATTTGGCTTGCTGTGGTTGCCACTTGATCACATTTATGTTAACTAAGGAAGCGGAATCTCGCTGGTTTTTCATTTTATTTTCTGCTGGGCCTCCTAATATAGTTAAACAGCATGAGTGATCAGATAGTATTGCTAATTCGTTTCCCTCGCCTATAGTGTAGAACAGACAGCAACACATACAGACCAGGCCAGGTTTTGACCTAGTCAAAATTGAGACTCACTTCCGTTCGTTAATAAAATAAATCTGCCCGCCATTGGTATTGGCTGAAACTGTCCACCACAGAAGCTACTCTAGCTTAACTGTTTGGTTCACCAAGCAAAGGAACAGATTTCCGAATTCTGATGATTTTATAAACTCACATAAATAAAAAAGGACTCAGTCATGCAGCGTGGCTGATAGAGCGAATTTTCAAAGAAAAGTCGTGGAGAATATTAAATTAGGCACTCAAATTTTGATCATTGAATCCAACCATGTCCTGCGATAACCGTGTGTTGACATTGCTGAGGAAATTTCAGGGCATGCAGCACTACTCGAAACTCCAAAATTTTAGTCAATAATGGGCATTTATTATCTGAAAATAGATTTTTCTCACTTATTTACGTCTGTTGTATGTAGACACATAACATTTACTCTATTTTGTTTAATCTTATTTTACAGAGTTATGGATTCGTTGCAAGAATGTGCCGAAACCAAGGACCCAGTTCTAATTTCTGCTACGGTCTCTTGTGTTGAAACTCTTCTTGTAACCCTTCTCACGATTTCTAAAGGCCAAGCAATAAATCACGTGTATGTGACAAAAATCAACTTCTTGTACCCTACTCTTAAACATGCAGACTACAAAGGTGAGATTTAGCACAGAAACTTGGAGATTCGAACAAAAGTTCATTCAAACACCCACTTCAGGAACTGAATTTATCTTGATGTTCCAGGTGCTTTAACTTACCAAACCCTTCTGAGGCTGCCCAAGTTGTACCGAGATACAGTTGGAGTCAGTGAAAAAGGAATGGTTGAGGCTATTGAGAGAGAAGAGGGTGATGGAATGTCCAAGGATAGCAGTGATGACTGCTCTGATGTGACTGATGATGAGCAGCACCATGAATCTGATGTCAGTATATGAAATACAATCATTTCTCTGTTTCTTGATACTTGAGCGAGTTGGATACTTGACCTAGATAATGCACCCAGATTACAGATTAATGCACCCATATTTTGACCTGAAAATGTCATAAATCAATTGAGGAGCTGACATGGAAATGGAAAAGCAGTTAAGTAAAAAAAAAAATTTCATAGGAACTCCCTCTGAACTCTTATCAGATTTGTTGGACATAATCTCTTCTCCATTCAAAGGTCACACATTTATTCACGGTGCGATCTAGCAAGGACTGGAGGACCAAAGGCTTTTCCCACGCTGTGGGTGTGACTGTTTACTTGCACTTTGACGAAAAAAAAATTTCTTTCGATTTTTGGACTTAACTACTTTTTCATGTCAGCTCCTCAATTGTTTTCTTGGCTATTATGTCTGCTATTGGCAATACAGTAGTGCTTTCATTTCAGGAGGAAGATATAAATACCAGTCCTCCTACTATTGGCTTCCCTGACGCACTTGGCAATGTGATGAGTGAGAAGGTAAGCTTCTTGGACAAACTGTTTCTCCTAATTGATTACAGCACTCTAATATACACGGTTGGTGATGCAATTACACTCCAGTGGAGAAAGTACCCACCCTGTGCCAACAAGGTGATGGTGGTAAGACGCGGGGTACTGAACTCAATTTGAAAACCAGCAAAGGAAAGACGTTCATCTAGCACATTGATAGTATTATTGAGATAGGGATCTTTTCTTGCACGCAGAATTTCTCATGTCTTGTACAAGAATGGATTCACATTACTGCACCAAATTTTTTACCCAATTATTTACAATAAACGCTTTCCATGTCAACGATTATGTCATTGGGTTATTGCCACCCAATGAATAATGCATCTACGAAAATTTCCTTCAGACCTGCAAGGAATTATGTATCACTGCAACGGGAACGACATTCTCGCTTCTGGTTTCTGTCATGGACTTCAAAAGTGGCATCCAGCAAGCGTGATGATTTCTACAGCACTGTGATGATCTGTAGTTTTTTTCTTTACGTTCCTATTTATATTACTGGCTTCTCTGTATTGTTATATCTCATGCTTCCATATTCCTAATCGCGATGGGCACATACAGTTTATGAGTTCTATTTTTACCGAACTTACCTACAATTTGGTGTGCTCAGGTACCCTGGGTGTACTGGTGCTCTTTACATGTGGCTACACTCACACCCTGGGTTTACTCTCGATGGGTGTACTCAAATAGTGCCTTTAACCACTTAGTTGTTCTCGCGTCATTTATAGTACCGTAGACTCCGCTTAACCAGTCCTCTCAGGCCCAAAGCCTGGCTGGTTGGCGTTTTGGCCGGTTAATTCAATGTGCAAGCATTATTTGTACAAAAAAAAAAAAAAAACCCTATATAGGACGTGCATACCTACCAACACAGTACACGGAGTATTCAGTTCATGAACAAGTATTTATTTAATGATTACAATTGGTAAATATCTTTTTTCTTCGGGGGACTGTTTGCCCCCAAATGTGTGTACCATTCAGACTCATTTATTAAACTTCCAGTCATGCAGCAAGATCGTAGGAGTGACTTTTCGTAAATTATCGTATTGTATAATGTTGAATTGTTTTGAAATTTGACACACACACGCACTTTTTTCCCCAAAACTCCCCTCAAAGGCGGAGGGGGGGCACCATTAATTTGATAAAATAAATAAAAGAAGTGGGGAGGAATGCCCAGGTTTACCCTACGCCGGCTCTAAGGATGAGGGAAGTTGCAGAAGGATGAGGAGGAAGAACGGGATGAAAGGAAGTGCCCCTATAAAACGACCACCAGTTTAAGTAAGAACACCTCAGGATACGGGTGGTGATACCACGAAATACTCCCGCCGAGACTCTGTGGCACTTTTCCCGCACCACAACCTGGACATCCAGGATTATAGCAGACACATCGGGCATGATGGGAACGATATCCGGTTTCTTGCCCCGGTCGCTTGGCACGTGATACAGTCTCTCCCTAGTAACCAAAAGTGTGAACACCCTGTATACATACAGCTACAAAAAGGTAGCCAAATTCCTGATATAGGATGCACAATTGTTGGGTTACAATATTTAGTTTGTGTTGCGATGCTAACCAATAATATTAGGATTCTTAGCATGATACTAATTGGATTGACAAAAACCATCGTCTAAGAAAATTTACTAAACCTAACTTTAATTTTTCAGGTTTATTCCAAAGATAAGGGTGACTGTGAGCGTGATCACGCTAGGCATTTCTTCTGGACATTGATGGAGTTTCTTCCTTCTCTTCAGAATTTGAAGTTCACGATAGAAGTGGACGATGCTCTGCAGAAATTTGCTTCTCAATACTGTCAAGGTGATTTATAAAGATGCTTTTCCAAATACCTATACTGATTCAGTAATTTCTAGTACTCAAAATTTTGGGATGTCTTATGAAAAATTCATGCCTCGAAGGAACGCCGGCGCCGTACCCACCACAAGGTGCCGCGGCGCCGGCGCCTCCTCTCACTCCACCTCCCCGCTCACCCCCCTCACCGCCCACCGTGACCCCCTGCCAAGCGTGCCAGGCGTGCGCGCGTCGAAAAAGACCCATAGCATCTATGCGAGTAAAGCGATCGGGATGGTTAAACGTTAGGACCAACTAGACCCCAAATGGAGTCTATGTGCGAAAGAACGGGTTTTTTAAGTCAATTCTTAGGCCTTTTATGGCCCGGACGGCGAACGGCGGACGGACATTTCAAATTTGGATTCTACGTACCTTGAAACGTAAAGTGACAAAGTTTGAGGGGGGGTTATAAAAATTTTTTGCTACACGATCACATAGGCTTATTATTGGAAATAAATCGTATATGGGTCAAAATCTATCGCAGCCCCTAGGGCTCTATCTGGCTTTTAGGGAGAACAAACGGATGGTCGTTCAGCGATGCGGGTGGTTTTATTCGATTCTTTCGGATGTTATCTATAAATTATAGAAAAAAAAAACAAACATTATCCTTACCTTGAAGGTGTGGAGATTTTGATATTAATATTTCAGTCCTTAAATTCTACCCTTTAGAGTCGATTGGAGTAAATGCCAAAGTGTTAGGACTAACTAGACCTCATATGTGATTTTTTACCCGAATTTCATTAACTTTGGTCCAATAGTTTAGGAAAAAAGCTCTTTATGGCGGATGGTCGGTTTTATCAAATTTTGAGAGGGATGGGTGGTAAAAAAATGTTTCATGGTCGATTGAAATGGTTTATTGTTGAAAGTAATAAACCAAATACCTAGCCATCACTGTGGAGGAGGAATAGATCTGTTGGGTGTTTTCCAAAAGGAGAATGATTTGGCAGCATAACACCAGTTGAGAGTGCAATAGTAGGTATGTTGACAAGTGAGGGAAAAATGGAACAGAACACTGATGTATTAAGACGTGTAGATATGAAGGTGGGTACACAATGTCACTCTTCATACGAACTCCAAACTCCCGCTTCTGAAAATGCGTTCATGTTTGCTGCAGCATTCAAACCAGTCTGATTACTTGCCCCAATCATGCACTCAAATCATGCTCATGTTTATGGGTGGTGTTAAGTGCCTACCATTCATGGTGTCAGGTCCGTGATGTTGGTCTAACTACTTTCAGCACAACTTCCCAAATTGTTCCCATAAATTTGAGCAGCTGTGCACCTAACATCAGAATTTGTGCTGCTCATGGACAAAGATCCAAATATTTCAGGGCAACTTCACGTATGCTAATCGCTTGCAACCCAAATTCTGAAATGGCCTTTATAGTTTTATTTGAATGAGACCAACTCGCTCTACAGGGGCAGGGATATTTCTATTCCAATATTATTTCCTGAGATATTTCTGGAAAATCACGTTATTTGACACAAAGTTTGGCATATCTTCCTCCTAAGAAGCACATCTTTGTTTCCAAATTACCTAAGCGTTTTATGTAGTGGACTGCTGGAATGAATGCAAAAGTGAAGTGAAATAAAAAGTTACGGTTATTCAGCATGAGTTAGCCTTCATAGTCACTTTCCTGTGGAGTAGTCGGTCGCTAGGGCCAGATCCAGTACAGTTACGTAAGCTGCGGCACAAAATCTGAAAATCGTTACAATCATCACAATGCCATGCAGAAACACCTTATACCCAGTCAGCTGGTGCTCATTCATTCGAGAGAGTAGTGAGCTTCAGACATCTTGGTTATATTATTACTCATCAAATGACGCAGCTGTGATCAGGGCTAGAATGTGTTCAGCCATTAAGGCGTACTTCGCCTATGTAAACATCTTCCATTACTGACTGCTCTCGAGTTAAACTAAATTTATGGTCTATAGGGTGCTAGTCCTACCAATCACAATGTAAGTTGCGGGGACCTGAGCACTAAAAAATATGGCAACCTCCCAATCAGTAAGATCGTTAAATCTGCCAGGCTTCGTTGGGCTCTCCTTGTTGCCTGAATGAACGAAGATCAAGCCCCAATAGAAATTTGTTTGGAAATCCTGGAGGACAGACAGGGCGGGGTAGAGGTAGGTTGAGATGGTTACACCTGGTTCAGGAAGATGCCAGAAGTCTTGGCATTCGGGTTTTGAAAACTGTTCCTCTATTAGAGACGAGCGGAGAAAGATCGTTGATTCGGTTCTTGAAAGGGAATTGTGTCATCCTCCCCGCCACAGGTTTAACCATTCCATTAATGTGTCGATCATTTTGTTTTATCCTTCACAGGATTGTACCACAAAAGAAATAAAAACTCCTCTGTAGAAACCACCATAGTGAACGCGGATGGGATATATTTAGCGACATATTCAGCTCTTGGACTCAACTTAATGTTAATTAACAGAGGTTATTACGCTAACACATCTGATGACATACCTATGACAGAGGTGAGTTTATTGCTTCAGTATGTATGCTAATTGCTTTCAGATAATGTCAAGGATCACCAGTGTCTTTATAATGGAAAAATAGAAAAGTACAATTATTGTTGAAAGTTAACAAGTAGAATCATTTGCAATAGTAGATAGGTCATTCTATTACCTCATTTCTAACATCTAATACCCAATTTCTAATTCGTAATGTCTATTTTTCTAATTCTTAGTTTAATTAATACTTAATTTTCTAAGTCTTTCCTTAGTTGCCCAAACCACTACCTCCGCTCAAAAGCGTTTGCATTAACCCATTGCGTTAGTTGCCCAAACCAAAGCCAAAGTAACTAGAACATATATATATATATATATATATATATATATATATATATATTATATATATTTAGAATAATATATCTAGAAGATATATTCAGAATAATATATCTAACATTAGTTGTATCATAAATTTGGAATATGTCAGGTAGGCTTTATGAGCACCTAATGTGCATATGAGTGAGTATTGCCTCATATTGTAATCGGATTTATATTCATCATTGTCCCCTCTTGAGAAAAATTAGGAATCAGTGACTTCTTGGACAGAATATTGATTTGAACTACTGCACAATGATATGTTTAACTGGAGCCCTCAGGATGCTAGTAATTCAAACTGTGTGTTAACTTCGCTAGACAGCAACACTCAATAACTAGGCACCTTATTACGCCTTTTGTTTTCACTCTATTTTCCAAACAGGTACCGATTTTCAAAATTTTCTAGTCAATATTTGTCCTCGTTGGTTTCATAAATAATTAATTTCGATTCTTCGGTATACTATTGCTGTTATATTTTTTAAAATAAACTTTGGAGCAAAAATAAATGCCAAAATCATAGTAATATTATTGTCATTAATCTAATGATAGCTTGAAGGGAATTTTCCTTCTACATGTCGACTTGCCTGCCTGTTCTGCTGAAAATGTCAGTAAAACTGGCTTGGATTTGCACTCTTTGTGTCAACTTCTGTAATCCAGCATTTTATACATTTATTGTATTATGTTTGATTATAGCACCAATTCGTGAGTGAAGTTGAGGAGAGCGGAGTGCTTGTATACTTGTCTTCCAGGTGGCTATGCGAAGTGTACCAACAAGTTTTATGTTTAGATCTTCTTAGTGCTTCTGGATGTAATAACAATCAAGCCATATTGAATTTGCTCTCAGGTACGATTTGGTTTGTTCAGTTGATGTCCTATACATATTACTTTTCTGGATGACGTCAGATTTCAGCTACGTCAGGATGGTTAACTTAATTTTGCGCTTTTCAGATATGGGTGGTGTCAATTTCGATAATGAGGTTCTCTCCAACTGCGTGAAACTGGACAAAGCATCTTTGAGGATGAATACTACTCCTGAAACCCAAGCAGGTGATAGCCGCATTATTTATGCACTCTCTATAGAGACAATTTTGTTAAATGAAGGCATTTTTACAGGCTTTTGTATTTCCAGGATTGAAACTTGCCAGAAGATTACTAATGTGTTGCTGGGATTCCATATTAGCGGTTCTAACAGTAGGAGTAAAAGGCGACCAAACCACCATCCCATTAAGCTTGCAAGCGCTACATAATGCCACTTTGTTATGCAATGCGACTGGTATGTTACCTGAGTACATCTGATTATTTAATTTTCGTGCCCGAATTCGCTATCTATTATTGTGATTTAGTTAGTCGGGACAATAATTTGTTTGGCATTGATGTCGAGAATTGCCTAAACTCGCGTTATAATTTTTATTTCCCAAAAATATGATGGTATGGCTCGAGTGCTGCTCCCTATACTAGAATGCCAGGTTATGTGTACATAGAAAGAGTTACAGCACAATTACTAGAGGAAACAGAAATTATATAACAAAAGATGCTTATATGAGTTGGATTGTTTTGCGCCATGTATTAACTGTAATTGTCGGCATCAGGGGACTCTGGAATCAATATTTACCAGCCATTTCAGAATTACAGTAAAAGTGACACTACACCCCAGGGAGTGTCCAATAACAATTGGAGGTACTGCTAGCTTGGGATGACTATCCGAGGAAGTTTGTAGATATTTTTGGTACAAAAGCTTAAAAATTGGGTGATTTTTCTCAGAATAAGCAGGTCATTCCTGTCTGTCGTTTGTAGCTCCCTGGTTATGCAGAATTCTGTTTTCTTCATCTGTACCATATTGCATTGCCTTTGTTAGAAGTTTTATGTACTCAATTTCAATATGTACAATGATGGGGGATTGGGGTTGATTAGTATTATGACATGCATGCACGTATGCATGTTTGTTTATAGTTGGTTGTTCAACTATGAAATTTCTGTGAATATTTTTGCAGTTTACCTAATTATGCTCTCTGTCTTTATTGTAACTTATTATAATATGTTTTGTTTGAAGTGTAATGGAAGAAGGTAGAGGACTGATGTATATTTCACTTTATACTGAAATTTTTACTTTGGGCTGTTACCAAAAGAAATTAGGTGTTTAACTGTGCAACGCATTGCTATGCTCTTATTTTGTTAACACATGAAAATGATATACTTAACGATAAGAGTAGGTACTATAATTTAGTAATAGTTTTTTCCATGTTTTGTTATCACATTCGACAATTAGTAGAAAATTCATTAATTCTTGTTAGTAATGCCCAATGAACTTATACAAATTAACGGTTTGATTTATTGATTTCATTTTATAGGTCTCCAGAAGA
Organism: Adelphocoris suturalis; assembly: GCA_030762985.1. NCBI lineage: Eukaryota > Metazoa > Arthropoda > Insecta > Hemiptera > Miridae > Adelphocoris > Adelphocoris suturalis. Next base: position 34,671,961 of record CM061047.1, on the reverse strand, counting down.
GAAGTGGGACAGTGTTTTCGCTCCTTAGCAATGCTTGTTGCAATGGTAATGATGACAAGCCGTCGTTGATCGCTAGTCATGCCCTCAGCTTGGACGTTATCTTGAGCAGCGCCTTGGAACTGGCCAGCCACGCTCCTCAATCTTGGCCTCACGTTCTCAAGTATGCACTAACCTATTGTCAACATTTAGCGAAAATTGTGCTATTCAATTGGTGTGGATCCAAAATGTTTGAAAATTAATTTTTCGAGGACGTTACCGCATACAATTCCATTTGATTTTTGAACCAAATTACATAATATTTGGTCCTGTGGTTTCGATGTTTGCCGAAAGACGAAGGACTGACAATTTTTTTCCTTTAATCTACGCAACAAAAAATTTTGGTTTGTTTAATTTTTGTTTCTTGTTCGAAAGGTTTTACTACATACTACAAGGTTACAATTGAAAGTTAAAAACCAAAGTCCATGATTTTTCCAAAATATCAAGTAAAGAATGGAAGAGCCGCACGTTATTTGCCCTAAATTGAGCTAAAATGTCAAAAAATCGCTAAAAAGCGCAAAATGACTAAAATTGTTTTTATTGCAGGATATTACCTGTTCAGGAGCAGTTTGTTTACGGAACAAATTTTCGTACACGAACATGTGGTCAAATTTCAGTAAAATATGCTTTAAAAAAGGGGGAATGGCTAAAATCCTTGTAAATAATGGTTTTATTGTCCTAAAACATTACTTGGATTTTTTTCTTCATAAGGTTAACGTTAAATAATTTTGATGCTCTAAATAAACCTGAAATTCTCTTGAAGTGTTCCATAAAATATAAAATATGTAAAATAAAAATCGCCAATGATTTGAATGTAATCAATTTTGGTTCCCAAAATTGTAATGGTCATGGAACCCGATAAACCTACTTTAGACTCGGAGATTAGCTTCTTGACAAATTTAAGGCTGTGATTTTACCTACTTTTACTAATGCGTCCCCTCCTAATTACATTCAAGTTAATTTCAATGCGGGTTACCATTGGATTACCTCCGAAATACAACATTAGGTCATGAATAGTCTTAGATGCCGTACGGCAGCTGAAGATATTCAAGGGTCCTTCTCACCATTGATCTGCACTGTTGAAGGAGTTCCCCACTGTGAGTATAGGACATTTCAACGAAGGTTGGCCCTTACCCTAAGCAATAAATGACAGAGTCCTCTTTCGTATGTGATGGGGTGGGTCCGAATAAAACTAAAAATGACCTTCATCGGAGCAGTGTCTTTTCGGTTGAGGGGGGAGCACCGACAAGTCCAGTGCCTCGGCCACCTAGGACTTGAAGACGGGGCCTGCCTGCCACTCCTCCGCGAGTGAAGTAAACAAGAAACTCTCCTCATGAAAACTCATATATTGAAAACTTTCTTAATTATACCTCAAGACCGAAGAAATCATTCTTTTTCTAGACTACACTGAGCCCTGTTAAAAAAAAAAAAATGTTGATTAGGTATTAGGTGGAAAAAATGAATATTCAAATTCCTTTAAAGACCGTCATGTAGGCTCCTGCACCACTGAAACCTTTTTTTTTAAAGACGCTCCATTTTCTGAGCTATTGTTCCTACTTTTTTCAGATGTTGTATGCATGTAACGAAATTAGAGCATATGATCACGTACTCTCATCCAGTGAAGAAACTCGGATTGTCCCAAGATTTGAATGAACCTCCAACTCCATTAGTTGTGTAAGTTATGTTTGATATTTTCTTTTGTCTCGATACCTTATTATAGTTGACAACATGAATTTGGATCATCTTCTGCTCTCATGAATGGTAAATGGTTCATTTCACAGTGATGGGGATGTCGCAACAATTGTCGGAGATGTTTCTAGTGTAGCGACCCTATCACCAACTGCCACGGCTTCCATCGTTTGTGTGCTATCCCAACATATTGATAGGTATGTACTGCCCGGTATCACCTTATTGTATTTGTTTGTCTATCAATTCGGGAAATACACAGCTTGAGCTTAATATATGTCGCCATTGGAATAATTAATAGCTTGTGTTTGAAAGATTGAAGTACATATGTACTTTTTTAACATATTCTGGTAGGTACAATATTCACGTCAACCTGGTGTTATTACATTGACATTCTATAACTTTGCCTTGTTCGTCAGTTTAGCATCGTATGGTTGTGGGAAGTTGAATTTTAGGAGAGTATGCGGTAGCTTATTTGGTATGTTAACAACGTTTGATTCGTTGGTGTTGGATTACCCACCCTCTTAATTTCCATTCTACTAACTTTGTTTGAGTAAAGTGCGGTTATCTAAGGAGGTTGGTGGGTGCATGAAATGGGGGGGTTCTTGTTTCAGATTGTTTGAAGACGCTGCCCTCAGGCTGAAACTAAACTCTCTTCTCTGCTTCTGCAACGCTGTCTGCAATGCGTCCGAGAAACAGCTGAGGGGTAGTGGAGACGTCAAAGGGAATAACAAGCTTAACTTCCTGAGACTCATGAAAGGCAGCAACGTGGCGCCTCCACCACCGCTCCTACTCACTCGACTTGCACAACTTCTCATCAAAGCCGCTAGATCGGGCAGGCCGCTCATTCACATAATGAAACTTTGGTCTGCCTTGGGGCCTCACTTGATGCATGTGAGATATTCTTACTAACTCTTTTCTTACATAAATGTGTTTCCAATGCTATTTAACAGAACGCATGCTTATAAATATTAAGGATATGGTGCGCTTTTCTGCTAACATTCTTTCTCTTATTTTGATTTATAAAAATGTCGGTGGCTGGGTAAACAGATGTTTTGGTCCACATGGAGATTTTCAGTTGTATTAAACCTTATCATTAAGGATGATCACACACAGGCAACTGTTAACTGAGTAGGTAACCTTATTTAAGTTGAGTGGTATTGGCCTTACAAAAGGGGTGGGGTAGGATGGCTTCAAAGGCTCAGCGAGCTTTGATAGATTCTGGATTGTTCTCAGTGGAACACTGTTGGTAGGAGACCAACGACTTTGTCTTTCATTGTCTGGTGGCTGGCAGCATTGATTGCCCATCCCTTCTCTTATACTAATGCATGCCACAAGACCTTCTATTTGTACACATCAGCAACCATTTACCTCTAAAATAACGCAATCGTACGCCTCCAGCAGGATTAAAGGCTTTCCAACTGTCCTCAGGATTTGGATAAATTTTGTTATCAGCGAGCCTCTTCAAATCAAAACTCTGTAAAATTCTATTACCTATTGTATTACATATGTTTATTGGCCGATTTTCTATAACTAATATGTTAGTAGGCTGTACCCGTGTTCTTTCTCAAATGAATAACTGTTGTATCTCAGCTGTGAAGTCTATTCAATAAGTTTGGATACGAAGTGACACAACAGCCTCGCTAAGATTGTTTGCCCAGGGAGGCGACTGAAGAGCAACGTAACTGTTATCTTTTTCCTCCAGCCGGTGGTTACTTACAAAGCTGTGTCTATTTTTGGTTTAGGTCTGTGAATAGTGGCTGTTCTGAGAGACGAGAACTTTGATACTTAAGCATTGATCTGTGAATTTGAATCTCTGGGGGCTCTGTATATATGCATGGGGTATCAGTCCGAAAAAAAGTTGTTTTCTTTGATTTTTAAAATGTTATATTATTCTCAATTTATAGTTCCGAATAAGGAAACTTGAGAAAACCGAGTTCAAAGCTGACCATCTCATGGGCTGTAGACAAGAGAGACCACACCTTCCACCTGCACGAAAAACCGAATAATTTAGGATTCGGAAGCAATAAACAAACTGTAAACCTAACAAAACCTTCCCTTACAAACTATAAACCTAAAAAACCTTCCCTAATTCCTTTTCTAATTGTTTTTAGACAGCCAAGTTAGAACGTGGGACGGTAGCGAGCTGTGAAGATGAAAAAATGTTCTTCTTCAGAAAATCGCGATTTTCTCAAAACATCATTTTCTGATGCTTACGTGCTCTTTGGGCAGTACCTATTCGGCCGATTTTAATTATTATTTTTATATTGTTTGTACTTTGCTAATGCGTCGTTAGACTGGAGGGTTTGGCTTAATTTTGATTTCCAGAGTTTCTGGTTGGGAAAATGTTACCTACCAAAAACCTGAATTTTTATTGTTTATAGTTTATTTGTTTATAGTATTTATTGTTTGTAGTTTAGTTGTTTATTGTTTATTATGTTTATTGTTTAGTTGTTTATAGTTTATTCGTTTATAGTATTTATTGTTTATAGTTTAGTTGTTTATTGTTTATAGTTTTATTTTTTCAAAAGATATCCGTTTTGAAAGTCGAAAAGCCCCCGTCTGTTGATAGTCCTTAGTGAGACAAACAAAATAAAACGAAAACATTGAATTCGGATGAGTACCGAGTTACGGAGAAAAGTGCACAGAAACTGAAGAAAGTACCTTACTAAGGTACTTGTGGTAAAGTCCGTAAATGATCTATGTTGATTTTTCCCCGTATTTTTGTTCATCAACATCAACTGCCTAACTAACAATCATTTTTTATTTCCTACTGTGTATTAAACCTCACAAAATCTTTTGTTAAAAAAAAAGAAGATTTCGTGCTGACTCCCCTTAAAGGAATAACCTAACCGGACTTAAATTTGAATGATAAATCGTGAGAGGAAATATGTCCGCTGACACAAAAGACTGTGGGCTTCAATAACTCCAATGTGATGTAGGAACTCTACATGAATTAGGTACCTGTTTTGTGGCTGCTGTCCACCAACATTTCCGGAGCTCCTAGAAGCTTCAGCCACTGAATGGCGACAAAGACAAAACAGTTGCTCTGCAAAATAAAAACTGTTAGTTGTGAGCGGTTGCCGTAATATTTACAATAATGACTAGGCTCTTTTACAGAGAAGCTGAGGCAGTCTTTATTGTGGTTTATCAGGTTTAGTTTCCCTGTCTTGTCCTATTGAAATGTACCAATTTTTGTTGACTTTATTTTTCCCTTGATCTTATCGGCTCCCTGAATCGTAGTTAAGGTGAATATTTCATTTAGACGATTACTCATTTTACTCAGAAGCCGCTTCTGAATTACCTGTCGTTCAGTTTACTTTTTACTTACATTTGTATCACATTTTGATCTTATGCAAAGTTGTTGGTAGTTAACCTCACCACAAACTGTGTAGGTTCACACTTCAGATGAAAGTTGCGGTGTTTGCCATTATTACATCAACTTAAAATTATTAAAATAATTAAACTTGGTATTATTAATTCATAGGCTGCTTGTCACAAGGATCCTGTCATATCTAAGATGGCCGTTACTTGCATTCACGATATAATGACTACCTTGTTGAACGAAAACTCCGAATTGGAACATTTCCACTTCAACGAGGCTCTTTTCAAACCATTTGAAAACCTTCTATGCCTCGAACTGTGTGACACAGACGTTCAAGATCAGGTGAGACTTTTTTATTTCTACTTCTTTTGACATTTTCATGTCTTTGCCCTGGCACATTGCACAAAAAACTGTCACGTAACGTAACGTAAATATTTTGACGATTTCCGCTTACAACCGAGTCGTTGCTAGGGAAATGGTACTTCGTCGTTTTTCATCCCAAAAAATTCGTTGACCATTCGTTCGAAAGCTCTCGATTTATCCAACCATATTATGTTTACTACTGCGAAGTGCGTGGCCAACAAGCTGAGTTATGAGCAAGGTTATTTGAATAATTGTGTACACTCAGGTGATCATTCTCAATAATTGATATTGTGAACATGATTGCCACCGCTTGTTAATTTCTGATGATTTCATTGAGCTGGTGTTTCGATGATTTGATTCATAGCAGGTGATCCAAATATTGCGAGAACGGTTTGATTTGTGAAGCGGTGGTTAAATCATTTTAATAGGTAATTTCTATGCTTTACACTCTAGGAAGCTGTAATTTCTTATGTAGCCTCTTTAGGACATTGACTTGACGATGCCCAGGGTCCGGATCAGATGAGTGGCTTTTGAAGCTAATTTCTATGTTTTACACTCTAGGAAGCTGTAATTTCGTATGTAGTCTCTTTAGCACATTTACGTGACGATGCCCAGGGTCCGGATCAGCTGAGTGGCTCTTAGAGCTTGCATACGAGTCTGCAGGGGGGTAGGTGATGTAGCCTGGCTCGAATTCAATGAAGTACCCACGGGTGTCGGAACAATGAGTCAACACGATCGCGAATTCAATTAAGTACCCACGGGTGGGCGGTTTCTCTTATGGCCCATTTAATTGATTTGTACGCCCCGCCGTGCGATGCACGGGTGAGATCTGCCTAGTAATAAATACAATAAGAAAACACACATGAAAATGTCCCAATGTGTTGCAGACTCGTATGCAAGCATTTCAAGCTGCTTTGTCTTTCTTATGATTTTCACGTACAACCAAGCCGTTGCTGGGGAAATAAAACTTCTTTAGTGTTTATGGGACCAAAATCGTTCTCCATTTGTTGGAAAGCTCTCGATTTATCACGCATTTCTTTCGTACTTTTAACTTAGAGTAATTTTTCTTTTGATTTTAAATAGTATTCTGAAATCCACCGAGGAAGTATGACATTTTGAGTCATTCATTGGTATAGAATTCTTTACTTCAGATAGGTACTAAATCAATCATTTTTTATTGGTTGGATGTCATTATCTCGAATTCTGAGAAACTAGCTAGGTGCCAAGTTATACTAGTCATTCAAGACCGCCCTGTCGTGCGGGTACTGTATAATCCGAGCGCCGTATGTAGACAAGCAACATTTTTGCGAATTTTCGTACAAAATTAAGTTATTGCAATGGCTCCGAAAATTTGTTAAATTTTGATTGAGTGATTGAACCATTTGATATTTGAGTGAGTGAATTGAATAGACCTCTCAAACTTCAGATTTTATTTGAATATAAAGCATGACATGGTATGTAAACAATAAGATGGGACATGGTAGAAATGTATGTTATGAAATCCGAAGTAAATTAAAAGTTTTAGAGAGCATATCGGCAGTTTCTGTTCATGTCTCATCGGATGTTTGATAACTACCATAGTTTAGGATAGTAAATTATTACTGCAATACTATAACTACAAACTAGAAGTGTAGAACTAATATATTTTCCAGTACATTACCATAATCCTCTTCATTTTCAGGTTGTTAATTGTATTTGCGAATTCGTGGAGGGGAGTCAAATCGAAATCCGGTCTGGGTGGCGCCCTCTGTTCCGTGCGTTGGGTGGAGTCAGCACAGCCAATCATATCAATTCCCTCCTTGAGGTTTTCCAAGTGTTTCTCGACACTGGCAACCCAACAGTATTCTCCAATGCAGCGATGGATTTTATTCATTGTCTCATGAAGCATGTCCGGGGAAATGGTGAGAATTCAATTCTGTTTCTTTTCTTCATTGCAATGATTGCAATTCTCTGTCCAAAATAAATCATAGTGAGGAAAAACGCTTGGCCATCTAACTATACATCATATAAACAAAGTTCATTTTTCAATGCTCTACAAATCAGTTCAAAGCAAGACGTCGATTTGTTGTGACCCTGTCAATTTTTAGAATGCACTCGAAACTGAGTTTGTTCCATATGTTTTGCGACATGCACAAATATAATAAACATCCTACGTAGATCTTAATTTGTAGCGTTTTCTGTTGTATAGAAGTAACACGTATTATCATTTGCACTCATCTTGACGTTCTTTTTTTCCTACCAAAGGTCTGACCCTTAGGGAAAAGAACAGATGAACAGATAGCAATCTGGGTGATTACGTTCGATTCATTGAACTGTAATCCAACAATAACTAACGATACAAATACAATACCTACTTATTTTGAAAGTTTTGTAGGTCCCGATTTTGCTCAACCTTCCAATTTTATCCTTTATGGATGATCGATTTATGCCAGTGATTCAGAACTAACTAAAGCCCATGTATGTGTGATTTTTGAACCAAGTTTCATAACCTTAGGACCAGTTTTGTGGTTGAAAAGCTCCCAATGGTGTACAGCGGACAGACGGATTTTTTCTATCATTTTATTGGATTCTACTTTTATGTTTGGAAACGTAAGCAGGCAAGAAAAGGTTAAAACATGTTTTTTCTTGGTCGATTACAAAGGTTCATTATTAACCCTTTCAATGCAGACGATGTCATATGACATCATGCTTTATCTTCCCCCGCTCACGGATGACATCATTTGACATCTATCTCTGAAGACAGTTCCATTATAAACCCTTTCAATGCAGGCGATGTCATATAACATCATGCTTTCTCTTCCCTCGCTCACGGATGACATCAATTGACATATATCTCCATAGAAAGTTCCTGGTTCTCTTTGAATTCATATAAGCCAGTAGAAGGGCTTTGGACTGCCACAAGCAGGAGTTTTCTCACTTTTAGTAGCCTCCCTTACCACTAGAGTTCAACGTTTTCAGTTGCTGGGTGTTATTTGTGATAAAACTGTAAATAACAGGTGGTACTTCAAAGGGGAGGGTTTTCACCCGAATTTCGGTGTTTTGGTGAGCATTTCCTTGAATATTTTTTATAGTTTTGGATAAAAATGAAGGTTCAATTTTCATTCGTTGAAACTATATTGAAGGCCCGCAATGATCCTATTGGGGCCTTGTCCAGTCCCCATCTACCTTCTGAGTTATCTTTTCTTCTTTTTCATTCTTTCATTGTGACCTTCAGACATTGTGTGATTATTATTTCTATACAGCTGCCATCACCTTCGTTGTAGAATAAATCATACATGAAAAACTTGATGTTTTTTTTTTTCAAAGATATGTTGTGGAATTGCAATAACTCGAATCTGCTTCTTTATATTTTACATATTTTATATTGTTCCAAATGTCAGGGCGAGACAAGGACTTTGGGAAAAAGGGGGCTGAATGAGGGGTCCTCCAGATAGTGACAGGTTCCGAAAAAGTGTTTTAAAGCCACCAAAATTGAAGTGTGCTTTACTATTTTTCGCGTTTTAATAGATAATAATACGTTTTTGAGCAAAAATCAGCGCTGGTATGTGAAAAATTTAAGAATAAAAGTTTCAGCGAGAAACGTTTATCAGCCCTGTAGGTGACGCACTGGAAGAGTTGAAAATAAACCAAAAGAAAAAACTGAAAATTTTAATATACTTTTTTTTTTAAATGCATTTTTTGGTTCTGGAAACTGCCCCTATTCGGCTTTTTCACTGCCCCAAAACTTTCTCTAACTCTCCCAAGACATGGATCCATATTGAAATCATTAAATAAGTCATGGGAGTGTGTACTCTGCTCGTTTAGCGTTGTAATTGTGTAAGTCAACTAAGGGACACCAAGAGGAGAGTGTACACTTACTTTACAGTGGGTTTTTAGGGATCGAAGAGGATGTGACCAGTGATAAGGACTGCAGAGCTGTCTTAGGTTTTGTGGATAAATGCAACCAGATGCTGTGCCTGATGCACTCTATGCCATCATGTCCTGGATTCAACACTGCTAGAAGGTAGGTACAACTTTTCATCTCATATTTTCGTACTACTTAGTTACGAATTACCAATACCTTATATAGCCAAAAATTGTATGAACATTTTAAATTAAGTTAATAATGTTGTTTCTCTGATAAAACAATCAAAGGGTAACTCAATTTACAGTTCATTTTTCCATGAGCTAAATCTCGAAATTACATCAGCTAAAATAAAATCCTGATAAGTTTTGTTACCAAGCCAGAAATTGATCTCAGAATTCCCTGCTCTTCTGAAGGCTTCAGACCCACTTAGTGACAGATGATGCCATTCTTACTAATTTAACCAAACAAAAATGACCATAATTACTCAATAGTAACTATTATTGCCCTGAAATACTTCTGTTTATCCATAGCTTCAAATTCACCCTGACGTTTCTTGCAATCATGACGTTTCCAGGCTTGAAGAACGAGTAATTGATGAGAGTTTCACCACAATTTCTGATCCGGGTGGAGCGTTAGCTGTGTGGGCAGAGCATATTGAGGGTCTGGCATCAGTCGTCCCTCTTTGCCCCCAGACGTATCAACCAATTGTTCTCGATTCATTGTTTGCCATTCTTACTGAAATGCTCTCTAAACCAGGTAATTGTTTCCATCATAACGACCTTACATTCCTAGTACACCTGTTGAACTTCAAATTTTACAAAGTTCTTTTAATTTTTCAGGAGTTGAATTCACAATTTACTGTGTGACCTACATAGTCATTGCCTCTATTCAACGTTGGATCGCCAACAACAACAATAACCTAAATCTGTGGGACCAGCAAATCAGTAGCTTCAAGCAGTTATGTGGCATGACCACACACTTTGTTGTTAAAGTTCTCAACCATCTGCATGGTAACATCTGATTTTTCACTTGGAATCAATTTAGTCTACTGTTAGAAATAATGAAAATACATCTTTGATTGCCAAGCAATCTGTGATTTGGAGTTTGTTGAATTTGGGTTGTTTGTTTTGTTGTTGTTAAGCTGGGTGAAAGAAGACACATCTGCTGTCCTATACAACTACTACAAATCGATCGTGATAGGTGGATTTGACCCATAGATACACTTACTCTTGAGAGGTGTTGATTCTTCGTTGACAAATTATGGATGTCTTGATTTTATTGCAGGTGAAGATGAATCTGATAAGGGCACAGTCCTGTTATCTAGCCTTATCAACAGCATGGTGGATTGTATTATGGTACCTGTTGAAAGTGTTGCTCGTCTTGGATGTGCATGTTTGAGGTGGGTACTTCAAGTTTGTTGGATTACTATTCTTGAGATACCACCATTCAAAATAATACTTTCAGTTTCGAGCCGTTGCACATGTATCATTTTTTGATATGTTTTATTTCTTTATAACTTTTACAGGCATGTTGTGGTCACTGCAAGCAATATATTGTCTGCCTCACATTGGTCAATCATCACAAATGGCGTGGAAAAAGCAGCCACTGCAGTTCTAGGTCCAGTAATTTCTCTCAACTCTGTTTACAGCCATAACTGTCACCAGTATTATGGAGACTTGGCTCATATTAAAGTCGCTGCTCGTAAAGATTCCACTGTACAGAAAAATACTAGGCTCAGGCATCTGGGACAACAGGTCAGTTTTAGATTTGATAATTTTTCTTGTTGTTGCTTATGGAATGATCTTTGATTACTATCACTAAGGGGGGGGGGGATAAATAAGAAATAACCTTTTTTAGGCTCAGACCTCTATTGAGATCGTTCCCAAGAATGAGGTTCTCTAGAGGAAAAAAAAAACGACTTAGTAAAATCTATGCTTTAGCGTCATACAAATGACATGCAAAAATTATTGAAAAATGCCGTCTAAAAGGGCATGGAAAAAATGTTTTAATTTCGTGCGCAATAATTTCAGAACACTGACTAGTAACTGTTAATCATCAACAATATATCGGTACTGTACCTAATCAATGCTAACAAATCTATACTGTCATTCCTATCACAATTATTAATTCGTCATTGGTCCCCAAGTTATTGAAGAACCAATCCAGGGAAACCTGAAGCAGAAATTGATCGTTTAAGTTGCGAGGACTGTCCTGTTTTCCGCCTTGACTTCAAATTGCTGTTCCAAAAAATCACTTCTTCATGATTAATGTTCCTTTTTCTCCAAAACTACTGATCCTATTCTCACTTTTTAAAATAATTTTCAATGGAAGAGAAAGGGAAGAAGGAAGGAATTCTCAGGTCCTTTTATACAATTTTCTAACTGTTCCAAAGTAAGCACTGAGGGAGGGAGGGGCAGGGGGATTCTGTTTTCATAAAGAAGCCTGAAGAAAAAGTAAAAATGATTAGATGAGAAGGGCCGGAGCGCAGAGTGATGACAATGCATTCTACAAAACAGAAAAAAATTACAAGATTCTATTGGACAGGGACTGAAAAGAAGGAACGTGAAATCACCTCCAATAAAGGCGGGAGGGGGGTGAGTCCCTTGTTCCCCTCAACATTTTGCACTTCTATGGAGACATGGGGACTGGTTGAAACCAATTTTCCTCCAATTCCAATATCAAAGCAATCGGCCAGTTATAACCTCTGAGTATACATAATATGGAGGGCTATTGCTCTTATTTCAACACTGTTTTCCTGTCAGTTGGTACGTGCTGCTGGCGTGACACTGGACCAGGAAATAACCCGCCAAGCAGTTGCTCGAAGTACGCTGTAGGAGCCAGGAGGCTCCGAGTTCTACTGTTGTTTTTTTTTTTCTCATTTTTTTCCTCTTTGATTAGGGCTTGTTATTATTATGTATTTTTATTAATCCGCCCTCGACCTTTCGACGCTCTGCCTTCGCTTCTACGCTCCGCTCGGATCACTCGTCGCTACTATCCCCGCTATCAGTTAGTAACAACCGAATTCCCGTGCCATCAAAACCTAATCGCTATTTCCGCCTTCTGGTCAACTTAGATCCAGGCTTTTGCGGATCATCCAGTGTAGAGACGTCTTCACTGTTATTTGTCGAAATACCCTGTATGTATATTACACTGCAAGCTTATGCAGTGATATACCTTTCATACTGGTCAACATTCACTCGCGGAATATTGAAGCCGGGAGTCGCCGTCGTCTTCAGAAGGTGCGTTCGTGTGGACTGCAGGACATCGCCATCTTTGCGGAATCAAGGTCGGATCGTTTCCATTTATATTATTAAAGACTATTAAAAATCTTCAGCTTCCACTGCATAAAAGTCAAATTACTAATAGCTATAAGAGCATTACGAAATTCACGCGTGTAGTTATTTATTTCAATTATTTATCGAAGCTCCGGATTGGATTGTTATTGATTATAATAAATTTTTGTTTTTTCTCGTATTCCTACTAAATATTTCTTTACGTTATTTTGATCCACGCTCACACGTTTCGTCACTTGAGATTTTAGCTCAAACATTTTGGTAGCAGAGCGTGGTTACAATACATACTATTCTTTCATTATTGTGTCTCTAGCAAATTACATTACTTTGATTCGGCTGCCAATTTCCGCTTGTATCCACAAGGTCGGTTAATACGTTCCAGTTCCATAGAACAAGGTTTTATTTATCTATAAATATTCTTTGTCGAAAGTGTCTGTAGGTACTTGTTCTATTTATTATTGTTTATCATTTGTGTTAATTTCGCGTTTCTTCGTACTATAAGTGTAATTTATTAGCTGTTCTACATATTCTATTTTCATATTGATACTCGACCTTTTCTCAACCATTTAAATAATTTCTATATTGCTTGTCATCGTAGGCACATATTCGTGGTTTTCAGTATTTATTTTAGCCACTATTCATAATAGTGATCCTTTCATATTTTTTATCGGAATATTAATTTGCACGGCGTTCATATTATACCGCTTTGAAGATTTGATTTATTGTGCGGTACATTGCCTATTCTAGTACCTTGTTTTATTGCATCGTATTAGGCATATAAATTTTAAAGATTAATCGAAACAAATTTCCGTGCGAATCTATTGTTAAATTTGGAACCATTTTCATCCATCCTCTACCTTCCCTTGTCCAAATTATTTGACCGCTCTTTGATTCCAAACTATTTTCCCGTTTCATCATGGCAGAATTCGATGCAAAAGTGAAATCTCTTAGACGAAAACTCCACTCATCGGGAAAGGAAGTGGAGGCTATTGTTGATGCCGGTAAGGAGATCAGTGCGACCGATCCTTCGAAAGCTTTAATTTTTAAAGGCATGTTTCGAGCGTTGGAGAGGTATTATTCAAAATTTGAGTCGACATGGGAAGAACTTAATGACATTCATGATGAAGCCGGTAAATCCGATTTCCCTACTTCAACTGATAAACGACTCCAATCGAATGTTAGGGAATATTACTACCAATCAAACACCATATACGAAAACATGATCGATACTACTCGTTCAGGTGGAATGGTTAAAAACGAATCGTATATTGAAACTCAAGCTCCTCGTATGCCGGAAATAAGTTTACCAAAATTTGATGGAAATTTAACCTTTTGGCCTCAATATAGAGATACATTTTTGTCTCTCGTTCATGGTTCCAATTCACTTACTACGATGGAGAAATTTCATTATTTGGCAACTTCACTATCTGATTCTGCTTTATCCGTTATTCAGGGTATCAAACTCGAAGAAAACAATTACGAAATGGCCTGGAAGGTAGTCACTGATGCGTATAATAACAAACGAGTTCTCGCATCCTTTTATTTTAACAATATTTTGGAATTTAGCTCATCGAAAGGGAAACCTAATGTCGAATCTCTTAAATTATTCCAAAGTAGAATTTGTGACAACATGTCCGCTTTCCAGCTATTAGGTATCGAAAGGGAGTCAGAATTTATCCTTTTTCATTTAGCAATCAGACACCTAGATCCACGAACGCGCGAAAGTTTTGAAATGAGCCATAAAAACGTGGAATTTCCCACACATAGCGATTTGAAAAAATTTGTGCGGGAAAGATGCTTAGCACTACAATTGATTGAAGGAAATCAGAATACATCGACATGTTCTACTTCGCCTTCTACTGCACAACCTAATACTAGTTATGAGAAAAGGAATAAAACTCATAATAAATCTATAACCAAACCTAGTTTGGGCGTTTTTAAAAATTCATCAAAATCTAAATCATCCACAGTTTCAACACCACCAACTCCTCCTACGTGCGTGTTGTGTTCCAATGGGGACAAACACCTACTTTTGGGTTGTCCAAAATTCTATAGGATCACTCCCGAGGCTCGTCTACAAAGTCTCAAAGATTTTAAAGGGTGCCGTAACTGCTTAAGCTACGGACACAAAACACTGGATTGCACTTCCAAATGGAACTGTCGGTTCTGTGATCGGAGACATCATGCTATGCTCCACCTCGAATCCTCCTCATCGTCGGCACCTGTCCGGTCTGGTAATTCCATTGCGTCATCACATCTTCAGAATTCTCTTCTAACTTCTGTTTCTCTAAAATCTACTTATGATAGAGAAGTTGACGTAATATTGGGTACTGTGTGGGCCGAATTCAAGGATGCTCGAGGGATGTTTCAACCTTTTCGAGTTGTCATAGACTCTGGAAGCCATTATTCGTTTATTACTGAAAGATGCCTAAACAAACTTGGTTTATCCTACACTCATTGTCCTCGCAAAATTTCGGGAATCGGACAGTCGATTTTTGAAGGTGCCAAAGGGAAAACGTCATGTACTTTGCGTCCCCGAAATTGCTCATCTCCCAATTTAACCACAGTTGCCACGGTGGTAAGGGAAATTACCTCGTTTTTGCCTACCTCGACTCTATCTCCTGAAGTTACGTCACAATTTTCCTCTTACAAACTTGCTGATCCTACCTTTTGGGAGCCATCGTCCATAGATTTCCTTCTAGGCGCCGATTTATATGGTGAGATATGGACTGGTGTGGTTGTGACTGTTTCTGAAGGGCTTCCTAAACTGTTCCCGTCTATTTTTGGCCACGTAGTGATTGGTCGGTTTACACAACCTAGTAATGCGATGAATGGTGTATCTCTACTTGCGTTTTCGGCTCCATTAGATGATTTGAACGAAGGGTTGTCAAAATTCTGGGAACTTGAGGAGGCCTCCTGTTCTGCCCCAACGTTGTCGGAGGAAGATGTCGAGTGTGAAACCTTCTTTTTAGACACATACTATCGGACAACTGAAGGACGCTATGTTGTCAAATTGCCGTTCAAGACTCACGATTTCAAACTGGGTGATTCCTCATTTACGGCTTTAAAGCAATTTAAGACTCTTGAACGTAAGTTAAAACAGGACGAAGAAATGAAAATTATGTACTTCGATTTCATCAAGGAATATTTATCCTTACGCCACATGGCTCCCACAACAAACCCTTCTAAATTTCTCATACCCCACCATGGTGTGACAAAAATTGATCGAAATCAATTGAAGCTCCGTGTAGTATTCAACGGATCTGTTAATTGTCACCCTCACTCATTAAATGATGTTTTGATGGTTGGGCCAAAATTACAAAAGGATATTCGTAAAATCTTGTTGAACTTTCGGCAACACGCTATTGTCTTCGTAACGGACATTGTGAAAATGTACCGTCAAATTTTGATCGATTTGCCTGACAGACAGTATCAACACATTTATTGGCGTTTTAATTCTAACGAGCCTATTCAAACTTATGAATTGGTAACGCTCACCTATGGTCTAACCTCAAGTCCATATTTGGCGCTTAGAGTGATCCAGCAGTTAGTTCACGATGAAGGTGAGCATTTTCCGTTAGCAGCCAAAACGCTAAAAAACTATATTTATATCGATGATATAGCTACTGGAGCCAACACGATTGAAGAGGCGATAGAATTAAGGGATCAACTTATATCCCTACTCCAAAAGGGAGGTTTCGAATTAAGCAAATGGGCAAGTAACTCACCTGAGCTTCTCATTTCAGTCTCTAATACCGTCAATGGTCCCATCAAGTTGTCTTCCGAACCAGTGGAGTCAATCAAGATTTTAGGATTACAGTGGGACCCCATTAGCGATTGTTTTTCGTATACCTTTTCCGAACCTACTCTTACATGTACTAAAAGAGCGATATTATCTACTATAGCGAAACTCTTCGATCCTCTCGGTTTTCTTTCACCC
Organism: Adelphocoris suturalis; assembly: GCA_030762985.1. Classification (NCBI taxonomy): domain Eukaryota; kingdom Metazoa; phylum Arthropoda; class Insecta; order Hemiptera; family Miridae; genus Adelphocoris; species Adelphocoris suturalis. The sequence continues at coordinate 34,655,471 of CM061047.1, read as the reverse complement.
ACTACTATTCTCATGAAGCTTATCATGCAAGATTTGTGGAAGGAAAATTTGGATTGGGATGATCCAATCCCGTCGACACTTGCAAACAGATGGAGGAACATAATTGACAAACTTCCCAATCTATCCGTGTTGAAAATCCCTCGATTCGTTGGCAGCAGCCCGTCATCGCAATTTCAAATCGTTGGCTTCTCTGATGCCTCAGGAAAAGCTTATTCCGGCTCTATATACTTACGTTCGATCACTGACGGCAATATTTCAGTCCATCTGTTGATTGCCAAAACTAAGCTGGCCCCAATCAAATCGATCTCAATCCCAAGACTCGAGCTTTGTGGAGCCGTCTTACTTAGTCAACTCTACCAATTCATTTCGTCGTTTCGAGAATCTTTACCTCAAACACCCCTGAAACCTGCGTTTTTCACTGACTCGTCAGTGGTTTTGGCATGGTTAAAAACACCTCAGTTCAAACTTAAAACATTCGTTGCCAATCGAGTAGGTGAAATCTTAAAATACACCACCTCGAACTGTTGGCATCATGTTATTTCAGCAGACAACGCGAGCGACTGCAGCTCACGGGGTGTATCCCCTGAAAAACTTATTAATCACCAAATATGGTGGAGTGGACCTACCTGGCTCAAAATTCCCGAAGAAAATTGGCCAAAATCCATTATCAATGCTCCTATTGAAGTCCCAGAATTGAAAACTTCCGTTGCATTGGTCTCCTCTGTAGATGTGGCTAATGATTTCACACACTCGCCTTTTACAAAAATTCTAGTTTCTTGGATGACCAGAGTTTCATCTTATTCAAAATTGTTGCATTCTATTGCATGGCTTAAAAGATTTTGCCTGGAGATCACAAAAACCCGATCCTTCTCCCGACTGACGCTCACTTGACAACATTGATTGTCGATTATTATCATTACCTCCATCTTCATCCAGGACCCAGTCTCTTGCAGGCTTTAGTTCAGACACGTTACTGGGTGCCATCACTGCGACGCTTAGTCAGACAGCGTACATTCCATTGCATCACATGTTATAAGTCCAGGGCCAAAAGTTCAATTCCTATCATGGGTGATTTACCAGAATATAGATTGAAGGGTGGCCGAGCCTTCCTCCATGTTGGAGTTGATTTTGCGGGACCATTCGAACTTAAGGAATCTTTGAGACGGAAGGCTGCAGTTGGAAAGGCCTACCTTTGCATTTTTATATGCATGGCCACGAAGGCTGTACACTTAGAGGCTGTAATAAAATTATCATCCGAGGCATTTCTGGCATCTTTCAGCCGCTTTATTTCCCGTCGAGGTCTCCCCGAAGCTATATACTCGGATTGTGGCTCCAACTTCTTAGGAGCATCTCGAACATTGCGAGAATTCTTCAGTTGGTACAAGGAAAGGGGAACCAAAGACGATATCATCAATTACTCAGCTGCATCTGGTTTTCATTGGCACTTTAACCCCCCCTACTCGCCACACTTCGGAGGCCTCTGGGAGGCCGGGGTCAAATCTGTAAAAACCATTCTTCAAAAGACATCCGGCAAGAACCCTCTAACCTACGAGGAGATGTCCACGTTATTCGCACGTATAGAAGCGATTCTCAACTCACGTCCTCTGTGTCCACTGTCCAGCGATCCTGCTGAAACGGACTATCTTTCGCCAGGCCACTTCCTTATTGGCTGTCCCATTCTGTCTCTTCCGGAGCCCTCAGTGTTGGATCTGAAAACAAATACCCTGTCGCGTTGGCAGATGGTCCAACGTATGTCTGCTCAGGTTTGGCAACGCTGGCGTGTGGAATTTTTGTCCACCCTTCAGAGAAGATCCAAATGGCACCGTCATTCGCAGAATTTGGAGATTGGGGACTTGGTCCTGATTAAGGATTCTGCTGCTCATCCCCTTCAATGGCCCACCGCTCGAGTCATCCAGGTCCATCCTGGTAAGGATGGTGTTACACGCGTCGTAACTGTGAAAACTCCAAGAGCTGTCTACCAGAGATCAGTTACAAAGCTCGTTCCGCTCCTTCCTTTAAAGTCTGATCCCTTCAATCCTGATCCTTGAAATTTGGTATCCAAATTTGGTGGGGAGTATGTAGGAGCCAGGAGGCTCCGAGTTCTACTGTTGTTTTTTTTTTTTTTTTTCTTTTTTTTCCCTCTTTGATTAGGGCTTGTTATTATTATGTATTTTTATTAATCCGCCCTCGACCTTTCGACGCTCTGCCTTCGCTTCTACGCTCCGCTCGGATCACTCGTCGCTACTATCCCCGCTATCAGTTAGTAACAACCGAATTCCCGTGCCATCAAAACCTAATCGCTATTTCCGCCTTCTGGTCAACTTAGATCCAGGCTTTTGCGGATCATCCAGTGTAGAGACGTCTTCACTGTTATTTGTCGAAATACCCTGTATGTATATTACACTGCAAGCTTATGCAGTGATATACCTTTCATACTGGTCAACATTCACTCGCGGAATATTGAAGCCGGGAGTCGCCGTCGTCTTCAGAAGGTGCGTTCGTGTGGACTGCAGGACATCGCCATCTTTGCGGAATCAAGGTCGGATCGTTTCCATTTATATTATTAAAGACTATTAAAAATCTTCAGCTTCCACTGCATAAAAGTCAAATTACTAATAGCTATAAGAGCATTACGAAATTCACGCGTGTAGTTATTTATTTCAATTATTTATCGGAGCTCCGGATTGGATTGTTATTGATTATAATAAATTTTTGTTTTTTCTCGTATTCCTACTAAATATTTCTTTACGTCATTTTGATCCACGCTCACACTTTTCGTCACTTGAGGTTTTAGCTCAAACATACGCAATAACACATAGTATATACTAGTTACAAATTAAATCACAAAACACCCTGAGTCGAACAATTAGAGTAAGTATATTTGAGTATGATTCATAAAAAACTATGATAGGCACCACAGAATATAGTATTACCGATTTATCTCATATGACATCAGCTGATTGGTATACGGCCATCTTGAAAGTAGTGTCATTTGCAAGGCACATCGTGACAAAAAGTGGCACCTAAGGTTTGACGACTCAACTACCACAAATAGCTCTCCATACTATTGATACTCATCATTATCATTATAACCTATAATCCTAACCTATTATACAATTATAACCTACTTTGTTTGGTTGTTGTTGGACTGCCCAGGCTGTGGACACTAGTTGATGTGCCCCATGACACTTAGATAATCTGTTTTGCTACTAATACAAGAGAGATGCAAGAATATTTATTCATGGGATTCGATTTTCTAGACTTTTAAATTCTACTTACCCAGTTTGAATTACTAAAAAGACACACTCCTCCTGGTTTTCAAATCTTGTATCTTTTTAGGTTTGGCCAAACCTTTATTTTTCATCGTTTTTTCTTCATTGGACAAACTTATTTATTTAAACTTCCAAGTAGTTAATAGCAGAATAGAATTTCCATCCATTTCTGAAATTATTAATAGTTGCAGACATTGAGACAATACAGTCTGTAAAAATGTCATCTCTTTCTCAGTAGGTACCAGATGTGAACCCAGATCTGTTGTTCCTATTTACTAATTTTTTAGGTCTATGTCTAAAGATTTTTCATACATTTTTATTATGATCCGGCATTTGATTGTGACAGTAATGCCGGGTGATTAAAAAAGATTACCATGGCTTTGAATGTAGAGAACTCTGCAAAGAAGAAAAGGAGAGCTAAGATATTTCTGTAGTCAATATTCTGTAGGAAGGTCTGTCGTTTCATTTGGTCGCTAGTAACACTGTTGGCCCAACCAATTTTCATTTCTTTGGTAATGCAAAACTTCTGTCGCACTTGATAACACAAAAAGCTGCTTCGTCGAACAGTCGCCATCTTCGCAATTACTACAAAAAATGAAGGTTGGTTGGGCCAACAGTGCTCCTAGCAACCATGTGAAACTTTATACCTTCCTTAAATGAACGACAGAAAGATCTTAGCTCTCCATTTTCTTTTTTCCAGAGTTCTCGATATTCAAAGTTGTGGTTGAACACCCTGTACTTTGAAGTTAGGGTTGGCAATCAAGAACTAGCGGTGATTTATACGAAACGATTTTGTCATACAGTAACGCAGTCACTGAGATGGGCCTTCAAAATTTTCTCTGCTTCACGGAAATACCTAGTGGGTATGTTTTATTGGAGTTCTACTGCTCACTTTTCAGGTTTTATTGTTGGAAAGTCAGAGGTGTGAAGTGGGGCTTTCCAAAAATGAAGATGGAGACGATGATGAGAGAAGCTATGTTCTTCTAATCTATGAGAATACCAATGCTCTAGTCACTAAAGACTGTGTTCCATTGGGAACATTATTAGTATCTTTGCTAGCCCATCAAATGCTACTCCAAACTATTGGCACCATCCTGCTCCAGGGAACTAGGCACATTATCCCAAGGTAAGTTGACAAATGTGTATGTATAAGAGGCCACATTTTGTCTTTACTACTTTTCGGAAACTTCATCTTCCTGGATTATTATTTTCATTTTCACTTCGGAAATTGAGAAATAGTCAAAGGAATCGCTTTTGCTTTTTTTATCACTTTAAAAACAGTATTTGAAACTCCAGTGTGTGCTTCTTGTTTTCAGTTTGGCTGGAGTTGTTCCGAATACGAACGAAGATAGGATTTTATTAACACTTCCTGAAGACTCAATCGAGAAACTTCTTTCATGTCTGGAAATGTCCTATACAACAGCTGTTGAATTCGATTCACGGCCTGGTCTCAAGTTCTTACTCCAAAAGGTTGCACAACTGGAAAGAGCTGCCAATCTGTACCGACAAGCAGGGGCAGCATGGACAATAAATCTCATCACTTTATTTGATCTTTGTATCCATAACTGTGACATCTCCCCTCAAGGTGGCTACATGTCAGAGTTTCTTCCTAAACTAAGGCAAAGCCTCGAGCAGTTGTGTGACACTTACATTGACGTTCTGCTAGATAAAGACGGAATGCACTCGGCAGTTGATAAACTGGATGAAAAGATCACTTTTATCATTGCTCAGACAGACGAGCTACCCGGTTTGAGTGGGACTCCGTCTGAGAAAAGTGTGGAAGAACCTTCGAAAAGTACGACAGAGGAAAGTAAGACTGACCTAACTGAAGAAGAAATGGACGTTAAAGAAGATGATGTTGTAGAAAAAGGAGACTTCGAAAAAAGAGAACTAGTTGCGGAAATTGAAAAACAGAAATGTGAGAGTATCTGCAAGGTGGGTGTATTGCTGTAATAAATCAAAGAAAGTAGTCTTCACCAACAACCTAAGAGCAAGTTTGCAATTGATCTGAAATTTAGCGTCCATGTTTGAGTAATATTGAATACACGTTAATATGTAGTGTGAAACTTAATTCCAAATCTGTTATTCCTTCCATGATATTTACAAAGCCCCCTTACATCCGTTAGTGAAGTGAAAACCCAAAAGCTTAAAGTCAGTTTTCAAAGACTCTGTGAACTTTAATGAGCACTTCAATAAAATCTATTAAGACAAAAATGTAAGATATAGAATGATAATGACATGGTTGATAGTGTATTAATTGGTTTGTTTTTGTATTAATGCTATAGGATCGTGAAGCTCACATGGGAGTTTGGGCTGAAATGTTGGTTTCTTCACTCGAGTTACTGTGCCAATTGGATGACTCGCACCTGAAAACTCTATTGCCAGCTGTCTTTCCGACTGTGAGATCCTTGACCGCGCATGCAACCCACAGTTCACTCAAGCATCAGTTGGCAGCTTTGTATGACAAACTAGCTATTATTTACGGGTTTAGCAATCAAGCTTAATAATGTAAGTAATACCGATTTGTCACGTTCTTTCAAAAGAGTGTGGGTCGTTACATGTATCTTACCTCTGCTGCTTTTCCTTCTTAAATAATGGGGAACGTACGTGGGTTGGAATTCGCTCTATTTTACTGGTGAACTTGGATGCTGCCTCTTCAAAACCCCTGGCTTCCATTTTTCCACAACGAAATCAGAGTACCATGGTAGAAATTAGCTAATGAAAAACTGTGTATCTTCATCGTATTCCTCTCACTTAGTTACAATGTGGAGGAACAAGAGGAAGATACTTGGCAAATGTTGTTTGATTCTATTTCAGATCACTCTTGTTGTATGTTCTTAGTATGCCCTCCATTAACTAATCAGTTGGAAATTATAATTGAAAAAAGAAACAAAGAAATGCACGTGTGTTCCCTGAGTGTTAGCTTAAATCCACAGATATTAATCAAAATTGTGAGAATTGTAATGCTTTCTTGTGAGTTAAAAGCAGTACCTACTAATGTTGCTCTTTGGAGGTCCTCCATCAAAGAGTTGAGAGGGTAACATCATAACACCATTAGCTAATGAGGACTCTTGAACCAAGCAATTCTTGAGTCTTGAATCGTGGCCCAAGTCAAAGCCATGGCTGTATCATGTTTGTCTCACTTGAAGAACAGTGTTACTGGTCTTCATCACAGTCTCATAGGCTAACAGGATGCAGAATCTCCAAGAGGTCTTTGGTTTCTTCTATCCTTTCTTCTATAATCTTCTTAACTTTCTAGCCACCACAAGTAGAAGCAGTGCTCCTAAACCTGTTTGATTTAGAACGGCGATTGATTGGTTGGTATCATTCCTACCTTTGTATATCTCACGTTATGTGCATATTATTTATGATTAAGCAAGGGCACAAAAATATCATTTTTTTCTTATACGATCATGTTTGTGACCATCTTTATTCCTTCGAAGTTATTTTAATTCCCATCTTCGACTGACCATTGGTAGTGATTTATAGATGTAATGTAATTATTGATAATGTCAGCAGGATATCAGTATTAATTGGAATTGTGAAGCCTCATTTTCAACTCTCATACCTAATCGTATTATTGGCTTAACAGGGACCTAAGTTGGGCAGAAACAAAGAGGCTCCCCTGAACTGACAAATATTTTCAAATTTATGAACCTGTATCTATCTAGTCTTAGCTGCCCATTTCTTCTTGTCATCATAGTTGCTAGAACCTCTCAGTGCCCTGAGTGACCGCTGGTGTTACCGATCCTTAACTACTTTATAATGCCCATATTTATAAATTGTTAATTCAGTATTATGCAAATAACCAGTATTGCATGACAGTTGAGATCGATTTTTTCTTTTTCTAATTGATTTAAATTTGTTTTGTTTAATCTTGGAATACCTGTTGGATATTCAGCAGGTGACTTGATAGTTTTCTACGTTTGAAAGAGCGTTCAAGAAAATCTGTTCCCCAAGTCAGTTCATTGGGATAACTTTTATTCTATCATTGTGTACGCTGAGTGAGTCACCTATCATTGTTATTTGAATCCCCCGAGTGTACAATGAATTTCTCTAAACATGCTAGTGATAATGAAGTTACCACAAAGTTTAAAGCTTGTATAGCAGCAGGTAGCTGAAGGTTCTTGGCTGTCAAAAAAGCTTTAAAGCAAATGGGATTATTCCAAACATCTAAGCTAGCAATATGAGTACCTACCTACTGACTTACTGCAATGGAACTTAAACTGGTCTTTACTTTTAAGAACAAGCACTTGATAAACTGCTGAAAATAGAAGATCCTGTGTAAAATGTTTGGCTGTGCATACAAGCATGGGAAATTAAGGATTAAGTATGTTTAATGACGAACTTACGACTGAATGACTTGTGGGAGTGAACCACCATTTTCAAAAATCGAAAGCTGAATGGTTAATTTTTTGGACTTGATAGGTGTCGCACTCGAACTTCCCTAATTTCCGCGATTTATTTCTTACTTGAGCTCATGCTTGAAATCGACGTAGCAAAGTTTCATGAGCATGTGACACCTCTACCTCTGAATGATCAATTTGTGTGTATGCTTGTATTGTTTCCCTTGTGTAGCTTGTATCCCTTGTGGACTTTACTCTCTTTTAAAATCGCCTCCAAATCTTTTATACATTTTTAAGTCATATTATTTATCGTATGTTAATCGTGCTCGTCTACCCCTCTACGTATTAAATTTTACCTCTTAAAAATTCAATGTGATGTGTCGGCCTTGTAAACTTATTTGTTTAGTTGGTATGTAAAGTTGATATCGTAGTATGTGAATAAACGTAGATAAAGATATTGGTTGTCATGGTGATGGAAAACTACTTGAAAAGAGCCTACAACATTCAAGAAAACGGAATTAAATTCAACTACGTATTCTCCCATCTATTTGTGGGTTTTTATAAGCAAAGTTTCCAATAATATCCAACAATTACCAACAAGTTCCGCTCATGCAGCATGATCTTATGCGCGAATTATCTTACTGTATTAATTTAAAATTGTTTGTATACATTGACGATCCATTTCGATCAAAGGCGATCAGTTTTATGGAAAAAAAACTTCCCAAATAATTTTTGAGGGTGCCTATTCAAAAAGACATTTTGGATTTTTTCTTCTTCAGTTTTATAGCTTTATTTTCCTTTTATACGTATTATTGAAATGTGAGTAGGTACTTTTTTCCAGCATAAATTCATGCCAAAATTTTCGAATGTCGATGTTGATAAACTTTAATTGTTCAGCTTAATAACATCAATTTTATGAGGTTTAGAAGTTGTCTGCAATTTTTAGTGATTTTTGGAGCACTTTTTTGAAATTTGACTAGTTTATTGTGTTCAATAAGTGCTGTCCAACTAACTCATCCTTTCTTGTGGAATGCTTGCTTTTTTTACGAACGAATGGATTTTTTGTGTCTCAGTCCTAAGGAGAGTTATCGTCTGCATTGACACACACACACACACGCACGCAATTCCGTTGAAATCCAGGAATTGTTGCTGAATGCCTCAAAACAGTTTTTTAGGAAGAAAATTTTGGAAAATATTTATTTTAAAATTGTTGGGGCTATTGCAATAGACTTCACGTTTAAGATTTGTTGCTGCATTAATTTTCTAATAAAATTCGCTCTTAAAAAAATTATTTCGATGTTCCCCAAATTTTGGAATAATAAAAAGCTCCTTTAATAAAAGCTCTTCCATTGAAACCCTTTTCGAGGGAAGAAACTTTGAATTTGACTCAGCACCGAATTTTCTGGCTTCTTTACGCCATTCAAGTACAATCATATACATTTCAATTCTTCTTCATACATGCGTGATTTTAACACTTATTCAAGCATGTGTATGCTTGTTATTCCAGATGATAACTGGCCTTGGAAACTTGGTACATACTCGTCATTTTCGCCATGAAATTGACAATTTCATGAGAAATTGGGATAATTTATTATTGTTCATGCAAGAGCTTAAAAAAATAATTACAACATACAGTGACAATAAAGCAAAAAATATAAAATCCATCCTTTTAGCAGGGTATAAATTTACAAAAAAAAGTAACTGCTTCAATTTGAGGGTTAGAATTTTCCTTCCCCAAAAATTTACTCACATTTCATAAACTGCGGGCTCAAAATCGCTAAAAATTCCGAAATTAGGAAACCTTTCGAACATCGATTTAAGAAATTTTAAGAAGACAAAGGGAATAAGAAAAAGTTCGGATGTAAGAAATATTGGCACTTTGAAATGTTTCGAATTCGTATGTACTTAGAGATGGAAAATCGGTGTTTTATGTATGAATTTGCTTATTAGATCAGGCGCATCATGTGTGAGACTTTCATATCTCCAGTTTTTGAAGTGTAAACTTCTATAGGCGCACCTAAAAATTTAGCGGGGTGTGAATACGATTTTACCGTCACGCTGTTTTTTTCTTTTGATTTTCACGTACAACAAGCCGTTGCTGGGGGAAAGCTCTCGATTTATCACGCATTTCTTTCGTACTTGTTCTTCTATTCATGCCGTAGTTTTATATTTATTTATGTTATAAATGGATATAGTAAACAATGCCGCTTGTTTTGTTGTCACTTGGTTGAGAAGTTAATCTTGCTTATAGTAATTGTAGACGCGCACCATAACAGAAAATTACCTACTTAGGTACTCTGTTCTAATTTCGATTTTTAAAACATTTATGTCGTAGTTTTAAATGTATTTACATTTACGAATTAGCGGGAAGAAAGCATGTTCCATGTTTTAGCATTTTAGCCGAAGGCTCAAGGCGGAAAGTTACCGAGGGTCCAGGGGCGGAGCCTGTCCACTTTTACTTTCCCAACATCCCAACAGAGTGGAAAGATTTTTTCGGCAACCAAAATCATTTCCATAATATATTTTATATTTATTATATTTAGCAGAAAATCGTCATAGAAGTTTACACTTCTCCCGTGTGGTCTTTAGCACACCTGGTTTTTTGCCCCCTTTAGTTCTTCAGAGTATACTTTGTTTTTAAACTTTCAGTTGCTTCAAGTTGTTTTTCTTCAACTTGTCAACCTATAACTGTATCTACTCCCCAAAAAAATGTTTCATATCATACGAAATTCGGCGTGATATCCTGCTTATAGCTTGATCAGTTAGTGCTACGAATTTATAATAATGAAGTAACTGATGTATTTTTAAGATGCAGAACTATATTAATACCTACGTGTATTGTTCCAATGGATTTTAAATCAAATAAAATTGTGATGCTTATGAACTGTTGTTTTATGAACCTTCTAGTTCCGTAAGGTCGTGGAGTTCTACCTTCCAGTAATGAAACACTGTGGGGTATAGAATTCAAAAAATCATAGTTATGCATTACTCGTAATCAGTTTCAAGACATAGTTCAATATTTGGGAAGGTAGCTTACAGTTTTGGTACTTATGGGTGGTAGGGACTTTCGTGTAGTAATCCCCATTTTGTTTTTTCTTCTTTCAGGTACCTGAGGGTTAATATTTATAGTACTTACCAACATAATTTTATTTAATGAATCGATAGGCATTTTGATCTCAAATGTGCAGAACACACATTTTGAAGGAAAGAACAGTTTTTTAATAATAAAAACCTACCTGGGTATGCACTTCATTTTCTCAGGTTAATTTGTCAACTTTTTTCCCCTAGATGTTGATCAAAGCTCTTGGTTACATCAAAACATGATGATAGGCTACTAAATGTATATACGTGATGGTACATCAGTCAGTAAATTGGTATGATCTCACCTTTCGCAGTTAGTCTATCTATTAATTGAGCATGAAAGTTCAAGACTCTGATAAAAGGGCTCTGCAGAAGGGGTAAGTGTAGTCATGAAAATGTTGTAGACAAAAAAGATTATCCAAGTCTACATTTCTAGAGGGATTGAATGATCCCAATATTTTTATCTTGAAGTAATAACCAATGAATAAATAATCAATATTTTTATGTTGTCTTCTGCATCCGGACTATTGCCTAAGTATTGGAATGAGAGAAGTTGCGTGCCTGACTGGGACTCCTTGGCTAATGAAAACCCTAATTGAACTTTCTATACTGAAGGATAGAAGAGGAGATTTTACCCCGGTACCCGCATTCCTATTGAGTAAAACCAGAATTTCATCTTGGTATCATGGTCTCGTTGTATGTAGAAAGGAGAGTACCTACCCCAGAATGTGAAATCATGGGATGGTTGGTACTTACGTATTAACGCCACTGCAGCAGAAGAAGAAGCCACTGCATAAATAAATAACTAAAGTAGTCAATCTCTTGGAAAAAATCAGATTAGTTTGACATACAGATTAGTCGTATTAGCAGTGGAGAACGATAATTGTGGGGGAAGGGTCCAATATAGGTCCAAAAGGTCCAATACAGATTAGTTGGACAAATAGATCAGAATGATGTGTACAGTTTTGTGGTCTGGATGCTGCAAGCTCGTATATCAAAACATTAAAAAAATCCCAAATCAATCTTTAGTAAATTACAGATTAGTTGAACAAACAGAAATAAGATAAGGAATACTCGGAAACCGCCAAATCTGTAGCTGCGGTGGGGTTAATATGTTAGTACCGGATGGTTCAAACCAGTACTGAAGTCGTGGCCATCAAAGGTGAGAATGATGTCCTATGAAATAGGTGAAATCCTGTAGAGTACACAGGGTGGGTCAATACGGTACCAAAGTTCTGTTACTTGGAGCAGTCACCAGTAATAAAGATGCAGAACGAAGAACCGCTTTGATTCGTCATCCATCTGCCCACTATTATGTGCGGACCAGAAACATAACGGAGAACCATTCACATGTAATTCCCTCTAAAATAAATTGTTGAAAAGTCCTGTCTGTCGAAGGTGGGAAGAATATCTGGGAATGTGAAATCCCACTGAGTACATAGGATGGATCAAGCCGGTACCAAAGTCCCGTCTGCTGAAGGCGAGCAGTGTGCCCTGGAATGCAAAATCGCGTTGAACACTGGAAAACTTCTACTTGGTACTGAGGTCATGTTGGTCAAATAGGATATGAGGGTAAGGTTTGGTGGAGAGTAATAAAAAGTTTGGAATTCAGATTGGAGACCCAGTCCTCTGCAGTATTTATACTGATAGGTTACCCCTAGGGGTTATCCTGCCCTTCCTTGCTCTGGCTATCCTGTTTTTATTGGTAAATCTATAGATATAATAATTGTCAGGCTATGACAATGAGATTTCTGAAAAATTGAAATATTCTGTTGAAAAATTATCTTCAATCTGAATTACATATGCATGTTTATTAAAAGGGTCATGTATTCCTCAACAATCCCAAAATGGTTTTGAGGGGTGGTGGCTAAAATGATATTGGATGAAATTTTCTCCCTTAAAATATTTAACTTGCATGAATTATAATTCTGTCGGGGTAAAAATGAGAATCTGTATCATGTGGTGCAGCAGTGACCTCGTAATCACTGTGGCTGCATTCTCCGTCATGATGCGCTTGCCAAGCAGATAGCAGGTGCTTTGTCATCCAGCGGTTGGGCTGTTGAGAGAGAGAGACTATATCACATGCCGAGTAACTGGGGCAAGAAGCCGGATATCGTTGCCATCAAGCCCGATGGGTCTGCCATAATCCTGGATGCCCAGGTTGTCAGTGGCAGCGTGGACAGGTAGCAGACCTGCCGGGCTAAAATAAATAAATATGACCTATGGCAAGCAATTTGCGAGCTAAAAGGAGTGGCGACCAATAATATCAAGGTTATGGCGCAACCATGTCATGGCGCAGCGTGTGGTGCGGGAAAAGCGCCACGGAGTTACTCGAGTTGGGCATTTCAGCAGTAGAGCTCCGTGGTATCACCACCCGCGTCCTGAGGGGTTCTTATTTAAACTGGTGGTCATTTTATAAGGGCACTTCCTTTCATCCCATTCTTCCTTCTCATCTAGCAACATCCTTTATCCCTAGAGCCTGTGTCGGGTAAACCTGGGCGTCCTCCCCACTTTTTATTGATTTATTTGTTTATTTCCAATTTAATGGTGTTCCCCCTCCGCCTTTGAGAGGAGTTTTGAAAAAAAAAAAAAAATGGAATTTAGGAGATTGTGTGTGGGCGCGTATGGAGGAAGATGGAAGTCTTCTTGGTTTCTTACTAACACGTCCGTTCGACCGATTGGTATAACACTTCATTCTCACGATACTCATTAGTACTGAAGGTATTACGATTATACTCATGAACGCACCTTGATTCGCTCTGCACATCTCATAAGTACCGCAATCAAAGCGGTTTGGCCTGAACGTAGTCGCTATTTTCAAATTGAATTCTTTCAACATGAAGGTATTTTAAAAATTTTAACGTAAAGCACAAGGCATCGATATATATATATATATATATATATATATATATATATATATATATATATATATATATATATATATATATATATATATATAATAACTTGGTAAGAAAAGAAAACAGAAAATTACAACACAAAACTATTTTTAATATTTCGGCTTCTGCCTTTTTCAAAACTACGAGAGAAAATGATTAATTTGGGCTGTTTGCAACGTTGGCAAGGATTGTTGTAACTTTGGATATCGCTTCAACGTCTAATATTCAGTCCTGGAGGATCGTAGACGTTGAATATTAGACGTTGAAGCGATATCCAAAGTTACAACAATCCTTGCCAACGTTGCAAACAGCCCAAATTAATCATTTTCTCTCGTAGTTTTGAAAAAGGCAGAAGCCGAAATATTAAAAATAGTTTTGTGTTGTAATTTTCTGTTTTCTTTTCTTACCAAGTGATTTATTGAAGCTCTTGTAGAGTCATTATTCAAGTGATATATATATATATATATAAGCGTTCAACTCTAGGATTAGTTTCAGAATGCCACAAAACGGTTTTCAATGAAGAAATTTTTCAAAAATTTTCTGAACCATTGCAATAGCTACATTTTTTACGAAAACGCTAAATGCGAAATATAAAGATCAAATTTATTGGGGAGGGTAGGTATGAGGAAAGAGAACAAATTTTCGTAATTTATTTATTTTTTTTAAACAATACCTAGCTACTTATTTTATAAATTGTTTATCACTTTCTCCATAATTTGTATGTTCAATTCGTGCTTTAAAAAAAATGTGTAACATTCAAATTTATAGCAAATAAACTTTTTGAAAATTATGTTTTGCGATACAAACTGATTTCCGGGATTTTAGCCATTCTTAACCCTTTTACCTGTTTTTGAAAACGCAGAAATTGAAATTTCGTTGATTTTTTTCTTTTTTATGCATGTCTTTTTTTTCGTTGTCATTCTGAGGTTACCTACTTCATAAAAGCATAGGAAGAAGTACGACGAATTTCTGTGAAAATTCCTATTTGATTTTCAATAGGTAATTGTAAGTCACGTTGTTTTGAAATTTTAGCAAATTTGTTTTCACGAATTTCTTGAAGTAGGTACCTATCTAGTTAACAGTTGATGATATTTTCCAAGTAGGTAGGTAGGTACCTAATATTCAGCTTAAAAAATAAAGATAATAAAATGAAAATTCCTATTTTAAATTATTTAAAAAAAATATTATTTTTGTTTTGTTTTGGCTTAAAAGAGCCTCCATCGAATGAGCCATTCGTTTTTCTAACTCGCTCAAGAAAGATAATCTGTAATGAAACGTGTACTGCTGAGACACCGAGCAATGGGATAAATATGCTGACATGACATCTATTATCTCCTTTCTCTTGTCACATCAAGGAATGGGTGGCGGCTCTTCCTCTTCCTTTTAACTCTGTGCGTGGCGGGATCGTGTTCGTATTTTTGTTTATTGTCACACTCTTACTTTACTTTGTGCTGTCACAGTAGAGGTTATCGTTACCAACATCCAAGCCCTTTCCTCATCGTTTTTCAAGATTTCGACGTTATTCGTCGTCTTTTGAATCGCATTCCCCTTTGCGGGAGAAGTAAGTTGCTCACTAATAATTTAATTCAAGCTTCTGATTAATTTGTTTAAGTACTGGACATTCTCAGATTTGTAGAACATCTACGCCTACTTGATATCTAACCTTTTACTAATGTTTCTACGTTGAAATTTTCCTATAATTAGAAAGTTCGTTATACAAGTAGGTAGGTGCTTAAAGCAGCTAAGTTTCTTCAAGGTTGGCCACGTTGGCCATTACTTGCCGCGAATAACATGAAATCAAGGTTATTTGTTTTGCCATGAACCTAGGAGGGGAAGTTGAATGCAAACCCTTCCTAGGTTCGTTGTTTTTGCGCATTACATTGCATTCATCGGGGTGAAGGCAAGGCCAGAGAGCAAGGAAAGCGTTTAGAAAGTGGTGAGGATTGGATGGGTGAAGTGAGGAAGGGAAAATTCCTAAGGGAAGGGAAAACATATTTACTCTGTGATTGCATTCCACTGTTGACTGCTAAGGCTTATCACGCATTTCTCATACGCCAGTTTGTGTTTTTCATCTAGCCATGTCCGCAGATGATGTAAGTATTAGTTACATAGGTACTTAACATTTATAGTTACAGAACTTTTTTGATTCTACTTTAGCAAATATTGTCCGTGGACGGGCATTTTCAACCATAATATAACATGGTTGTGGTAGGTACTTACCTACCTACTAACCCCGACTACTTAAGTTCTTGGTTTTCACAATCAAAATACGATTTAATGTGGGGTCTTTAATTCAATACAATTTAATTCAATTTCAATTCATTTTAATCAAATATTTTTAGCCTGTTACACGTTACATGGTGACTTATGTATAGGTTTAAGGAAAGGAATGGGTGACAAGTTCTATTTGAGTTGCACGTAGACCTTTCCTAGTAGTTTCGACACGTCGAAGTGTTAATCAAGCGTCGTATCGCGATACGAGCTGTTTCCGAAGCCCTTTGGTTCATGTTCAGGTCATCCCACTGCAATGTGTGCAATTAGAAAGGGAGCGAATGTTTCCGCTGGCCACAGTAGGGTTGCAAAACAGTAGCAGAACACTGAAATTGCACGGGTTGCACGTTTATGAACGATGTTTTTTATTTGACAACGAAGCGTCATAATGTATGCGATCCATAGTCCACATAAACATGACTTAGCATCTACAGATGTTGCTTGCCCTAGTATAGTATCTCCCAAGAGCTATTACCTACTTATAAATTGTAGTTAATCTCACACAAACCCAACTTTGCCCGCCAATTAATCCCTTCTTCACTCATTAGAACATTCGAGAAATAACCCACAGTGGACTAGTATTCCACTGGAATAATTTCCTACCAACAGGCAAAACGCAGTCAAAACAACAGTAAACTAACCAAGAGTACTTAGTTTCAGGCATAACTGCCAAGGTTCATCTCTTTTGGCGGCAAAATAAATACCAATTTCTTCTTTTTTTCACTTCCACATTAAGGACCACTAAATTCATGGATTAAATTTATATTCAATACACGAATAATAAAAAAATGTGAATCAATGAATCACGGAGTGATGTAGGAGGAAACACCAAAATCTCAGTGTAAATACACTTAAACTCATCTTGTAAATCTTATGACCTTCTATGGAGGTGGTGAAAACTTTTCCAGAGTGGAGAAGGATAACGGTCTTATAGATCACGAGGAGAAAATTTAAGTTTTCCCATCGAAATAAAGTTGCAGAACATCCCCCCCCTTGGATTGTATAATTTGCTATAGTAATTTGTTTTCTCTGTCCTAATTATTTTCCTGATGTGGTGTGTTCTTGGTCAGGCTTCTTGATCAGCTAGTTAGGCTCTAGCTCTATTTTTCTAATATAAGTGATGTATTGTTTGTTCAGAAGGGTAAAGGGAAAGGAGGGGGGTGCACTGGGTCCCCCAAGGATCACGATGCAAATGATCCTGAAGTACTCTCAAAGCTCGATACCATCCTCGCAACTGCTAACTCCCCTCATCAAGCGAAGAAGATCATCAGCATTCAAAAACAGGTTAGTTTGTCAATAACTTTCATGAGAAGTTGAATTATTATAAAAATTAGAGTGACCAATTTAAATTGCTAATACTGAGTAATTGGAGGGAAGGTACTTCTCAAGATGAGAAAAAAAGTATACCTACTGAATGAGAAATTGTTTGGGTAGTGATGTTATGCGATTTTTTAGGAATGTCGGATATGTTTTAGTAAGAAAGGGTTTCTGCCACGATTTTAACTAAATTGGGCTCGTCACCATAGTCTTGAGTGAGCAATGAAGATCCCAATCTAAAAGGAACTGGGGCCCCGTAGGATTACATAATATCACGTTAATGAGGTTGTGTAACACAATTTTTACCCATTGTCTTGCCTACTGTTTATCTAATTCTCTTCTTTATTCAAATATGAAATGCCGATCTTCAATCCTAAATTCGAATTCCATGTTAGTTTCAGAACAACTACTTTGTGGATTAACGCAAAGATAGTTGGTTCCAAGGGGGGAAACCCGTGTTTTAGAACCTAGCTAGCTACCTATAGGTACTTTGGTCATTATAAACTTCGTGTTTTTTTTTTTTTCATTTTCTATTGTGTGAATCTTCAACACGTATAGAAATGTACTTATCTCTTTGAGTATGAACCAGGAGTTTACCTGATAATCATCCACCACGGGAGGATGCAATTCGCCAAGTGAATGCAATCATTCTTAAAACCTCCATTAGCTCTCTGGTTCCTATAACTCTCCTCGCACTGTTCTCGAAAAAAGAACTGAGAGATCAGGCGAATTGAGAACAATATCTTGTAAAATTAGTATCTAAAAGTCAGGTTTCTGATTCAAAATCTGTGAAATCAATAATAAAATTAAGACTAGTCGACCAAATAGAGCCTGTGTGCATTTTTTAAATTATTATTATTATTTTTTATTGAGTTGAAGGCAAGTTAAGGCCTGAACGACGGAGGCTGACTTCAGATCGCAGATTCTGATTCTATGCGACTTGACAGTTGAAATAACTAAGTTTGAGGGCTTATTCAAAAACTTACCCACTATATCAACATGATTAATGGTGCGTTTCAATAAAATAATATAATTTACTTCATTTAGTTTAATTCTGAGGTGACCAGTAGTGTTACATTTACAGGAAGGTTATGCATGTAAAGAATGTCTTTCAGTCCCAACACTGGTAACGTTAAATGATCCATTCTGTTGTGCCCGTTACCAGCGTCCCTTCAAGGTCATGTACTCTAGGGCCCGTTTGGGTGACATAAGGGGCCAGTTGGTGGTCTCCAAAAACTCTCTAGTCTATTGTTACAAATCGCTTGTCGTTAATATAAATTTCATAAATAATGGAAAGTGTCTAGGTACCATAAAAACCAAGTTTAGGCTTAGAGCTAGGTACCTACCTGTAGCTGATCCATGTTAACTCAATAGGGGTATTTATGGTCCAGTAGTTTGGATGTAGAATCATCAAATCTTCAAAATTGAGTTTTTACGAGTTTTAATGTTCCATTTACGACGATTCGACTTATTAGGGGCAGAAGTCTTTGAAAGTCGAGTTTCGACGTCACATCATCGAAAAGTAGCTACGAGATCCAACGCTGCGTAGTGAAACATCCTTATAAAAAAAACACCTTTGTCACTCTCGTTATGCAGATCTACTGACGTGTCATAAAGTTGTTCAAATTCTCGGGTTTCAAATTTATAGATAGTTAAGATATTATGTTTATTGTTTCCAAATAATGTTATCATTTATTATTTGTCACCTGGTTAGGAGGTAACCTTTACTGATTTGGCTTTCACCGAATCCCACAAGGGAGCTGCTTATCATTTCATTTTCGAAATGGATCTTTAATACCCTTATTATCGGTATCAGAGGTAGGTAGTATTTAAATTATTCCACTCTGGAACCTTACACCTTATTATCTCAAACTCGGATCTTCACAGGTGGTGGCTGGATTGAAATACATCGTGAAATATGAAAACCAGCATGGCAAGAAGTGCGGAGCATCATGGGTAGAGCAGCCTTGGATTTCCAAAGACCCACAATTCCTAGAACTCACTGAGGCTTGAGTATTCTGATGTCGACTAAGAAGAGTGTCCTGGAAGATCCATATGACCACGAGCTCGTTATATGTTGTATATCATTAGACTACATTATTAAGACTGAATGTCTCGCATTCATTATGAACGTGACATGAACTTGTTAGTTTGTACCTCATCCTAGGTTAAGAACGTGAATTGGGTAATAATTAACATTTCATTTTGTATTGGATTCAACTTGTATGGTATATTGTGAAAATATATATTTATGTTATATTTAATATTTCTTGCATGGTGTAATCTATTTTATGTTCCCCTTGCATGCACATTGAGTTGAGTGTACGGTTGGTACAAGGGTTACCCCAATACTAAGTTTCCCTATTTTCTCATAAGAAAACTGAGAGGTAGAAAGCTGGGGAAGGTCTCAAGATTTTTATTTGGGTCTAGTGATAACACTGTAAAAGTTTCAAGACGCCACATTGCATTGTTTATAACATATTCATTTTTGAACGTGGCTACCTACTTACCTTGAGTGTGGGTCCCACTCAGAGTGCGTTCTGTGGTTAGATTTCTGGCATGGGGAGGGCTTAACCTTGGGTGAAATACTGAAATTTATGCCCAGATTGTGACTGGGGGCTATACTTGGAACCATCACAACACTCTCAACACCAAAAGGCAAAGATCTGGGAAAGACTGCCAGAAAAGGCAAAATTGAGACCTCAGCCAGGAACATAATTGCAATGGTGTTTTGGTAAGGGAGTGCTGTCGGTCAAAAATAAATAATATCTAAAACTTGCAAAATCTTCTTTTTTTATATATAGCTAAACCCCCCTCCATTCAATATATCAGGCCGTTTACATTAAAAACTCCTTCATGACCTCAGCTTTCCAATAGTTTGTTCTACCTAAGATGATGAGTGAAAATTGTGATATCTAGTTGAAATACAAGGAATGAAAAATGACCTTCCATAAACTGGTGGCTTTGGGTTGGGGTCCATTCTCCTGTCTTCTAACGCTGAATCAAATGGAAACTCTGTAGGAAAGATCCGAGTCCGTGGTCCCTAACCTTGTTCTATACTGGGTGTACATAAAACAGGTCTGTCACACTGCAGGAGTCGATTCTTTAACTAATTTGCACTAACTTTGGTCCCTCAACAATTTTTCTAACCCGCTTAAAAAGCAAGTTTTTTCAATTAAAAATTTTTTTCATGATTTTGACCTTATGTCAAACGACGATTACTAAATCGGTCATAACTTCCTCAATTTGCCTTAATTATAGTTGTAGAATCGATTCCTGCAGTTCGGCAGCCCTGTTTCATGTACACTCTGTAGAACCCCAAAATTGATAATCAGAAAAAAATCTTTAAGAAGAAGAAATAGGTAGGTAGGTAAGTAGTATCTAATCATGAACATATAACATTAGGTAGGTAACTGCTTTTCTTGATGCGACTTTACCTCAGCTAAGCTGTATCGTAAGCTCCTCACCCTGCGCTGTATCATCAGCAGGATGAAGTTGTTTTAAGTTCTAGTCATGCAGCATAATCGTATGAGCTAATTTTTGTAAATTATTGTATTGTATACAGTTAAATTGTTTTGAATTTTGAGTGCAAGGAAATAGTTAACTAATAATTTTATGGGAAAAAACAGTATTCTAAATAATTATCTCCTATTCAAATAGGGGTTAAGGAATTTGTAGTTTTTTTTTTTGCAATTTGTATCAATTTTTTAGCACATTTTAAGTACTTTTTCAGCATAATTTTGTACATACATTTTTGAATGTTCTATTTTATAGTTGATAAACTTTATTTGAGCAATATTCTACAAAAGATTTAACGATTTTGAGCTTTTTTTTAGTAATTTTGTTTGAAATTTCACCAATTCAATTTGCTCAAAAAGGTCTGGCCAACGAACTCATCCTTTCGTTTGGATACCTAGCTTGATTTTTAGCGCAAGAAGGGAATTTTAATCTCAATCCTAAGGAGAGTTATCGTCTGGAATGACACATAAATAAATAAATAAATTCGAAATATAAAGATCAAATTCCAAAGATCAGATTATTTATTGCCTAGCTATTTTATAAATTGTTCATCACAAGTTTCTCCGTAATTTGTAAAGTTCAATTCGTGGTTTAAAAAAAAGTTTAACATTCAAATTTATATCAAATAAACTTTTTCAAAATTATGTTCTGCAGTACAAACTAATTTCAAGGATTTTAGCCATTCTTGTCCCTTTTACCTGTTTTTGAAAACGCAGAAATTGAAATTTCGTTGATTTTTTTCCTCTTTTTTATGCATGTCTATTTTGTCGTCCTACTTCATAAAAGCAGGAATAAGTACTATGAACTTCTGTGACAATTTCTATTTAATTTTCAATTGATAATTATAAATCACATTGTTTTGAAATTTTAGCACTTTTGCACGAATTTCTTAATGTATCTATCTAGATAACAGTTGATGATGTTTTCCAAGTAGGTAGGTACCTAATATTCAGCTTAGAAAAAAAGATAATAAAATGAAAATTCCGATGTTAAACCATTTTTTAAAATTATTATTATTATTTTTTGTTTTTGCTAGAAAGAGCCTCCATCGAATGAGCCAACCGGTCCGTTCGTTTCTTCTAACTCGTTCAAGAAAGACACTTTAATGAAACGTGTACTGTTGAGACACCGAGCATTGGAATAAAAATAAATATGCTGACATGACATCTATTATCTCCTTTCTCTTGTCACGTTAAGGAATGCGTGGCGGCTCTTCCTCCTCCTTCAACTCCGTGCGTGGCGGGATCGTGTCCGTATTTTTGTTTACTGTCACAC
The DNA here is from genome assembly GCA_030762985.1 of Adelphocoris suturalis. Lineage (NCBI taxonomy): Eukaryota > Metazoa > Arthropoda > Insecta > Hemiptera > Miridae > Adelphocoris > Adelphocoris suturalis. Next base: position 34,633,493 of record CM061047.1, on the reverse strand, counting down.
TCCTACTTTACTCTGTGCTGTCACAGTAGAGGTTATCGAAACCCAACATCCGAGCCCTTTCCTCATCATGTTTTTCAAGATTTCGACGTTATTCGTCGTCTTTTGCGTCGCATTCGCCTCTGCGGGAGAAGTGAGTTGCTCTCTAATGATTTAATTCAAGCATCTGAATAATTTTTCTGTTTAAGTACTGGACATTCTCACATTTGTAGAACATCTACGCCTACTTGATATCTAACCTTTTACCGATGTTTCTACGTTGAAATCTTCCTTATACTTCGTTATGCAACCAGGTAGTAAAGCAGCTAAGTTTCTTCAAAGTTGGCCATTACTAGCCGCGAATAAAATGAAATCAAGGCTATTTGTTTTTGCGCAGTACATTGCATTCCAGCAGGTGTTTACTGTTAAGGCTTATCACGCATTTATCATACGCCAGTTGTGTTTTTTATCAAGCCATGTCCGCAGATGATGTAAGTATTAGTTACATAGGTACATGAAATGTATAGTTTCAGAACATTTTCGATTCTATTTTAGCAAATTTTGTCCGTGGACGGGGATTTTCAACCGTAATAATAACAATGGTTGTGGTAGGTACTTTCCTACCTACTAACCCCGACTATTTGAGTTCTTGGTTTTCACAATCAAAATACGATTTAATGTAGGGTATTAAATTCTATATGGTTTCGGTTTTTTCACATTTATCTCAAATATTCATGTACCTACTCAGGTTATCAAGAAATGAAACATGGAAGTTGACCAGTACTGTGAGTTGCGTTACATTGTGACACATGTATAGGTTTAAAGAAAGGAATGGGTGACAAGTTCTATTAGTTTCACGTAGAGTTTTCCTAGTAGACACGTCGAAGTGTTAGTGCTGTTTTCGATGCCCTTTGGTTCATGTTCAGGTCATCCCACGCGTGTGCAGTTGGAGAGGGAACGAATGTTTCCGCTGGCCACAGTAGGGTTGCAACACAGAGTAACAGAACACTGAAATTGCACGGGTTGCAAGGTTATGAACGATGTTTTTTACTTACAATGAAGTCATAGTGATGCGATGTGGTATCGTATGCGATCCACCGTCCACATAAACATGACCTAGCATCTACAGATGTTGATTGCCCTAGAAGAGTATTTCCCAAGAGCTATTACCTACTTATAAATTTTAGTTAATCTCACTCATTAGAACATGTGTGAAAATAGTTGGCGTTGGTAATTCTCGACCTTGAAGCAGGAATGGGGAGGAAATAAGAAAAATGAAACACTGTGGACACTTTTGTGTCAGCTAAAAATTGCATGTTAAGTAGGAAACTTCAATGAAATGATCAGTGTTTGATGGTTCACAGATATGTGGCCTGTGGTTTGAAATGAAACAGGCTCTCAATACACTCTCCCCCATTTTACGATGACAATGCACTCTAATGGTAGTGGTAGTTTAGCATTGGGTTTTTAAAATTTAATTCCAGTACTGCCGTTTAGTCAAATATGGGACATTCAAAAACATGCCAGATATTAGCAAATCTGGTAGATATATACAAATGTGTCCTATGTCTGGCATTTCACCATTGATTCTGATTAATGAGATAATACCACACCCAACTCTGGGGGAATAATTTCCTACCAACAGGCAAAACGCAGTCAAAACAACAGTGAACTAACCAAGAGTACTTAGTTTCAGGCATTACCGCCAAGCTTCATCTCTTTTAGAGGCAAAATGAATACCTTTTTTTTTCTACAACATTAGGGACCACTAAACTCATGGATTAAATTTATATTCAATACACGAATAATAGAAAAATATAAATCAATGAATCACAGAGTGGTGAAGGATGAGGACACACCAAAAGCTCAGTGTAAATACACTTGAGCTCCTCTTGTAAATCTTATGACCTTCTATGGAGGTGGTGAAAACTTTTCCAGATTGGAGAAGGATAACTGTCTTACAGATCACATGGAGACATTTTCCACGGTAAAACATGGTGGCCTTTCTCGAGTTAGACCTGGAGAAGTTCTCCTAGGCAAAGATGGCGGCGTATCTCCACTGTGGAAAAGTTTTCCCATCGAAATAAAGTTACCGAACAGCCCCCCCTTGGATTAGATATTAGCTCCAGTAATTTGTTTTCTCTGTCCTAATTATTTTCCTGATGTGGTGTGTTCTTGTTCAGGTTTCTTGATCAGCTAGTTAGGCTCTAGCTCTATTTTTCTAATTTGAGTGATGTATTGTTTGTTCAGAAGGGAAAATTGTGCACTGGGTGCCCCAAGGATCACGATGCAAATGATCCCGAAGTACTCGCAAAGCTCACTACCATCCTCGCAACTGCTAACTCCCCTCATCAGGCGAAGAAGATCATCAGCGTTCAAAAACAGGTTAGTTTTTGAATAACTTTCATGAGAAGGTGAATTATTATAAAAATTAGTGTGACCTAATTGCTAATACTAGGCAGGTCATTGGAACATGTGGGAGTAATTGGAGGCAAGGTACTTCTCAAGATGAGAAAAAATTTATACCTACTGAATGTGAAATTGTTTGAGTAGTGATGTTATGGGACTTTTAGGAATGTCGGATATGCTTTAGTAATAAAGGGTTTTTGCTACGATTTTAACTAAATTGGGCTTGTCACCATAGTCTTGAGTGAGCAATGAAGATCCTAACCTAAATGAAACGGGGCCCTGTAGAATTCCAGTTTTATGTCACGTTAGTGAGGTTGTGTTAAGGCCGTATCACACTAGCATTTTTCTGCATTTTTTCGGCATTTTTAATGCCTAAACATGAAGAAGATGGAGTGCTTTTTTCCAAGGTCAGCTTTTTCGACCATTGCGCATCCTGGTGAAGTATTTTTAAACTCACTTGGGAAAATTAGAACATGTTCTACTTTTTACCTCCACGCAAGAAAAATGCTAAACATAACCCTTGGGGAGGTAAAAATTCCATGAAAAACCCCTAGGAGCCCTAACCTGACTGATTTAATAAAAATGCATTCCGCCAGAATGCGCTGTTTTTGCACTTATTCCTCCTCAACATTCACAGCTGACCTTGGAAAAAAGCACTTTGCCTTCTTCACGTTTAGGCTTTAAAAATGCCGAAAAAATGCTAGTGTGATACGGCCTTAACTAACGCGATTTTCCCCCATTGTCTTGTTGTCTGCTGTCTGTGCTGTCTATCCTCTTCTTTATTTCAATATAGAACGCCGTTCTTCAATCCTAAATTCGAATTCCACGTTATTTTCAGATGGTAGGTTTCAACGGGGGGAATCCGTGGCTTAGAAGCTAGCTACCTATAGTTACTTTGGTCATTATAAACTTCATGTTTTTTTGGATTTTCTATTGGGTGAATTTTCAACACTTTTAGAAATGTACTTATCCCTTTGACTATGAACCAGGAGTTTACCTGATAATCATCCACCACGGGAGGATGTAATTCGCCAAGTGAATGCAATCATTCTTAAAACCTTCATTAGCTCTCTGGTTCCTCTAACTCCTCGCACTGTTCTCGAAAAAACAACTGAGAGATCAGGCAAATTAAGAACAGTATCTTGTAGAATTAGAATCTAAAAGTCAGGTTTCTGATTCAAAATCTGTGAAATCAATAATAAAATTGAGACTAGTCGACCAAATAGAGCCTGTGTGCAAAAGAGCGGATTTTTGTAATTATTATTTTTATATTTTTATATTGAGTTGAAGGCAGTTAAGGCCTGAACGACGGAGGCTGACTTCAGATGGCAGATTCTGATTCTACGCAACTTGCCACTTGAAATAACAAAGTTTGAGGGCGTTTTCAAAAACTTACCCACTATATCAACATGATTAATGGTGCATTTCAATAAACTAATATAATTTACTTCAGTTAGTATTAGTTTAATTTGAAGGTGACCAGTAGTGTTACGTTTACAGGAAGGTTCTGCATATAAAGAATACCTTTCAGTCCCAACACTGGTAATGATGATCCATTCTATTGTGCCCGTAGCCAGCGTCCCTTCAAGGTCATGTACTCTAGGGCCCGTTTCGGTGACATAAGGGGTCCGTTAGTGGTCTCCAAAAACTCTCCAATCTATTGTTACAAATCGCTTGTCGTTAATATAAATTTCATAAATAATGGAAAGTGTCTAGTTACCATAAAAACCAAGTTTAGGCTTAGAGTATATGTATGTATATATGTATGTATGTATGTGTCATTCCAGACGATAACTGTCCGTAGAATTGTGCTAGAAACTTCAAACAAATTTTAAAATGTTAAGGACACAAAACGAAAGTTCAAGTTCGTTGGCCAGCATGATCGGATTACATCTTCGGGTTGAAATTTTCAAAAATGTAGTCAAAAATTTCAAAATAGACTGTTTTTTGCGATTTGTTGTGCGAAATAATTTTTTCAGCATACTAACATGTGGTATATTCGGAATCAGCGTAAAATTTCCAATAAGAATATGTATCAAGTTTTCAAAAATTTCAAAGTTGAAAAATCAGTCAAAAATCGAAATAATGCCGTTCGCTAGTTGTAAAAATCGGCAATATTTGCACGAAACATAGTCCAAATTCAGATTGAACTACTCTTATGGAAGTATCCCTGTATAACCAATCCTAGAACCATGCTGTTTAAAACGTAGGTAGTAGGTGCTTGTTAAAAAAAAAAGAAAAAAAAAAAAAAAAAAATGTAATCACAACTGATGAGTTTACTCTGTGAAATATTCCGTCCTCCGATTCTCTCGCTCGCTCTCTCTAATGTTTTACGCTCAACTGTTTTAGGACTTGATGTAGCTTTAATACTGACTGTGGCGTAGAAAATATCAGCCATGAAATTATGAAGAAGTTCTATTTATGTACGTACTAGCACGCAGACCCAAGGCCTCGCTCCGCTCGAAATGTCGAAGACTTCTTCAAAAATTCGCTCATGGGGTCATGCTGCATGACTGGACTTTTTACGAGTTTTAATGTTCCATTTACGACGATTCGACTTATTAGGGGCAGAAGTCTTCGAAAGTCGAGTTTCGACGTCACATCGTCGAAAAGTAGCTTCGAGATCCTACGCTACTTAGTGAAACATCCTTATCAATAAAACACCATCGTCACTCTCATTATGCAGATCTACTGGCGTGTCAATAAAGTTGTTGAAATTCTCGAGATCAAAGTTAATAGATAGTTGAGATATATTATGTTTATTGTTTCCAAATAATGTTATCATTTATTATTTGTCACCTGGTTAGGAGGTAACGTTTACTGATTTGGCTTTCACAAATTCCCGCAAGGGAGCTGCTTAGCATTTCAATTTTCGAAATGGATCTTTAGTACCCTTATTGTCGGTATCAGAGGTAGGTAGTATTTAAATTATTCCACTCTGGAACCTTACACCTTATTATCTCAAACTCGGATCTTCACAGGTGGTGGCTGGACTGAAATACATCGTGAAATTCGAAAACCAGCATGGCAAGAAGTGCGGAGCGTCATGGGTTGAGCAGCCTTGGATTTCCAAAGACCCGCAATTCCTAGAACTCACTGAGGCTTGAGTATTCTCATGTCGACTAAGAAGAGTTTGTCCTGGAAGATCCATATGACCACGAGCTCGTTATATGTTGTATATCATTAGACTACATTATTAAGACTGAATGTCTCACATTCATTATGAACATGACATCCAGTGTGATACTTATCAGTTTGTACCTAATCCTAGGTTAAGAACATGAATTGGCTAATAATTAACATTTTATTTTGTATTGGATTCAAATTGTATGGTATATCGTGAAAATATATATTTATATTATATTTAATATTTCTTGCATGGTGTAGTATTCTATTTTATCTTCCCCTTTCATGCAAATTGAGTTGAATGTACGGGTGGTACAAGGGTTACCCCAATACTAAGTTTCCCTATTTTCTCATAAGAAAGCTGGATAAGGTCTCAAGATTTTTGTTTGGGTCTAGTGATAACACTGTAAAAGTTTCAAGACGCCATATTGCATTGTTTATAACATATTCATTTTTGAACGTGGCTACCTCCCTACGTTGAGTGCGGGTCCCACTCAGAGTGGTTAGATTTTTGGCATGGGTAGGGCGTAACCTTGGGTCAAATACAGAAATGGATGCCCAAATCGTGACTGGGGGCTATGCTTGGAACCATCACAACATTCTCAACACCAAAAGGCAAAGATCTGGGAAAGACTGCCAGAAAATGCAAAATTGAGACCTCAGCCGGGAACATTATTGCAATGGTGTTTTGGGAAGGGAGTGCTGTCGGTTAAAAGTCTACAAATCTCTCGCAAACTCAGCCCGCTTTGCTTATTGCCAGAAACGACTGTGAGACAATGTTGGGAGGAGGAGGGGGGGGGGGATTCAGATCCTTAGTTTAACTAGAATGTATTTTTTTTTTTTTCTACAATAAAACGTTGATTTATATTTGTTGGTTTACGTTTCAAGGTACCCAGATTCCTAAAATCGTAAAAAAAAAAAAAAATAAAATAAAATAAAATCGTCCAGCTTTTCTCCGAAACTAATGGATTCAACTTTATAAACTTTGGCTCAAAAATCTTACATCGGCTGGGGATGTGCCAATAATATCGGCATCAATTTTGCTCAACCCTAAATTGTAATATTTACGGGCTTAAATATTAAAACATCGAGATCTCGAAAACTTTAAAGATAACTATAATGATGTTTTGGTTGTTATTGATAGTTATTATCCCAAAGAATCAATTGAAACCACCCCAAACGCTGTAAGTTAATCCATTCGCTCTCCCTAAGGGCTAGATTTTCAAGAAAAATACCCCGAACTTCCAAGTGTGAGAACTTGGAGAAATCATGTGCTGGTGGTGTCATCTTTGAATTAGTGATTAAATTTTATTGCTAAATTTCATTAATGACCGTTAGAGAGTCAAGTGTTTGCAAGATCGGAACACAAAAATTTGCCTGGTAAGTATCAGCTGACGTTAAAGGTCGATTTCACAGGAAAACGTTTGCTAAATTGATGGCAAATTTTATTGAATTAATGTTCTCTCTTTTATTTAACTTTAGTATCAATAAGGTTACAGTGAAAAAAGTAACTATTCTGCCGTGAGACTATTTGCTACCTTATCAGCTAAAGAGCAAGTCCGCCGCTCATCACTGGTACCCTCTGTAACAATTTTTTCTTGAGTTGTCGGAATAACTTCTTTAAACATTGAAAAAATGCCATCTTTCATTACCTACGATACTTTGAAAAGTATCTTATATGAAAAGAAGGTAACTATGAAAAGACGTAAAATATTTCTTTCAATAGTGTTTCATTTTTGTTACCTACCTCTTGTTTGTAAGTTATCAAAGAGATTTTATTTTAGTTGGGTACTTAGATACCACATTTTTGTTATCTCAACGCGTTTGTCTTCTATTGATTACGGGGCAAGCTCTCGTCATGGATGTATTAAATAGATGATATGAGCCCTCCACTTCAACTTAGATATGTACCGTTAGATATTAGATACCGTTAGATATGTACCGTCAGATAGCTTCAGTGTGAGGCTAGATACCGTACCGAGTAAGCCGTTTTCACAAAAGACTCTCGTGTGACCCTGTGGGCGTTTTAAAAAAGACATCAATGTTAAATTTCGGCGTAAATGTCGATGTTGTGAGGGGGGGGGGGGGGGGATTTCGATTATTGGTGACACATTGAGGAGTTCGCTACATGGAAACAGAAAGATGTCTGGTAACTTGAGTGGCCTTAGTTCGTTTTAAGTAAGTATAGATAGATAAATTTACTTTGGACCTCTAGTTTTTTAATATGATAGTTATAGTACTAATCCTTAAGACGATGTTTCAGGGCTTATATTCACAGCGTTCGCATCACTCACGATGGAAGTATTACCATTCTCGTGTCTTCATCACCTAAAGAAGGATCTGTGTTCAAGGCAATGGACAGTGAAGGTAACATCCTCTGTCGAGTGGACTCTGCCATTATAAAAGAAGCGATAGACGTGCGGCGACTGTGGAATGCCAGGCACAACAGGAATGATAACATAATTTTTGGAACACTCAAAACCCCTTTGAGAACGTTATTTGATGAAATCGGCTCTCTCCCCAGGCCCAACTGGTCATTTGTTGTCATCAATCAAAGTAAGTCAGGTTTTGTTTGGTAGGTGCCTAGTAGGTACATGAAAAATAATTTATCATGTTTTCATGTTATAATCGTTGCAAACTCACAAAATGCTCAGGGGAATGTGCTGGTAATCATAGCCCATTTCAAAATCGAATCTTTAAAGACCGATTCCATCGAAAAGTGATGGTGACGTGATGCTCCCTTTTCGATCTGTCAAAAATCAAAATGCTAAGAAGGTAACATCCCTTGAGGGAATTGGTAAAAGTATTGGTAGGTACCTACCCAAGTCAGAAAACCCATCATCGTTAGAGGAATTTAGGCCTATTACTACTCTACCAGACTTGAGTAAAGGACTTGAATGTATACTACACAATCAGCTTACCTTTGTACTGAACGAGTACCTGCAATATCCTTGATCAGCATCAATAAGTTTTCCAGCTTGGCCTCTCTTGCTCCAAGCTCTTTTGCGGCTTACTGAAGACATTAGATATGGGTTCTAATTCCTATATCACAATTTATGTCCTCCTTGACTTAGCTAATGCTTTAGGGTCAGTTGATCATTTAATCCTCATCCATAAGCTCAAAAACTTTTACAATTTTGGAACGATATCCTGTACGCTTCTTAGAATCCTTCTTGTCTGATCGGACTCAGGTGGTAAGGTTGTGTTCAGCTGTAGCAGATCAGCTTCCTGTCACCTCTGGGGTGCCCCAAGGGTCCATCCTTGGACCAATCCTTTTTTTCTGTTCATAAATCATCACCTTCTTGTTTTTTTCACCTTCCTAAAATCATAATTTTATCTCATTACATTATTTTTGCTAACGACTTTCAACTTTACATACAGGGCCTTATTGGCCAAATTATCTCACTTGTAAAAATATTTACAATCATCTTCACGATATCAATCCATGGGCAAAGGATAGTGCTATGTTGCTCAACTCCAAAAAAAAGCCAAGCTATCCTTTTCTCGCAGAATAAAATGGACTTATCTTCTGTTACCAACCTATTAGTGGACAGTGATCAGATTAATTTCCGAGGTGTTGTAAAAAATCTAGGGATTGTTTTTGATCAATATTTGACTTGGAACAACCACGTGTCACTTACATGCAGCAGGGTTTACCATGCTCTTTATTTGTTGACTATTTAAACACCATGTCTAATGACATAAAACGGTACCTAGTTTGGTAACTTATTCTGCCCTTCTTCCCACATTCTGATATAATGTTTAGTACAGGATTGGGGGCCGACTCTCTGAGACGTCTATCCATAACTTATAACTCCCGTGTTGGGTTTATTTGCAAATACTCCAAGGGGACACATTCTCTTTATCTAAAGAATTTCTTTCAGGCAGCCAAGTTTGAGCCATCCAATAATTTCATAGTACCTCAGCAGTTTCATCCCTATCTCACTCAGTAAAAGTGAGTGATGTAAGGCTCTGGAACTACCCTTCTAAAACCATTAGGGAATCCCCCACAAGCTCGGTCTTCCGATGGCGGTGCCTGTACCATGTTTCAGAGCTGTAGCAACCAGAAACCGACCCTTCTTCCTCCCTCCTCTGATTCCTCTCTTATCTCTACACTCTATCACTTTCCCCCTCCTTCATAACCTTAACTTCCCTCACTTATTTTGTATTATTTTTGTTATCCTATAACATCACTGCTACTTTTCGATTACCTATTCGATTGTTGTAAATGTAGACCCGCTTGCACAATGGAACCCTTCCAAACTCAGGTTTCTAAGATTCGACGTCGAAACTACTGGACCATGAATATTTCTATAATTCACTAGTATCACTGCTCTAAATCTTCAACCAGAGGGGTCCTTTCAGCTCCTCTGTCTAGAAGCAAAGAAATTATGGTTTAGGATTCAATAGTGGGTAGAAAGTGTATTAGGTACACCTATCTACTTGAATTTTTTGAGTAGTTACAGATTACATAATCGAACATTTTCCAGATCCTGATAATCTCGGGGCAGAAGTTTCACTCCCAGTAGAGGCCACTCTATCAGCCCCACATCTGTTTGTGGTTAGTGGAAATTCTCTTTTCCCATCGACTTTCATTGAAGAGTCAGCTAGAGATTTGACCACGAAGGTAACCATCTCATAACAATTCAGTATCTACATTAAATTTCAAACTATTTATTTTCAAGATATTTCTATAGCCATGTAAATACTGATGTAGCAAACAATAAAAAAATCAAGTTTGTGAATGGGTCCTTATTTCAATTAAATTTTGGAAGCCTTATCTAATCGAGAGGACCAGTGACTTTCGTCTTTGCCTAAATAGGCCCATGTCCTTTCTTCTTTTGGGAATACGTCTCATAACATCTATTTAGTATGTACTATGATTATCTAATATTTATTTTTACCTTATCTATACATTAAAACTCTAATTTTTGGATAAATTCCAAGTTCCAATATTATGTTATAAGAGCTCATTTCTGATCTAAAGTTCCTCTAATAGATTTTTCCAAACGCTTAGTTTTCGAGTACGTAATTCAATTTTTAAGATTTTTTCGTGTTTGACCTTATGCCATTAAAACGACCATGACTCCCCTTAGAGTCACTTTAAACTCAAAAATTTGGACATCGTTGGAAAAAGCGTTAAATTTCCTATCTACATAATGCCAAACTGAAAAAGAGGCTGAAAAGCGAATTTTGAAAATTTCTCAGAATTTACTTTTTTCCATTTAGTGGAATCTCAGTTTTTAACGGTACAGTCAATTTTAGTTAACATTGCTAATTAGGGGAGAAAATTGTGCTTTAATGTCGAAAAACATGGATGTTTCAACGAAATCGAGGGTTTTCGTGAAAATGACCTATGAAAATATGAGTTTAGGGCCGGCTTCTACGTGTTTTTGAACTTTGAATCTAATGGTAACACTTGCAGACCTCCCCAGCTTAGTTATAACTGAGTTTTACACTATTACTAACTAGTTTTACCGTCAAAAACGCCCAAAATTAAGCATAGGTAACAAAGAAACTAAAATTTCGTGAGACTTTCGGATCCAATGTAGTTGCACCCCGATTCCCCTCGGCACAGCCTTTCCTCCAGCCTTCAGTAGCTATAGGAACCTACAATCTTTCGACAGTTTCATATTCTTGGTCTGTGTAGAGGTAGAATTCCCCGAAATGACGTCTCTTGACAAAGGGCTGGAGTTCCAATGGTAGGAACAGAATCGAGAAGGGGTGCACTCGAGTTGAAACCGGATCAGGATCGTTAATGATCGAAAACTTCTTTGTAGGTACATAGAGGTGTGAGTCACAAACCTTTGATCAGATGTATCGGCAATCACTGTATCAGTATTGGAATCTTCAGGGCCATCGAGTGGTTTGTAGGCGCCCAAGGCAAGGCTATATTCCCCTCTCCCCTTCCCCGTTAACTTGTCATTTTGTTTCATTCCAGTTTTTCCTCAAAATGGTCCAAAGTTATGTCGGAATTCAAATTGATTGTTTAAAGCATAAAATACCCTACAAACCTACAATATTTCATTAATTGCCTTTTCACAAACTCTAGTTCTTTCAATTTTCTTTCTGGTTTCAAAACCAAAAATTAAATCTTTTTGCGACTTACTAATTTTTGCCTCAACTTATTCATTATTAAGGTGAGTACACACTGGGGCGCGTGCCGATGTTCCCAATGTGCCGCGCGGGACATCCGCCTCTCGTCGGACTTTGATCGTTTATCACTTTCGGAAGATGGCAAATTTCTTGACTCCAAAATCAAAATTTCCACTCGCACTTTACGTTTTAGAACTTTTATTTTCGTCGATTTCGTCGTGTTCACTAACCCTGGGAAAGGGGAAAAAAGTGTACAAAATAAACCAGTAATTCGTTAAGTTATGTGCCGAAAAAAACAGCTTACCTCGTCCTGGACAGCCTGACAGCCACCTTCCAAACATTTAATCGATGTAACTAATCTATAGTCAAGTTTCCTTATCAGTAATCTCCGTTTCCAATCCTTAGGAAGGAGCGAACTTCCGCACTTTTTGAATACCTACTCATTGGGATAGTCCCTTACTGTTATAGAAGTTGCAGAAGCTCAGGTAGGGTCCTGTAGCCATCAGAATCACTGTGTAACTGGTGCTTACTTGCCTGGTACTATGCCCCTGGTTGCGACCCAGTTCAAAGGAGGATGTTGGGGCGAGTTCTGTTCCAAATGTTTTTAAGTTTCTGATTTTTAATAAATAATTCAAGCTTTCAATGATCCCTTTAGGGTGATCGAAAGCGATGAGAAAGATTTAGGATTGTTCTTAGCCCATACTTGATTTTTTAAACTAAGTTTTAAAAACTTTGGTCAAGTAGTTTTAGCAAAAAGCTCCCGTTCTGTTGGGGTAGGGGTTGAAAGATATTTTTAAAAACAAAAGTTAACTGTAGGGAGTATTGAACCATGACATTTCATTCTAGGTGAAAATGCAGCCATTCTCACGGCACATTAACCTTTTCTCCGATTCATCTTCAAGCGATGGATCCAGCGTTGGATCTTCAAATGATGGAGAAGAATCGTCTAACAGTTCACTTGAGTCACAAAGTACGGCATGCAAACCATGTTTATTGCATGAAACGATGGCTCTGGAAAAAGAGTATCCAATCCGTTTTCTTCAGTACGTTGAATTGTTGTTGGATACATTATCTTTACTGAAAGGCAAAAGTAGGTAATAGTTTTTAACATCCCCAGTGAATAATATATTAGTCTTGTATCTATTTTGGTGGGGATGCACAAGACTAATATATACTTCCATAATGTACTTCTGGATGGTTATTACTCTAAAGTGTTGTGAAAATCATTTTGGGTTTGGTTACCTTCATTTATAAATAAATTACCCAAAATAATCCCTACTTATCAAATTTAGGGATTATTCTGTTGAATAGGAAGGTACCAATAAAGATGTATTCAAATAACTTGGAAGTTTTAAATAACTAATATATGTATGGAGTTTTTTTAATATAAATAATCTTTTAATGATAGTGATCTTGTGATATTGAAGGAACGAAGCTAATAAATGTGTATCCTACAACATTTTGGAAAATGCCATGGTTGAAATCGGCTTGCAGTCCTATAGAACCTGTCAATGTTTGAAAGTGGCAGACAAAGGTCCTCGGTACTTTGGCCCCTGGATCATCTCAATCAGTAAAAACTTTATCAAAAACCTTAAGAAGACCGATACAGAATGGCGCAAGAAGGTTAAACTTAGAGGACCCACATGGCCACCTGATGAACCGTACCAAGTGAAATCCTCTCGTAAAGCCACATGCCTGAGAGAAGGAATCAAAAAGAAAAACATTGCCGAAGTTATGGAGTATATCATGGATACCAATACGGAGTGAGTGTAAAGTTTCTTGCTTTTTGGTTATTTATGTAAAGGCCCAAAAATAATATATACTCAACAGAATTTGAAGTCATGCCTTTTCCTTCACCAGAAGGATAGCCCTGAAAAGATCGTACCTTTATCCACTGTGCTTTCGAGGCCAATGTAATCAAACCTCTTCGATGGTGTTTTCCCTGATTGTAGCATTTTGCCAGATTCAAATCTGTACTCGTCTTGGCTGAGTTGGGGCCGGACAAAATGCGAAGTGAAACTGCATGCCGCTGGCTCAATATTCGCTCGTGGAAATAAGTCGCAGTGATGTCAGATCATTGTCACGGCATGTTTTTGAATCAGTGAGTGAAGAAATGGAGATGCTACGTCAGGGAATTTGATGTTTCAGTCTGGCTCTTTAGTATTAATAATATGGAGAGCTATTTGTGGTAGTTGTGTTGTCAAACCTTAGTTTATACTTCTTGTACAATGGACGTCATAATTTACGCGACTTTTAAGATGACTAATCAGCTGATGTCATATGTGATGTTAACCGTTAATACTGTATTCTGTGGTAGGTAGGTACCACAGAATACAGGTACACTAGTTTTCTATGAATCGTATTCGAATTTACTTACCTACTCAAATTGTTCGATGCTGGATGTTTTGTGATTTAATTTTTAATTAATATCTACTAAGTGCTACGAGCGGGTGCGTGGTGGGAAGCGTAATTTTTAGGTCCTGCGTGTTGACAGTGGCACATATCAACTTACAGAAAAACAGCGTTGAAATGAAAGCAATAGCCCTCCATATTATCTATACTCAAAGGTCTGGCTCGAGAGGGATTACGTTAATACGTAATCTGTTGCATGTTGCGCTCAGTGTGGCTGATCACAATCATTTCTAACATTTAGACTAGTTTTAGCGAATTTTCGAAGAAAATGAAGCTATTGCAATGACTCTTCAAATTTTAAAACCAAAATGTTTGAAAACTTTCTTCATTAAAATCCGTTTTGAGGCATTCTGAAATGAATCCTAGAGTTTAAAGCTGTTCGAAGGCGAGTCGCTTGCCTGCCTAAGCCTAAGAGAGCGCTCTGCTGATCGCTGGTTGCCGACCCAGTTCAACCGTAGCTCAACAAGTAGCGCCAGTGCCAAGCGCACTGCCTCGCCAATACTCCCTCCCAATCAACCAGCTGTTCTAGAAATTTTTTTTTCTAAGCCCTAGTCAAAAAAGTGGGTGGTCGGCCAACTCCTTAGGGATCAACCTCGACCCCCATGCCAAGGTGCATTACTTTCAAATAAAATGATCGGTTTTTGTGACTGTTGTTAATGAAGAAAGGATTCAACAAACATGATAATAGGAATGCTAGAAAAATCATCCTTCTCATATATAGGTTCATAGTAATTTTCTGAAAAGATTCATCAACTTTTTGTGTCTTTCTTTATTAAATATTCTGCGACCCAAAATACAGTTTGGAACTGTTATTTTTTTGTTCAGTTTTTAACAATTTTTAAAGAAATATTAATGAAATTTAAGTGTTCTGCAATTTTTTTTGGATAGGTAATTTATTAATATTCTTGTTCATCGTTTATAGGTATACCGTTTGACTAAAAGTCTGCAAAAATAAAAATTCAACGATTATTAGTCGTTTTTTACCATTTTTAAGCAAATTTCTTGAATTTGTTCGGTGCAAGGACGAAAATTTTATCTCAACCCTTCGAGGAGCTACAGTTTGGCACGTAAATATACATTACATATTACATAGCATTTCCTAATAGAAATGAACACCTTCAAAATGGCAATGAACATTTGTCAAATAGGTTTCGACATTTCCCAAATAGGTTTCGACATTTTCCATGTATAAGGAACAACAACTTTGGCACTCTATGTAGTGGATTTAACATTTGGTTGTATTAATTGAGGGTGGTGAGTTCTCCACACTCTATAACATACAAATTGCCAATATTTACTATCTGGAAACAAAACAAACTGTGTACATGGACAAAAAATGCCACATTCTTGAATCTGAAGGAATTTTTATTGTTATGTCCATGCAATGCCTTTTAAATTCATAATCTATAGACGCTCTCCTTAATTTTAGAGTGACGTGGTTTTTTTGGCAGATTTCTTCTCCGATTCACGCCATGCCCATACCACTAGACAATGGGGGCAGGCTGGATTCGAATCGCGATCGCAGCAAACCTGGTGGTACTAAGCGGAGTTGGTATTGATGTAACGATGGAATCGATATGATCTTGTTTCCATGTAATCGAAGTGTCAAATATGTCGGGAATTTTGAATTCTGCCGTTTGTTGTCTGTCTCACCTGCGTGAAGTGTGCGTAAATTTTCAAAAAGTTGGTCAAAAAGATGAGGAACATATCGGTAAGTAGGTTATGCATGCAATTCAGGGACATCCCTATGAATGGATTGTATTTAATTTTGAAGAGAGTTGAAATAAGAGAGAAAAAAATATATCATGTCTTCTCGGAATTAACCTTTCCCCCATCAACCCCCCTCTAGTGATAGTAAATTTCCAGCTTGAAATTTGAAACTACTAACAACCTAAATCGCGCATTTGCTGGCAATTTCATCAAAATCGGTTGAAAACTGTGGAAATTAAGGTCATTACGAGTATTTCACATAGGCGCATGTGCAGTAGGTATTAATGATACAATCATGTTGAAATTGTTATGAAGTAATCAAGTCATCTTCTTCCAACTATGAGCGCAGAGTGAAGTATTGATTTGGTAACAATGAAACCGACAGGGGACCGTCTACCCCCTAGCCCGCACGTTCCCTGAAAATTTCATTCAGATCGGATGAAAACTGTGGAAAATAAGCTTGTTACAAGGATTTGTGGACACACGACAGACACATACACACAGACAGACAGACACGGAACCAAAGTTGTTCAGAATGGTCTAAAACGTAAAATGCAAGTAGAAATTTTGATTTTGGAGGCCAAAATTTTTTTTCTCCCGAAAGTGAAAACAATGCTTCCGCTACCTTTAGGTAGACTCGGAAGCAAAAACTGCTGATGAAAATATAATTGTCTTTAGTCTTATAATAGAGTTATTGAAGAAATCAAAATGATGGTTAACCTCCATTTAACTCTCCTAATTTCTTCGTTGAATCATCCCACTTTGCAATTGGCGGATAAGAGAATCATAGGATGTGGTTAATTGAGAGCATCGAAATTTCTTTGCCATTCAACCTATGAAGCTGAAATTTGAAATGGAGAATCCTTGGGGCGTCTAGAAATGAATAATTAAGTCTAGAGCCCCCACGTCAGCTGAGTGAGGTCCGTAGCTAAGTTCTTTGATATTCAACTTATGAAGCTGAAAAATTGAAATGGAGGCCTCTTGGAACATCTAAAAATGAATCATGAAGTCTAGAACCTCCAGATCTGCTGAGTGACATCTGAAGCTAAGTTCTTTGATATTCAATCTATGAAGCTGAATTTTAAATGGAGCGTATTCCTCCAATGTTTAGCCGAGGTTCAAGGGGAAAGCATAAGGGGGTCTAGGGTCTCCACAGCGGGTTCAGGGGAAGGAGCCCCTTGCGAGTCGCTCAGCGTCGAGTTTTCAATAAATTTTCACATTGAAAAATTAGACAGCATCCAACAAAAGTGAAGAAACTCCATTCCGGAAAGCACAGTTTTTGTACGGAAATAAACCCAACATTTTCATCGCTCTTACACCACAAAATTCTTTTGGTAGGTTTCTACCAGTTGATGAATATATCAAGGGCACTTTTGTCTCTAAATGGAAGCCGTGTCAGACTACGGAGGTCTCCCTTCACTCAAGGAAACTGCACTCAGATATGTGGAAGTTTGTAAGGGAGTTACGTACCCACCTGCCAACCGAGAGGAGCACAAACAAGGTTGGGAGCCTCCGAAACTCCCCGTAATTGCTTAGTAATTTAGTTACACTCCGTCGAAGGAAACTTCTTCCTCCAACCCACCCAACAGGTAGGTGAGAAAGATCGACCACTACCTACAGACTAGATTTACTTCTACCTACTGTGCCGAGGAGCTCCACTTTTGCACTAATACATCTATAGCCTATTTTGTATAACTTTAAGTGTTACTTGTAGGTAATTACTTAATGAATCGGTCTGAAATTATTTAAAATATCTAGGTAAGGGTGGTTAAAAAAGTTTTCAAATTCCGCCGCCCCAGCTTTGCTTATATCAACAAACGATGCTGCTAAAACATGATTAATCTTTTTTGTGGATTTGCAAGAGAGCAAAAAAATGGCTTCCCAGCCCAAACATTATTAGACGAGAATCAAAAAATCAAGTAAAAGTGGTGGAAACTTCTTGAGACTGAATATAATGAACTTTGTTGTTAGAATTGCAGAGTATAGTACAAACTACTCAATGTTGCTGAACTAAAGATAACTTTTTCAGAATTATTTACATTTATGAAACATTCCTATTCTGAAATATATAATTCTTTGGTATTGATAACAAAATGTGTAGCACTCAGAGAGAAAAATGACGAAAATCAGTGACCCGAATAAGAGACGGTGTGTACCCTATATGACTGTGTACTCGTTAAAGGTTAATATTGCGGATAAACATTCTTCACATTTGATTATCCGCCCTAATTGATTATCCAGCAACAAACTCATCTATGACCAACACCAAATCGGAAAAACTTTTCTTGTAACTCGGGACTGTCGTCTTCTTCTCGTGAATCTCCGGAATCCACCCTTTATCGATTCAAGAGTTGATAAATTGATACTTTCTTCACAGGTAACTTTCCCCCCAAAGTCAAATAAAAGCAAATCAATTTTGTTCAGTGGTATCGCGTATCCTCTGCAGGCATCACTTTCATGAAAATTTAATTTATTTATTTCATTTTATTTATTTATTATGTTTATTATCATCTATAATTATAATTATAATTTTTTCATCGTTTGATTTGGATGTGATAAACTTTTAATGGGATATCTCTTCATTTTGATGATGAGTTGTTTTGTCATAAAATTGGTAGTTAACAATTACTTTTCCCTCAAAGTCCTTAATTTCCAAAACAATGTACTTAACATAATATAGTACGATAATTTGCGAAAATTCGCTCATACGATAATGCTGCATGACTGGAACTTTTCTTACGGATGCGCTGCGAGACATTCCAACTTCCGTACATAAATATCGATTTTGAACGACGAACCGTTTAAAAATCAGCACTCGTTCGGAACGCGGAAACATGTTTTTGCAGGATTGCCTCTTCGGCGGCAGAGGGAAAACGGTCATCTTATCAAAACAAGGCGACTTCTATACCAATATGGTGAACGTGCGTGTATAAAAAAAGAAAAAAAGAGTCTTTCTTATATGAAGATAAATGTATAGGTATGTATATATATGTATACATAAAACTTCTAATAAGTGCACTTATTTTCTTTCTTCTGTAACACTCATTTTGTTTCCTCATCAAGAGACGCATTTATTTTGTTATTAATATTGTAATTGGGCATCGCCCGTTTTGTAAATAAATAACTAAATAACTAAATAAATATATAATGTATATACGTATGAAAAAACGTCTAACTCTAGGATTCAATTCAGAATGCCTCAAAACGGGTTTCAATGAAAATTTTTTTCGAAAATTAAGATTTGAAAATTTTTGGAGTCATTTTAATAGTTTTATTTTCAACGAAAATTCGCTAAAATGGCTCGAAACGTCCAAAAATTGTTAAATTGTTGTTAGAATTTTGGTTGGATTTTAGTAGAAACGAAATCATCAACGATTAACTAGGATATAAAAAAAATTTTTTTGCACAAAATTATGCTGAAAAAGTATTTAAATTTCATTAATATTTGCTGAAAAATCAATAAAAACTGCAGAAAAATCTGAAAATCTAAAATAGTTTTTAAATCACCGAATTTGATCTAGTATATATGAGGGTTTTGCCATAAAATTAGTTTTGAACTATATCTTTGTACTAAAATTTCTCAAATTTCGATACAATTTAACTATTTAGGGGCCGGGGATGTCGAAATCCTAAAGGAATAAGTTTGGATGATTTTACTGTGGCCTGCGAACATCCCTGAAACTTGCTGGTGATTACATAATCCGCCTTTACCTGCCGTTTGGACGTGATTAAATAACAAATAGGAAGTTATATAAAAACGAATTAATAAAACGAGAGATATAAAAAAAGATACTGAACGTGACACACCAGCCTCCTCATATTTTCAGCATGACAGAATACAGAATAAATATCTCTAATCTAATGGGTACAGGAGGGGGTCTTCCAGGTTGTAACATTTTGAAACGAAAAAGGCCAATGAAACCAAAATTTAGCGAACTACCTACAAGTAATTGTACAATTATAGCACTGATTTACTAATTACAACATCATTTGTTTCAAAAATTTTGTTTGAAAAAAATTGAGATTTTTATTCTAATAAAGAAACCACCCCCGAAAACGGGAGGGGGGTTTTATTAACTCCATATGGCCAAAAATGCAGATACGGGATCTACTCTTAGTACGGCAGGATACTGCCCTCCCAATTGCTTCTTTTTTTTTTCATACCGTCGGATGAAAATTTGAAATACCCCCTCAAAGAAACCACACCCCAAAACGGGAGGGGGGTTCTATTAACTCAATATGGCCAAAAATGCAGATACGGGATCTACTCTTAGTACGGCAGGATACTGCCCTCCCAATTGCTTTTTTTTTTTCATACCGTCGGATGAAAATTTGAAATACCCCTAGAGCTAAGATAAATCTACATCAGAACAGAAAAAAAAATAATTTTCTGAGTAATGATTAATTGTTGTTGGGGTTCCAGTAAGTTTCACTCCGAGTCTCCTATAACAGTTCGACTCGCTTGGTTCATGGAAAAGCAACTGAAAAATACGGAACTTGTCAATCCCGCATACGACTGGAACGGAGATCAAGTTGTGGATTGGTTACGTTACACGATTGGCCTTCCGCAGTATCAAGTGAGTGGGTATTATATATATATATATATATATATATATATATATATATATATATATATATATATATATATATATATATATATATATATATATATATATATATATATAAATATATATATTCACTTGATTACTTGATTAATGATTGTTCTACTGAACTATATATTACATGAACTTAAATGATAGAAATTTGACATGTATAAAGGTGAAAGAGTGATTTGATATTTCGAGTAAATCTTTTTCAAAAGTAGAAGGGTTGTTTTGAGAGTTGTTGTTTGTTGAGTTGTTTTTTCTGAACAATGGGACTTGGAGTGTTTCTTGTTTCTTGGAAGCTTGTAACCATGTTATCATGTATGGCTTCATTACTTTTGGTTCAGTGCATCTCAATCGTTTAGATTGAGACCAGGAGGCCTCATTGATCCCAGTACCCACCTGTGAGCCCGTTCAGACTGCTGTAGCAGTCTGTCGTTCGTTGGTTGTGGCTTGTGGCATCTGCTTCAGAACCTTCACTCCGAAGCATTCGTTAAATGTCACAGTAGGATTGTGCGATCTCGCATGCAGCTTTAATGGCAGGGGTCGATCTTGGTTTAATTTGTGAATAAACAATTTAAATTTGAGAATAAACAACCATAGAGCTTCCTTAAACCAAGATCGACCCCTGTCATTAAAGCTGCATGCGAGATCGCACAATCCTACTGTGACATTTAACGAATGCTTCGGAGTGAAGGTTCTGAAGCAGATGCCACAAGCCACAACCAACGAACGACAGACTGGTACAGCAGTCTGAACGGGCTCACAGGTGGGTACTGGGATCAACGAGGCCTCCTGGTCTCAATCTAAACGATTGAGGTGCACTGAAACAAAAGTAATGAAGCCATACATGATAACATGGTTACAAGCTTCCAAGAAACAAGAAACACTCCAAGTCCCATTGTTCAGATAAAACAACTCAACAAACAACAACTCTCAAAACAACCCTTCTACTTTTGAAAAAGATTTACAGAATCCTACTGTGACATTTAACGAATGCTTCGGAGTGAAGGTTCTGAAGCAGATGCCACAACCAACGAACGACAGACTGCTACAGCAGTCTGAACGGGCTCACAGGTGGGTACTGGGATCAATGAGGCCTCCTGGTCTCAATCTAAACGATTGAGATGCACTGAACCAAAAGTAATGAAGCCATACATGATAACATGGTTACAAGCTTCCAAGAAACAAGAAACACTCCAAGTCCCATTGTTCAGAAAAAACCATTACACTTCTACTTTTGAAAAAGATTTACTCGAAATATCAAATCAGTCTTTCACCTTTATACTTGTCAAATTTCTATCATTTAAGTTCATGTAATATATATATATATATATATATATATATATATATATATATATATATATATTTATAATATAATTCAATAAAGTGGCTCTACAATTATCGCGTGTATAATTAACACAAATTTTAGAAAAAACAAAAAGTTACACCACAAACTATTTTTTATATTTCGGCTTATTTGCCTTTTTCAAAATATGAAGAACTACAATAATTTTTGTGGGAATTTCGACGTTGATGTTATGCAGAGAGACGTTTGCCATGGAGAAGATGGTTATGCCTTTTCCGATTGATGAAGCATTCTTTTATTTTCTCCTGGCCTCATCTTTTTTAAAACTTTTATGCCAAAACAATCGTTGAAAGTTGCATCATGCCTGGCAGCATGGTGGCTCACAGGCAGATCTTCCGTTCTCCTAACCACCGATGATCTGTGGTTGTTGACACGCAGGTTAAGCTGTGTCTCGGCTTTTCCTACATAAAATGCAGGGCATTCCTTGCACAACAACAACAATGGAACAAAGTTTGGCCAAAAACCTCTTGGGCTGCTTACGTTTCATATGACGTCGTTCACGTCCTCAATTGTTTCCATAATACCCAATCAAGTGGAACTGCTTGTCACCAACATTACTGTAATTTCCATTGACTCTCATGTGCATCTTCAATAGCGAAAACGTTTTACTACCTACTTACTTCACGTTCACTTCTAAGTAGGTATATTATCTATTATACCTATTTTCTATTGATTTTCACGTACAACCAATGTGTTACTTGGGAAGTGTAACTCCCTTAGTTTTTATTGGTAGGAAAATCGTTCGCCACTTGTTGGAATGCTCTCATTTTATCACAACATCTCATGATCCCTAAGCTTCTGTAGTGTCAAGGAAAGGAATATTCATTCAACCTTAAAATGTAGCCGGGACCTAACTGACGAAAAACGTTATACCTATGAGATTGGAACGAAAGTAGCGCGATACCGATAAACATCCATTGCTAGGGAGAGATGTCCTCTAGCTACCTGGTATAATACACTCTCATAGTAATAAGACGAGAAAATTCAATAATGCAAATGCTTGACGATCTAGGCTAAAGCATATTCATGTTTTGTAATTTCGGCTGAAGGCTCCAAGTAAAACTGACGCAAGGCGCGAGCGCCGTTTTTTTTTTAATTTTTGTCTATCAGTTTGAAATATTGTGATTTAACGTTCTCCTGATTGCCATCAGTTTCCAGAAAAGTTATAAATTCGTACTTTGTTGAGGAAAGTAGAACTATGTTGAATAATACAAGATGTATTAAAGTCTGGGTCCTACTGACTTGCGCCAAACGTAGCTGCCCAAAAACATTTGTTGGCTCTACAGAGCTTGAACTCAGGGAAGTTGTGAAACAGCCCTCTAGCGAAATGGGCTACAGAAGCCGATTTAATCAAACCTATCTGACTGCATGCAAGAGTTTTCTCCTTGAACGAAACATAGGTATCTTGAAATCAGAACCTACATATGTGATTAGAGTTGACAACTTCTGTTTTTTCGTTGGATTATGAATTCTAATTTTTGGGAAAAAATCTCCCAAAGAGGATAATTTCTGTCTAAGTAGGTGTGGTACCTAAGGATTGTATTATGCAGAGACTAAGCCATCCAGGCCTTTTTGGGATTTAGACTAACTTTTTGATTTATTACCTATTGCTTTTTGTCAATATCCTAGTATTTATTTATTTATCTGTAAAGTTCTTGTAGTGAAAATATAATTAGCTTTAATTTCTTATTTCAGGCATGCTTTGAGATCAATGGTCTTCGAGGGAGGCATTTGCCTCTACTTGACGCTGAACGTTTGGAGGACATGGGCATAAGGGACTTTGACCACATTCTGGTGAGTATGTCACCAAGGTGTATTCGTAACATAGTTGCCCATAGTGTGTCGGCAACATGGTGACCTAAAGAACTAATTCTATATAAAATACCAATTTGTATAATGACTTTAATCCCTAATGAGGAACATGCGCTCTTCTGAAATTCGATCTGAAACCTCTTTTAATGTAATCTAGACCATCTCCGATTCACAAATATATAATGAGACCCACTAAAAAAAATTTTTCTCAATTAAAATTGAATTTAAAAATCGGGAGAGGGGGAAGGCGCTGTGAAATTTGTATGAAAATTTAATAAATTTTCATATCAGCAGAGCCATTGCAATAGTCACAGTCGTAGTTTCATCTACGAAACTTCGCTAAAATATACTGGAAATTACCGCAATTTGTTCGTAAAAGGAGTCTGTTGGATGGAGTCGAACTCAAGAAATTCTTTCAGATTTTGTTAATTGAATATGTCAGGAATGCATCCTTTTGATCCCTTTTGCAAGGAAAGTTGAGGGGTAACTAGGGGGTTATTATCTCTCGAAAACAGCGTTTTTCAATGAAAGTCATATGCTCCGACTACTAAAACGCCCGAATTTTTTTATTTCAACGTAGAGTCCCTCTATAGACATCAAGAAATGAGACTATGATCCCCCGAAAAAATATGGAAAATTCCCGGAAGCTCCTAGGCTACAATAAACTGGACACTTCAATCGCAGAAAAACTTTTTACCTAGTTTTGTTAGTGATCTATAGGAAAAACTTGGGTAAGGAAGTAGTTTAAAAAATTGAAACTTCGTCTTCAGATAGGTATTTCAGTCTATACATATTCAGAATATATGCGCCCCGAACACGTAGAAGAAAATTTATTTTTGAGATACGTTCCTCAAAAAGGCCATTTCACCGTGCGTCTATCTACAAGCACAGAGTTATCTACTTTTGTAGTTACAACTCAATTATCTAAGTACCTATATACCTACTGTTTAAATAAGTAGTCGAAGTTTACTTTGTCATCTTTACTCATTTGAATCGAAAGTCTCGATTTGTAGTGACGATGTAGGTAAACTGGAACAGCCCGAATGATGTTAGAGGCGGTGAATTGAAAGAAGTCGCCTATTCGTAGCACTCCTTCAATTGATAACTTCTTCCATGCCTGTCCATCTCGCGAACAGATACTATCCTACTATACTTGTAGAAATACTAGAAAGCACTGGAATGCTACAAAATGCTGGACTAGGTACTATAAAAGAAGTGTCAATCAAAAGCCAATTCACGAAAACAACGTAACGAATGACATGAAATACCGCCATGCGGTTATCAGTTGATAAGAACATGAATTATGACTTGCGACTAGGAAGTGAGCGGATTCAGCTGCCGCGACTGTTTTGGCGGGCTCTCTGAAAATTCAAACTCTAATAACTTTTATAAAATCAGACTTCTAAAAAAAAAAAAAAACTTATTTTTTTCCCGCAATTCACCCATAAATTCCATCTGCTTTCAATTTCTGCAATAAAAAAAGTGTGTTGTCCGTTTGAATAGTATTTTAGATCTGGGATATATATATATATATATATATATATATATATATATATATATATATATATATATATATATATATATATATATATATATATAGATATACAAGCTACAGTAGAGCCAAACAGTTCAGGTGAATATATATATATATATTTCATCAAAATACTTGCAGATCCTTCCAACTCCATTATATCCGAGTTTTACACATTAATTAACTAGCCTAAAAACAAAAATATGTGAGTTAAAGTGTAAAACTTGGTTATAACGGAAATGAAGAGATCTGTTAGGGTTCCTATTTTATAGGTATATATATATATATCCTACTCTACTCATCATACCCACTCTAATTTAAATCCATTAAAATTTTTACTTTTCCTGGCTCCAAACTGAAAAAAGTGTCTTTCCGAGAAATATGTTTCGCCTGTTGGTCCGTGTTGGATGCTTGAGAAACAAATAGGCTTCTTTGAAAATTTGTATGTGGCCTTGTGTCACATTTGAGTACGGAAATGTATTAATAAGATACATTACCAATTTGTTTGCACTTTCCAATTTCTTATATCGATCGGTGTCCATAGAAAATCACATCAGAAATAAGGAAAATGTTCAAGACCCAACGTGAGAAGAACGTGTGGAGGGAGGTGACGGAGGCGAGGTACGACCCGCTCACCCTTCACGCCATGTACAACTTCCGGAGCGTCACAAAGCGGCTTCCCGTGTACGATTTCTTCATCAACCACCATTTCATAGACAGGAAGGTCCCAAATTACTCGCTGTTCGAGCTGAGGAAGCCCGTCTGGGACGTGTTCCCAAGGAACGTCCGGACAGCCAAACCCATCGCCTTCTTCAAGCAAGAGGCCCCCAGTCAGGCTACACAGAAAAGATCCTACAAGATTCAGGCCAGATGGTGAAACCTTGACACCAACGTAAACTTGGCATATATTTCTGTTATTAAATGATGATTGGCGTAGTTTTGGTTTGATGATTCCAATAACAATACTTTTAAATGGAATACTTTAAAGATACAAGAAAATTCACCAATTTGCATTTGCATTTCCAGCGGCAGTTTGTCCGAGTATATTGGAGATTTTGGAGCAGTTGGTTCTTTTGTGCAGTTCGATCGGAAGAAGGCAAACTGTTGTTGCGAAAATCATTAAATGAATACTACTACATGATTCAGAGCAAAAAATACCCCAAAATCATGTATCACTTGCCATTTGAATAATCTCAAATCTCAATATTCCACAAGTTGTGCTCTATCTGCGCGTGGTTGTGCTATTGATTTATTTGTGTATTGGTTTGTATTGAAGTGACTTGTTTGTCTCTGTTCATCCTGCGTATTTCCTTCTGCGTCGTAATTATGAATATTAATCGTACCTCTGTGCATCTCTCGAAGCTCTGACAAACCAATTGCTTGTCAATACCAGTCCCCAACAATAATTTCTAGCCGTCTGCTCGCACAAACCCCTCAGGGGGCATTGAGGCGGGAAATACACCGGTAAGCGGACGGGAATTGATACGAAGCGATCTGACAAGGAAAACTGTCAGCATCGCCTGATACTAAGGTATTGGGACGATCGTTAGTCTCGAGGGGAGACACGTGTCAATGTCAACGGCACCGCAGGCCACTGGATGGGTGGAGGGGGAGGGGAGGATCAATTTCGACTCACACAGCTGTCCCCATTTTCTTGTTCCACTTCCTCGGAGAAGGAAAATCTGGCCGAATCACGGGTGATCAGTCAGACAGAATTCTCGTCCTACGAAATTATTTTTCTTACGAAAAGAAGGCACAACATGGTTTAGTTCTATTAAGTAGAAGGTACTAGTAAAATGGTAGCTATCGTATATTGAGAAGGTGGCCCCTGCCAATGGTTACACCCTGGGAAGTTGTAATTCGATAGGGTGACTCTCTGGGACTTTAAGAGACAATTGAAATTATGGTATCTCTCCTAAAGAACTGAGTGTGCTGAATTCTCTCTGTTCGCCCAATGAGGATGCAATTTAATAGTGTGACTCTCAGGGTCATTTAGAGGCGCTTGAAATGATAGTATCTTCTCTGATCTGGTGAGTGACCTAAAGTCTCTTCTGTTCTCCCTTTGGAAATAGATAATTAGATACGGAGTTTGAGACATTAAGATTCGATTTTAATGATGGGCTCTTTCCTTACCAGCTGTCCGAGCAACATTCTCTCATATTCACCATAGGAAGTTGAACATCGATAGGGGGAACTACTGGGACGTTGAGAGATGATTCATGTGATGGGCTCTTTCCTGATCAGCTGAGTCAGCTGAATTCTCTCATGTTAAGTAAGTATGTAAGTTGAAATTTGACAGGTAGACTCTCTGGGACATATATATATATATAAATATATATATATATATATATATATATATATATATATATATAGAAACAAGGGAAAGGACAGAAGGAGTGACTTGATTAGATTACCTGGACGTTTCGCTTCTAGCGTTTTCAACAGACTGATGCCCTTGCGACCCGATACAGCACTCACCTCCTCGGGTAGTGGGGATGAACTTATATATATATATAATATGGTGGATGGAGGTGCAACTTTGGAAATTTATTTCACCCACTTCCAGTAACTGACCGGGAAATGATGAACATTAATAGAATAATAAAAACCGAAAATTCTCCCTGAAGCTTGGGCTAATTCCCCTGAAGCTTTTGAAAGTTCACTCCTGGTTTCTACATTCACACCTCTCCCTTCACCTAATATTGCCAGATGAAACAAAAACGTGACCGAATGAAATGTCAAGAAACTTCATTGATATAAATTTAATAAACAATGACTTAATAAACGGGAAAAAGTACACAGCCTGAAAGGGACTATTCCAAACAAAACATATTGCAGAATATCTTCATTGTGACATTTACAAGCCCTTTCACTTTCGATAATAATTTTTGAAATTTTCTTGTATTACATTCAACATACATCGTTTTGGACAAAAGCGAATATATTCTACACACTTTCTATCTGTTAAATAAACGATGTTTGTAGTTTCACAACTCTTACTTCACCAATAATAGCCAAATGGAAGAAAAGCATGACAGAGTGAAATGCCAAGAAACGGCAGTCAGTATGGTCTTCAAGTTCTTCAATTAGGTAGGTACTTTATTAATGCTCTTGTTTTTTACATTACTGTGATCCTGCACGGGAAAAGAGAGCTTAACTTGCCAAGTTTTTTTTTTCTGGAGATCGAAAAAACAAAGATTGGGTCAAAAAATGACTTTTTTGTAATTTTTTTTTTTTTTTTTTGGTCCCAAAACTATCACTCAATAATCATCAAAACTTGAATTTTCTACATTTTTCACTGTATTTATAATCGCAAAAAACTACAGTTTTGCATGTATCCTGAATATCTGTTGAAAATTTGCAATTTTTGGCCCACTTTTTTCAAACTTTGAAAAATATAAATTTTGATTGTAAAATGATAGAAAAAATCCAAAAAACGATTTTGTTCAGCATAGTGTGGAAGAAAATAAAAATATATGAACTCGGATTCGACCTCTGGATCGACGTACCTGTTAGTTTGAATTAGCTATTATTATTCGAATTGGATACGTACGAAATTATAGAGTTAGGTACATAAAAATATATAAACTCAGATAAATAAAAATATATGAACTCAGATTCGACCTCTGGATCGACGTACCTGTTAGTTTGAATTAGCTATTATTATTCGAATTGGATACGTACGAAATTATAGAGTTAGGTACATACATTTATGAATTACGAGCTGTGCACCCGTGCTCCACTACTGGCAATTTATAGTAACTATTATAGCACCATTTCATTAGCACCTAATGTTATCATATTTATATTTGACAAAAGTTAAAATAAACTCATGAAGTGATTATGTGAGGTGAAAAAAATTTCTATGGAATTATATCAGCTGATACGATCGCTGAGGTTGGATAAAAATCTGGTTGACTTCGCAGCTTATCATAAATATCGAATAAAAACCGGTCGGCTCATCTAACCTACATCGTTTTGGTATCGTTGAATTTTTCATCGAAAGCTCTTTATGCGTGAACCCTGCACATCCACATTTGACGCGAAAAGTTCGACGCATGTCCGGGTTTTTCTTAAAATGTTGTTGATCCGGGCGACTTCGTTAATAAAATCCGAGTTTTTCATGAAACATAAAGCCTAGAGAATAGTTATAGTCTAAAACCATCCCTGATGGAGCTTGCTTGTCAATTTGCACCCACCCGCATGAAAATCGATGCAACCGTTTGGGCATTTATAGTGGACACACAAACTCATTTTTTTCCCGCTGTAAACGCCCAAACGGTTGCATCGTTTTTCATCTCTTTTATAGCTGTGTACCCGTCTACCGCTACGGGCAATCTATCATCTTTATCTACGGGTGGCATCGTACCTTGTCATTTATTCTAGCAGTCCCAAAAAGGCTCCCATTAAAATTTCAGCAATCAGGCTCCAACTTGTACCTAATTTGTTTATTTTTTCATAACAAGGAATAGTTTTATTTCGTATGTATGATGATTGTTGTTTTCCTTGTGTTTAGTTGGATTTCATCTGTTCTTGTTCCAGTCGGAATTTTCTATTTCATTCCCTCAAGAGATGCAGGGGTGGTCCTTCTTCGAGACCCCCCAAAACTACCCAAAACTATCTCTTTTCCCCCAATAATCATCAAAACTTGAATTTTCTACATTTTTCACTGTATTTATAATCGCAAAAAACTACAGTTTTGCATGTATCCTGAACATCTGTTGAAAATTTGCAATTTTTGGGCCCACTTTTTTCAAACTTTGAAAAATATAAATTTTGATTGTAAAATGATAGAAAAAATCCAAAAAACGATTTTGTTCAGCATAGTGTGGAGGAAAATAAAAATATATAAACTCAGATTCGACCTCTGGATCGACGTACCTGTTAGTTTGAATTAGCTATTATTATTCGAATTGGATACGTACGAAATTATAGAGTTAGGTACATACATTTATGAATTCCGAGCTGTGCACCCGTGCTCCACTACTGGCAATTTATAGTAATTTTATAGCACCATTTCATTAGCACCTAATGTTATCATATTTATATTTGACAAAAGTTAAAATAAACTCATGAAGTGATTTTGTGAGGTGAAAAAAATTTCTATGGAATTATATCAGCTGATACGATCGCTGAGGTTGGATAAAAATCTGGTTGACTTCGCAGCTTATCATAAATATCGAATAAAAACCGGTCGGCTCATCTAACCTACATCGTTTTGGTATCGTTGAATTTTTCATCGAAAGCTCTTTATGCGTGAACCCTGCACATCCACATTTGACGCGAAAAGTTCGACGCATGTCCGGGTTTTTCTTAAAATGTTGTTGATCCGGGCGACTTCGTTAATAAAATCCGAGTTTTTCATGAAACATAAAGCCTAGAGAATAGTTATAGTCTAAAACCATCCCTGATGGAGCTTGCTTGTCAATTTGCACCCACCCGCATGAAAATCGATGCAACCGTTTGGGCATTTATAGTGGACACACAAACTCATTTTTTTCCCGCTGTAAACGCCCAAACGGTTGCATCGTTTTTCATCTCTTTTATAGCTGTGTACCCGTCTACCGCTACGGGCAATCTATCATCTTCATCTACGGGTGGCATCGTACCTTGTCATTTATTCTAGCAGTCCCAAAAAGGCTCCCATTAAAATTTCAGCAATCAGGCTCCAACTTGTACCTAATTTGTTTATTTTTTCATAACAAGGAATAGTTTTATTTCCTATGTATTATGATTGTTGTTTTCCTTGTGTTTAGTTGGATTTCATCTGTTCTTGTTCCAGTCGGAATTTTCTATTTCACTCCCTCAAGAGATGCAGGGGTGGTCCTTCTTCGAGACCCGAACATCTCACCTCTCTTCTGGAACCTCGGAGTCGTAGTGATACTGTCCGTATCAGTGCAAATTGGATCTTCATTTTCACCAGTCCAGCAATCACGGATAAAGGTTTCTCCCATTTTTCTCGAGCAGCTCCTCCGGAGATAGAGATCCATTCCTGCGAAGAGTGAGAGGGGACGTCTGCATTGATGGTACGGTTGGGCAGTAATTAATTACAATACTTAGTAATTTTTGTGGAAATATAAACAACTTTTATTTAACAAATAATAGATAACAAAGGCGGTCTTCCTCATCAATAGACAGGTTTTCGGTTTCCTGGCCTTCCTGGTTACTTGAGTTATAATGGAGGCCCGCCCCATCCTCCCTGCCCAGTCCTCGGATCTCCCGTTGCGTTCCCCGTAGCCGCAGGGCTACTTCCCTGATAATCACATGCTGGGTTTTTAGGCGTACTCACTTCAGCCCTCCGCCGGTAGGTAGATGTCTCGCTAAAACGTTCCATTCTCAAATGCCCTAATTCTGATGAATACATTCCCATAATGTCCCAAGAACTGGAAAATCCAGGGCTGTGGAGTCTAAAACTGATCTAATCCAGCTCTGTACAAATCTTTGTTCCAAGTGAACAGGCAACTGTTATAAGTTATAGTTTTTTACTGATGATGGCCTAACCGTTGAAATCGATTGTAACTCTTCATTTTTCGTGGAAATAGACAGCGTTTTTTCACTAACTTCTATTTTGACAATGGGCTCCTTGTCAGCTGACATAACTTAGATGGAAGTGTCAGAGTTCAATCATCTTAAAGCCACTAATTCCATTTCAGACAGGTTTTGGGTTGGATTTAGTGATCCCAGAAAACGTTGGTGTACGAATATGTACTTAATTAAATATAATTCTACAATAATTACAGCAGTCGATAGCCAGGCACGTAGCCAGGATTTTGCCTTGGGGGAGGTCCAGACCCCCCCCTCGCCCATCGGGTCTCCTCCCATTTCAATAAATTTTAAAATACGAATTTTAAGTCACAGGAGAAGAAATGTTTTACAAACATGATGAAATACTATCTTTAATAAGGCAAAAATATTTAATAGGTAGGTACATAATTAAGGATTTTAGGTGACAAAACAATTTTTCACAATCATGATAAATCTTGATCTTTATACAACAGCAAAAGTTCAATTTTTAGGTATTTAGTTGATCATAAAATGTTTATAGTAAGACTTTTCTGTTCGCTTTTAAAGACATCAAATCCAGCACGTCATCAGCCGCGAACGACTACTTGTTTATCGAATTGACATCATGGTCAAATGAGAAAGGCGTTCGTTACCCATCTTATTTCAAAGGTATTTTTCTAATCTTAATTTCTAAGGTACTGCAGGATCCCGTAACGTAAAAATTAGGAAGACATCCAGGAACATTCTCCCCGTAGGATATTGTAAGGAGTGTAGGGCGGAATACAGAACCCCGTGACGCACATAGGATAGATAAATTTCGCCTAGACTGCAAGATCCCATGAAGTAAATTTATGAATTTTCTAATCCCGTAACGGATGGTGATGTGTTGTGTGAATTTCCGCTCCGCAAGAAAATCGATTTCCGAAGCGTTAGATCGCGTTTTTTTTTTTTTTTTTTTTTTTTTAACCAAAAACCGATGGAAAACGTACCGGACAGGTTCACACTACCAGTCATACTTCTTCAAATTCCTACTTCGAAGTTGAGTGCCAAATTCTGTCTCATTCACTCATTCCAAAAATGTTAACTTACTGTCCTCCAAAGGAATCTCTTCAGGGGAAGATGTCAGAAGGCTTCTGAACACCATAATAAAAATGTGTAGTGCTGAAAGGTATGAAGAGTTGCTACACGGCATGGCTTATACGGGTCGTTCAGGTATAGTGCTAGAGGCGTTGATCTGTCGTATACATGACCCATGTCCGTGTACCGAAATATCTAACTTCTTATCTCAGGAATCTTACCTCTACGTATTGGAGCTATTAGCAGAACCTATGAGTATTATAAAAATAATTTCTGAAGAATTTCACATCAGACGAATATTCTCTGATTCTCTGTAGTGAAATAATAGATACTACCCTAAACTTGAATAATTTTTTAATTCATCAAAAAATTTCGGGGGGGGTCCGGACCCCATGGACCCCCCCTCTGGCTACGTGCCTGTCGATAGCTATGAAAGTGAAGTAATAATCTTTATTCAAATCGTAATCTCCATGTCATCAATCCAACATATGGAGCCGCAAGGGCGACTAATAACTTCGCGTGCAGTATAATGCTATCAAGTAGGTAATTGAGTTGATCTCACGACATCTTCCTTTCCCTCAAAACTTCGTTTTAGGCGTCATCCATTCGTATCAGATGGAAACGGTTTCTTCGGATTACTCCTCCCTTCTCTGTCTGGACCAAGAATGATCTTGGATGATCTAGCATATTCAGGATAGTGCCCTTGGTTTTTGCATCTGTGACCCAAACCTTTTGTCCTGGTTTCAAGATGGGAAGTTCTCTTTGGCTAACGTGCCTTTTGTCGAATGCCTGTTTGGTCCTAGAGCGTATACATTGTTCTCTATCATGAAGGCTGCTTCGATCCACCCCTGTAGGTACGAGGTTGTTCAATATTGATGGAATAGTGGATCTCAACCTTCTCCCCATTAGCATTTCGGCCGGTGAATATCCGTTTTCCAAAGGAGTGGCATTGTACAGGAGTAAGCCCTCGCTAACGTCATCGCACTTGATCACAAGACGTTTTGCTATGAACACTCCAGATTCAGCAAGACCGTTCGATTGTGGAAACATAGGACTACTTGTGACATGTTCAAATCCATAATGCTTTGCGAATTCCCTGAAATCGTAGCTGTTAAACGGCGGCCCGTTGTCGCTCCGTACTGTGTGGGGAATCCCGTGTCTGGCAAAACAGCTTTTTATTGTTTTGATAATGGATTAGGATTTGATACTAGGCAGCTGGAATACTTCAAGAAATCTAGAATAATAATCTTGAATTATTAGAAAATACTGTCCCTTTGCTTGGAAAATATCAGTGCCTATTGTTGACCAGGGTAAGAGGGGGAATGGAGTTTGAACCAGGGGTTCAGTTGAGTTTGTACGGTGTTGTACACATATAAAACAGTTAGTCACCATTTGGTTAATGTCTTTACAGATTCCGGGCCACCAGACGGTCTCCCGAGCCAAGTTTCTGCATTTAGTTATGCCAAGATGGCTAGCATGTAAACGATCAAGAATTAATTTCTGCAACGACTGTGGAATAACTATCCTACTACCATAAAGTATAATACCGTCATGGCACGATAATAGGTCTCTATACTTGTAAAACCGCCCTACAGAAGGATTGGTCTTGCGAATCGGTTCCCAGCCGTCTGTCAGGCAAATGCTGATTTGTTTCAGTACGTCATCTTTAGAATAATGATTTCTAATAAGTCTGTGCAGATTGTCCGACAAAGGTAGATTTTGATGTATGAAGTCGTCGTTAGCCGCGATTACTTCACCAAGCTCCAAGTCTTGAATTTTCGGTTGCAGGCTAATATTTCTTGAGAGGGTATCGGGAACAAAAATTTTCTTCCCAGATACATAGGTAATTAAGAAATCGAAACGCATTAGTCTTAAACGCAACCGCTGGAGTCTTGGTGTGAGCTCTGACAGCGGTTTGGTGCTCAACAAGGATAGTAAAGGCCTATGATCTGTTTGTACTGTAAACTGTTTCCCTAGAAGGTACATTGATAGTCGTTCACATGCCCATGTTATGCTAAGTGCTTCTTTTTCAATTTGAGCATAAGACTTTTCTGCGTCTGTCAAAGCGCGGGATATCAACATGATTGGAGAATACTCGTCATGTTTATTCTTCTGTTCCAAAACCGCGCCTAATGCGAATGAGGAGCTATCAGCTGAAACTCGTAAGTCGCAATTAGGGTCATATTGATGTAATATAGGAGCAGTTGAAATAGCTCCTTTGATTTTATTAAATGCATCTTCATGAACGTCGGTCCAAATATATTCATTATTTATTTTTACCAAGTCTCTCAGTGGCTTGCTCAAAGAAGACGCATCGTTAATGAACCTTGAGAGGTAATTGTACATGCCCAAGAACCTTCGTAAATCAGAAACGTTCGTGGGAGAAGGCATTTGTAAGATGGCTTCAGTTTTAGAAGGATCTGGGGATATCCCTGTTTCACTAATTACATGTCCTAGAAAGGTGATAGATGTCTTCCTAAATGAACACTTTTCCTTATTTAATGTAATATTATATTTGGAAAGGTTTGATAAAACTTGTTTCAACCTACGGTCGTGCTCTTCTTCATCCTTAAAAATTCCCAAAACATCGTCCATCAGGTTCACGCATCCACTTAGGCCCTCAAGAGCCTGACACATCCTGCGTTGGAAGTGTTCGGGAGCACTAGTAATTCCAAATGGAAGGCGATTATAGACAAACCTACCAAATGGGGTAATGAAAGTGGTTAATGGTTTTGACGCTTCCGATAACGGAACTTGCCAGAAGCCCATACGGGCATCAAGTTTGGAAAATACTCGTGCATCTCTAATTTGTGACAAGATATCTTCAGTTGAAGGCAATATCAACCTCTCTCTAATAACATGTTTATTAAGTTCAGTGTAATCGGTACAAATTCTAATCGAACCATTTTTCTTAGCAACTACAACAATTGGTGCACACCATTCGGAACCTTCTTCAATTTTTGAGATAACTCCATTTCTTTCCATGCTTTCTAATTCAGATTTGACTTTATCCACCATATTAATGGGGATCCTACGAGGAGCAGTAACTGTATATGGCTCGGCATTGTGTCTCAACTTTATTCGATAGGGATCCCCCACCATTTTACCAGGCAAGTCGGAAAATATATGTTCATAATCAGTTTCTATTGATGTTGCTGTTAGTCTATCTAAATTGCAAGTGACGGAAATGAGTCTCAAAGATTTAATTGCCGGTTTGCCTAACAGAGGGCTGCCTAACTCTTTGATCACAAATACTTTTTCTTCAGTCGTCTTGTTGTTCGCGGTCAAACTCGCAAGAAATGTACCCATACACCTAAGTTTGTGTTGTCCCGCGTTGGTTATATTACCATGGTA
Organism: Adelphocoris suturalis; assembly: GCA_030762985.1. Taxonomy (NCBI): domain Eukaryota; kingdom Metazoa; phylum Arthropoda; class Insecta; order Hemiptera; family Miridae; genus Adelphocoris; species Adelphocoris suturalis. The sequence continues at coordinate 34,597,513 of CM061047.1, read as the reverse complement.
TGATTGCAAAGATGTTCGGTTTATGCCAAGTTTTGTTAAAACAGTGGGAGGGACACATGTAACGTCAGCACCTGTGTCTATCTTGAAATTGATAGGTTCCCCATTAACGTCAACCATAATGGTAAAAGTATCGCAATTGCGGGTTTGAGAACCAATGGCAGATAATTGTATGCTGTCTAGATGAACTGCGTTACCTAAGTCCTCCTCACTCTCAATTGCAATTATTTCCCTAGCGGACTTAAGTTTTTGGAAGCAGCATGCGTCAAAATGTCCGATCTTCTTGCAAAATTTACATACAGCCTTGGCAGCTTTACACTGATCGATTTTATGTAATCCGGCTTCGCCACAACGATAACAGAATTTAATATGAGGCCCGGAATTATGTCGCAAAGGCCGCCTAAAGTTGCTTGATACCGTAGGTTTATTAAATGTCATCACATTTAAAGTTGGTGAAGGCCCTCTTACAATTGTCTGTTGGCTTTTAACTAATTCAGACTGTTTGGCAATAGCTATAGCTTTATCTAAAGTCAACTCCCCGTCTAATTGTAGTTTTTCGGATAATGCAGAATCTGAAATTCCTATAACTATTTGGTCCCGGATCATTTCATCCTTAAGGGTTTTGTAATTGCAATTTCGAACGAGTTGATATAGGCTTGTAAGAAAGGCCCCAAACGGTTCTCCCTCCTGTTGTAAACGTTTTCGAAACCGGGCTCGTTCAAAAATTATGTTAACTTTCTTACCGAAGTATTTCGAAAACCCTTCAATAGCTTCTTCGAAGGCAATCCCGGAAAAATCGGAAGCAAAGGTCTCAAATATATCTTCACCTTCATCTCCCATAAAATTTAAAAGAGTGTTTATTTGAACTTCATCAGACTCACCATCTAATCCAGACGATATGCGATACCTTTCAAATTTCTTCTTCCATCTTGCCCAGTCATCCAGCTTGCAGTCAAATTTGAGTGGAACGGGTCCATGGTAGGAAAATCTTGATCTACTACGGGTTTCAGACTCAGCATTATCTTCGGCCGAGAGCGACTGCCGTCGAGTTTTAGGTTTCGGCATGAGTAGGTAGGTACCTATTATTCTGACACCATGTACGAATATGTACTTAATTAAATATAATTCTACAATAATTACAGCAGTCGATAGCTATGAAAGTAAAGTAATAATCTTTATTCAAATCGTAATCTCCATGTCATCAATCCAACATATGGAGCCGCAAGGGCGACTAATAACTTCGCGTGCAGTATAATGCTATCAAGTAGGTAATTGAGTTGATCTCACGACAGTTGGGATGGCAGAATTGTCAACAAATACTCTTAGAGCGCTCAAGTGGGTGGGAGGGAAGCAGCGCGTTTTTCCCTAGTGGATGAAAAGTTGAAAAGTTCTCTGTACTGAACTAACGCAGCTAGGACGAGGACCACTTTCTGGTTGAGTTTCCCAAAAATACTGCTATCGTAAACTGTGAGCAAACCTGTTTGCGTGTCTTCGAGCAAGGCGATGTGATCAACTTTGGGAGTAGGTGAGAAAGACAGGCCTAATATATATATATATATATATATATATATATATATATATATATATATATTTCGTATATAATATATACATCGTATTTAATATATATATATATATATATATATATATATATATATATATATATATATATATACATCGTATATAATATATACATTGTTTTGGACAAAAGCGAATATATTCTACACACTTTCTATCTGTTAAATAAACGATGTTTGTAGTTTCACAACTCTTACTTCACCAATAATAGCCAAATGGAAGAAAAGCATGACAGAGTGAAATGCCAAGGAACGGCAGTCAGTATGGTCTTCAAGTTCTTCAATTAGGTAGGTACTTTATTAATGCTCTTGTTTTTTACATTACTGTGATCCTGCACGGGAAAAGAGAGCTTAACTTGCCAAGTTTTTTTTCTGGAGATCGAAAAAACAAAGATTGGGTCAAAGAATGACTTTTTTGTAATTTTTTTTTTTTTTTTTTTTTTTGGTCCCAAAACTATCTCTTTTCCCCCAATAATCATCAAAACTTGAATTTTCTACATTTTTCACTGTATTTATAATCGCAAAAAACTACAGTTTTGCAGGTTTCCTGAACATCTGTTGAAAATTTGCAATTTTTGGGCCCACTTTTTTCAAACTTTGAAAAATATAAATTTTGATTGTAAAATGATAGAAAAAATCCAAAAAACGATTTTGTTCAGCATAGTGTGGAGGAAAATAAAAATATATAAACTCAGATTCGACCTCTGGATCGACGTACCTGTTAGTTTGAATTAGCTATTATTATTCGAATTGGATACGTACGAAATTATAGAGTTAGGTACATACATTTATGAATTACGAGCTGTGCACCCGTGCTCCACTACTGGCAATTTATAGTAATTATATAGCACCATTTCATTAGCACCTAATGTTATCATATTTATAGGTGACAAAAGTTAAAATAAACTCATGAAGTGATTTTGTGAGGTGAAAAAAATTTCTATGGAATTATATCAGCTGATACGATCGCTGAGGTTGGATAAAAATCTGGTTGACTTCGCAGCTTATCATAAATATCGAATAAAAACCGGTCGGCTCATCTAACCTACATCGTTTTGGTATCGTTGAATTTTTCATCGAAAGCTCTTTATGCGTGAACCCTGCACATCCACATTTGACGCGAAAAGTTCGACGCATGTCCGGGTTTTTCTTAAAATGTTGTTGACCCGGGCGACTTCGTTAGGAAAATCCGAGTTTTCCATGAAACATTAAGCCTAGAGAATAGTTATAGTCTAAAACCATCCCTGATGGAGCTTGCTTGTCAATTTGCACCCACCCGCATGAAAATCGATGCAACCGTTTGGGCATTTATAGTGGACACACAAACAAACTCATTTTTTTCCCGCTGTAAACGCCCAAACGGTTGCATCGTTTTTCATCTCTTTTATAGCTGTGTACCCGTCTACCGCTACGGGCAATCTATCATCTTCATCTACGGGTGGCATCGTACCTTGTCATTTATTCTAGCAGTCCCAAAAAGGCTCCCATTAAAATTTCAGCAATCAGGCTCCAACTTGTACCTAATTTGTTTATTTTTTCATAACAAGGAATAGTTTTATTTCTTATGTATGATGATTGTTGTTTTCCTTGTGTTTAGTTGGATTTCATCTGTTCTTGTTCCAGTCGGAATTTTCTATTTCACTCCCTCAAAAGATGCAGGGATGGTCCTTCTTCGAGACCCGAACATCTCACCTCTCTTCTGGAACCTCGGAGTCGTAGTGATACTGTCCGTATCAGTGCAAATTAGATTTTCATTTTCACCAGTCCAGCAATCACGGATAAAGGTTTCTCCCATTTTTCTCGAGCAGCTCCTCCGGAGATAGAGATCCATTCCTGCGAAGAGTAAGAGGGGACGTCTGCATTGATGGTACGGTTGTCCAAATACGCCACCCTTTCTCTCTCCCAGACCTGGTATCATTATGTCTGCAATGAGGGCTGGATTTCCATGTTCGGCTTCACGCATGACGGGTTCAATTCCGACCCTGTCCCATGCTACACTTGCAAGCCTAGCACATCCATTTCGCACTGCGTTGTGACATTGGATTATTAGGCCACCCCTTCTGCAGGTTAGGGCGTGGGTGGTGTCCATTACCCTTCCACAGCCTTCAGAGGTTGATGGTAGACCTCTTACTTCCTGCCTATACCTCAGAGCGAGGGCGTCCATGAACTGACTGCATGACATATCAAGGTTATCCACTGCCAGTGGTAGTACAACCGTAAGCCATTAGGATGCATGTCCCTCTACTACCATCCGAATCGATCTCTGTTGCCTGGGTAGTAGGAGGGAAATGGCTTTGAGGCTTCGTGTGGCTCCTTCCCTTATTCTTTGAGTGTTGAGTGAGAATTTTCTTCACATGCCCTCCGTACTCATTACCATTGAGAGGTGTCCCGGTCTTGATTGCATTCTTCAGCATTTCAGTTGCCTTTATGGAGGAGCTTCTATCTCTACTCCTCCATACATTTAACTGGCAATTCCTTCAAATTGTACACTGGAGCTGTCACTTCCCGGCTAAGGATCGCGGGTGTTAAAATTTTTTTGATTACTTCCCCCAAAGGGTGGAACTCATCGCTGCTCTCTCCAAGTACACGTTAGACATACACCCATTTTTTCTGTTGCGACTTTGTGTGCGCTGCGTACACTGTTAGGGGTAGAAGGTAGGCAAAACCCGCACGACCGCTCGGTCATGAAGGTGGGGTAGATACCTAGCGCCGTATACACAACAGTAGAACAGTGGTTCCCAACTCAGCTTCCACCGGGTAGGGACGGCACCAGAGTTGGGCAGTAATTAATTACAATACCTAGTAATTTTTGTGGAAATATAAACAACTTTTATTTAACAAATAATAGATAACAAAGGCGGTCTTCCTCATCAATAGACAGGTTTTCGGTTTCCTGGCCTTCCTGGTTACTTGAGTTATAATGGAGGCCCGCCCCATCCTCCCTGCCCAGTCCTCGGATCTCCCGTTGCGTTCCCCGTAGCCGCCGGGCTACTTCCCTGATAATCGCATGCTGGATTCTTAGGCGTACCCACTTCAGCCCTCCGCCGGTAGGTAGATGTCTCGGTAAAACGTTCCATTCTCAAATGCCCTAACTCTGATGAATACATTCCCATAATGTCCCAAGAACTGGAAAATCCAGGGCTGTGGAGTCTAAAACTGATCTAATCCAGCTCTGTACAAATCTTTGTTCCAAGTGAACAGGCAACTGTTATAAGTTATAGTTTTTTACTGATGATGGCCTAACCGTTGAAATCGATTTAACATTGTAACTCTTCATTTTTCGTGGAAATAGACCGCGTTTTTTCACTAACTTCTATTTTGACAATGGGCTCCTTGTCAGCTGACATAACTTAGATGGAAGTGTCAGAGTTCAATCATCTTAAAGCCACTAATTCCATTTCAGACAGGTTTTGGGTTGGATTTAGTGATCCCAGAAAACGTTGGGATGGCAGAATTGTCAACAAATACTCATAGAGAGCTCAAGTGGGTGGGAGGGAAGCAGCGCGTTTTTCCCTAGTGGATGAAAAGTTGGAAAGTTCTCTGTACTGAACTAACGCAGCTAGGACGAGGACCACTTTCTGGTTGAGTTTCCCAAAAATACTGCCATCGTAAACTGTGAGCAAACCTGTTTGCGTGTCTTCGAGCAAGGCGATGTGATCAACTTTGGGAGTAGGTGAGAAAGACAGGCCAATATATATATATATATATATATATATATATATATACATATATATATATATATATATATATATATATACATATATATATATATCGTATACAATATATATAATATATACATCGTATATAATAAATATATATATACATCGTATATAATATATACATCGTTTTGGACAAAAGCGAATATATTCTACACACTTTCTATCTGTTAAATAAACGATGTTTGTAGTTTCACAACTCTTACTTCACCAATAATAGCCAAATGGAAGAAAAGCATGACAGAGTGAAATGCCAAGAAACGGCAGTCAGTATGGTCTTCAAGTTCTTCAATTAGGTAGGTACTTTATTAATGCTCTTGTTTTTTACATTACTGTGATCCTGCACGGGAAAAGAGAGCTTAACTTGCCAAGTTTTTTTCCTGGAGATCGAAAAAACAAAGATTGGGTCAAAAAATGACTTTTTTGTTATTTTTTTTCTTTTTTTTTTTTTTGTCCCAAAACTATTTCTTTTCCCCCAATAATCATCAAAACTTGAATTTTCTACATTTTTCACTGTATTTATAATCGCAAAAAACTACAGTTTTGCAGGTTTCCTGAACATCTATTGAAAATTTGCAATTTTAGGCCCACTTTTTTCAAACTTTGAAAAATATAAATTTTGATTGTAAAATGATAGAAAATATCCAAAAAACGATTTTATTCAGCATAGTGTGGAGGAAAATAAAAATATATAAACTCAGATTCGACCTCTGGATCGACGTACCTGTTAGTTTGAATTAGCTATTATTATTCGAATTGGATACGTACGAAATTATAGAGTTAGGTACATACATTTATGAATTACGAGCTGTGCAACCGTGCTCCACTACTGGCAATTTATAGTAATTATGTAGCACCATTTCATTAGCACCTAATGTTATCATATTTATAGGTGACAAAAGTTAAAATAAACTCATGAAGTGATTTTGTGAGGTGAAAAAAATTTCTATGGAATTATATCAGCTGATACGATCGCTGAGGTTGGATAAAAATCTGGTTGACTTCGCAGTTTATCTTAAATATCGAATAAAAACCGGTCGGCTCATCTAACCTACATCGTTTTGGTATCGTTGAATTTTTCATCGAAAGCTCTTTATGCGTGAACCCTGCACATCCACATTTGACGCGAAAAGTTCGACGCACGTCAAGGTTTTTCTTAAAATGTTGTTGACCCGGGCGACTTCGTTAGGAAAATCCGAGTTTTCCATGAAACATTAAGCCTAGAGAATAGTTATAGTCTAAAACCATCCCTGATGGAGCTTGCTTGTCAACTTGCACCCACCCGCATGAAAATCGATGCAACCGTTTGGGCATTTATAGTGGACACACAAACAAACTCATTTTTTTCCCGCTGTAAACGCCCAAACGGTTGCATCGTTTTTCATCTCTTTTATAGCTGTGTACCCGTCTACCGCTACGGGCAATCTATCATCTTCATCTACGGGTGGCATCGTACCTTGTCATTTATTCTAGCAGTCCCGAAAAGGCTCCCATTAAAATTTCAGCAATCAGGCTCCAACTTGTACCTAATTTGTTTATTTTTTCATAACAAGGAATAGTTTTATTTCTTATGTATGATGATTGTTGTTTTCCTTGTGTTTAGTTGGATTTCATCTGTTCTTGTTCCAGTCGGAATTTTCTATTTCACTCCCTCAAGAGATGCAGGGGTGGTCCTTCTTCGAGACCCGAACATCTCACCTCTCTTCTGGAACCTCGGAGTCGTAGTGATACTGTCCGTATCAGTGCAAATTGGATTTTCATTTTCACCAGTCCAGCAATCACGGATAAAGGTTTCTCCAATTTTTCTCGAGCAGCTCCTCCGGAGATAGAGATCCATTCCTGCGAAGAGTAAGAGGGGACGTCTGCATTGATGGTACGGTTGTCCAAATACGCCACCCTTTCTCTCTCCCAGACCTGGTATCATTATGTCTGCAATGAGGGCTGGATTTCCATGTTCGGCTTCACGCATGACGGGTTCAATTCCGACCCTGTCCCATGCTACACTTGCAAGCCTAGCACATCCATTTCGCACTGCGTTGTGACATTGGATTATTAGGCCACCCCATCTGCAGGTTAGGGCGTGGGTGGTGTCCATTACCCTTCCACAGCCTTCACAGGTTGATGGTAGACCTCTTACTTCCTGCCTATACCTCAGAGCGAGGGCGTCCATGAACTGACTGCATGACATATCAAGGTTATCCACTGCCAGTGGTAGTAGAACCGTAAGCCATTAGGATGCATGTCCCTCTACTACCATCCGAATCGATCTCTGTTGCCTGGGTAGTAGGAGGGAAATGGCTTCGAGGCTTCGTGTGGCTCCTTCCCTTATTCTTTGAGTGTTGAGTGAGAATTTTCTTCACATGCCCTCCATACTCATTACCATTGAGAGGTGTCCCGGTCTTGATTGCATTCTTCAGCATTTCAGTTGCCTTTATGGAGGAGCTTCTATCTCTACTCCTCCATACATTTAACTGGCAATTCCTTCAAATTGTACACTGGAGCTGTCACTTCCCGGCTAAGGATCGCGGGTGTTAAAAATTTTTTGATTACTTCCCCCAAAGGGTGGAACTCATCGCTGCTCTCTCCAAGTACACGTTAGACATACACCCATTTTTTCTGTTGCGACTTTGTGTGTGCTGCGTACACTGTTAGGGGTAGAAGGTAGGCAAAACCCGCACGACCGCTCGGTCATGAATGTGGGGTAGATACCTAGCGCCGTATACACAACAGAAGAACAGTGGTTCCCAACTCAGCTTCCACCGGGTAGGGACGGCACCATAGTTGGGCAGTAATTAATTACAATACCTAGTAATTTTTGTGGAAATATAAACAACTTTTATTTAACAAATAATAGATAACAAAGGCGGTCTTCCTCATCAATAGACAGGTTTTCGGTTTCCTGGCCTTCCTGGTTACTTGAGTTATAATGGAGGCCCGCCCCATCCTCCCTGCCCAGTCCTCGGATCTCCCGTTGCGTTCCCCGTAGCCGCAGGGCTACTTCCCTGATAATCGCATGCTGGGTTTTTAGGCGTACCCACTTCAGCCCTCCGCCGGTAGGTAGATGTCTCGCTAAAACGTTCCATTCTCAAATGCCCTAACTCTGATGAATACATTCCCATAATGTCCCAAGAACTGGAAAATCCAGGGCTGTGGAGTCTAAAACTGATCTAATCCAGCTCTGTACAAATCTTTGTTCCAAGTGAACAGGCAACTGTTATAAGTTATTGTTTTTTTACTGATGATGGCCTAACCGTTGAAATCGATTTAACATTGTAACTCTTCATTTTTCGTGGAAATAGACAGCGTTTTTTCACTAACTTCTATTTTGACAATGGGCTCCTTGTCAGCTGACATAACTTAGATGGAAGTGTCAGAGTTCAATCATCTTAAAGCCACTAATTCCATTTCAGACAGGTTTTGGGTTGGATTTAGTGATCCCAGAAAACGTTGGGATGGCAGAATTGTCAACAAATACTCTTAGAGCGCTCAAGTGGGTGGGAGGGAAGCAGCGCGTTTTTCCCTAGTGGATGAAAAGTTGGAAAGTTCTCTGTACTGAACTAACGCAGCTAGGACGAGGACCACTTTCTGGTTGAGTTTCCCCAAAAATACTGCCATCGTAAACTGTGAGCAAACCTGTTTGCGTGTCTTCGAGCAAGGCGATGTGATCAACTTTGGGAGTAGGTGAGAAAGACAGGCCTAATATATATATATACATATATATATATATATATATATATATATATATATATATATATATATATATATATATATATATTTCGTATACAATATATATAATATATACATCGTATATAATATATAATATATATATACATCGTATATAATATATACATCGTTTTGGACAAAAGCGAATATATTCTACACACTTTCTATCTGTTAAATAAACGATGTTTGTAGTTTCACAACTCTTACTTCACCAATAATAGCCAAATGGAAGAAAAGCATGACAGAGTGAAATGCCAAGAAACGGCAGTCAGTATGGTCTTCAAGTTCTTCAATTAGGTAGGTACTTTATTAATGCTCTTGTTTTTTACATTACTGTGATCCTGCACGGGAAAAGAGAGCTTAACTTGCCAAGTTTTTTTCCTGGAGATCGAAAAAACAAAGATTGGGTCAAAAAATGACTTTTTTGTAATTTTTTTTTTTTTTTTTTTTTTGGTCCCAAAACTATCTCTTTTCCCCCAATAATCATCAAAACTTGAACTTTCTACATTTTTCACTGTATTTATAATCGCAAAAAACTACAGTTTTGCAGGTTTCCTGAACATCTGTTGAAAATTTGCAATTTTTGGCCCACTTTTCTCAAACATTGAAAAATATAAATTTTGATTGTAAAATGATGGAAAAAATCCAAAAAACGATTTTGTTCAGCATAGTGTGGAGGAAAATAAAAATATATAAACTCAGATTCGACCTCTGGATCGAGGTACCTGTTAGTTTGAATTAGCTATTATTATTCGAATTGGATACGTACGAAATTATAGAGTTATCTACATACATTTATGAATTACGAGCTGTGCAACCGTGCTCCACTACTGGCAATTTATAGTAATTATGTAGCACCATTTCATTAGCACCTAAAGTTATCATATTTATAGGTGACAAAAGTTAAAATAAACTCATGAAGTGATTTTGTGAGGTGAAAAAAATTTCTATGGAATTATATCAGCTGATACGATCGCTGAGGTTGGATAAAAATCTGGTTGACTTCGCAGCTTATCATAAATATCGAATAAAAACCGGTCGGCTCATCTAACCTACATCGTTTCGGTATCGTTGAATTTTTCATCGAAAGCTCTTTATGCGTGAACCCTGCACATCCACATTTGACGCGAAAAGTTCGACGCACGTCAAGGTTTTTCTTAAAATGTTGTTGACCCGGGCGACTTCGTTAGGAAAATCCGAGTTTTCCATGAAACATTAAGCCTAGAGAATAGTTATAGTCTAAAACCATCCCTGATGGAGGTTGCTTGTCAACTTGCACCCACCCGCATGAAAATCGATGCAACCGTTTGGGCATTTATAGTGGACACACAAAAAAACTCATTTTTTTCCCGCTGTAAACGCCCAAACGGTTGCATCGTTTTTCATCTCTTTTATAGCTGTGTACCCGTCTACCGCTACGGGCAATCTATCATCTTCATCTACGGGTGGCATCGTACCTTGTCATTTATTCTAGCAGTCCCGAAAAGGCTCCCATTAAAATTTCAGCAATCAGGCTCCAACTTGTACCTAATTTGTTTATTTTTTCATAACAAGGAATAGTTTTATTTCTTATGTATGATGATTGTTGTTTTCCTTGTGTTTAGTTGGATTTCATCTGTTCTTGTTCCAGTCGGAATTTTCTATTTCACTCCCTCAAGAGATGCAGGGGTGGTCCTTCTTCGAGACCCGAACATCTCACCTCTCTTCTGGAACCTCGGAGTCGTAGTGATACTGTCCGTATCAGTGCAAATTGGATTTTCATTTTCACCAGTCCAGCAATCACGGATAAAGGTTTCTCAAATTTTTCTCGAGCAGCTCCTCCGGAGATAAAGATCCATTCCTGCGAAGAGTAAGAGGGGACGTCTGCATTGATGGGACGGTTGTCCAAATACGCCACCCTTTCTCTCTCCCAGACCTGGTATCATTATGTCTGCAATGAGGGCTGGATTTCCATGTTCGGCTTCACGCATGACGGGTTCAATTCCGACCCTGTCCCATGCTACACTTGCAAGCCTAGCACATCCATTACGCACTGCGTTGTGACATTGGATTATTAGGCCACCCCATCTGCAGGTTAGGGCGTGGGTGGTGTCCATTACCCTTCCACAGCCTTCACAGGTTGATGGTAGACCTCTTACTTCCTGCCTATACCTCAGAGCGAGGGCGTCCATGAACTGACTGCATGACATATCAAGGTTATCCACTGCCAGTGGTAGTAGAACCGTAAGCCATTAGGATGCATGTCCCTCTACTACCATCCGAATCGATCTCTGTTGCCTGGGTAGTAGGAGGGAAATGGCTTCGAGGCTTCGTGTGGCTCCTTCCCTTATTCTTTGAGTGTTGAGTGAGAATTTTCTTCACATGCCCTCCATACTCATTACCATTGAGAGGTGTCCCGGTCTTGATTGCATTCTTCAGCATTTCAGTTGCCTTTATGGAGGAGCTTCTATCTCTACTCCTCCATACATTTAACTGGCAATTCCGTCAAATTGTACACTGGAGCTGTCACTTCCCGGCTAAGGATCGCGGGTGTTAAAAATTTTTTGATTACTTCCCCCAAAGGGTGGAACTCATCGCTGCTCTCTCCAAGTACACGTTAGACATACACCCATTTTTTCTGTTGCGACTTTGTGTGTGCTGCGTACACTGTTAGGGGTAGAAGGTAGGCAAAACCCGCACGACCGCTCGGTCATGAATGTGGGGTAGATACCTAGCGCCGTATACACAACAGAAGAACAGTGGTTCCCAACTCAGCTTCCACCGGGTAGGGACGGCACCATAGTTGGGCAGTAATTAATTACAATACCTAGTAATTTTTGTGGAAATATAAACAACTTTTATTTAACAAATAATAGATAACAAAGGCGGTCTTCCTCATCAATAGACAGGTTTTCGGTTTCCTGGCCTTCCTGGTTACTTGAGTTATAATGGAGGCCCGCCCCATCCTCCCTGCCCAGTCCTCGGATCTCCCGTTGCGTTCCCCGTAGCCGCAGGGCTACTTCCCTGATAATCGCATGCTGGGTTTTTAGGCGTACCCACTTCAGCCCTCCGCCGGTAGGTAGATGTCTCGCTAAAACGTTCCATTCTCAAATGCCCTAACTCTGATGAATACATTCCCATAATGTCCCAAGAACTGGAAAATCCAGGGCTGTGGAGTCTAAAACTGATCTAATCCAGCTCTGTACAAATCTTTGTTCCAAGTGAACAGGCAACTGTTATAAGTTATTGTTTTTTTACTGATGATGGCCTAACCGTTGAAATCGATTTAACATTGTAACTCTTCATTTTTCGTGGAAATAGACAGCGTTTTTTCACTAACTTCTATTTTGACAATGGGCTCCTTGTCAGCTGACATAACTTAGATGGAAGTGTCAGAGTTCAATCATCTTAAAGCCACTAATTCCATTTCAGACAGGTTTTGGGTTGGATTTAGTGATCCCAGAAAACGTTGGGATGGCAGAATTGTTAACAAATACCTCTAGAGCGCTCAAGTGGGTGGGAGGGAAGCAGCGCGTTTTTCCCTAGTGGATGAAAAGTTGGAAAGTTCTCTGTACTGAACTAACGCAGCTAGGACGAGGACCACTTTCTGGTTGAGTTTCCCAAAAATACTGCCATCGTAAACTGTGAGCAAACCTGTTTGCGTGTCTTCGAGCAAGGCGATGTGATCAACTTTGGGAGTAGGTGAGAAAGACAGGCCTAATATATATATATATATATATATATATATCGTATATAATATATATAATATATACATCGTATATAATATTTAATATATATATATACATCGTTTATAATATATATATATATATACATCGTATATAATATATACATTGTTTTGGACAAAAGCGAATATATTCTACACACTTTCTATCTGTTAAATAAACGATGTTTGTAGTTTCACAACTCTTACTTCACCAATAATAGCCAAATGGAAGAAAAGCATGACAGAGTGAAATGCCAAGAAACGGCAGTCAGTATGGTCTTCAAGTTCTTCAATTAGGTAGGTACTTTATTAATGCTCTTGTTTTTTACATTACTGTGATCCTGCACGGGAAAAGAGAGCTTAACTTGCCAAGTTTTTTTCCTGGAGATCGAAAAAACAAAGATTGGGTCAAAAAATGACTTTTTTGTAATTTTTTTTTCTTTTTTTTTTTTTTTTTTGGTCCCAAAACTATCTCTTTTCCCCCAATAATCATCAAAACTTGAATTTTCTACATTTTTCACTGTATTTATAATCGCAAAAAACTACAGTTTTGCAGGTTTCCTGAACATCTGTTGAAAATTTGCAATTTTTGGGCCCACTTTTTTCAAACTTTGAAAAATATAAATTTTGATTGTAAAATGATAGAAAAAATCCAAAAAACGATTTTGTTCAGCATAGTGTGGAGGAAAATAAAAATATATAAACTCAGATTCGACCTCTGGATCGACGTACCTGTTAGTTTGAATTAGCTATTATTATTCGAATTGGGTTCGTACGAAATTATAGAGTTAGGTACATACATTTATGAATTACGAGCTGTGCACCCGTGCTCCACTACTGGCAATTTATAGTAATTATATAGCACCATTTCATTAGCACCTAATGTTATCATATTTATAGGTGACAAAAGTTAAAATAAACTCATGAAGTGATTTTGTGAGGTGAAAAAAATTTCTATGGAATTATATCAGATGATACGATCGCTGAGGTTGGATAAAAATCTGGTTGACTTCGCAGCTTATCATAAATATCGAATAAAAACCGGTCGGCTCATCTAACCTACATCGTTTTGGTATCGTTGAATTTTTCATCGAAAGCTCTTTATGCGTGAACCCTGCACATCCACATTTGACGCGAAAAGTTCGACGCATGTCCGGGTTTTTCTTAAAATGTTGTTGACCCGGGCGACTTCGTTAGGAAATTCCGAGTTTTTCATGAAACATAAAGCCTAGAGAATAGTTATAGTCTAAAACCATCCCTGATGGAGCTTGCTTGTCAATTTGCACCCACCCGCATGAAAATGGAACCTTCTGGAACCTCGGAGTCGTAGTGATACTGTCCGTATCAGTGCAAATTGGATTTTCATTTTCACCAGTCCAGCAATCACGGATAAAGGTTTTTCCCATTTTTCTCGAACAGCTCCTCCGGAGATAGAGATCCATTCCTGCGAAGAGTAAGAGGGGACGTCTGCATTGATGGTACGGTTGTCCAAATACGCCACCCTTTCTCTCTCCCAGACCTGGTATCATTATGTCTGCAATGAGGGCTGGATTTCCATGTTCGGCTTCACGCATGACGGGTTCAATTCCGACCCTGTCCCATGCTACACTTACAAGCCTAGCACATCCATTTCGCACTGCGTTGTGACATTGGATTATTAGGCCACCCCTTCTGCAGGTTAGGGCGTGGGTGGTGTCCATTACCCTTCCACAGCCTTCACAGGTTGATGGTAGACCTCTTACTTCCTGCCTATACCTCAGAGCGAGGGCGTCCATGAACTGACTGCATGACATATCAAGGTTATCCACTGCCAGTGGTAGTAGAACCGTCAGCCATTAGGATGCATGTCCCTCTACTACCATCCGAATCGATCTCTGTTGCCTGGGTAGTAGGAGGGAAATGGCTTCGAGGCTTCGTGTGGCTCCTTCCCTTATTCTTTGAGTGTTGAGTGAGAATTTTCTTCACATCCCCTCCGTACTCATTACCATTGAGAGGTGTCCCGGTCTTGATTGCATTCTTCAGCATTTCAGTTGCCTTTATGGCTCACTTCCCGGCTAAGGATCGCGGGTCCTCCAAAGGGTGGAACTCATCGCTGCTCTCTCCAAGTACACGTTAGACATACACCCATTTTTTCTGTTGCGACTTTGTGTGTGCTCCTTACACTGTTAGGGGTAGAAGGTAGGCAAAACCCGCACGACCGCTCGGTCATGAAGGTGGGGTAGATACCTAGCGCCGTATACATAACAGTAGAACAGTGGTTCCCAACTCAGCTTCCACCGGGTAGGGACGGCACCAGAGTTGGGCAGTAATTAATTACAATACCTAGTAATTTTTGTGGATATATAAACAACTTTTATTTAACAAATAATAGATAACAAATGCGGTCTTCTTCATCAATAGACAGGTTTTCGGTTTCCTGGCCTTCCTGGTTACTTGAGTTATAATGGAGGCCCGCCCCATCCTCCCTGCCCAGTCCTCGGATCTCCCGTTGCGTTCCCCGTAGCCGCAGGGCTACTTCCCTGATAATCGCATGCTGGGTTTTTAGGCGTACCCACTTCAGCCCTCCGCCGGTAGGTAGATGTCTCGCTAAAACGTTCCATTCTCAAATGCCCTAACTCTGATGAATACATTCCCATAATGTCCCAAGAACTGGAAAATCCAGGGCTGTGGAGTCTAAAACTGATCTAATCCAGCTCTGTACAAATCTTTGTTCCAAGTGAACAGGCAACTGTTATAAGTTATTGTTTTTTACTGATGATGGCCTAACCGTTGAAATCGATTTAACATTGTAACTCTTCATTTTTCGTGGAAATAGACAGCGTTTTTTCACTAACTTCTATTTTGACAATGGGCTCCTTGTCAGCTGACATAACTTAGATGGAAGTGTCAGAGTTCAATCATCTTAAAGCTACTAATTCCATTTCAGACAGGTTTTGGGTTGGATTTAGTGATCCCAGAAAACGTTGGGATGGCAGAATTGTCAACAAATACTCTTAGAGCGCTCAAGTGGGTGGGAGGGAAGCAGCGTGTTTTTCCCTAGTGGATGAAAAGTTGGAAAGTTCTCTGTACTGAACTAACGCAGCTAGGACGAGGACCACTTTCTGGTTGAGTTTCCCAAAAATACTGCCATCGTAAACTGTGAGCAAACCTATTTGCGTGTCTTCGAGCAAGGCGATGTGATCAACTTTGGGAGTAGGTGAGAAAGACAGGCCTAATATATATATATATATATATATTATATATATATATATATATATATATATATATATATATATATATATATATATATATATATATATATATATATATTTCGTATACAATATATATAATATATACATCGTATATAATATATATATACATCGTATATAATATATACATCGTTTTGGACAAAAGCGATTATATTCTACACACTTTCTATCTGTTAACTGAACGATGCATGTAGTTTCACAACTCTTACTTCACCAATAATAGCCAAATGGAAGAAAAGCATGACAGAGTGAAATGCCAAGAAACGGCAGTCAGTATGGTCTTCAAGTTCTTCAATTAGGTAGGTACTTTATTAATGCTCTTGTTTTTTACATTACTGTGATCCTGCACGGGAAAAGAGAGCTTAACTTGCCAAGTTTTTTTCCTGGAGATCGAAAAAACAAAGATTGGGTCAAAAAACGACTTTTTTGTAATTTTTTTTTTTTGGTCCCAAAACTATCTCTTTTCCCCCAATAATCATCAAAACTTGAATTTTCTACATTTTTCACTGTATTTATAATCGCAAAAAACTACAGTTTTGCAGGTTTCCTGAACATCTGTTGAAAATTTGCAATTTTTGGCCCATTTTTTTCAAACTTTGAAAAATATAAATTTTGATTGTAAAATGATAGAAAAAATCCAAAAAACGATTTTGTTCAGCATAGTGTGGAGGAAAATAAAAATATATAAACTCAGATTCGACCTCTGGATCGACGTACCTGTTAGTTTGAATTAGCTATTATTATTCGAATTGGATACGTACGAAATTATAGAGTTAGGTACATACATTTATGAATTACGAGCTGTGCACCCGTGCTCCACTACTGGCAATTTATAGTAATTATATAGCACCATTTCATTAGCACCTAATGTTATCATATTTATAGGTGACAAAAGTTAAAATAAACTCATGAAGTGATTTTGTGAGGTGAAAAAAATTTCTATGGAATTATATCAGCTGATACGATCGCGGAGGTTGGATAAAAATCTGGTTGACTTCGCAGCTTATCATAAATATCGAATAAAAACCGGTCGGCTCATCTAACCTACGTCGTTTCGGTATCGTTGAATTTTTCATCGAAAGCTCTTTATGCGTGAACCCTGCACATCCACATTTGACGCGAAAAGTTCGACGAATGTCCGGGTTTTTCTTAAAATGTTGTTGACCCGGGCGACTTCGTTAGGAAAATCCGAGTTTTCCATGAAAAATTAAGCCTAGAGAATAGTTATAGTCTAAAACCATCCCTGATGGAGCTTGCTTGTCAATTTGCACCCACCCGCATGAAAATGGATGCAACCGTTTGGGCATTTATAGTGGTCACACAAACAAACTCATTTTTTTCCCGCTGTAAACGCCCAAACGGTTGCATCGTTTTTCATCTCTTTTATAGCTATGTACCCGTCTACCGCTACGGGCAATCTATCATCTTCATCTACGGGTGGCATCGTACCTTGTCATTTATTCTAGCAGTCCCAAAAAGGCTCCCATTAAAATTTCAGCAATCAGGCTCCAACTTGTACCTAATTTGTTTATTTTTTCATAACAAGGAATAGTTTTATTTCTTATGTATGATGATTGTTGTTTTCCTTGTGTTTAGTTGGATTTCATCTGTTCTTGTTCCAGTCGGAATTTTCTATTTCACTCCCTCAAGAGATGCAGGGGTGGTCCTTCTTCGAGACCCGAACATCTCACCTCTCTTCTGGAACCTCGGAAACGTAGTGATACTGTCCGTATCAGTGCAAACTGGATTTTCATTTTCACCAGTCCAGCAATCACGGATAAAGGTTTCTCCCATTTTTCTCGAGCAGCTCCTCCGGAGATAGAGATCCATTCCTGCGAAGAGTAAGAGGGGACGTCTGCATTGATGGTACGGTTGTCCAAATACGCCACCCTTTCTCTCTCCCAGACCTGGTATCAATATGTCTGCAATAAGGGCTGGATTTCCATGTTCGGCTTCACGCATGACGGGTTCAATTCCGACCCTGTCCCATGCTACACTTGCAAGCCTAGCACATCCATTTCGCACTGCGTTGTGACATTGGATTATTAGGCCACCCCTTCTGCAGGTTAGGGCGTGGGTGGTGTCCATTACCCTTCCACAGCCTTCAGAGGTTGATGGTAGACCTCTTACTTCCTGCCTATACCTCAGAGCGAGGGCGTCCATGAACTGACTGCATGACATATCAAGGTTATCCACTGCCAGTGGTAGTAGAACCGTAAGCCATTAGGATGCATGTCCCTCTACTACCATCCGAATCGATCTCTGTTGCCTGGGTAGTAGGAGGGAAATGGCTTCGAGGCTTCGTGTGGCTCCTTCCCTTATTCTTTGAGTGTTGAGTGAGAATTTTCTTCACATGCCCTCCGTACTCATTACCATTGAGAGGTGTCCCGGTCTTGATTGCATTCTTCAGCATTTCAGTTGCCTTTATGGAGGAGCTTCTATCTCTACTCCTCCATACATTTAACTGGCAATTCCTTCAAATTGTACACTGGAGCTGTCACTTCCCGGCTAAGGATCGCGGGTGTTAAAAATTTTTTGATTACTTCCCCCAAAGGGTGGAACTCATCGCTGCTCTCTCCAAGTACACGTTAGACATACACCCATTTTTTCTGTTGCGACTTTGTGTGCGCTGCGTACACTGTTAGGGGTAGAAGGTAGGCAAAACCCGCACGACCGCTCGGTCATGAAGGTGGGGTAGATACCTAGCGCCGTATACACAACAGTAGAACAGTGGTTCCCAACTCAGCTTCCACCGGGTAGGGACGGCACCAGAGTTGGGCAGTAATTAATTACAATACCTAGTAATTTTTGTGGAGATATAAACAACTTTTATTTAACAAATAATAGATAACAAAGGCGGTCTTCCTCATCAATAGACAGGTTTTCGGTTTCCTGGCCTTCCTGGTTACTTGAGTTATAATGGAGGCCCGCCCCATCCTCCCTGCCCAGTCCTCGGATCTCCCGTTGCGTTCCCCGTAGCCGCAGGGCTACTTCCCTGATAATCGCATGCTGGGTTTTTAGGCGTACCCACTTCAGCCCTCCGCCGGTAGGTAGGTGTCTCGCTAAAACGTTCCATTCCCGAAAGCATTAACTCTGATGAATACATTCCCATAATGTCCCAAGAACTGGAAAATTCAGGGCTGTGGAGTCTAAAACTGATCTAATCCAGCTCTGTACAAATCTTTGTTCCAAGTGAACAGGCAACTGTTATAAGTTATTGTTTTTTACTGATGATGGCCTAACCGTTGAAATCGATTTAACATTGTAACTCTTCATTTTTCGTGGAAATAGACAGCGTTTTTTCACTAACTTCTATTTTGACAATGGGCTCCTTGTCAGCTGACATAACTTAGATGGAAGTGTCAGAAGTCAATCATCATAAAGCCACTAATTCCATTTCAGACAGGTTTTGGGTTGGATTTAGTGATCCCAGAAAACGTTGGGATGGCAGAATTGTCAACAAATACTCTTAGAGAGCTCAAGTGGGTGGGAGGGAAGCAGCGCGTTTTTCCCTAGTGGATGAAAAGTTGAAAAGTTCTCTGTACTGAACTAACGCAGCTAGGACGAGGACCACTTTCTGGTTGAGTTTCCCAAAAATACTGCTATTCTAAACTGTGAGCAAACCTGTTTGCGTGTCTTCGAGCAAGGCGATGTGATCAACTTTGGGAGTAGGTGAGAAAGACAGGCCTAATATATATATATATATATATATATATATATATATATATATATATATATATATATATATATATATATATATATATATATATATATATATATTTCGTATATATATATATACATCGTATATAATATTTAATATATATATATATACATCGTATATAATATATACATTGTTTTGGACAAAAGCGAATATATTCTACACACTTTCTATCTGTTAAATAAACGATGTTTGTAGTTTCACAACTCTTACTTCACCAATAATAGCCAAATGGAAGAAAAGCATGACAGAGTGAAATGCCAAGAAACGGCAGTCAGTATGGTCTTCAAGTTCTTCAATTAGGTAGGTACTTTATTAATGCTCTTGTTTTTTACATTACTGTGATCCTGCACGGGAAAAGAGAGCTTAACTTGCCAAGTTTTTTTCCTGGAGATCGAAAAAACAAAGATTGGGTCAAAAAATGACTTTTTTGTAATTTTTTTTTTTTTTGGTCCCAAAACTATCTCTTTTCCCTCAATAATCATCAAAACTTGAATTTTCTACGTTTTTCACTGTATTTATAATAGCAAAAAACTACAGTTTTGCAGGTTTCCTGAACATCTGTTGAAAATTTGCAATTTTTGGGCCCACTTTTTTCAAACTTTGAAAAATATAAATTTTGATTGTAAAATGATAGAAAAAATCCAAAAAACGATTTTGTTCAGCATAGTGTGGAGGAAAATAAAAATATATAAACTAGATTCGACCTCTGGAACGACGTACCTGTTAGTTTGAATTAGCTATTATCATTCGAATTCCGTACGTACGAAATTATAGAGTTAGGTACATACATTTATGAATTACGAGCTGTGCACCCGTGCTCCACTATTGGCAATTTATAGTAATTATATAGCACCATTTCATTAGCACCTAATGTTATCATATTTATAGGTGACAAAACTTAAAATAAACTCATGAAGTGATTTTGTGAGGTGAAAAATATTTCTATGGAATTATATCAGCTGATACGATCGCTGAGGTTGGATAAAAATCTGGTTGACTTCGCAGCTTATCATAAATATCGAATAAAAACCGGTCGGCTCATCTAACCTACATCGTTTCGGTATCGTTGAATTTTTCATCGAAAGCTCTTTATGCGTGAACCCTGCACATCCACATTTGACGCGAAAAGTTCGACGCATGTCCGGGTTTTTCTTAAAATGTTGTTGACCCGGGCGACTTCGTTAGGAAAATCCGAGTTTTCCATGAAACATTAAGCCTAGAGAATAGTTATAGTCTAAAACCATCCCTGATGGAGCTTGCTTGTCAATTTGCACCCACCCGCATGAAAATCGATGCAACCGTTTGGGCATTTATAGTGGACACACAAACAAACTCATTTTTTTCCCGCTGTAAACGCCCAAACGGTTGCATCGTTTTTCATCTCTTTTATAGCTGTGTACCCGTCTACCGCTACGGGCAATCTATCATCTTCATCTACGGGTGGCATCGTACCTTGTCATTTATTCTAGCAGTCCCAAAAAGGCTCCCATTAAAATTTCAGCAATCAGGCTCCAACTTGTACCTAATTTGTTTATTTTTTCATAACAAGGAATAGTTTTATTTCTTATGTATGATGATTGTTGTTTTCCTTGTGTTTAGTTGGATTTCATCTGTTCTTGTTCCAGTCGGAATTTTCTATTTCACTCCCTCAAGAGATGCAGGGGTGGTCCTTCTTCGAGACCCGAACATCTCACCTCTCTTCTGGAACCTCGGAGTCGTAGTGATACTGTCCGTATCAGTGCAAATTGGATTTTCATTTTCACCAGTCCAGCAATCACGGATAAAGGTTTCTCCCATTTTTCTCGAGCAGCTCCTCCGGAGATAGAGATCCATTCCTGCGAAGAGTAAGAGGGGACGTCTGCATTGATGGTACGGTTGTCCAAATACGCCACCCTTTCTCTCTCCCAGACCTGGTATCATTATGTCTGCAATGAGGGCTGGATTTCCATGTTCGGCTTCACGCATGACGGGTTCAATTCCGACCCTGT
Source organism: Adelphocoris suturalis (assembly GCA_030762985.1). Lineage (NCBI taxonomy): Eukaryota > Metazoa > Arthropoda > Insecta > Hemiptera > Miridae > Adelphocoris > Adelphocoris suturalis. The sequence goes on along the minus strand of CM061047.1, from coordinate 34,575,843 downwards.
CCCATGCTACACTTGCAAGCCTAGCACATCCATTTCGCACTGCGTTGTGACATTGGATTATTAGGCCACCCCTTCTGCAGGTTAGGGCGTGGGTGGTGTCCATTACCCTTCCACAGCCTTCAGAGGTTGATGGTAGACCTCTTACTTCCTGCCTATACCTCAGAGCGAGGGCGTCCATGAACTGACTGCATGACATATCAAGGTTATCCACTGCCAGTGGTAGTAGAACCGTAAGCCATTAGGATGCATGTCCCTCTACTACCATCCGAATCGATCTCTGTTGCCTGGGTAGTAGGAGGGAAATGGCTTCGAGGCTTCGTGTGGCTCCTTCCCTTATTCTTTGAGTGTTGAGTGAGAATTTTCTTCACATGCCCTCCGTACTCATTACCATTGAAAGGTGTCCCGGTCTTGATTGCATTCTTCAGCATTTCAGTTGCCTTTATGGAGGAGCTCCTATCTCTACTCCTCCATACATTTAACTGGCAATTCCTTCAAATTGTACACTGGAGCTGTCACTTCCCGGCTAAGGATCGCGGGTCCTCCAAAGGGTGGAACTCATCGCTGCTCTCTCCAAGTACACGTTAGACATACACCCATTTTTTCTGTTGCGACTTTGTGTGTGCTCCTTACACTGTTAGGGGTAGAAGGTAGGCAAAACCCGCACGACCGCTCGGTCATGAAGGTGGGGTAGATACCTAGCGCCGTATACATAACAGTAGAACAGTGGTTCCCAACTCAGCTTCCACCGGGTAGGGACGGCACCAGAGTTGGGCAGTAATTAATTACAATACCTAGTAATTTTTGTGGATATATAAACAACTTTTATTTAACAAATAATAGATAACAAATGCGGTCTTCTTCATCAATAGACAGGTTTTCGGTTTCCTGGCCTTCCTGGTTACTTGAGTTATAATGGAGGCCCGCCCCATCCTCCCTGCCCAGTCCTCGGATCTCCCGTTGCGTTCCCCGTAGCCGCAGGGCTACTTCCCTGATAATCGCATGCTGGGTTTTTAGGCGTACCCACTTCAGCCCTCCGCCGGTAGGTAGATGTCTCGCTAAAACGTTCCATTCTCAAATGCCCTAACTCTGATGAATACATTCCCATAATGTCCCAAGAACTGGAAAATCCAGGGCTGTGGAGTCTAAAACTGATCTAATCCAGCTCTGTACAAATCTTTGTTCCAAGTGAACAGGCAACTGTTATAAGTTATTGTTTTTTACTGATGATGGCCTAACCGTTGAAATCGATTTAACATTGTAACTCTTCATTTTTCGTGGAAATAGACAGCGTTTTTTCACTAACTTCTATTTTGACAATGGGCTCCTTGTCAGCTGACATAACTTAGATGGAAGTGTCAGAGTTCAATCATCTTAAAGCTACTAATTCCATTTCAGACAGGTTTTGGGTTGGATTTAGTGATCCCAGAAAACGTTGGGATGGCAGAATTGTCAACAAATACTCTTAGAGCGCTCAAGTGGGTGGGAGGGAAGCAGCGTGTTTTTCCCTAGTGGATGAAAAGTTGGAAAGTTCTCTGTACTGAACTAACGCAGCTAGGACGAGGACCACTTTCTGGTTGAGTTTCCCAAAAATACTGCCATCGTAAACTGTGAGCAAACCTATTTGCGTGTCTTCGAGCAAGGCGATGTGATCAACTTTGGGAGTAGGTGAGAAAGACAGGCCTAATATATATATATATATATATATATATATATATATATATATATATATATATATATATATATATATATATATATATATATATCGTATACAATATATATAATATATACATCGTATATAATATATATATACATCGTATATAATATATACATCGTTTTGGACAAAAGCGATTATATTCTACACACTTTCTATCTGTTAACTGAACGATGCATGTAGTTTCACAACTCTTACTTCACCAATAATAGCCAAATGGAAGAAAAGCATGACAGAGTGAAATGCCAAGAAACGGCAGTCAGTATGGTCTTCAAGTTCTTCAATTAGGTAGGTACTTTATTAATGCTCTTGTTTTTTACATTACTGTGATCCTGCACGGGAAAAGAGAGCTTAACTTGCCAAGTTTTTTTCCTGGAGATCGAAAAAACAAAGATTGGGTCAAAAAATGACTTTTTTGTAATTTTTTTTTTTTTTTTGGTCCCAAAACTATCTCTTTTCCCCCAATAATCATCAAAACTTGAATTTTCTACATTTTTCACTGTATTTATAATCGCAAAAAACTACAGTTTTGCAGGTTTCCTGAACATCTATTGAAAATTTGCAATTTTTGGGCCCATTTTTTTCAAACTTTGAAAAATATAAATTTTGATTGTAAAATGATAGAAAAAATCCAAAAAACGATTTTGTTCAGCATAGTGTGGAGGAAAATAAAAATATATAAACTCAGATTCGACCTCTGGATCGACGTACCTGTTAGTTTGAATTAGCTATTATTATTCGAATTGGATACGTACGAAATTATAGAGTTAGGTACATACATTTATGAATTACGAGCTGTGCACCCGTGCTCCACTACTGGCAATTTATAGTAATTATATAGCACCATTTCATTAGCACCTAATGTTATCATATTTATAGGTGACAAAAGTTAAAATAAACTCATGAAGTGATTTTGTGAGGTGAAAAAAATTTCTATGGAATTATATCAGCTGATACGATCGCGGAGGTTGGATAAAAATCTGGTTGACTTCGCAGCTTATCATAAATATCGAATAAAAACCGGTCGGCTCATCTAACCTACGTCGTTTCGGTATCGTTGAATTTTTCATCGAAAGCTCTTTATGCGTGAACCCTGCACATCCACATTTGACGCGAAAAGTTCGACGAATGTCCGGGTTTTTCTTAAAATGTTGTTGACCCGGGCGACTTCGTTAGGAAAATCCGAGTTTTCCATGAAACATTAAGCCTAGAGAATAGTTATAGTCTAAAACCATCCCTGATGGAGCTTGCTTGTCAACTTGCACCCACCCGCATGAAAATGGATGCAACCGTTTGGGCATTTATAGTGGTCACACAAACAAACTCATTTTTTTCCCGCTGTAAACGCCCAAAGGGTTGCATCGTTTTTCATCTCTTTTATAGCTATGTACCCGTCTACCGCTACGGGCAATCTATCATCTTCATCTACGGGTGGCATCGTACCTTGTCATTTATTCTAGCAGTCCCAAAAAGGCTCCCATTAAAATTTCAGCAATCAGGCTCCAACTTGTACCTAATTTGTTTATTTTTTCATAACAAGGAATAGTTTTATTTCTTATGTATGATGATTGTTGTTTTCCTTGTGTTTAGTTGGATTTCATCTGTTCTTGTTCCAGTCGGAATTTTCTATTTCACTCCCTCAAGAGATGCAGGGGTGGTCCTTCTTCGAGACCCGAACATCTCACCTCTCTTCTGGAACCTCGGAAACGTAGTGATACTGTCCGTATCAGTGCAAACTGGATTTTCATTTTCACCAGTCCAGCAATCACGGATAAAGGTTTCTCCCATTTTTCTCGAGCAGCTCCTCCGGAGATAGAGATCCATTCCTGCGAAGAGTAAGAGGGGACGTCTGCATTGATGGTACGGTTGTCCAAATACGCCACCCTTTCTCTCTCCCAGACCTGGTATCAATATGTCTGCAATAAGGGCTGGATTTCCATGTTCGGCTTCACGCATGACGGGTTCAATTCCGACCCTGTCCCATGCTACACTTGCAAGCCTAGCACATCCATTTCGCACTGCGTTGTGACATTGGATTATTAGGCCACCCCTTCTGCAGGTTAGGGCGTGGGTGGTGTCCATTACCCTTCCACAGCCTTCAGAGGTTGATGGTAGACCTCTTACTTCCTGCCTATACCTCAGAGCGAGGGCGTCCATGAACTGACTGCATGACATATCAAGGTTATCCACTGCCAGTGGTAGTAGAACCGTAAGCCATTAGGATGCATGTCCCTCTACTACCATCCGAATCGATCTCTGTTGCCTGGGTAGTAGGAGGGAAATGGCTTCGAGGCTTCGTGTGGCTCCTTCCCTTATTCTTTGAGTGTTGAGTGAGAATTTTCTTCACATGCCCTCCGTACTCATTACCATTGAGAGGTGTCCCGGTCTTGATTGCATTCTTCAGCATTTCAGTTGCCTTTATGGAGGAGCTTCTATCTCTACTCCTCCATACATTTAACTGGCAATTCCTTCAAATTGTACACTGGAGCTGTCACTTCCCGGCTAAGGATCGCGGGTGTTAAAAATTTTTTGATTACTTCCCCCAAAGGGTGGAACTCATCGCTGCTCTCTCCAAGTACACGTTAGACATACACCCATTTTTTCTGTTGCGACTTTGTGTGCGCTGCGTACACTGTTAGGGGTAGAAGGTAGGCAAAACCCGCACGACCGCTCGGTCATGAAGGTGGGGTAGATACCTAGCGCCGTATACACAACAGTAGAACAGTGGTTCCCAACTCAGCTTCCACCGGGTAGGGACGGCACCAGAGTTGGGCAGTAATTAATTACAATACCTAGTAATTTTTGTGGAGATATAAACAACTTTTATTTAACAAATAATAGATAACAAAGGCGGTCTTCCTCATCAATAGACAGGTTTTCGGTTTCCTGGCCTTCCTGGTTACTTGAGTTATAATGGAGGCCCGCCCCATCCTCCCTGCCCAGTCCTCGGATCTCCCGTTGCGTTCCCCGTAGCCGCAGGGCTACTTCCCTGATAATCGCATGCTGGGTTTTTAGGCGTACCCACTTCAGCCCTCCGCCGGTAGGTAGGTGTCTCGCTAAAACGTTCCATTCCCGAAAGCATTAACTCTGATGAATACATTCCCATAATGTCCCAAGAACTGGAAAATTCAGGGCTGTGGAGTCTAAAACTGATCTAATCCAGCTCTGTACAAATCTTTGTTCCAAGTGAACAGGCAACTGTTATAAGTTATTGTTTTTTACTGATGATGGCCTAACCGTTGAAATCGATTTAACATTGTAACTCTTCATTTTTCGTGGAAATAGACAGCGTTTTTTCACTAACTTCTATTTTGACAATGGGCTCCTTGTCAGCTGACATAACTTAGATGGAAGTGTCAGAAGTCAATCATCTTAAAGCCACTAATTCCATTTCAGACAGGTTTTGGGTTGGATTTAGTGATCCCAGAAAACGTTGGGATGGCAGAATTGTCAACAAATACTCTTAGAGCGCTCAAGTGGGTGGGAGGGAAGCAGCGCGTTTTTCCCTAGTGGATGAAAAGTTGGAAAGTTCTCTGTACTGAACTAACGCAGCTAGGACGAGGACCACTTTCTGGTTGAGTTTCCCAAAAATACTGCTATCGTAAACTGTGAGCAAACCTGTTTGCGTGTCTTCGAGCAAGGCGATGTGATCAACTTTGGGAGTAGGTGAGAAAGACAGGCCTAATATATATATATATATATATATATATATATATATATATATATATATATATATATATATATATATATATATATATATATATATATATATATATATATATATATAATATATACATCGTATATAATATTTAATATATATATATATACATCGTATATAATATATACATTGTTTTGGACAAAAGCGAATATATTCTACACACTTTCTATCTGTTAAATAAACGATGTTTGTAGTTTCACAACTCTTACTTCACCAATAATAGCCAAATGGAAGAAAAGCATGACAGAGTGAAATGCCAAGAAACGGCAGTCAGTATGGTCTTCAAGTTCTTCAATTAGGTAGGTACTTTATTAATGCTCTTGTTTTTTACATTACTGTGATCCTGCACGGGAAAAGAGAGGTTAACTTGCCAAGTTTTTTTCCTGGAGATCGAAAAAACGAAGATTGGGTCAAAAAATGACTTTTTTGTAATTTTTTTTTTTTTTTTGGTCCCAAAACTATCTCTTTTCCCCCAATAATCATCAAAACTTGAATTTTCTACATTTTTCACTGTATTTATAATAGCAAAAAACTACAGTTTTGCAGGTTTCCTGAACATCTGTTGAAAATTTGCAATTTTTGGGCCCACTTTTTTCAAACTTTGAAAAATATAAATTTTGATTGTAAAATGATAGAAAAAATCCAAAAAACGATTTTGTTCAGCATAGTGTGGAGGAAAATAAAAATATATAAACTCAGATTCGACCTCTGGATCGACGTACCTGTTAGTTTGAATTAGCTATTATCATTCGAATTCCGTACGTACGAAATTATAGAGTTAGGTACATACATTTATGAATTACGAGCTGTGCACCCGTGCTCCACTATTGGCAATTTATAGTAATTATATAGCACCATTTCATTAGCACCTAATGTTATCATATTTATAGGTGACAAAACTTAAAATAAACTCATGAAGTGATTTTGTGAGGTGAAAAATATTTCTATGGAATTATATCAGCTGATACGATCGCTGAGGTTGGATAAAAATCTGGTTGACTTCGCAGCTTATCATAAATATCGAATAAAAACCGGTCGGCTCATCTAACCTACATCGTTTCGGTATCGTTGAATTTTTCATCGAAAGCTCTTTATGCGTGAACCCTGCACATCCACATTTGACGCGAAAAGTTCGACGCATGTCCGGGTTTTTCTTAAAATGTTGTTGACCCGGGCGACTTCGTTAGGAAAATCCGAGTTTTCCATGAAACATTAAGCCTAGAGAATAGTTATAGTCTAAAACCATCCCTGATGGAGCTTGCTTGTCAATTTGCACCCACCCGCATGAAAATCGATGCAACCGTTTGGGCATTTATAGTGGACACACAAACAAACTCATTTTTTTCCCGCTGTAAACGCCCAAACGGTTGCATCGTTTTTCATCTCTTTTATAGCTGTGTACCCGTCTACCGCTACGGGCAATCTATCATCTTCATCTACGGGTGGCATCGTACCTTGTCATTTATTCTAGCAGTCCCAAAAAGGCTCCCATTAAAATTTCAGCAATCAGGCTCCAACTTGTACCTAATTTGTTTATTTTTTCATAACAAGGAATAGTTTTATTTCTTATGTATGATGATTGTTGTTTTCCTTGTGTTTAGTTGGATTTCATCTGTTCTTGTTCCAGTCGGAATTTTCTATTTCACTCCCTCAAGAGATGCAGGGGTGGTCCTTCTTCGAGACCCGAACATCTCACCTCTCTTCTGGAACCTCGGAGTCGTAGTGATACTGTCCGTATCAGTGCAAATTGGATTTTCATTTTCACCAGTCCAGCAATCACGGATAAAGGTTTCTCCCATTTTTCTCGAGCAGCTCCTCCGGAGATAGAGATCCATTCCTGCGAAGAGTAAGAGGGGACGTCTGCATTGATGGTACGGTTGTCCAAATACGCCACCCTTTCTCTCTCCCAGACCTGGTATCATTATGTCTGCAATGAGGGCTGGATTTCCATGTTCGGCTTCACGCATGACGGGTTCAATTCCGACCCTGTCCCATGCTACACTTGCAAGCCTAGCACATCCATTTCGCACTGCGTTGTGACATTGGATTATTAGGCCACCCCTTCTGCAGGTTAGGGCGTGGGTGGTGTCCATTACCCTTCCACAGCCTTCAGAGGTTGATGGTAGACCTCTTACTTCCTGCCTATACCTCAGAGCGAGGGCGTCCATGAACTGACTGCATGACATATCAAGGTTATCCACTGCCAGTGGTAGTAGAACCGTAAGCCATTAGGATGCATGTCCCTCTACTACCATCCGAATCGATCTCTGTTGCCTGGGTAGTAGGAGGGAAATGGCTTCGAGGCTTCGTGTGGCTCCTTCCCTTATTCTTTGAGTGTTAAGTGAGAATTTTCTTCACATGCCCTCCGTACTCATTACCATTGAGAGGTGTCCCGGTCTTGATTGCATTCTTCAGCATTTCAGTTGCCTTTATGGAGGAGCTTCTATCTCTACTCCTCCATACATTTAACTGGCAATTCCTTCAAATTGTACACTGGAGCTGTCACTTCCCGGCTAAGGATCGCGGGTGTTAATAATTTTTTGATTACTTCCCCCAATGGGTTGAACTCATCGCTGCTCTCTCCAAGTACACGTTAGATATACACCCATTTTTTCTTTTGCGACTTTGTGTGCGCTGCGTACACTGTTAGGGGTAGAAGGTAGGCAAAACCCGCACGACCGATCGGTCATGAAGGTGGGGTAGATACCTAGCGCCGTATACACAACAGTAGAACAGTGGTTCCCAACTCAGCTTCCACCGGGTAGGGACGGCACCAGAGTTGGGCAGTAATTAATTACAATACCTAGTAATTTTTGTGGAAATATAAACAACTTTTATTTACAAATAATAGATAACAAAGGCGGTCTTCCTCATCAATAGACAGGTTTTCGGTTTCCTGGCCTTCCTGGTTACTTGAGTTATAATGGAGGCCCGCCCCATCCTCCCTGCCCAGTCCTCGGATCTCCCGTTGCGTTCCCCGTAGCCGCAGGGCTACTTCCCTGATAATCGCATGCTGGGTTTTTAGGCGTACCCACTTCAGCCCTCCGCCGGTAGGTAGATGTCTCGCTAAAACGTTCCATTCTCAAATGCCCTAACTCTGATGAATACATTCCCATAATGTCCCAAGAACTGGAAAATCCAGGGCCGTGGAGTCTAAAACTGATCTAATCCAGCTCTGTACAAATCTTTGTTCCAAGTGAACAGGCAACTGTTATAAGTTATTGTTTTTTACTGATGATGGCCTAACCGTTGAAATCGATTTAACATTGTAACTCTTCATTTTTCGTGGAAATAGACAGCGTTTTTTCACTAACTTCTATTTTGACAATGGGCTCCTTGTCAGCTGACATAACTTAGATGGAAGTGTCAGAGTTCAATCATCTTAAAGCCACTAATTCCATTTCAGACAGGTTTTGGGTTGGATTTAGTGATCCCAGAAAACGTTGGGATGGCAGAATTGTCAACAAATACTCTTAGAGCGCTCAAGTGGGTGGGAGGGAAGCAGCGCGTTTTTCCCTAGTGGATGAAAAGTTGGAAAGTTCTCTGTACTGAACTAACGCAGCTAGGACGAGGACCACTTTCTGGTTGAGTTTCCCAAAAATACTGCCATCGTAAACTGTGAGCAAACCTGTTTGCGTGTCTTCGAGCAAGGCGATGTGATCAACTTTGGGAGTAGGTGAGAAAGACAGGCCTAATATATATAAGTTACGTACACACTAGGCGACACTAGGCGTATTGTAACAGCAAACTGCTGGTCACGCATTACTATCCTATATAAACAGCCCGTAGGCGGCTCCAACCTTCAGTCTTGTTCCGCCGTCCGAGCCATCTTCATCTTGTTTATTTCTAACACCAAGTCCGTATCAAGTCCGTATTGTGTTATATTCCAATAAATCAGTTTTTAAAAACTCTACCAACGTGAGTTATTCTATTTTTGGCGCAGTCTCCGGATCGATAGTGTTTTCTTCGACGCATACGACGTAAACTCTATCGGAACCTACATTCTACAACTCCGGTTCGGATCGGTAGTGTTTCTTCGACGAATACGACGGAACTCTATTGGGATTACCAACGGGCAAGACTCCTTACAGCATGACACTCCAACATCTGTAAGTAAACAACCAATACGAGACCTACTACTTCTTCAGTAATTATTCGCACACACCCAGTGCTCATCATTATTTTCGCACACACCCAGTGCTCATCATTATTTTCGCACACACCCAGTGCTCATCATTATTTTCGCACACACCCAGTGCTCACCATTATTTTCGCACACACCCAGTGCTCATCATTAATTTCGCACACACCCAGTGCTCATCATTAATTTCGCACACACCCAGTGCTCATCATTAATTTCGCACGCAACCAGTGCTCATCATTAATTTCGCACGCAACCAGTGCTCATCGTATTATTTCTCGCACGCACCCAGTGCAATTCGAATTCGCACACACCTAGTGCAATTCAAACTCGCCCATACCTGGTGCGATTAAGTACCTTCATAAGTACTCACCAACAGTTAACTTGGAAACAAATAACTTTTGTCGTTCACTCAAGTAAACAAGTCGTTCACTCCAAGTAAACAAGTTAACTTGGACACAAATAACTTTTGTCGTTCACTCGACGGAACCTTGGCTGACAATCTTTATCTCAGCCAACTCACATCCTGTTCGCCCCGCGAGAGCCTGACGTTATCTCTCGTCTTATCGGAGGGAGAATCCGGGGCACCCGCGGAGAAACTCTGACGACCTTCACCTCTCACGACCTTCACAAGATCGTAATTTAAGTTCCCGCTTCAACTACATTCGATTTCATTTCATTAATTCAACCAATTTCATTGTTTGTGCTATTTCATCTTTTATTTTGACTAATCTTTTACTCTAATTAATTGATTAATTCATAAATTTCATTTTATTTCCTTGTATTGTATGTGCATGTCTACTGTTTAACTAACTGATAACTGAATTCCACACCAAAATTCCCAAAGTCAAAGAACCGAAACCCCAAACTAGCTTTTGGGATTGGAGCTCACAACGACTCCACAGAACCATGGATTCTAATAACGTCGCTAATATTCCCCTTCCACTCGGACCACCACCAATAAATGGGGCCGCCCTGATTCGTCAGGCACTGAACCCCATACCCGAAATACCCGAAATAAATCCACCACAATTTCCCCCTGAAAATCAACCACAACTTCCACTTGAAAATCCACCACTTCCGCCCGAACACAATTTCCCACAAGTAAACCCACAACTAGGTCCAAACCAACAAATACCCCAAATATTCCGAAAAGAATATGATAGGTTAATCCCGGAATTTAACGGGGAACCCCTCGTTTTACCTAAATTTATAAAACAATGTGATAAAATATTTGAGAAATTCCACGACCACAACGACCCAGATAACTTTCAAAATGAAGTAATCATGGGGACATTCACTTCAAAGTTAGGTCCCAAAGTAACGGAAAAAATATTCATAAATTCTATAGATAACTATCAGGAACTAAGGGGAGCGCTACTTCAAACTTATGGCGACAAAAGGGATACATACACTCTATTACAAGAAATGAGTGAATTGAAACAACTCCCACAAGAGGATTGTTTCAATTTCCACGACCGTCTTTGCCATCTATTAAATGCGCAGGTTGCCTACATCAAACTGAATATGGGCAGCGCTGCTCCGATTTTAACGGAGTATATGAAAAATTACGCCCTAAGAGTGTTTGCTCATGGCATTTCGGAACCATTGGGTGGCCTCTTAAGGACCAAAGGCCCAACCAGTTTGGGAATGGCTCTCACTATGTTGACAAACGACTTCAACCTAAAACCCAGGAACAAACCTTCCCCAGGTTATTCCTCCGCTCATCCGGCTTATCAACCTGCCGCTGCGTCAACGAGCCGGAACGTCCCAAGACCAAACCCCTCGTTTCAACCACAAACATCGCGCTTCACGCCCAGACCCACTCAAAACCAATACCAAACACCAGTTGCTAAAGCCTACCAACTATTGCAAAGCCTTGCCCGAGGCGGCCAGTCGAGGCCCGGCCCACCTTGGCAACCGAAACCTCAATATCAACCGAAACCTCAATATACCCCAAATCAATATCAAAACCAAACCTCCCCAAACCAAAACGCGCAAACATACAATAGGCCTGCTCAACAACCCAAAACATCTCAAACTAATTCCCATAGAACCCCAACGGCGAAACCCCAATCTCAAAAATGGACGCCTATGTCTTGGAGAACATCCAACCCAAATTTCCATAACCTCGAAAATTACGAACCCCAAATTCCCGACTCTGAGGAACAAAATCGGGACCACGAAACTTGGCAAATCTTACAAGATGAACAAACCCAGGATATCGACCCGATCTATGAACATAACATAGACGAAATCACAGATTTTTTAGACCACACCAGCCTCGAACCCCCACATACGACCTAATGTCACTATATACTAAATCGACTGACGAACTAACGTACATAATTATGCCTAAACTAAACCTAAAAATTCTAATCGATACTGGTGCTTCTGCAAGTTTCATAAACCCCGAAATAGCCAACAAATTTTTTCCCGACAAAATTTCCCAAAGTACTTTCTGTGTAAAAACCGTGCATGGAATTTCTATCGCAAAAACTAACGCAATGGTCCCATGTGGCGAACTCTTCCAAACCAAAGGTCTAAATTTAAAATTTAACATCTTCGATTTCCACAGCAGATTTGACCTCCTCTTGGGCTTAGACAATCTTAGACTACTGCGAGCCGGAATAATGCTGCATGAAAACGTCCTAAGAACACCAAAGGTTGACATACCCCTCCAATTTTTAAACCTCAAAACCAACGAAATCCATAACATTGACAGTAGGTGCGTCCAACAAATCAAATTGAAAATAAACAATGTTAAAGAAGGTGACGCTATCGTCCCTTACCAAAAGATAGGTCCCATAGAAATACCACAATGCTTAGTACGAGTAGACAACTTCGAAGCCCATGTTCACGTCCTAAATTCAGAAGAAAAACCCACGAGACTCGTACAAACATTCCCTGTAACAGTTGAACAGATTACCCCGAACGAATTAACACCATCACACGAATCACAAAATCCGAGTCAAAACTTCAACAATTTCGACTGTCCCAAATTCAAATTCGACCTAGGACAACTCAGGATGGACCATATGAACGAGGAAGAAAAAACAGCTATCTCCCAGTTAGTAATAAAATACGCGGATATCTTTCATCAAGACAGCACTTACCTGACCTTCACAAACAACGTAAAACATGTGATTAGGACGACAGACAATGTACCGGTATACGCGAAAAACTATAGGTTCCCCGAAATATACAGAGAGGAACTAGACAAACAAATGGAGGAATTACTTCAACAAGGCATCGTTAGAAACTCTGAAAGCCCTTGGAACGCCCCCATTTGGATTGTCCCAAAAAAGGCAGACAATAGCGGTAAACAAAAATTTCGAGTTGTTGTCGATTACAGGAAGCTTAACCAAAAAACGATAGAGGACAAATACCCTCTTCCCCAAGTCTCAGAATTACTAGACAAATTAGGGAGGTGCCAATACTTTAGTACGATCGATTTGAAATCCTCATTTCACCAGATTGAGATGGATCCGAACAGTATTGAGAAAACAGCGTTCAGCACGCCCACACGCCATCTAGAATGGACTAGAGTCCCATTCGGATTGCGTAATGCACCCTCGACTTTCCAACGTGCTATTGACACCATATTACGCGGAATTGCTAACGAGTACTGTTGTGTCTACCTCGACGACATAATAGTATTCAGTACTAGCCTGCAAGAGCACATCCAACGCTTAGAAGCCGTTTTTAAACGCCTTAGGGACGCGAACTTAAAGGTACAACTCGACAAAACAGACTTCCTCAAACGCGAAGTTAGTTATTTAGGACATGTAGTAACCCCACAGGGAGTAAAACCTAACCCCGATAAAATATCAGCCATACAGAAATATCCTATTCCTAAAACACCAAAGGAAATCAAGGGTTTTCTAGGACTGTTAGGGTACTACAGAAAATTTATCAACAACTTCGCCCGACTGACTAAACCCTTAACTCAATGTTTAAAAAAGGATGCGACGATAGACATAACGGACCCCGATTACGTAAACTGCTTCGAAACGTGTAAAACTCTTCTGTGTAATGATCCGATACTTCAGTATCCTGACTTCACCAAACCTTTCCACCTCACAACGGACGCGAGTAACGTAGCATTAGGGGCTGTTCTCAGCCAAATAACTAATAATGCGGACCTCCCGATTGCCTACGCCAGTCGTACACTAAATGACTCTGAACAGAAATACTCGCCCATTGAGAAAGAACTCCTTGCAATAGTATACGCTGTGGGTTATTTCCGACCATACCTTTTTGGAAGGAAATTCACAATCTACACAGACCATCGCCCCCTTCAGTGGTTATTTTCCCACAAAGAGCCTAGCTCAAGGCTGTTCGCCTGGAAAACCAAACTTCAGGCTTACGACTTTGAGATAGTATACAAAAAGGGAGCATTAAACACGAACGCTGACGCGCTGTCCCGACCGCCGCAAACAAAATCTGTCTCGCCGAATCCAAAATCTGTCTCGCAAAATCTAAACGCAATCGAAAACGAGTATGAGTCTTCCGACTCAGTGATAGCCAACTTTGATCCGGAGGAGGGAGGAGAAACTCACTCTCACTCCGATAACCTAGAAACTTTGTCTGGCCTTACAGTACACTCGAATTTTATCGGCAACACCGTAATGACAATAAGTATCAAAGACCAACCCGTGAACCTATGCACTCATCAAATATTACTCACTACCGTACGACACCCTGTTTTTAAACCCGTTACGACGATCAAATTATTCGGAAACAAAACGCGTATGATAGTGACAGTCAGCGAATCGCAATTCGAATCCGAAATTACAAAATTTGTTAAAGAATTCATTCACCCAAAGGTCAAATATGGTATTTATTTCGAAACTGATACCTATGAGAAATTTGTGCAAGTAGTCACCAAACAATTCACCCATACGGAGATAGACATCACGAGATACACCAAAAAACTGAGGGACATACAAACAAACGAAGAACAAACCAAAATAATCCGCAACTACCATGAAGGTCACACTAATCACAGAGGAATAGAAGAAACATACGAGAAGTTAAAACGAGAATTCTACTGGCCCAATTTAAAGACAACAATACAAAAATTCATTAATAATTGCGAATTATGCCTTAGGAGCAAATATGAGAGATCTCCCCTCAAAATCAAATATAACGTAACACCAACCGCCTCACGGCCACTAGAAACCCTTCACATCGATAAATTCACAATAGAAAATACGAAATTCCTCACAGTAATCTGTACATTTTCCCGTTACGCGCAAGCATATCCCCTAAATTCGTCCACAAGCATGGAACTGGTGAACGGACTCCTAAAATTCTTTACCCACCATGGTATACCTAATTCTATAGTATCGGACAACGGTGCCGAATTTCAGAGCAGCCTCATAAAGGAACTATTGGATTTACACAAAATCAACATTCATTATATTTCTTCCCAACATCCGGAGTCAAACGGAATCATTGAAAGATTCCATTCAACCCTAATTGAACACGTGAGACTCCTAAACCAACAAGAAGCGTTCAAGACCTCCAACACCCGTACCAAAGTCAATTATGCGATCATCGCATACAACAACACGATACACTCCGTATCAAAACTAACCCCTTTTGAACTACTTTACGGACACATAAACAATAGACCATTAGTAGAAATAGATTTGGATAAACTAATAACAAATAATTACCTCAACGAACACAAGGAAAAAACCAAGGCTCTTTATACTCATATGACAGATAAGTTCAAAGAACACAAAGAAAACCTGACCAACACGAAAAACTTAGGACGAATAGACCCTCCAGAATTACCACCCGAAGTTTTTGTCAAAACAACACAACGTCAAAGTAAATCAAAACCCAAATTTAATAAAGAACAATTAAAAGAAATTGATCCAATAACAAAAACAGCCCTCATACAACCCCGTCACCACAATACTAAAGAAAAAATACATTTAACAAACATCAAGCCCCCACGGAAGTTCTATCAAACCAACGTGCAAAACGCTTGGGATGATCAAGCATCGCCCTCCGAAACCCTTGCCCATAGATACGGTTTAAAAATAACGAGACAAAACCTCCTTACTTTAAAACCAGGAAACTGGGTCGATGATATGATCATAAATTTCTATATGGAACTCCTGGACGAAAGGAGTCGCAATAATAGAAACCTACCATCGACCCATTGCTTTAACACCTTCCTTTATCCTCTACTGAAATCTGGAGGCTACGACAGAGTAAGGAAATTCACGAGTAGGTCCGACATATTCGGAAAAGACTTTATCATCTTTCCGATCCATGAAAACAACCATTGGTCTTTGGTCATGGTAGATGTCAAAGAGAAGGAAATTAGGTACCTAGACTCCCTTTCGGAAAACAGACTCAAACTAGGAACAGCTAACAAAATCGCAATCGAAATCCTCGAGAACATCCAATCTTACCTAGCCTTCGAATACCTCGAGAAAAAGAATGTTATGCTCGATTCAGAAAACTGGAGAACCACCCTTCTGAGGACTGTTCCCCAACAACAAAATTTCGATGACTGTGGTGTGTTTATGTGCCAATTCGCGAAAAAACTAACACATAAAGAAGCCCTGTCCTTCGAACAAAAGGATATTCCCCAACTTCGAGAACAAATGTGTTCCGAAATTTTAAAGGGTTCACTGTCCTAAAACTCCTTATCGATTTTCATTGTTCCAGGATCGTTCTCCCCCTTTTTCTCATGGCGACGTACGGAATCGAGGTTATCGATGTAACCTCAAACCCTGGGCTCATTGCAGTGAATATGAAACCCGCAAAAATTGTCAAGGGCTACCACACCCTTTCACACTATTACGACCTCAATCAAATTTTGGATCAACTCAACCTCCTGCGACTGACTTACAACGAAACCCTCAAAACATTCCACAACAGTTCCCACACCGCCAAAAAAACAATGATGCTCACAGCCACCGTAAACCACACCTTCAGACTTATAGACCAGAAACTAGACAATATCGTAATAACTCCACCCAAAACTAGATCTAAACGGGGACTGATTAACGGGCTAGGCACGTTAGTAAAATTCATCACTGGTAATCTAGACTCCCGCGATGAGGAGAAATACAATAAAATCCTGAACCATTTATCAAACAAGCAAGAGGACCTTCAGGAACAAATAAAGTCACAGTATTCTATCAACCAAGCAATATTAGAGAATTTTAACAAAACCATAGATACCATAGCACACAATAACCGCGTGATCATCAAGGAATTAAGACATCTCAAATATATAAACTTGGAGTTAGGACGAGTCAACGCAATTATCACTACACTAGAACACCTTCAAACGCTCCTCAACCTACTTCTAAGCGCCCTACAAGACATTGAAAACTCACTCACATTTTGCAAACTAGGAAAATTACATCCTAGCATAGTCGACTCTCGGGAACTCTTCACTGAATTACAAAGATTGTCCAAATTCTACGGCAACACGTTCCTAGATTACTCCAATAAGGCCCTGTTTGAGATTCAATCCTACATTCAAGTCCAATGTTTCGTGGGAAGTAGCGAAATCATTTACTTCTTAGATATACCCATTGTGGACCCAGAAAATTTCGATTTGTATTACGTGGAACCCTTACCAACACAGTTAGAAAACGCTCAAATAGTAACCATCATCCCAAAGAAAAAATTCTTCCTCAAATCCCAAACAAGCTCAAGAATCGTAGCATTACGCCACGAGTGCCCTGCCGGTCACCTATCTCTCTGTCCAAGTCACCTAACATCGGAATTAGATCTACCATGCGAAATTCAATTCCTACAAACAGGTTCCACCACTCAATGCAAGTACGTCAATCTTGACATCCCCACCAATTACGTGAACTTAATACCGGAAATCAACCAATACCTTCTTGTCTTCCCACACGGAGACACGATTCAAATTATTAATACAGAAGGGGCAGAAGTCCGAACCCTATACGGAATCCATCTCGCGAAACCAGGGACGGACCGATTAGTATACCATGACCAAACTTTGTTTGCCCCCCGAAAGGAACTGTCGGGCCGACCCCTGATCATGAACTCCATCAAACTACAATTACAACCCTCTCAATATCGGGAATCGGAAATTCAACTAAAAGGTCTCGACCTTAACCTAGTTCACATGCCCGATGCCCGCGCAATTCCCATCTCGTATTATGAGAAACTCAAAACACCCAGCTTTTGGACCATCCTCCTGTACTTATTCCTCGTGTCACTCGTCACATACATTATGACCCAGTACTACCGCCACAAAAGAAAAGTAAGGCTTTCCCCAAACCATCAGTAACCGTATTTTTATTGTGCAACATTACAATACAAAACAGTAGTACAGTACAATACAATACAGTGCAAACATCTGTAACCCGTATTTCTGTAATTTGTAATCAAAAATCTGTTTTTCTCTGTATTATCATGTAATAGGTTTTAGGTTGTACTTTGTTATTGTACTAATTTTCATACTAGTATTTTTGTATTAATTTGTATTAATCTTGTATTTTTGTATTTTTGTAATTTTGTATTTTTGTATTAATTTTGTATTTTTGTAATAATTTGTACTAATTTTTTGTACCAATTTTCGTACTAGTATTATGTGGTAGTATTATAACATTGTTATAATGGAAATGTAACGTAACGTAATGTTTGTAATATCATATTTTTAATAATACGGACTAACTTAACTTTGAAACTTTAAATTTTGAACTTTGAAACTTTTGAAAATTTTGTTAACCCCAAAATTTTGTCTCGGCGGGGAGGAGTTACGTACACACTAGGCGACACTAGGCGTATTGTAACAGCAAACTGCTGATCACGCATTACTATCCTATATAAACAGCCCGTAGGCGGCTCCGACCTCAGTCTTGTTCCGCCGTCCGAGCCATCTTCATCTTGTTTATTTCTAACACCAAGTCCGTATCAAGTCCGTATTGTGTTATATTCCAATAAATCAGTTTTTAAAAACTCTACCAACGTGAGTTATTCTATTTTTTATATATATGTATGTATGTATATATATATATATATATATATATATACATATAAATATATATTTCGTATGCAATATATATAATATATACATCGTATATAATATATAATATATATATATATATATACATCGTATATAATATATACATCGTTTTGGACAAAAGCGATTATATTCTACACACTTTCTATCTGTTAACTGAACGATGCATGTAGTTTCACAACTCTTACTTCACCAATAATAGCCAAATGGAAGAAAAGCTTGACAGAGTGAAATGCAAGAAACGGCAGTCAGTATGGTCTTCAAGTTCTTCAATTAGGTAGGTACTTTATTATTGCTCTTGTTTTTTACATTACTGTGATCCTGCACGGGAAAAGAGAGCTTAACTTGCCAAGTTTTTTTCCTGGAGATCGAAAAAACAAAGATTGGGTCAAAAAATGACTTATTTGTAATTTTTTTTTTTTTTTTTTTTTTGGTCCCAAAACTATCTCTTTTCCCCCAATAATCATCAAAACTTGAATTTTCTACATTTTTCACTGTATTTATAATCGCAAAAAACTACAGTTTTGCAGGTTTCCTGAACATCTATTGAAAATTTGCAATTTTTGGGCCCATTTTTTTCAAACTTTGAAAAATATAAATTTTGATTGTAAAATGATAGAAAAAATCCAAAAAACGATTTTGTTCAGCATAGTGTGGAGGAAAATAAAAATATATAAACTCAGATTCGACCTCTGGATCGACGTACCTGTTAATTCGAATTAGCTATTATCATTCGAATTCCGTACGTACGAAATTATAGAGTTAGGTACATACATCTATGAATTACGAACTGTGCACCCGTGCTCGACTACTGGCAATTTATAGTAATTATATAGCACCATTTCATTAGCACCTAATGTTATCATATTTATAGGTGACAAAAGTTAAAATAAACTCATGAAGTGATTATGTGAGGTGAAAAAAATTTCTATGGAATTATATCAGCTGATACGATCGCTGAGGTTGGATAAAAATCTGGTTGACTTCGCAGCTTATCATAAATATCGAATAAAAACCGGTCGGCTCATCTAACCTACATCGTTTTGGTATCGTTGAATTTTTCATCGAAAGCTCTTTATGCGTGAACCCTGCACATCCACATTTGACGCGAAAAGTTCGACGCATGTCCGGGTTTTTCTTAAAATGTTGTTGACCCGGGCGACTTCGTTAGGAAAATCCGAGTTTTCCATGAAACATTAAGCCTAGAGAATAGTTATAGTCTAAAACCATCCCTGATGGAGCTTGCTTGTCAATTTGCACCCACCCGCATGAAAATCGATGCAACCGTTTGGGCAATTATAGTGGACACACAAACAAACTCATTTTTTTCCCGCTGTAAACGCCCAAACGGTTGCATCGTTTTTCATCTCTTTTATAGCTGTGTACCCGTCTACCGCTACGGGCAATCTATCATCTTCATCTACGGGTGGCATCGTACCTTGTCATTTATTCTAGCAGTCCCAAAAAGGCTCCCATTAAAATTTCAGCAATCAGGCTCCAACTTGTACCTAATTTGTTTATTTTTTCATAACAAGGAATAGTTTTATTTCTTATGTATGATGATTGTTGTTTCCCTTGTGTTTAGTTGGATTTCATCTGTTCTTGTTCCAGTCGGAATTTTCTATTTCACTCCCTCAAGAGATGCAGGGGTGGTCCTTCTTCGAGACCCGAACATCTCACCCCTCTTCTGGAACCTCGGAGTCGTAGTGATACTGTCCGTATCAGTGCAAATTGGATTTTCATTTTCACCAGTCCAGCAATCACGGATAAAGGTTTCTCCCATTTTTCTCGAGCAGCTCCTCCGGAGATAGAGATCCATTCCTGCGAAGAGTAAGAGGGGACGTCTGCATTGATGGTACGGTTGTCCGAATACGCCACCCTTTCTCTCTCCCAGACCTGGTATCATTATGTCTGCAATGAGGGCTGGATTTCCATGTTCGGCTTCACGCATGACGGGTTCAATTCCGACCCTGTCCCATGCTACACTTGCTAGCCTAGCACATCCATTTCGCACTGCGTTGAGACATTGGATTATTAGGCCACCCCTTCTGCAGGTTAGGGCGTGGGTGGTGTCCATTACCCTTCCACAGCCTTCACAGGTTGATGGTAGACCTCTTACTTCCTACCTATACCTCAGAGCGAGGGCGTCCATGAACTGACTGCATGACATATCAAGGTTATCCACTGCCAGTGGTAGTAGAACCGTAAGCCATTAGGATGCATGTCCCTCTACTACCATCCGAATCGATCTCTGTTGCCTGGGTAGTAGGAGGGAAAGGGCTTCGAGGCTTCGTGTGGCTCCTTCCCTTATTCTTTGAGGGTTGAGTGAGAATTTTCTTCACATGCCCTCCATACTCATTACCATTGAGAGGTGTCCCGGTCTTGATTGCATTCTTCAGCATTTCAGTTGCCTTTATGGAGGAGCTTCTATCTCTACTCCTCCATACATTTAACTGGCAATTCCTTCAAATTGTACACTGGAGCTGTCACTTCCCGGCTAAGGATCGCGGGTGTTAAAATTTTTTTGATTACTTCCCCCAAAGGGTTGAACTCATCGCTGCTCTCTCCAAGTACACGTTAGACATACACCCATTTTTTCTGTTGCGACTTTGTGTTGCGCTGCGTACACTGTTAGGGGTAGAAGGTAGGCAAAACCCACACGACCGCTCGGTCATGAAGGTGGGGTAGATACCTAGCACCGTATACACAACAGTGAAACAGTGGTTCCCAACTCAGCTTCCACCGGGTAGGGACGGCACCAGAGTTGGGCAGTAATTAATTACAATACCTAGTAATTTTTGTGGAAATATAAACAACTTTTATTTAACAAATAATAGATAACAAAGGCGGTCTTCCTCATCAATAGACAGGTTTTCGGATTCCTGGCCTTCCTGGTTACTTGAGTTATAATGGAGGCCCGCCCCATCCTCCCTGCCAAGTCCTCGGATCTCCCGTTGCGTTCCCCGTAGCCGCAGGGCTACTTCCCTGATAATCGCATGCTGGGTTTTTAGGCGTACCCACTTCAGCCCTCCGCCGGTAGGTAGATGTCTCGCTAAAACGTTCCATTCTCAAATGCCCTAACTCTGATGAATACATTCCCATAATGTCCCAAGAACTGGAAAATCCAGGGCTGTGGAGTCTAAAACTGATCTAATCCAGCTCTGTACAAATCTTTGTTCCAAGTGAACAGGCAACTGTTATAAGTTATAGTTTTTTACTGATGATGGCCTAACCGTTGAAATCGATTGTAACTCTTCATTTTTCGTGGAAATAGACAGCGTTTTTTCACTAACTTCTATTTTGACAATGGGCTCCTTGTCAGCTGACATAACTTAGATGGAAGTGTCAGAGTTCAATCATCTTAAAGCCACTAATTCCATTTCAGACAGGTTTTGGGTTGGATTTAGTGATCCCAGAAAACGTTGGGATGGCAGAATTGTCAACAAATACTCTTAGAGCGCTCAAGTGGGTGGGAGGGAAGCAGCGCGTTTTTCCCTAGTGGATGAAAAGTTGGAAAGTTCTCTGTACTGAACTAACGCAGCTAGGACGAGGACCACTTGCTGGTTGAGTTTCCCAAAAATACTGCCATCGTAAACTGTGAGCAAACCTGTTTGCGTGTCTTCGAGCAAGGCGATGTGATCAACTTTGGGAGTAGGTGAGAAGGACAGGCCTAACATATATATATATATATATATATATATATATATATATATATATATATATATATATATATATATATATATATATATATATATATATATATATATATATTTCGTATATAATATATATAATATATACATCGTATATAATATATATAATATATACATCGTATATAATATTTAATATATATATATACATCGTATATAATATATACATCGTTTTGGACAAAAGCGAATATATTCTACACACTTTCTATCTGTTAAATAAACGATGTTTGTAGTTTCACAACTCTTACTTCACCAATAATAGCCAAATGGAAGAAAAGCATGACAGAGTGAAATGCCAAGAAACGGCAGTCAGTATGGTCTTCAAGTTCTTCAATTAGGTAGGTACTTTATTAATGCTCTTGTTTTTTACATTACTGTGATCCTGCACGGGAAAAGAGAGCTTAACTTGCCAAGTTTTTTTCCTGGAGATCGAAAAAACAAAGATTGGGTCAAAAAATGACTTTTTTGTAATTTTTTTTTTTTTTTTTTTTTTTGGTCCCAAAACTATCTCTTTTCCCCCAATAATCATCAAAACTTGAATTTTCTACGTTTTTTCTACGTTATTTGATTACTTCCCCCAAAGGGTGGAACTCATCGCTGCTCTCTCCAAGTACACGTTAGACATACACCCATTTTTTCTGTTGCGACTTTGTGTGCGCTGCGTACACTGTTAGGGGTAGAAGGTAGGCAAAACCCGCACGACCGCTCGGTCATGAAGGTGGGGTAGATACCTAGCGCCGTATACACAACAGTAGAACAGTGGTTCCCAACTCAGCTTCCACCGGGTAGGGACGGCACCAGAGTTGGGCAGTAATTAATTACAATACCTAGTAATTTTTGTGGAAATATAAACAAACTTTTATTTAACAAATAATAGATAACAAAGGCGGTCTTCCTCATCAATAGACAGGTTTTCGGTTTCCTGGCCTTCCTGGTTACTTGAGTTATAATGGAGGCCCGCCCCATCCTCCCTGCCCAGTCCTCGGATCTCCCGTTGCATTCCCCGTAGCCGCAGGGCTACTTCCCTGATAATCGCATGCTGGGTTTTTAGGCGTACCCACTTCAGCCCTCCGCCGGTAGGTAGATGTCTCGCTAAAACGTTCCATTCTCAAATGCCCTAACTCTGATGAATACATTCCCATAATGTCCCAAGAACTGGAAAATCCAGGGCTGTGGAGTCTAAAACTGATCTAATCCAGCTCTGTACAAATCTTTGTTCCAAGTGAACAGGCAACTGTTATAAGTTATAGTTTTTTACTGATGATGGCCTAACCGTTGAAATCGATTGTAACTCTTCATTTTTCGTGGAAATAGACAGCGTTTTTTCACTAACTTCTATTTTGACAATGGGCTCCTTGTCAGCTGACATAACTTAGATGGAAGTGTCAGAGTTCAATCATCTTAAAGCCACTAATTCCATTTCAGACAGGTTTTGGGTTGGATTTAGTGATCCCAGAAAACGTTGGGATGGCAGAATTGTCAACAAATACTCTTAGAGCGCTCAAGTGGGTGGGAGGGAAGCAGCGCGTTTTTCCCTAGTGGATGAAAAGTTGGAAAGTTCTCTGTACTGAACTAACGCAGCTAGGACGAGGACCACTTGCTGGTTGAGTTTCCCAAAAATACTGCCATCGTAAACTGTGAGCAAACCTGTTTGCGTGTCTTCGAGCAAGGCGATGTGATCAACTTTGGGAGTAGGTGAGAAAGACAGGCCATATATATATATATATATATATATATATATATATACATCGTATATAATATATAATATATATATATATATATATATATATATATATATATATATATATATACTTAGATTTTTACATATAATAAATTCACAAAAGTGAGACTCACTGTGAGACGTTTCGTTATTCGTTGTCAATCAACTAATATTCTCCTAGTCTTGCAGGATTGCTTCTTTGAAATCAGCTCCTAAGCAACACAGTACCAGCATTACTGGTGACTAGGAGGGAGTTGGAATCTCACTGGATTAAATTAAAAAAATAAAAATAGAAATAAAAAAAAATGAAAAAAAATTTGAAAAAAAATTAAAAATGGGTGTGGCGATGGTCAGGTGTTGTATCGGTTGAGGCCAGGTGGATACAGTGCTCCCAAGACCCATATATGTGCCTGCTCAGTGATGTGAAGCTTGACATATATATATATATATATATATATATATATTTCGTATATAATATATATAATATATACATCGTATATAATATTTAATATATATATATATACATCGTATATAATATATACATTGTTTTGGACAAAAGCGAATATATTCTACACACTTTCTATCTGTTAAATAAACGATGTTTGTAGTTTCACAACTCTTACTTCACCAATAATAGCCAAATGGAAGAAAAGCATGACAGAGTGAAATGCCAAGAAACGGCAGTCAGTATGGTCTTCAAGTTCTTCAATTAGGTAGGTACTTTATTAATGCTCTTGTTTTTTACATTACTGTGATCCTGCACGGGAAAAGAGAGCTTAACTTGCCAAGTTTTTTTTTTCTGGAGATCGAAAAAACAAAGATTGGGTCAAAAAATGACTTTTTTGTAATTTTTTTTTTTTTTTTTTTTTTTTTTTTTTTTTTTTTTTTTTTGTCCCAAAACTATCTCTTTTCCCCCAATAATCATCAAAACTTGAATTTTCTACATTTTTCACTGTATTTATAATCGCAAAAAACTACAGTTTTGCAGGTTTCCTGAACATCTATTGAAAATTTGAAATTTTTGGGCCCATTTTTTCCAAACTTTGAAAAATATAAATTTTGATTGTAAAATGATAGAAAAAATCCAAAAAACGATTTTATTCAGCATAGTGTGGAGAAAAATAAAAATATATAAACTCAGATTCGACCTCTGGATCGACGTACCTGTTAGTTTGAATTAGCTATTATTATTCGAATTGGATACGTACGAAATTATAGAGTTAGGTACATACATTTATGAATTACGAGCTGTGCACCCGTGCTCCACTACTGGCAATTTATAGTAATTATATAGCACCATTTCATTAGCACCTAATGTTATCATATTTATAGGTGACAAAAGTTAAAATAAACTCATGAAGTGATTTTGTGAGGTGAAAAAAATTTCTATGGAATTATATCAGCTGATACGATCGCTGAGGTTGGATAAAAATCTGGTTGACTTCGCAGCTTATCATAAATATCGAATAAAAACCGGTCGGCTCATCTAACCTACATCGTTTCGGTATCGTTGAATTTTTCATCGAAAGCTCTTTATGCGTGAACCCTGCACATCCACATTTGACGCGAAAAGTTCGACGCATGTCCGGGTTTTTCTTAAAATGTTGTTGACCCGGGCGACTTCGTTAGGAAAATCCGAGTTTTCCATGAAACATTAAGCCTAGAGAATAGTTATAGTCTAAAACCATCCCTGATGGAGCTTGCTTGTCAATTTGCACCCACCCACATGAAAATCGATGCAACCGTTTGGGCATTTATAGTGGACACACAAACAAACTCATTTTTTTCCCGCTGTAAACGCCCAAACGGTTGCATCGTTTTTCATCTCTTTTATAGCTGTGTACCCGTCTACCGCTACGGGCAATCTATCATCTTCATCTACGGGTGGCATCGTACCTTGTCATTTATTCTAGCAGTCCCAAAAAGGCTCCCATTAAAATTTCAGCAATCAGGCTCCAACTTGTACCTAATTTGTTTATTTTTTCATAACAAGGAATAGTTTTATTTCTTATGTATGATGATTGTTGTTTTCCTTGTGTTTAGTTGGATTTCATCTGTTCTTGTTCCAGTCGGAATTTTCTATTTCACTCCCTCTTCGAGACCCGAACATCTCACCTCTCTTCTGGAACCTCGGAGTCGTAGTGATACTGTCCGTATCAGTGCAAATTGGATCTTCATTTTCACCAGTCCAGCAATCACGGATAAAGGTTTCTCCCATTTTTCTCTAGCAGGGGACGTCTGCATTGATGGTACGGTTGTCCAAATACGCCACCCTTTCTCTCTCCCAGACCTGGTATCATTATGTCTGCAATGAGGGCTGGATTTCCATGTTCGGCTTCACGCATGACGGGTTCAATTCCGACCCTGTCCCATGCTACACTTGCAAGCCTAGCACATCCATTTCGCACTGAATTGTGACATTGGATTATTAGGCCACCCCTTCTGCAGGTTAGGGCGTGGGTGGTGTCCATTACCCTTCCACAGCCTTCAGAGGTTGATGGTAGACCTCTTACTTCCTGCCTATACCTCAGAGCGAGGGCGTCCATGAACTGACTGCATGACATATCAAGGTTATCCACTGCCAGTGGTAGTAGAACCGTAAGCCATTAGGATGCATGTCCCTCTACTACCATCCGAATCGATCTCTGTTGCCTGGGTAGTAGGAGGGAAATGGCTTCGAGGCTTCGTGTGGCTCCTTCCCTTATTCTTTGAGTGTTGAGTGAGAATTTTCTTCACATGCCCTCCGTACTCATTACCATTGAAAGGTGTCCCGGTCTTGATTGCATTCTTCAGCATTTCAGTTGCCTTTATGGAGGAGTTCCTATCTCTACTCCTCCATACATTTAACTGGCAATTCCTTCAAATTGTACACTGGAGCTGTCACTTCCTGGCTAAGGATCGCGGGTGTTAAAAATTTTTTGATTACTTCCTGCTCTCTCCAAGTACACATTAGACATACACCCATTTTTTCTGTTGCGACTTTGTGTGCGCTGCGTACACTGTTAGGGGTAGAAGGTAGGCAAAACCCTCACGACCGCTCGGTCATGAAGGTGGGGTAGATACCTAGCGCCGTATACACAACAGTAGAACAGTGGTTCCCAACTCAGCTTCCACCGGGTAGGGACGGCACCAGAGTTGGGCAGTAATTAATTACAATACCTAGTAATTTTTGTGGAAATATAAACAACTTTTATTTAACAAATAATAGATAACAAAGGCGGTCTTCCTCATCAATAGACAGGTTTTCGGTTTCCTGGCCTTCCTGGTTACTTGAGTTATAATGGAGGAAAGAGGAAAGAGTGGGGTACATAGTTCCTAATTCCAAAACATGAGGGCAGCACCTGAAGGGTTGACTTGAATTAAGGCTAATTCTAACTTTTAACACTAGATAGCATCTAATTACACATATTGAAGCTCCACCATTCCGCCCACCTTGAAAAGACTAAGTATTTTCAAAAAACAAATAACATCTCAAAAAAAATTAAATATATATATGTTATAGTACCAAAACCGCTGATCTATCTTTATTTCTGCTGAATCAGCCCACCGAGGCTATATAAGCTTGATTCCCCCACCGTTCGAGTCAGTCTCGTTGCTCCGCTCGTACGCTACGTATCTCCGTTCCATTTTCCTTATTAAACTTGTGTTCCGTCGGTTCCAAATAAAGAAAGTGCTTTTTAAAAACTCTTTTCTCTCGGCACCCGACGTAACTGGTGCAGTCGCTGTAGGACACACCGATTCTCGGATTTTCTCGGACTATTCGGAAATCTCTGTTTCAACAGTTAAGGTGTGTCGAAGAACCCCGCGCTCAACAGAACCGGAGTGCACACGGATACGGCAAAGACTTCTACGATCTACGGGATCCGGAACAACGGACTCCTGAAGAAGATGTTGAGACTGTAAGTAACTTCAATTCTACAATTTTCAACAGTTCAGCTCACATCTCTTCAGTTAGGTTAAACATCGACTGGATACCGTTGTGTTGAGGTAAATACAAAAGAATATTGTATTTCCTCCTCCCCAGCGATCAAAGTAGATTTAAAAGACCGCACCCTGGTCTTAGATTAAACATCGACTGGATACCGTCGTGTTGAGGTAAATACAAAGGAATATTGTATTTCCTCCTCCCCAGCGATCAACGTAGATTTAAAAGACCGCACCCTGGTCATTTACAAGATTTATTCTTAAGGACCGCACCCTGGTCTCATCAATTTAAAATATTCAAAGACCGTACCCTGGTCAAATAAATAATTTTTAGAGACCGTACCCTGGTCAAATAAATAATTTTTAAAGACCGTACCCTGGTCAAATAAATAATTTTTAAAGACCGTACCCTGGTCAAATAAATAAATTTTAAGGACCGCACCCTGGTCAAATAAATCAACTTTAAGGACCGTACCCTGGTTCCAAATATAATTATTATAAACCGTCAGAGTACCTACTGAATACTCGTACTCTAAGAGCTTCATTAATCAACTTTAATAAAAATTCTGAAAAATTCCTAAGGTCAAGGAACCAAAACCCCTAGCCAGCTTTTGGGATTGGAGTAGTTTACGCAGACTCCACAGAAGCATGGACCTAGGCGATATCCCACTTCCACCTGGACCAGCACCTCCAGTTAATGCAGCTGCTCTACTGCAAAGAGCATTAAACCCGATTCCTGAGGAACCTCCAAGGATTCCGTTCCAACCAGATCCGATTCCGGTAGCACCTCTACCTGAACCTCAACAGCCGCCCCAGCAGCCTCCAGAATTCCGTAGGGAATATAATAGGTTAATTCCCGAATTTAACGGAGAACCTTTAATACTAGCAAAATTCCTAAAACAATGTGACAAGATATATTTAAGGTTTTATAATCATGTTGATAGAGATGATTTCCAGAACGATGTGATCCTAGGTGTGATTACGTCTAAACTAGGGTCATCAGTAGCTGAAAAAATCTATGTCAACACTATAGATACATACCCAGAACTTAGGAAGGCATTAATTCAAACTTATAGCGATAAGCGTGATACTTACACTTTACTTTCAGAATTAAGCGCAATGAAACAATCCCCGCATGAAGATTGTTTCAATTTTCATGACCGTATATGTCTAATTCTTAATTCACAGGTGGCATATCTTCAACTGAATATGCGTGAGCATGCTCCGATTTTATCGGAATACATGCGAAATTACGCTCTAAGGGTATTCGTGCACGGTATTTCCGAACCGTTAGGAAGCC
The DNA here is from genome assembly GCA_030762985.1 of Adelphocoris suturalis. Classification (NCBI taxonomy): domain Eukaryota; kingdom Metazoa; phylum Arthropoda; class Insecta; order Hemiptera; family Miridae; genus Adelphocoris; species Adelphocoris suturalis. Next base: position 34,546,585 of record CM061047.1, on the reverse strand, counting down.
TACTTAGAACCAAAAATCCAACCAACTTGGGCATGGCTCTATCCATGCTAACTAATGATTTCAATTTAAAACCCAAAGATAAATCTTCCTCTTTCAGGCCCACTCAACAAAGCTCGCCACCAGCACGGGCGACGAACGGTAATCAGCCAGGTGCTGCGTCAGCAAACCGGATGATGCCAAGGCCGCATTCCGTGCCGCAGACCCCGACTAATTATCAATTCCAGCCGAGGTTTCCCCAACAATATGCTCCGCGCTTCACGCCAAAATATAATTCAACTCAAAACGTTCAACAGCCCGCAACTCACTCACAAAATCAGCCCGGTTTGAATAGAAATCCGAATCCAAAATTCCAAAATTCAACAAAACCTAATTATCCGCAAAATCAGACGAAAAATCCAAATTGGTCCCAAAATCGATCGAGTATGAACAAAAGTGTCGTACCGATGTCCATTTCGACCAAAAACACCAATTTCAACATGATTGAAAATCCTGAGCCACCAGAAAACATTCAAGGACCATTTTTTGATAATCAGAACACCCAATATTGTGATTCAACCCTCATGAATACGGATGTTCAATATGAACATCAATACAACGATCCAGAGATGGATCAGATGAGTTATGAATTCGGGAATATGTTCTCGGAAAATTCCAATGGAAACAACACTGGTTACCAAACCGATCCTGTTTTAGAGGAAATGAGCCTCACGAAATTATCGAACTCTTAAACTTTCCGAATCCTCAAGGTAAACTTCCGTATATAATAATGCCAAAAACAAATCTTAAAATATTAATAGATACAGGTGCAACTAGGAGTTTCATTAATCCCGAAATTGCCTATAAATATTTCCCTTCAAAAATTCAACCAGACTCAGGATTAGTAAGAACGGCGCATGGCATTTCACAGTTCAACCGAAGTGCGCTAGTACCTTGTGGAGAATTATTCAATTCATATGGACTGAACCTTCCGTTCATCATGTTTAAATTTCATGACGAATTTAACATGCTTATCGGAACTGACCTCTTGCTATTCCTGGAAGCCGATGTAAAATGCAGAAAAATAATACTTAAAACCCCCAACATAACCCTGGAATTGTTTTTCACAAACACTAACGCGAGAAATTCAGATAATATTCCGGAAGTAGGATCCTATCAAATTGACGCAAGGACCATTCAACAAGTAAAAATAAAATTGAAAAACATAGAAAATGGCGAAGCCATCATTCCTAGAACAAAGGTAGGAGACATAGAAATTCCCCAATGCCTAGCTCTAGTGAATAACTCTTATGCCCATGTTCATGTTATGAATCCGACCGAAAAACCTCTAGATTTTAGGCAAAACGAACCCATCATAGGCGAACCTGTCCTTGATAACCTTTTTCTTGAAAGCCAATCCACTGATCAACCTTCGGCTCCTAATCAGTCAAAAATTAAAACTAAACCTAGGCTAGACCTAACTAAACTACGTCTAGACCATATGAATGAGGAGGAGAAACAAGAAATTCTAAAACTACTAAAAGAATATTCTGACCTGTTCCATTCTGACGATCAACCTTTAACTTTCACTAATCACGTAAAGCACCACATACGAACTTCTGACGAGATACCGATTTACACCAAACCTTACAGATACCCGAACGTGTATAAAGACGAAGTTAAAAGACAGATTAACGACATGTTAAAACAAAAAATAATAAGACCTTCAAATTCCCCTTACAATGCTCCATTATGGGTAGTACCAAAAAAGATGGATGCATCTGGACGAGCTAAATATAGACTTGTCATTGATTATAGAAAACTAAACGAACGGACGATATCAGACAAATTCCCTCTACCAAACATCACGGACTTATTAGACAAACTTGGACGATGCCAATACTTTAGTACTCTTGACTTGGCCTCTGGATTCCATCAAATGGAATTAGATGAATCGTCAATCCCGAAAACTGCTTTCTCAACGGACACAGGACATTACGAATTTCTTAGACTCCCATTCGGTTTAAAGAACGCCCCTCCATCCTTCTCTCGCCATTCTGAGAGGACTTCAAAATGAAATATGTTTGATTTATGTCGACGACATTTTGATTTACAGTACCAGTTTACAAGAACACGTCGAACGCCTTAGGGAAGTCTTCAAAAGACTACGAAAATCAAACTTGAAAATTCAGCTAGATAAAACGGAATTTTTGCGTAAAGAAACGGGATTTTTAGGACACGTTGTACAATACACTCCAACGCCGAAGGCAATACAGTCCTGACCATTCCAATTAAAGAAGGTATAGTCAATCATGGACTTAACCAAATATTAATAAAACTCGTTTCGAATAATCCCAAAACTCCAAAAATTACAAAACCATTCGGAACTAAAACTCGGATAAATGTGGAATTTTCAAAAACCAATTTCAAAAATAATGTAATCGATTTTGTGAAGGAATATGTACGCCCACATATAGAATACTCCTTGTATTTCTATAATGATGATAAGGGAGAAATCTATCAAGAATTCGCATCCGTGATGATGAGCGTCTTTAGAGAGTCAACTTTAAAAATGACTAAGTACACTGATCTCGTACAGGATGTCCCTAACGAAGACGAAGTGGAAAACATAATATCTGATTATCATATCGGGAAAACGAATCATAGAGGCATAACGGAAACATATGCAAAAATCAAACGCACATATTTCTGGCCGAACCAAAAAGGTACCATACAAAATTTTATCAACCGTTGCGAGACTTGTCTGGCTACAAAATACGACCGCGTGCCCATTAAACCAAAATTTAATGTAACTCCAACACCCACGCGACCTTTCGAGATAGTACACATAGATAAGTTTACCTTAGATGGTGGCAAATTCCTTACCATCCTTGATGCTTTCTCAAAGTATGCTCAAGCATATCACTTAACCAGCAATTCAAGTCTTGACGTTGTAAAAAATCTGTTGACTTACTTTACCCATCACGGTATCCCGAAAATGATAATATCCGATAATGGGGCAGAATTCGATTCGTCTCTAGTAAAAGAACTCTTGAACCTTCACAAAGTAGAAATTCATTTCATTTGTAGCCAAAATCCCAATAGTAACGGAGCAATAGAAAGGTTCCACTCAACCTTAATTGAACATATCCGACTCTTCAATAACCGATCCGAATTCTCCTGTGACTCCATGGTCACAAAAGTAAAATACGCCTTAATAGCGTATAACAATTCGATTCATTCGGTAACCGCTCTTACTCCTTTTGAAGTCGTTTATGGTCATATAGAACCAGGTAGCCCCCTCGAAGCAGATTTAGAACGAATAATGCTAAACGATTACACCTCGAAACACAAGGACCGAATAGCCAGGTTGTATTCCGAAATTCATAATCGCAGTTCCCGAACAAAAGAAAAAGCCATCAATAAAGCTAACGAAAATAGAGAGATTATTCCAGATATTCCCGAAACCATATTTGTAAAAAACAAACAATTTATGAGCAAAACAAAAAATAAATACAGTAAGGAAACTTTGGACAAATTGGATGTAGATAAGAAAACGGCAGACATCGTTCCTCGTCATCACAACACCCGAAAGAAAATTCATATTTCCAACATCAAACGACCCAGGAAGTTAGGTACTAAACAAACTCCAGAAACCTCAGAAACCTCAGATGACTCAGACATAGATTCAGATCCAGACTCCCCCCCTCACGGACCTTGGAAATCAAAACAGCATTTTGGTCCTAGGAAATAAACTATAGAAAGTAATTCCGTCTTAAGTCATTACAGGTTATTGCTTACAACTGCAGCCCTCTGTGCAGAGGTCAAGAACCTCAATAGAAGTGGAGGAATAATCCCAATCGACCTGGGACCTGCCAAATTAGAGGAGACAGAACATGTACTAACCCACTATTACGAACTAACTGGAATCTATACAGAAGTCGACAATTTAAATTCCAACTATTCTTCTCTCGCACGACTAACCCAAAATTCTCGCAAACTCCATGACAAACTCGACGAATATTGTTCATTCTTCAAACATGTACAAATGCTCGTTGAACAAAAAATTTCAAACATAAGACTTCACGGAGAAACCAGACAGAAACGAGGACTGATCAATGGTTTAGGAACTGTTATTAAAGCAATCACTGGAAATTTAGATAATGATGATAAAGAAAAATTCGACAACATTATTAACGATATCGATAAGCGCAATAAGAACCTTCAAACGAAGTTCTCTCAACAGTATTCCGTGGTTAATCAACTTATCACCAATTACAACAAAACCCTCCAAACCATTCAATTTAATAGCGACCAAATAAAACATAAATTTGCGGAAATAAATACTATCGTAAACTCATTTGATGGTCAAACACTTATCTACAAAGATATAATGTATCATCTTCAAACATCCATGAATCTCATCCTCAATCTGCTTTCAGAAATCGAAACATCAATCACCTTTTGTAAACAAGGCATTTTACACCCTAGTATCATAAGTACTCACGTTCTGGAAATCGAATTACAAAAGTTGTCACTAAATCTAACTGATCTGCTGACCTATGAGTCCTTAATTCGAGTACAATGTAACATTCGTAGCAACAGAATTGTGTATTTCCTCACACTACCAGTTTACAAAAATATTGATTATCATTTGTACTATTTATATTCCACACCTTAGCATGTCAACTAAGAGTACACTACAGTAATACCTAAATTTAAATATCTATTGAAGAATGGTAATGAGATCCTTCCACTATCCGATCGTTGTATTTTTAATGAGCAATTTTATTGCAATGTGGAATTGTTATCACAAGCAAATGCTTTTTGTGAACGTAACATCCTGTCGAATGGCTCCACGAGTACTTGTCAATTTACGAAAATATCAATTGCAACAAATTACATATCTATCATCCCCGAAACCAACCAATTATTGGTAGTTTTTCCTCAAGAGGACCAACTACAGATTAAAAGTTCAGATAGATCGGAAACACTCACCCTACAAGGTATCCATCTCGTCAACCCCAACTCTGACTCAGTTTATTATCACGACAAATTAATGTCATCAAAACTTACCAGTACGGGGAGTCCCACTTTGTTAAGCATATCTACCCCGAAATTTGATTCCCTCAACTTCACTCACATGTCTATGCGTTTTGACGACATCAACCTCAAAAACTTAGACAACTTTCATTTAAACTTAAACCCTTTTGACAACGACCAAGATGGTCTTAATTGGTACCCCTCCATATTGCCTAGCATATGGACTATAATACTCTACGTATTAATATTGTCACTGTTCGGGTACACAATCATAAATTATAGACAGAAATGTGGGAGAGCCAAAATAACAAATCAACCTGCATAAATCCCCTTGACCTAATATTATAATTTATGTAAATTTTTTGTAATCTCATTTTTTTGTAATCTCTTTCTATGTAATTTTTTTGTGTTTTTAAAATATGTTTTATGTGTTTTATGATGTTTAATGATTGTATGATTGATGACTATGATGTTTTATGATTCTTTATTTTATGATTTTTATAATGTTTTATGATGTTTCTTGTAAATGTTTTTATGATGTTTTTATAATGTGTGTTTATAATTGTAACTCAAACTCATCGATTGTAAAAATTTTTTTTAAATTTTTTTTGTAAAAATAAAAAAAATAAAAAATTTTTTTGTAAAATAATTGTAACTCAAACTCATCGATTGTAAAATTTTTTTTTAACAAAACAAGGAACACGGAGCGAGTTAACTTAACGAAACCAATAAACTTGAATCCCTAACACTTCAATTTAAAACTTATGAACTTAAATTTCACTTCAACTCAACTTTAAAATTTCATTAAACTCATCATTTCCAATTTGAGAAAACTTCGCGAAAAATTTTCTCTGCAGTTTTCCACTTGGGGAGGGAGGTGTTATAGTACCAAAACCGCTGATCTATCTTTATTTCTGCTGAATCAGCCCACCGAGGCTATATAAGCTTGATTCCCCCACCGTTCGAGTCAGTCTCGTTGCTCCGCTCGTACGCTACGTATCTCCGTTCCGTTTTCCTTAGTTAAACTTGTGTTCCGTCGGTTCCAAATAAAGAAAGTGCTTTTTAAAAACTCTTTTCTCTCGGCACCCGACGTAACTTATATATATATGTACATAGATATGAAGTTTCATGTTTAAATTCAATTCTGAGATGAGTCATCTTGAGAGCAGGTTTCCTGGGTGATATCCATTTCTTGAAGATCAGAGAGAGGAAGTGGGCAAATTCGTGCCACTGAGTGACTGATGATGCCAGATGGGGTCTTCAGTGAGACGACTCGAACCGTCTGGTCTGAACCGGTGTGGAGTTCCACAATACGACCGGTAACCCAGTTCATAGGAGGGGACTTATCATCATGGATGAGAGCAAGAGTACCAACCGTTAGATTTGGGTGTTCCATTTTCCACTTTGCTCTTTGCTGGAGTTCAGACAAGTAGTCACTTTTCCAAGTCGACCAGAATGACTGAATCTGTTTTTGCACCGCTTGCCATTGATCAAGACGATTGATTGGTATGAATTGTAGATTTGGTTCAGGGGGTGATGTCAATGGACCACCCACTAAAAAATGAGCAGGAGTGAGGTAGGAAAAATCAAAAGGATCGTTTGATAGTGGAAATAGGGGCCTAGAATTAACTATTGCCTCAATTTCAGTTAACAAGGTATAAAGATTCACATACGTTAACACATGAGAACCCATTGTTCTTCTAAGATGGTATTTCACTCGCTTAACATTAGCCTCCCATAAGCCACCCATGTGAGGAGTATAAGGAGGATTAAATTTCCACTGGATACCACAACCATTGGTGAACGTGGACACCTCATCTTGAGTTTGCTTAGAATGAAGCCATTGCTGTAGTTGGTTTGAGGCACCTTTAAATGTGCTAGCATTATCAGAGTAGATGATACTTGGTTTCCCTCTTCGGGAAATGAAACGTCTAAGTGCAGATATTAAGGAATCTGTAGATTGATCTTCAACCAATTCCAAATGTATTGCCTTGGTTGCATAGCAAATAAATAATGCCACATGTGTCTTGACCATGAGTGACTTCCTTAAGTTATTAACCTTCACCATGATTGGACCCAAATAGTCCAAGCCAGTATGAGTAAAAGGACGTGATGGATTCACTCTTGCCCTAGGAAGGTCGCCCATTAATTGTGATGAGTAGGTTGGCTTCACCTTAAAGCATGTGATGCACTTAAGAGTTATAAACCGTGTCAGATGTCGACCATTAATAGGCCAGTATTGCAGTCGGAGTGCTGCAAGTAGGCTCTGAGCCCCACAACGAAGCAGTTCTACATGCTTGTCACGTGCAATGATTCTTGTGAGGTGATGATTTGGAGGAAGAATCACTGGATTCTTCTGTTCTTGTGGTATATCAGCATGTCTGATTCTACCGCCCACCCTGAGAAGCTGTTGGGAGCACAGGAATGGGTGTAAATTTGCCAATTTGCTGGACTTGGGCAAGGATTTCTGTTTTTGTAGAAGTCGTATCTCATCAGAATAAACCTCCAGTTGTGCTAGCCTTAAGACTGCAGTCATGGAGTCATCAAGTTCTGACACTGAGAGTGTGCCTGATAGTAGCTGTTGATTTGCTATCTTCTTGATTCGAGAGTTGTGAATGAATCTTTTGACAAAAGCTACAACTCTCACAAGTTTCCTTAAGGAAGAGAACTTGTGTATCACATTGAATTCCATAGGAGTTGCTACTAGGACTGTTATCTTTGTGTTCCTACGTTCTGGAATTTCTGATGAGTATATGAATTCAGGATTTAACCAAGACTTTGTAAGGCCCTGTTGTTCCATGAGAATAGGGGGTCCATGCCACCATAGATCGGAATTTTCCAGAACATTAGCATGAAGACCACGGGATATGATATCAGCAGGATTGACGGTTCCGTTAATATGTTGCCAGTTATTCACATCTGTAAGATCTTGTATTTTTGCCACTCTGTTAGCTACGAATGTAACCCAGTTGGTAGACGCTGCATGTATCCATGAGAGGACAACTGTACTGTCAGTCCAATAGAAGACCATGTTCTTGTCATGATGAAGTGCTTGACTAACAGTGTCAGCTAATTGTGCCATTAGCAATGCAGCTGCAAGTTCTAATCGAGGTAGTGATGTTGATTTCAGTGGGGCTACTCGTGACTTCAAACACAATAGATGAACTCCCAAGGGACATCCTGTGTTTGTATCAACTGAGCGCATGTAAATGCAGGTGCCATACGCATTCTCTGATGCGTCAGAGAATGCATGAATTTCGAATGTGCAGTGGAGTGGATTGACAGTCACTTGACGTGGGATGGAGATGGTTTCTAGAGCCTTAAAAGTTTCACGGAAACTTATCCACCGATCTTCAAGATGGTTTGGGATTGGTTCATCCCATCCCAGCCCCTGGCGCCAGAGTTCCTGCATAAACATCTTGGCCCTTACAATAACTGGGCCTATAACACCAAGAGGGTCGAAAATGAGGGCAATTTCTGAAATAATCTTCCTTTTCGTTAAACGAGAGCTAGAAGCCTTCTTGACACTGAATCGGAATGAATCATGTTGAGGATCAAATATTAGTCCAAGCGTTTTGATAGCTGCAGTGGTGTCACCCTGGAACTGAAATGTCTGTAAAGGCTCTTTATCATCTTGAGAGATTCGGTTGAGAAGATCTGGATGTGTGGAACACCACTTTCTCAGATGAAACCTACCCCTACTCAACAGCTCAATAAGTTCTTCTTGTTTTTGAAGGCCTTCATCGACTGTATTGAAGCCAGTCAGAAGATCATCCATGTAAAAGTCCTTTGATGCAACTGTTGCATATGGAAATTGTAAGCCTTCATCCTCAAAAAGCCTCTTCAGTACTCGAGTTGCGAGATAAGGAGCACATGCAGTACCATAGGTGATTGTGGAAAGTTCATATATTTTAATTGAATCATTTGGATCTTTTCTCCAAAAGATCTTTTGCAAGGCAGTCTGAGATGGATTAATCAAAATTTGCCGGTATATTTTTTCAATATCAGCAGTCATGATGAAATTGTAAGTCCTTAAACGAAGTAGTATGGAAAGCAAACTGTCCTGTATACAGGGTCCCACCATCAAGATGTCATTCAGTGAAACACCCGAGGTAGTCTTTGCCGATGCATCAAAGACCACTCTAAGCTTTGTTGTACTAGATGATTCCTTTTGAATGCAATGATGTGGAATAAAGTATTCAGGAACTGAAGGTGATTCTTCCGATTCCTTCATATGTCCCAACTGAAGGTACTCATCCATAAAATCTTTGTATCTTGAGTAAAGGTGTGGCTGTTTAATAAGTTTTGTCTCTAGATTTAGAAATCTACGAAGAGCTGTGTTCTTTGAATCGCCAAGAACTGATGGTTCTTGCCGAAGTGGAAGCTCGACCATGAAACGTCCATTTGGAGTCCTGGACATTGTGTCTGCGAAGTGGATTTCACAGGAGTTATGTTCTCCAGTATGGGTAATAGAAGATGAGGATACGTCTTCCAATCTCCAAAATGATTGGAGGTGATCCTCCACATCATCCAGGGAGGACAAGAGGCATAAACCAGTGAATGGTGGGGAAGTTTCCATGCGTTCACAGACTATCCAACCTAGCTTGGTTTCTCTCATAGAGGCAGGTTGGCCACTAATATCAATCCTACCCTCAAGAAGAAGATCCCAAAATATTTGAGCACCTATAAGTCCATCAACTCTGCCAGGAGAGTTCCATGTCGGATCAGCAAGAGGCACAGCAGGGATGTTCCAAGACTGACTGTGGATCAGGTTGCCAGGAATATCGTTAGTGATTTGGGGAACGACCAGAAAGTTGATTGAACAGCTAAAGTCACCAACAGAAGATTGAATAGTACCACGTGTCCTGTATGCCACTTTAGTAGAGATGCCATTGATACCCGATATGGGAAAATTAGATATAGATCGTTTCAATCCCAGGAAATGACACATGGACTCGGTAAGAAAATGGGATTGAGATCCGCAATCCAAAAGAACTCGACATGGCACCAATTCACCATTGGCATTCAGGATTCGGATTACTGCAGTGGAAAGGATTACCTCGGATGAACTACCCGATGCGGCAGATATCACTGAGGGTTGACCAATATTGGGGGTGCCATGGTTGTCGGTTGGTTGTTCTAAATGTAGGTAACTGTTATGAGTTTGGTTACAGAATTTGCATTTTCTTGACTTACAATCTTCTAATGAATGATTGTTTGACTTGAGACAATTAGGACAAATGTTGAGATCTTTGACCTTCCTAATCCTATCTTCAATAGACAAATTCAAGAATTTGGCACAAGTATAAATTCCATGTGGCTCAGAACAAAATTTGCATTTCTGTTCCACCTGGGCATGTAGACAAGAATTGTTGTCAGTTGATGATTTGTACTGTTTATTGAATTTTGACGACTGGGGTGTTGAGCTATTACTAGATTTTTGACTGCCAGTGGTTGAAGAGGTTGACTTTGGAGTATTACTGGTCTGTGGCAAAGCTTCCAATATTTGGCATCTCTGAGTAAGAAATTTGAATAATGAATCAACGGATGCAAGCTCATCAGTTGGATTGAATTCTTGCCATGCTTTGAAAGTTATTGGATCAAATTTACTTGATGTAAGATAAACAATAAGTGTATCCCACGCGTTAGTAGGTTGACTCAGAGCCTTGAGAGCCTGTAAGTGTTTGAGTGTATTGTCAGACAACGCACGTAGTTCATTAGAATTTTCTTTTCCAAGTTTTGGGAGTTCGAATAATGCTGTAACATGACGCTGAGTGATTAACTTTTTATTTGAAAATCGTTTTTCAATCAACTCCCAGGCGCCTTCATAGTTTGCCTCTGTTGTTTCAATGTTTTTGATAACGTTGGCTGCTGTGCCTGTAAGACAACTTCGAAGGCAGTAAAATTTTCGAATAGGAGGAATTGTTTTGTTTTCATGAACTGCTGATCTGAACATATCGGAAAATGCCAGCCATTCCTCATATTTTCCATCAAATTTTGGAAGTGAAATTGGCTGGAGTTTGACACCCATGTCATCAAGAGTGTCGTTCGAGTGAGGGTTATTAGTTGTAGTGGGAGTACTGATTTTAGCACTTGACATCATACTTTGGGTTTCAGCAAGACATGCAAAATATTTTTCTCCAAAATCTTCGCGGACAAGGTGCTCAGTTACAATATCATGAGTCGACAGTTCAATTTTGTTTTGAATGGTTACGAAATCGTCCCAACATCTTTCGAATTTTTCTGAACGAAGTTTTAATTCTACAATACTCCGATTTTCCAAATCAAACGAATCCAAATATGATTTAAAACGGTCGAGATTGTTGAAGATGATTTGGCGTTGACCAAACAGTAATTTCATTTCTGAGTTTTTTGGAGGCATGTTTACACAACAATCAAAAAATGTATAAGCATAAAATACAAATATAAAACAATGAAATATAAATTGAGGCAATAGAATGCAAGGAAATAAATTGTAATTACTGTAAATAATTTAACACTATGCTAGATAAATATTAGAAATGCATGAAGGTAGGGGATGCAGATAACTGATAAGGAATGTGAGAAAGGATGAAAGAAATCGAAATGAAGGAAGAGCTCATGTAAACAAAGGGCGGGCGAACATTTCGAGTTTGAGGGTCAAGAACTATGATCACCCGTCACGGGGTCAATGAACCTGAAGTGCTGCACAGCGTCGCGCCCTAACACCCCTCTGGTTAGGTGATCGGGCGGGAGGATGAGAGTAGTGGAATGTAGAAAATAGTTCGAGCCGTGATAAATACAGATTGATTGCAATGAGGCTGGTACTGTATATCGCGGTCCGGATGACCAAATGGTAAATGTTGTTGCTGATGATTGAAGACTGTAAACGATTAAGTTTTGTGATTTCCGGAGGACCAGGTTTTGAACCAAAATGAATGATGTTGATGATGATGAAATCTTATTGAACACTTTATTTCTTACTGTATAATCGTATGAGGTGACTAAGCTGGGCGGTGGCGAGAATGATTGTTGAATGAACTTATGAAATAAGAGTTCATACCTGATTGAAGGATGGTAGGTACACTGCCTAACTCACTTTACAAACTGAATTAAATGTAATATTGTTCAAATCCTAAGGTGCCTGACTCGTGGTGACACAATGACGGACTGAAACTTAACGAGATAACGTCAAACCGGTGGCTACACACGTACTACTGGTCAAAAAAAGGGTTTGAAAGTAGAAAGAGTGGGGTACATAGTTCCTAATTCCAAAACATGAGGGCAGCACCTGAAGGGTTGACTTGAATTAAGGCTAATTCTAACTTTTAACACTAGATAGCATCTAATTACACATATTGAAGCTCCACCACCTCTTACTTCCTGCCTATACCTCAGAGCGAGGGCGTCCATGAACTGACTGCATGACATATCAAGGTTATCCACTGCCAGTGGTAGTAGAACTGTAAGCCATTAGGATGCATGTCCCTCCACTACTATCCGAATCGATCTCTGTTGCCTGGGTAGTAGGAGGGAAATGGCTTCGAGGCTTCGTGTGGCTCCTTCCCTTATTCTTTGAGTGTTGAGTGAGAATTTTCTTCACATGCCCTCCGTACTCATTACCATTGAGAGGTGTCCCGGTCTTGATTGCATTCTTCAGCATTTCAGTTGCCTTTATGGAGGAGCTTCTATCTCTACTCCTCCATACATTTAACTGGCAATTCCGTCAAATTGTACACTGGAGCTGTCACTTCCCGGCTAAGGATCGCGGGTGTTAAAATTTTTTTGATTACTTCCCCCAAAGGGTGGAACTCATCGCTGCTCTCTCCAAGTACACGTTAGACATACACCCATTTTTTCTGTTGCGACTTTGTGTGCGCTGCGTACACTGTTAGGGGGGCATTTTTCTTCACATTTTCTTCTTTTTTCTGAATAAATTATTTTTTCAAATATTACTACCCAAATGCCCTCCTAGGAATCGTCATTTACATTGAATTTTAACCCTCAAACTCGTTTTCCAGGCTTGACTAATAAAAACGCGTATTCAGTGCACAACAACGAACCTATATGGACCTATCAGTGGTGGGCGACCCACTACTTGGGAACCACTTAACCATTAATACATTAAAGTAAACTTATAGTATTTACATAGGTTGTATATCGGTGATGGCACAGGACCATCACAAACGTCGTTAGATTCACAGTTGAGTCGGTAGAAGGTAGGCAAAACCCGCACGACCGCTCGGTCATGAAGGTGGGGTAGATACCTAGCGCCGTATACACAACAGTAGAACAGTGGTTCCCAACTCAGCTTCCACCGGGTAGGGACGGCACCAGAGTTGGGCAGTAATTAATTACAATACCTAGTAATTTTTGTGGAAATATAAACAACTTTTATTTAACAAATAATAGATAACAAAGGCGGTCTTCCTCATCAATAGACAGGTTTTCGGTTTCCTGGCCTTCCTGGTTACTTGAGTTATAATGGAGGCCCGCCCCATCCTCCCTGCCCAGTCCTCGGATCTCCCGTTGCGTTCCCCGTAGCCGCAGGGCTACTTCCCTGATAATCGCATGCTGGGTTTTTAGGCGTACCCACTTCAGCCCTCCGCCGGTAGGTAGATGTCTCGCTAAAACGTTCCATTCTCAAATGCCCTAATTCTGATGAATACATTCCCATAATGTCCCAAGAACTGGAAAATCCAGGGCTGTGGAGTCTAAAACTGATCTAATCCAGCTCTGTACAAATCTTTGTTCCAAGTGAACAGGCAACTGTTATAAGTTATAGTTTTTTACTGATGATGGCCTAACCGTTGAAATCGATTTAACATTGTAACTCTTCATTTTTCGTGGAAATAGACCGCGTTTTTTCACTAACTTCTATTTTGAGAATGGGCTCCTCGTCAGCTGACATAACTTAGATGGAAGTGTCAGAGTTCAATCATCTTAAAGCCACTAATTCCATTTCAGACAGGTTTTGGGTTGGATTTAGTGATCCCAGAAAACGTTGGGATGGCAGAATTGTCAACAAATACTCTTAGAGCGCTCAAGTGGGTGGGAGGGAAGCAGCGCGTTTTTCCCTAGTGGATGAAAAGTTGAAAAATTCTCTGTACTGAACTAACGCAGCTAGGACGAGGACCACTTTCTGGTTGAGTTTCCCAAAAATACTGCCATCGTAAACTGTGAGCAAACCTGTTTGCGTGTCTTCGAGCAAGGCGATGTGATCAACTTTGGGAGTAGGTGAGAAAGACAGGCCTAATATATATATATATATATATATATATATATATATATATATATATATATATATATATATATATATATATATATATATATATATATATATATATATATATATATATATATATCACTCCAGACGATAACTCTCCTTAGAATTGAGATAAAAATTCCGTTCTTGCGCCAAAAAACCAAGGTTTCCAAAATAACATAAGCGTTCGTTGGCCAACAATTTTTGAACATATTAAATCAGTCAAATTTCAAAAAAATGCACTCAAAAAGTTCCAGTCATTCAGCATGATCGTACCTATTAGCGAATTTTTGTGAGTTATCGTAACTACATTATGTTGAAATTTGAGCTTTTGAGTGAAAATAAATGCTTAAGTAATATTTTTATGACAACGTATTCTAAATAGTAATATGCTATTCAAAAAGAGATTTTAGATTTTTGGTTTTTTTTTGGTTGCAGTTTTTATCGATATTATAGCAAATCTTAATGTAATATAAGTAAAATTTTCAGCCTAATTTTGAACATATATTTTTTAACGATCTATTTTGAACGTGATACAATTTATTTGAGCAATATTCTGCTAAGAATTAGAAATTTAACGATGTTTTTGAAATTTGACCAATTTAATGTGCTCAAAAAGTGCTGGCCAATGAACTCATCCTTTTGTCTGGAAAGCTTGATTTTTTGGCGCAAGAACGGAATTTTTATCTCAATACTAAGGATTGTTATCGTCTGGAATGACACACACATTATACATACATATATATATATATATATATATATATATATATATATATATATATATATATATATATATATACATATATATATATATACATGTGAACATTGATTAGAAATTCGAGAGGTTACAGCAGTTTTAGTGGCATCTCAAAATTTGTTTTCGGAAAACTCGTTTTTACCGAAAAACTATGACTGCCAGCCCAATTCACATTTAACAAAATAGGGGATGGGGTTTTCGATCTTCATTTGACATGGTGAACACAACCTTGAGAGAAGATCAGAATCTGAGAACAAAAGTGATGTTTTGAAACACCATAAAAAAAATATATATATATATAATATTATATATGCGTTGGAATCCAGGATTAGTTTCAGAATGCCATACGGTCTATGAAGAAAATCTTGGAAAATTGCATTTTTAAATTTTTTGAGCCATTTTTCTTTCTACAAAAATTCGCTAATGACCAAGGATGACGATCGAACCTTGCTTTCTAACGTCGTAACCTCCGTTGCAATATAAGTTTCCAAGGACTCGTCGGTTAGTTCATACCCTAAATAACCTCCTAAAAATAACTTTCTTCTCTCAGATCACGATACCACACACGATAAACCTTATCGTAATAGCTTTTGTGGTAGCGGATGTAGTTCGCACATTGCTCCTTAACTCCTGTAAGTACCCCCTTAAGCTTTAAATCCGTTCAGATTTTCTTAAAAGGCTTTTATGAATATGCTAAAACTATATTTAACCTCCATCGACGTAGTAAGTTTTTTTCTTCAAATTTTTTTCTTTACGGTCTCACGTCGTTTGGGGTCCTTTTCGACGCGATAAAGAATCGCTTAAGTTGAGACTGAAATACCTCGCATAAATATTAATATCCTCATTTAAAAACACGCTACGTTCCGTGACAAAACGACCGCCTAATCGTGACTCCGGGATATTTCCACTACCCTTGCCCTTCCTCTTTGGCGATTGTTTTTCCAGGGAAATTCGATAACCGTCGGCTGTGAAAGCGTGTTTAATCTTTTTGAGTTCTAATAGTTTAGTCGAGAGGTCGATTTATAGCCCAATAGGGTTCGATGGAACCTTCAAGACCATGAAATGAAATAAATTGAAGTCGACTTATCGTAATTACACAATTAATAATTACACAAAGGCTTATTTTGGTTTATTATTTCTAATGATAAACCTTTTTAATCCATCAAAAGAAAAAGGTTAACCACCCTCAGAATTTGTTGGTTTGAGTTCTGTTTGTGACATTCTGAAACGAATCCTAGAGCCTTTTTAAATGCACATGTATATATATAGCGAGTTATCTGGAATACAGGGATCACGTTACAAAGATTGGGCATACTATTACCGATAATCAGCCCAGCCGATATGGTATTCCTTAGGGAACGGTTCTATTGCCGATCTATTCTCTTATCTTCATGGATAGACTGCTCAGACTACAGGCAGAGGGTGAATCAATATTGTTTGCTGATTACACTGCGTTGGTAGTAACACGCATAATAGGCAGTGACTGGAACCAAGTTGTCAAAAAAACCGAAATGTGTCTTATGGAAACTCGCAAGTTTCTTATGGGAATGTGTATGAAAATTAATGCGTAGAAAACGATTTCATCGTATTTTCAATGCGGCAATCTGATTTTCCTAGCATTGGACGTATCAAATGCCATTTTGTTGAAAAAAAAGTCGTGAGTACTGTCACTGCCCAAGTATCCAGCATGTATCCCCAACACGATATCTCGAAACAGGCCAGAAGGATGTTGTACTTTGCACTGGTACAGTCAGTTATGACCTACGGCGTCTCCGGATGGAGGGGTTGTAGATCAACTCTGGTATATTCAGTATATTTGGCCCAAAAACTCCTTATCAAAGTACTGCTGAAGAAATTTAAAAGATATTCAACCGAGGCACTCTTCATAGAATTCAAAGTCCCAAAATTCAGAGATCTGATAGCAAAGCGAACTAAATCACTCGCTGCGAAGTTGTGGAAACCCATAACAAAACGGAAGTTAGTGAAAAACGTCGATTTAACATTGTAACTCTTCATTTTCCGTGGAAATAGACAACGTTTTTCACTAACTTCGGTTTTGATAGCAAAGGCCACCATTGTGATAACTTGAAGAGTGTTACAGATGAACAACCTCGAGTTTTTGGAAGAGGGGATCACTAGAAACCGTGGTAAATTTCTTTTAAAAGTCCCCTTCGGAAGACCTACTTGGGGAAACAGGCCTGTGACTACAGAGGTACTACCTTATTCAATTCCCTACCCCTCGACTTGCGAGCTACATCTAAACTCTCATCGTTTGAAAAGGAGCTGAAAATTCATTTGAGTGGATCGAACCAAAAATAAAAAAACAGAAAGTAGGGTTTTTCCGGCTGAGAGCCATTCAACAGAGCTTACCGTGGAGTGCATTCCAGGGAAATCCGTCGGTGTGTTCTCACAGTTTCACCGTATCAAGTCCCTTTCGGTCGAATAAATCATATTCTACCGGTGAATTTCGATTTTGAAAGGTATTTTATAAAAACTCTCTTCTATCTGTTTTTTCTTCTATCGATGTGACAATTGTAGTGAAAAAAGTGCCACCCATTAAGCGTAGGCGACCGAAAGGTGAAAATATGTTGATACTGAGAATTCCAATGATTCCAACAGACATCCATTCGAATTCAAACGTTTGCAGTTTATTATTCGTCTTGCATTTGCAATGAGCATCAACAAATCGCAAGGACAGACGCTCCAAGTCTGCGGCATCAATTTAGAAGAACCGTGTTTTTCACAAAACCAAGTCTTCAGGGATTGTTGGAATTAGCTCCTATACGATGCCCTATAAATTTTGTTGCCGTCGGTTTAATTGTAGGTAGTAGGTGTGCAAGCGCAAATGTGAATATCTTATAACGTCTATTTCTCATAATCTGTCTGTTTAATTTTGTTCAAACTCGGGGTGTAGTTCGGTATAATGCCCAGAATTACGCATTATGTACTCGTCTTTTATCGCGATTGGTTAAGTAATTACTATTGCGCACACAGAAAACTAATATTAGTTGACACCCCAAGACTAATGAGCTGACTATGAAGAAATGTTTAAGGATTGATAACCTCTAGATAGTCACCTACCAATTCCATCCTCTTTAGATGGTGAATGCCGTTGAATTGTTATAACGGTATGTGCTTGCGAAAACATGAATAACTGCTGTTTTGTATGTTACCAAGTCTACACATACATCGCAGTTCTATTTTGCCTTCAATCATGTCGACTTTGTCCTTCAACTAATTTTATTGGTCCCAGTTACAATATGTGAAGAATCTATACTGCCCAGCCACCTTGGCAGACGCTTTTTAAATGTTAGAGCCATTGCAATGGCCTAATTTTCTACGAAAATTTGCTAATAATGGGGTTTAGATTAGCTTGTAATAGGTAAATATTATTTGTTGTAATAATTTTCTTCTTCCCGTGTAGAATAATGTTGTCAATGGATGTTTTCCTCGGGTTGGAATCTGCTCCGTGGTTTCATTTTCTAAGGGGATGGGGGTCCGTGGAAGTGGGCATCGAACGGTTCGAAAGGGTGTGACGCAAGTGGGCTTACGTCAGCAGCCGAGGGTGGGAGCTCATCTCCGCCTCTGGTCTGGGTTATGGCCTTCAGCAGTCCCCCTCCCCCCTTCTGGCTAGTCTACTTAAGTAGTTTACCGGTTATATCTCCCCGTCTTCCCGTTCCTCCACGTTTCACAATAGTTTCGTCGCACATGACCCCCCCATCAGTTCTCTCTCCAACATCTTCCGTTTCTCTCTATCTCACTAACTCAATTCATTCCGTCTCTCTAACTCGCCTTCTCTAATAATACGGCCCTGTCCCGTATCACTGCGTGTTCTCCCAAGAATCCCCGCTGCGTAGATGGCCGCCTGCCTCCGTGACAAACTGCCACTTCCCTCAGCTAGCCAACTAAACATACGTGACCCGTGTTTACACAACCGAGTCCCTTGTCACTTGCCCCACCCGTTTATTTTCAATCAAAAAACGGAGAAGTGGTCCGAAACGGAATAGTAGCGAAAACACTACTATTATAACACAGGAAGCTTCACGCTGATTCCTAGGTACCATTATGTTGATATGTTCAACACAGTAAATTTCATCCGAAACCTCAAAAACACGTTTTTAGCTAATTTAAAAAAAAATGGAGCTGCTGTAATGGCCCTAAAACTTTAGAAATGATGTTTTTTCTTTAAAGTGGAAACTATGAATCTAATAAAAATGAAACTGGAAATGGAACAGGAAACTAATGAAAAAGGAATGAAACTACACATATGTATGTATATACATCGTTTTTGGGGTGACATGTACTAAGTTTCAGAAAACAATTTATATCTTTCTGGACTACCCAATAGGGGGGAGGGAGGTACTTGAACATTTTTTTCCTTTTTGTTCCAATTACGTAGTACCTCATTTTAAAGATGTAGCCAGAATTACGAGATTTCATTCCGCTCTCAGAATGGCGCTGATGAACCACAAAAAAGGGCTGTTCTTACTAAAGGTAGGCCTGGGCGATAAACAGGATTAAAACATTGAACATTGAGCTTCGAAAATCCATATTTACTTGTGACTCTAACGAAAACATCAACAATGCAAGGGTAAGAGACACAATAATTTCTTCTTCTGCCGCTATTTCTCTTGCAACTACACTTCGCAACGTAAGAGAAGAATTCGCCTTAAGAATTCAACAGTGTATTCGGGAAGGAGGAAGGATTTTCAAACATTTAGGACGTGATGGTGGTATTTCGTATCCTTAAATTGTTGATGTTACACGTTAGATTAACACACCTTGAGTAAAAATGGTTTTTCGAAGCTCAATGTCCAATATTTTCATCCTGTTCATCGCCCAGGCCCAGGAGTGGATCCGGGATTTACATGGGGGGGGGGGGGGGGAGCACTACCGGGAGATCTGGGGTATGGTACAAGAATAATGAACTAAAAAGTACTAATAATGAGTTTTTATTCACCTAACTTCAAATATGAAAATAATATAATTATTATCTAATAATAATAAAAAATAATATCTATAATATTTAATCATAATACTTTTATGAAAATAAAATAGCGCTGTTGGCGCTTCTTCGCTCTAATCACAGAGTAACTTCCCTTTACCATCTGTTCCGTCCTTTCAGTCTTGATATTCTATTACCGCTTATTTTGTTTTGTTTCTGCCATGGAAATATGAAGTTTTACAAGGAATCTCGCTCGGTCATTGAGCGACGAAAGCAACGATGGGTTCTAACCAGATCAGCTAACTTAGATATATTCTCTCATATTCACCTTAGGAATTTGAAATTTGACAAGGAGCCTCTCTGTGACATCAAGAAATGAATAAAATGATGAGCTCTTTCCTCATCACCTGAGCGAGATAAATGCTCTCCTGTTCCAATTTGTCAGATATCCTCTATGGAACAACAAGAGCCGAATGAAATGTCACAATCCAGCCTGATCTTCTGAGTAAGCTCAATTTAGTAACATTCCCGCAACCGCGAGAAAACTGTTTTTTCTTTTGTTATTTAATAAATAACTAATTTTGTTCTTACTCAACTTGAAATGCTGATCTTTGGAAAGGTACTACCTTGGGTGTAGTATAGTTACCAGATGGAAAAACACGATTGGTGGACTTAAGGGAAGACAAAACCTCCAAATGGAGGACAAATGTTTCAAGATTGAAAAAATCATAAATAACTTCAAATGTATTGAAACATATATAAAATGAATGTATGCCAATATTAAAGCACTTTTAAAGCAAACTCATCAAAAATATTAGTACGTACTGTTTTTGTTTTGATTCTAATTTCTCAACCACACAACCACAGTGTGCCATAGCGAAGCATGGCAGGGTACAGCCAGTTTAATAATAAAACATATTACATAATTACGAACGAAAATGGGAACAAAAATACATTGGTTTAAAATATTATTATTCTTGAAATTTACTTCCTCTGTATGGAGAACCGCGCACAGAGGAAGGAGTCAACTTTTATTAATTAGGTACTCCCTCCCTTAGGTAATCAGTAGAGATGAGTCGATACCAAAATTTATCAATTCCCAATACCGATACCGATACCTAAAAAATCGATTCCCGATTCTCAATACCGATACCATCGGCGCATAATACCTAACTTACCTGTAGGTGAAAAACAAAAATTCCTCTTGAACTAGTAATACCTATATTCAAATTTTTTTGTACAACATATAACTTATACTTATAAAAAATTGATCCCAATATATTTGCAAATAAGGTAATTTTTAAATAAAAACAAAACATTGATAATAAAACCTTTATTCTCCATCTGTTCTACTTTAGGTTTTTGTTTAAAAAGACCAACATTTTAATTCTGTCTGGGTCCAGACGATTTCTCTTCTGGTCGCAGAAGTTGTTACGTTCCGCAAATTGTTACTGCACATCTATCGATAGCCTCTCGCAATGAATACTGGCACCAATAGCTTACCGTTCCGTCGTAGATGAAGTTATTAGTCTAATTAGCTAATATATTTTCCATCTCTATTTGTTGTCATTAGGAGTTCTTGTTCCAATGAAGCTTTCATGCTTTAGTTACTTATTAAAATTAAATAAATTTTAAAGATTAATTCTTATTACAAATTCTAAATTTCAGATTTATATTTTCATTCAAGGCTGTAGTTAATTTGATTTGTGCAAATACAAAATTTGATATTTTTTGCTATCTATCAAGTATCAATTAATAGGCAACTTTTATTGCCTAGGATTGATTTCTTTCTGAATAAAACAAGTTAAGCAGACTGACTTGGTTTTTTAGTTTTTCGTCGGTGACTGTAAGGTATTTGCAAATAAGAGTGGCTCTAGGCTTTTATACTTGGAAAACATAGCTTTGTCTAATGCTTCTGTTGTCACAAACAAAATAACACAAGCCTACTTGTAAACAAAGTTATAATTGTAAGTTGTGTTTTTGAAAATTCATATTTCGCGACTGCTAACTTCACACAACGGTTGCACGATACAACCATCTTCGTTGTTAGATAGTTGCAATAGTACCGTAGTGTAATAATCACCGGGCGGTATCGGTATCGGCTTTAGGCGATCGATTCTTGATACCGATACCAATGCCCAAGAATCGGTGGTATCGAGAATCGGTATCGGGAATCGACTCATCCCTAGTAATTAGGTATTGTTTTGCTCTTAAAAAAGCAAAACAATTTTTCTATAGTCCCGTACAATAAAGTGCCTATATAAATATGTACCGAGAAATTAGTTTACATTTTCTTGAGGAACAAAAATAGAATTACCAATAAAATGAAACGAAGGCAGGATAATAAATATCAAAACGTAAAACATTTTCCTGCATCTTCGAATTACAATATTATCGATTTGGCTTCAGTACAAAAAATACAGTAGTAGTAAAATAAAATAAGAACTTGCCCTACTATTTTGTGGTATAAAATAGAGCAAGAAAGAGTACAAGAACAACGCATAATCGAAAAAAGTTGGGAATCACTGTGTTATTTGAAGTTTAATTAAATGCTTAGATAGGATGGGTTAAAAGAATGGTGAAGATAGGCATGATAAGATACAAAATTTGGCTATATTTCTTGTTTCGCATGCGTATATTTATTACAAGGCGATGAAGATTGGGAATCTTATGAAAATCGGTCCTCAATGAAAATTTTACGAAAATTGGACCATTAGTTCAGGATTGTCTACCATTATTAGTTTAGTGTATTACTCATCCAAACGCGATAAAATATGTAGGGCATTATCCTGAACGTATACCTACCCAGCGAACCCCCGAGTTTGAACGAAATTGGACTGGTAGATCATGAGAAATCCACGCCATATAAGAAATTTACGTTTGCCCGTGCGCACAGAGTACTATCAATTCAACGGTAATGAAATTTATAGGGCATCATTAAGGTGCTAAATCGCTCAATCCCTGAGAAATTCATATTTAAATCAGTACATTAGTCCCAGAATTTTCCCTGCATCGATCAATTTTTCTCAGGGGATTACGAGAAAATTTTGCCCTATTACGTCTCGTGATTTTTCTACCTGTTTATTGGCCAAAATGAACGGCATTTTGCGTTGAAAATGGTTTCTAAGAGGTTTTCAAGTGCGCTGAATCCGAGTCTGAGGTCAAAACTATGAAAATCCAACAGGTAAACGTTCCTCATTGATCAACAAACTATGAAACGCAAAAAGCAAGTGGACATTTTGATTTAGGAAGACACATTTTTTATCGACTTCTCGTACGAACACAAAGCGTTCTTACCTTCGGTAGTTAGTAAGCAAAAGTCTGTAAGACTTCTCAGGGCCGTGACAGTTTTTGATAGGGCCGGGTGACTGTGGCAGGTGGACTGTGGATTAATTCTCCGCCTGCCTCTCCCTCGCACATTCACCTCCATTTGTCAACTCGCCAATCCCATCACGATTGGTCGTTTCGCGGTTGTAAATCTTCAGCTGTAACCGGAGCCTTTAGAACGCGATGAAGCTGTGCTGAGCCGGCCTGGTCACTTTATTCCTTCACTTCCGGAATCCTCTGTGAACAAATTGTAGGATATATATACTTTTTTTTATTGGCTTCAACACACCGTAATAGTATTTTCAATCATATACAGGGGTTAAGGACTAAGTTATAATGACATAATGTAATAATGTACCGGTGAAGTAAAATAAACAATAGTCTGTGTTGGTTAAAATAAAATGTTCACTTTTTCTATGAAAGCATATAAAATTGAGTAGGCTTCGATACTTTCTGTAGCCAGGTTAGAATCCAGGTTGAAAGGGCTGAGAATGTGGGGATGGAGTTGTTGGAGCATAGCTGTTCTGTTATCACTCAAGGGCACTGAAGTATCAAGTGTTGGAGTGTTTCGTCAAATTCAGTGCAATATCGGCAGAGGAGTGATTCTGTGTTCCCGATGGTGAATTGGAGGAGGTTAATGTTGCAATGCCTGTTTCGAAGTCTGCTTAATGTTTTGTAGAATTTCTTCGGCTTGATATCAGTCACTTTGCCAAACCATGTTGCGTTCTTGGTGGGAGGAAAGAGATCCTTAAATACCGGTTCCCGAGTGGTAGGTATGGTGGTACTATTTCCAGCTTATATACTCGTACTTTCCAGGATATATACTTCTACTGTAATCCTTAATGGACAGAATAAAACATCTCTTTCACTATGAAGGAAGTACATCAAAGGGTTCTATGGCGTTAGCCCTTTGAATTAACCCTACATAGATGAGGATGAAAAGATTTAACAAAAAAAAATGAATACCTAATTGAAATATATCAAATTATCTTGAGGAATTGGGTAAAATATTGAATAAAAAATTTAAGGTTCCGTCAACCGGGGTAATAGTGATATAGACCGAGGAGTTTTTTTTTTTCCGTTAGTAGTCCGTGCGTGGTTGTCTGTCCTTTAAAAAAATATAAGGAAGAGAAGTCCGAAGTGTTTTCTTTTGTCGATTTTATCGCCTCTTGTTATCGCCATTCGAATTTAATTTTTTTTGGTAGGAGTGATACTGATCACTAAAATCATGCCTCCCCACTACTCAAATGCCATAGGGGATTCCGTTTTGGTCAAGTTCACTGGGATTATCACGAAGGTAGGTAATAAATTGTCCACTAACTTTTCAAGGAATAGGTAATAAGGAATAGGTAATGTTACAAAAAACAAATGACTTGTTTCGTTTTTATCTATTGTGGATGAGCAGAAATCTGATGGGCAATTTATAATTTAAAAAAAGCAAAGCTCTTAGTCATGCAGCACGGTTAATAGAGAGTTTTAAAGAAAAGTGATGGACAAAATTAGGCACTTAAATTCTGAACATTGAGGCCAACCATGTCCTGAATAATCGTGCTGGGATAACCGTGTGATGACACCGTGAAGCCATGCATTGGGCACCACTGAAGCAGAGTATCCAGGCATTCAAACGGAGATTAAGACCATCTGCAAATAGCAGGAACTGGACTCCTTTGCAGACATTATATATAACTAGCAAGAAGAGGAGGAACCAGAGATGTTTAAAACAACAATTTATTGGAACGTAGAGGAATTACTTCTAAGAACTCATTAGTTGGCTAAATTGATTCTCTAGTTCTTTTGATCTCTTCATCTTTCATCTCTTCATCCCTCATAAGCCTAACTGAAGTGCTGCTCCGTCTCCAAACCCAAGCTCCGCACTTCTCCATCTTCTTCTTGCGCCTCTAAGGCACATGCTGGATGCACGTAATATAGCCATTGTGATTCGGACTCTTAACCATCCTCGAACAACCGTCTGAGGCCGATTCCAAATGTCTGCTAAGCGCTCACCCAATACTTTCACAAAGGCATTCATTTGAGGAGCACATAGACCATCGACTGAACATACCAGTGGTGTGAACGAGGCATGCCTCTCTTCACATGCATTCAAATACTTACGCATCTTTTCTTGCACTGCTGAGGCTAGGACAGAAGGAACGGGAGGAGAACCATAAGAGGGGGCGTCAGTGTCTACGACACGGACGTCAAACAACGCCTCCCTCTGTGGCTCCCAGGTTCCTCGACATGCCAAAACCCCTCGTAGCATTGGTTCGGATCCTAATGCCTCCCGTATAATGGGCTCCTTCACGCAGTTCCCCCATGCAGTTGACATCAATTCTCCTAACAAGTCTCTAACTTCGTTGTGGCGTCTGGTGATAAGTCCCCCAGTTTTGCAATCTAATGCGTGTTGCAAAGTGAACGTTCCGTTGCCACATCCATCACATGACTTTGGCATTTCAACAGGTTGACGATTGTACCGAATCGCTAGAGCATCCCTGACATATCAAAGTTGTGCTTTTTCAAAGGGAGGACTGACAGCCATCCTGAAGACTTACAACCTGACTGAGCGTAAATAGATCTTTCAATAGCTCTTTTTCGGTTCGTGGAAAATTTATTGATTGTTTGGCATAACAGGGTGTCTTCCGATTCTCCTCTTTTCTTTTTGGCCTGACTCTTGGCAGATTCGGTTCTCGAAACATGTTCTACGATGTTCAATTCCCTTCCACTTTTTATGGCTCCAACAAGTTCTTCGGTTCCCGCCCTTGATGTTCCAAAGCACAACTTTGTCATATTTATTGGGTTATTTATTGCCAATCCCCCTTTATATACTGGCAGAGAGAACATGGCCTTCTCCTCTGATGAAATTGTACCTCCAACGATTTTAGGAAAGAAATGTATCGAATATACAGTCACTCAATTCGCCATAGGTCTCGTCAGGGAACCAGAGATGTGATCCCTGAGGGACTCCCGAAGTGGCTGGAAAAGGTCTGGAAGTGTCGTCCCTCAGACGAACCATGATTGTACAATCCATCAAGTAACTAGCTATCCAGTCAAGCAGGCAACCAAATCACCCAATAAACTCAGTACTGATAAAATGATCCGATGAAGGAGACGATCGATCGCCTTAGAGAAGTCAGTTGAGATTAAGTCAACTTGATGTCCCTCTCCTAAGGCCCGGAGGTTGAAGTCCTGGAACACCAATCAGTTGGAAGTTGTCGACCTCCCACGCACAAAACCATGCTGCTTGGGTAATATATGAGACTAAAACAATGGTGTCAACTGCTCAACAACCAATTTTTCAAAAATTTTAGGGATGGTTGAAATCGAGCAGATAGAACGGTATTGTTCAATATTCGATTTCTCACCACATTTATGAACTGGGGTTACTTACAAAAGATCTATTATATTTAATGTATACCACGTATACCACATCTGACAAGAAAATAATGTTTATTTTCCTTATGTGTATATGTTTGCATTATTTCTGAAGGAAAATAAATTTTCTGCAAACATTTTATGAAAAACAGAGCGCAAATAGCTCTCTCCGTTCATAAGATTCAATTAACAAATTCGGCACATTTCAGGACGCAACTTGCCGGTGAATTGGGTGATGCTTTGCCCGTGATACTTTGCCTTGAGGTAATTTTCGTTCAAAGTTGAAAAATTTCTTACGCCTAATCGGTTCTGGTCTGGTTGTCAAAAAAGGTTTTCGCTTGTCCAGAGGATGTATCTCTTCGATTCTAGATGATAAAACTTCTCCCTAAAATGAGGAAGGAAAATCCGGGAGGGCTTCCCACCTATTTACCTGAGGATATTTGTCTCATCGCAGTAGGTACTCGACGGGCACACAAAACGAACAACTCTCGTGGCTGCTAGTCAATTGTGAGCACGTATATATAATTTATAAAGGTATATAAACTCGGCCGAGGACTAATGGTTCCGCGAAGTTGGGGCTCAACGACCCAAGCGAGATTCGTTAGCCAAGTTTAATGAACTGGTTGGATTCAGGAGAACTCCGCAGCGTTCTCATTTAACAATAAAGCGGGGGCTTTCCATGTTGATTTCGACTTCGCTTTGAAACATGAATGTTGAATTCTACGAACACCCAAGGACTAAAATGTCGGAATGATTACTTACTGACCGATGGTATTATAGGGATAGGCTTAGATACACATATATTCAAATCAAATAAAAACATTTCCGCGTAGAATGTGCTTTTACCCGGGATTGAATGGGTTCGGAGAATGAAAACCCCCGTCCACCGCCAACCCCACCCGCAGCCTCCCATATCTGAGCTATTCACAGCCAAATGGCAGAGTGGAGGGAGTTTACGTGAGGCGGGGATCTTCTCGGAATCCTCGCAAAGGGGGCATATGCAATTTTAAAATTATCTACTCCCACCCGAACATGGGCTGGAGGGAAGGAGGGGGTGGGAACTCCTTTTGATGCGTTTTTTGGCCGAGCGCTCGATCTTCTATTGGCTGCCACATTAAAACTTGATCGAGAGCACTTCGTATTCCAGTGACAAAATTACTACGTTCCTGGACCCTTAGAACACGTTGGTACCATCAAATTTGCCGAAAGATGCTGTATTTCCGGAGGAATCACCAAACATATGAAGAAGGAAGATGAAAAGAATTCAATCCTATGTTTGTTCGCGCCTACCCAATAAATGTCGACGGTTTTTGCTCGAGTTGGTCTTGAAATGTTCGTTGGAGTTTCAATTTGATCCCATTCAAATTTCGAGGCATGAAATTGTGCTTTCCGATGTAGACGAAAACGTTCGTTTTGGAGCTACCGCTCCTCCTGTTCCTTCGAAACGTATTTACTCTGAACTTTGTATTAGAACCTCTTGAAAAACATCGCAGAAGGCAACATTTATTCGTAAAAATGAATTTTCCCCCTCAAAAGTCACCAAAAGAAAATAACGAAAGGATTCATTTCGGCTATATACATCCTACCCCGAGCGAGCGAAGTAACATTCCCTACTCACGTCGGATTTCAACGGGGTTTTTCCTACAGGCTCAGGATGGACAATCTATACATCCCATACCGAGCGAGCGAGAAAACTTGGCTAGTTGTAAAAATAGGATAGGACCTTGTCCTAAAAACACATTATGTGTGTTCTTTGCTTTGATCCTTGATCTAAACTGAAATACTCCGGGGGTCTGGGGGTGTCCCCCAGAAGAAGCCATAATATAATACATGTACCATGCTGAAACAAATCACAGGCGGCAATACACCCACAGGTGGCAACGGCTTTTTATTGTAGCAATCTTCATATAGTGTTACAATGGAGTGCGGGGTGCGGTAATAGAGGTAAATACGATCGTCAGTATTCGTAAGGCAATGTTTACTACGTTTACTATGTTCCGATCTCACAACACTTACATGTTTGGAGGTAGGATTAATGTTGCTCTTAATTTCATCTTTGAGTTCTTTTAACGTAACGGGCCGAATATCGAGCTTATCCGTTTTTTTTATCAGTGTTGCGTTTTCTTCAGGTGTCTGTACTGGAAGAGGTTGAAAGGTTTCATAGAGATGATCTGCAAAAAGTTGAGCTTTCTCTCGGTTACTTCTGGCCCATGTCCCGTCATCCTTTTTGATTGGAGGAGAATGAACTTTAGGTCTATTTATATTTTTGGTTACCTTGTAGAGGGAGTATTCGGTGTCTTTCTCTGCAGTTAGGTTACTCAAAAAATGTTCAACTGATTGGTTATCCATTGATCTAATAAGATATTTAAGTTTGTTACCGAGTCTATTGAGAATAGTTTTGTTTTCAGGGGTTCTGTTATTCTTCCATTTCCCTTACTTCTAGCGGATATGATTTCGAATTAGTGTCATAGTTGCTGTTTTGGTTTATTGGGGTACATAACCAGGCTGCTTGTTGTATGTTATTGATAAATAAGTCGAGTTCGTCTTCCAGTTGTTTAGGGGTTTTCAGAGGAACTTTAAGGTCGATCGATGTTTCCAATTGCTGCCGAAAACAGGACCAGCAAGTATTTCTATTGAATAAACTCGGAGAATTTTCACTAACGATTACTTTTTCGCTGATTGTTATTATAACAGGCGAGTGGTCAGAGGGTAGGTCGTCGCTGTCCTCTAGATTTATGTAACCACTTGAGATACCTCTGCTTATAAAGAAGTCTATTAGGTCTGGGGTTTTGTTAGCATCCGTGGGCCAGTATGTAGGCCTTCCAGTTGAGAGGAAATCGCACTTGAAAGAAGCTGCTGCTTCATACAACTCTTTACCTTTAGCCGTGGTTAATCGCGAACCCCAGAAGGTATTTTTGGCAAAACGAATAAAATGATGGGCTCTTTCCTGATCAGCTGAGTGAGCTAAATCCTCTCCTTTTCACCCTAGGAATATTAAAGTTGACTGGGAGCCTTTCTGGGACATTAAGAATCGAATGCAATGCCGAATTTCAACCAGATCAGCTGACTCAGCTAAATTATCTCCTTTTCACCCTAGGAATGTGAAATTTGACAGGGACCCTTTCTAGGATATTAAGAGTCGAATGCAATGCCAATTTCCAACCAGATTCCCAGATTTCCAACAATTTACTTTCTTAAATCCATTGTCAAATATTCCAGATCTGTAATTTATAATATTGTATTTATACTAGTTTATGTACCATATTATTTTTGTTAATCTTTTATCGTAAATTATGTCTTATTTCTAATAACTTAATCTGTATTATATAATATATTATTGAATTTTTTGTAATCGGCTCTGGCCGTGAATCAACCAGTAAACTATTCCACCTGGTTTACATACTTGCTCTTCAATCAAGTATGTCTTTAAGGGGGGGAGTGTGACAGAGTTCCCGTCAGAATTCCAGAGAAAGCGCTGCAGTCGCTCCGTTGTCGAAAGGCTGCGTTTGCCGTTGGATGGGTGATTCAAGAACTGGAAAACCATTCTACTCCAAACATAGCACACTAATGCTATTAGTAGGAGTGGGTATCTCTCTGATGGGATACTGTCACTCTCCTCTACCTCTTTCTTGAGGGTTTTGGGCCCCATTGCACCTGTTCTGGCTACCTAAATTCTTGATACACTTACAGTGTCCGACGTATCTTTCAACGTCTCCGAAAGGTTGGGCAATACATCAACAGAAACTAATTCAAATACCCGTATTCACCCTTTATGCGTACTACTTTATTATTTATGTTCAACGTTTTCTTCACTTCAATTATAAATTAGTAATAAATTTTAATGAATAAATTATTGTTATTTGTAACCATGACTGTAAAAGTAATATGTTAGGCGGGGCAAAGTCCGAAGAGTCAGCTAGTTTTTAAATATAACTCCAAATTTAGCGAGTTGAGCTGACGTTACTTAATGTTTTCCTTAGACACCATCGCTTTTCTTTAATTATGCCTCTTAAACGGATTTTCAATAGAAGAATTTGACGGTATATCCTTCCGTTTAATCGATTTTTAGTCCCCCAGTATGTTCGGCATTAAGTTAAGAAAGCGGTCACCTGGCAGATCACCACCCACCAGCCGGAATTGGGGGTAGAAGCGTTTACTGAATCCTAACCAAGTAAGCGATCTACTCGACTGTGTGAACTAGGCTATAGTCTGTTTCTTTGTGCAGCCTGTTTGAGAAAGTTTAGGCAACTCAGGCCAACCTGGGATATTCCTTGAATAAACTGCCAGTGCAACTGCAGCCAAATTCCTTGCAGCTGCTAGTGCGGACCTTCCATATGGACGGTGGATCCTTCAGAAGGTAACAGTTATGAAGAGGTCCCGGAGAAACAGGTGGTTTCGTCGTGCGTGCCTACCCCCCCTCCCATATCGTTCCCGGCCACCCCAGATATCGATTAGGTCGGGAGCCTCCCCGCGAAGTCCTCCCCTTCTATATATAGAAGGGAGTCCCGGGAAACCTAAGTCCCCTTCTGCTCCCGCTATTCCCCCATTCACAGATACCACCTCGTTGACCTACATATTGAAATTTATTTCGGAAGGTTCTCAGAAATTGGGGGGTGGCTCCCCTCAGAATAAGCCCTTATTCCGTGAATAGAGGCGAATCCTTGGCTTCATCTCCCAATTTTCTTCAACTTCACAACTTTTCATCTCGGCGTTTCAACGTTATGAAGTTTGAGTGGAAGAAAATCCCACTCAAGAGCTGGTCTTTTATTTCAATTCTCAGACATTATTTTTACTTGTTAGTTTCCTTCCAGTTCGTATCATAACCGCTTATTCATTATCATTTATTCAAATTCACTATCCAGTTTTAGCTCTCAAGTATCTTCACTTCTGGATGATACATTGTGACATATGGATACTACCTCGTTGACGTACATATTGGTATTTATTTCGGAAGATTCCTAGGGATTGGGGGTGGGAGGGGTAGGTGGCTCTCCTCAGAATATGCCCATATTCCGAGAAAAGGGACGAATTTTAGGCATCATCTCCCTATTCTCTTCACCTTCTTACTTTTCATCTCGGCGTTTTAAGGTCTGGTAGCAAACATTACATCTATAAAGCATTTCTTTCTCATTGCCTAATTGACCGATTTTAACGTCTTACGATTCCTTTTGCCCGTTTAATTATTTGTTAAATAATCCCCTCACCCCCAATCATCATCTTTATCGCTTGGCCAGACTTAATTCATTAGAAGCAGCAAACAATTCAGCCTTAAATTTATTTTTCAATAGTTTTTCCATTTTTAAAATTCATATAATATCCTATTGTTCAAATGATCGAACTCAGAGAAAACTAATATTTCTCTACTAATTCGTTCTTTTACTGATACGTTTAATGTCGGTACATTTTGTAATTTTGTTATGATGATTATGAACTTTCTGAAAATTTCACTGTTTGGATGTTGAAGCGTGACCCAATTATCAGTTGTTTCACACTCGATATTGCGAATATGACCCAGCTTCACTTCCGCGGTCCCCACTTACCGTAAGTGATTCATTTCGTCTAGACAGAATACCATTTATCACCTCGGGAAGGACGGGTGTTGGTGTCGGAAGCAGAGTTTGAGGCGGAGGTCGAAGTTTTAGGGATCTGCAAGTGGGCCAAGGCTCATTCCCCACGTTAACCGACCCTCATTTGACCCCGTTTTCGAGAAAGCCTCCGGCTTCGGCTGACTTTGTGATTGATAAAAGGGGAGTTCTGGAACGCGAAGTTCGGAAACCGCCAAGGGAACAGAGAGCTCGCAGCTGGCTAATGCTAGGATACTGCAATATGAATGGCAACTTAGCTTCCTCCACACAGATATTTGCAGATCTACTAATCTCCAATTCCTTGTTCCAATTATATATTATACCACACTTACATGAGTAATCAAGCTACTAAGAAGCCTCCCGAACGGTTAACACCGTGATCGGGCGAATCGCGTATGATTACTTTCGCCAACTTTCTTATAAGAATGAACTATGAGTCATGCAATGGGGAAGTCTCTCCGAGAAAATGTTTGAAGTGTGTTATTTGTGATCGGAGTTATCATTACTCGTGTACTGGGGTTTCGAAAGAAAATTTTGGTAAGCTGGATAGGAAGAAGACTACTTGGAAGTGTATTTTTTGTAAAAAGGGACCGACTAGGGTAAAATCAGCAGAGGCAGCTAAAGGTAAGCTTTCGTCGACCCATTCTGATTCTGAGGATGATTTGGAGTCCAGCAGTTGTGAGTCTGACACTGGAATGCTTGCTACTAAACTTCCCACTAAACAGGAAAGAGATGTGAGTCGAATTCTCAAAAAAATTAAAGATTTTGATCATTTGAGCAGTTTTACAGCGGGCAAGATTGATGAGGTTCTCAAGACTATCAGATCTTTGGAGACGTCAGTCAAACTCCTTTCTAAATCGAATCAGAAGCTCACTGATGATAATTTCTGGAAGGGGAAGGTCGAGGAACTGTCTAGCAGGGTTAACTATCTACACCAGAGGTAAATTGAGAATGAGGTTGAGCTTGTCGGTTTGCCTGAATCAGAGGGAGATGTGATAAAGGATATTGTTGTTCACCTTTCTGACATTGTAGATTTTATCCGTGTCCGTTTTAGGACGACTCGGCGTCAGAAGTCTCTCGATGTAATTTCGATTAAGTTGGCTAACATTGAAGCAAAATGAAAATTAATTAAAGCATTTCGGACTAAGAAAGGACTTGAAGGCTCCTGGTAGTTACTTCTAAAGATCAACTTCTGTTCCTCAACGAAAAACTTACTCCGTTTAATAGAAGATTACTATAACAAACAAGGGTTGTTGGATGAGAGTGTGTTTATCGCTACACATGGACTAGTGATGGGAAGATTTTAATGAAGAAAGATGATAACAGTAACTTTGTAAATGTGTTCTGCGGAAAATCTCTTGCATCTCTTGCATAGGAAACATTTTGGATGATTTCAAGGTGGCCGATACTGTATTTTGCAAGCCTCTTTGTGATTTGGAACGTAATTTGTTAGGTTTACAGGGTATAAATGTTTTGTGTCAAAACATAGGGAGTTAAAGGAATAAATTTGAGTTGTTTAAATTATTTTTAGATTATTTGAAAATTGCAATGCACAAAATTATTCTTACAGAAACCTGGAATATTGATCGATTTACTTATGATTTACCAGGGTATAACTTGTGTTTTAGTAAACATTACGTAGGGAAATTGAGCTGAAGGTGTTTCCGTCTACATCGAAGAATTATGATTTAAGAATTTTGAATTTGAATATCTCTGATATTCAAGAGTGTAATTCAGAAAATATAACATTTGTTTATAGGAATAATTCTGTTTCAGTTAACGGTGCCTACAGATCTCCCAATAGAAATATGGTTCCCTTTATTGAAAGCCTTGATGATGTTTTTACGAATAAAGGTAATGCTTCTATGCAAATATTTTGTGAGGGTATCAGTATTAACATTTGCAGTTCGTCTAGAATTGGCTGTGGTTATTTGAATAGTATGGCTAAACATGGCCTTTTATCTATGATTAATGAATTTACATGTGTATCTAACAATTCTGGAAGTTGCATTGACCATATTTTTCAGAGAGGGTTCGAATGTAAAAGTAAGGGTTTAATTTTTCAAAGTGACTTATAACTATACTTTCATGGTAGGCCTCTAAGTTTTATAGGACTGAATGTAATAAATCTAAACAAATTAATTATGTCAATTACGAATCCTTGCTAAAAGTTTTGAAAGCTGAGAGGTGGGATAGTATTTACAGTTTTTTTCCAAAATTTCTTTATTAGAAACATAACATAACAACTGAGCTCGGCCCATAAAGTTAGTTTACTTTAATATTATATTCGACAGTGTGTTGAGTTCATAGCCCAATGGCAACTACTCTTTAGGATCACTTTCACACAAGAGTTGTCACATTAACGCGTCACAACTTCATGGGGTTTCGTTCTGTCAAGACGCCGGAACAAGTTGCTGTTGTCTAGTAGTGGAAGAACTTCTGGATTCATGTGTTCATGAAGCCGCTGCTCGTGTTTGGTCGCATGGCCCTTAGCCACTTCACTGAATGTTTACATTTTAAGGTCCCGATGGAGGTCATAATTTCGTATGTACCAGGGAGCGTTGACAATACCCCGTAGTACCTTGTTCTGAAATGTTTTTATGATCTTGCTGTGGGTCTTTTTCGTGCAGCCCCAGAGCTGGACGCCATATGTCCACACAGGCCCTAGAATTTGCTTGTAGATATGCAGTTTGTTGTGTAAGGATAGTTCGGAGTACCTGCCAAGCAGCCAGTACAGTTTTTGAACGTGGTATTTAATTGATCTCTATTTTTGATGACGTGGTCCTTCCATCTCAGTTTAGCATCAAGAGTCATTCCCAAATACTTTGCTGTATTGGCGTAAGGAATCTCTTGCCCATTCAACGTGAGTGGTATCTTTGTAATGTTTTTGTTCTTAAAGTTAATATGAGTAGATTTCTGTTCATTAAGCTTGAGCCGCCATCTTCTAGTCCATCTACTGAAATTGTTAACAGTATCTTGTAATTTCCTAGTTGCTTCCTCTACTGTATCACCAACCGCTAACAGGACAGTGTCATCAGCAAAAGTTGCAGTGGTCGTGTCATCATTACTAGGTACACCAAACGTATACAGAAGATAGAGTAAGGGCCCGAGCACGCTGCCTTGAGGAACGCCTGCCATTATTTTCTTGAGGCTGGAATACTCTCCCTCATGTTTCACTCTAAAGTGTCTCTCAGCGAGATAAGATTGCAGAATTATGTAGAATGGCTTAGGTAGATCTCTCTCAAGTTTGTATTCTAACCCTTGGTGCCAGCCTTTGTCAAAAGCTTGGGAAACATCCAGGACGGAGTCTGCGCAGACTTGTTTATTGAGACAATAGACAGGATGGTGAAGACAGAATTGCAATATCTTGTTCTGTTCTCGGATTAAAACTGAAGAAACATGAAAAAGTGCGATTTTTTCTTTAAATACCTATCTAAAGAAAAAAACGGACGGTAGACCTATGGTTCTACAATCAGATCATTTAATAATGATTAATTTTACACATTATTAGTTCATTATGGTTACTTAGCAATATTAGTTTATAACTGAGCGTAATAAATCAGCTTTCCTTGACACTACAGAGGCTTAGGGATTATGAGATACTGTGATAAAATGAGAGCATTCCAAAAAGTGGCTAACGATTTTCCTGCTATGAAAACAAAACTAAGGGAGTTACACTTCCCTAGTTACGCATTGGTTGTACGTGAAAATCAATTAAAAACCCCACCGTAACGTGACGCTCGTGACGTGACGAAAACAAATTGAAACGTCCTGTTAATCATTATTAATTTTTTTTAAATAATATAAAATTAAATCATTTTCCGTGGTTTATAAGCTTCAATCCGAAAACGGAAAGAGATATTGCAATTCTGGCGTCACCAACGTGTTCTGCGCTCTTTGAAATCAGGTGTCACTCGGCATAAAATAGACAACAATTCATATACCGAATCCTTTGTAGTCCAAAAACATTAGGATTTTTGACATGGATATGTCTTTGCTCTGGGGTCTGGGGGGTCAACCAAAAATTTCCGTGATGCAAAATTTGTGTCACAATTTTAGTGTTTTTCACGTACAACCCAGCCGTTGCTAGGGGAATGGAACTTCCGCAGTTTTCATCGCACATAAATCGTTCGCCACTCGTTGGAAAGCGCTTGATTTATGTGATAAATGTTCACATCTCAAGCTACCAATTTCCCCCTCCTTACGTACCTGGCTAAATTCCTAAACTAAGTTGATTGGACTATAAACAATTTTAATAAGCCGGTTACAATATTCTTAACGTAAAGCAATAGCATCATTTACTCCACTCCATAGGAAACATTTTCATCCTCTTGACAACAGTCGTCTGTTAACAACAACTCATTGTAGTGGCTTCTCTCCACAGTTATTTTCAACATTTATAAGTAAACCGTTGTTTTGTTGGAATTAGTCGGGATGGGGCCCAGGGATTTGTTTAAAGTTAAAGGATTTGTTTACAACTCTCGAGGATAACCGTTATGAAATCCCCAATCAAAGACATATCCATGTAACATGGTATCTGATAGTGGAACTCGTTTACGAGTTGTTTAGTTAGGTACTTGAAGTTTGAAATGAAAGTTATGTCTTTACTTTGGCACATAAACAAAAAAAGCGTTAAATAAAAGCGTTTTTTATTTTTTTCCCCTTGATTTTTACTTGCTTGACTTAGTATCAGGCACCCACGTCCCAGCTTGATATCTCAAAAATTGTGGGAAAAAGTTAGGGGCGGGGGGGAGTAGTTATGGAACACCCTGAATGTGTGCGAGTAAATCAACGTAATGTAAAGGGTTCACAAAGTTCGTTCTTGAGAGCTGTATGAAGATAATTTTTTGAAGAAAAAAACAATTATTGTAGAAGAACTATTCTTTGAATAACGGAAAATAGTCTTTGCATTTTTATAACAGCATACAGAACATGATACATCACAGGAACTCTAGAAAAAATTGCACCAATCAACAATGAGGATGATTTTTTCTTGATGGTTTCTTTCTTTCTTTAGGAGTAACCAAAAGAGGCAAAAGACAAGTTAGTTTCAATTTATCTACAAATATCTATAACTTATTGTATAAATAAAAGTAGTATTGTAGTATTGTATTCTATTGTTGTATTGTATTGTATTGTTGGTATTGTAGTATTGTATTGTTATTAATTACAATTAATTGTATTATTGTAATTATTGAATGTATATATATGTCCTTCCAGACGATAACTGTCCTTAGGATTGGGATAATAATTCCGTTCTTGCGCCAAAAAAATCAAGCTTTTCAAACAAAAGGACGAGTTCGTTGACCATCATTTTGGAGCACATCAAATTGGTCACATTTCAAACAAAATGCTGAAAAAATCACTAAAATAGCAAAAAACAGCTAAAAATCATTAAACTTATAATTTATCGCAGAATATTGTTCAAATGAAGTTTATTAACTTTAAAATAGAACAATGAAAAATTTATGTGCAAAATCATGCTGAAAAGTACTTGAATTTCATTAAAATGTGCTAAAAAATCGATAAAAACTCCAAAAAAGTTAAAAATTCAAAATGTTTTTTTTGAATCGCAGAATATTATTTAGAACAAGTATTTTGCCATAGAATTATTGACAGTTAACAATTTCTTTTCCCTCAAAGTCCTTAGTTTTCAAAACAACGTAATATAATATAGTGCGATAATTTACGATAATTCGCTCATACGATCTTGCTGCATGACTGGACCTTTTTCAATAAAAACGAGGGTTTCATTTTAAAAATGACTTTCTATGAAAATATGAGTTTGGGGTCGGTTTCTTCGATTTTCTTTTTTTTTTTTTTTTTTTTTCTTTAAATATACGCCGAATTGATTGGTAACTCTTGCTATATCCCAGCCCCATTATAACCAAGTTTTACTGTTTAGCTAACTAGTTTCACCCCCAAAAACAGATAAAATTCATCATACTTTTAAATGAAATCAAATTCGTGAGTTAGTTGTGAGTTATACCTGCACTCTTATCTTTATACACATTATACCGCACCGTGAACATTCAATGGCTACTGAAAAATATGAGGTGTACAGAGAGTATTGTTTCGCACTGATGAAAAATGCATGGCAGTTGGGTCGGGCCACCATCTTGCAGGCATGGCCCACGCAAGTTTCCTCTGATAAGGTTAAAGTTCACACTCCCCATTTCTGCGGAAACCCTCATAAATAACGATAAGTTATTGTTTTCAGAAAAATTCTATTGAAAACTTATTTTTGAGATGCGAGTTAAAATCTCTCCAAGCGCGATTTGATTAGGCACGATTCTTAACAAGGAGAAACTTCAATATTGGCACTATGTCAAGCACCTCAAACCTCATAACCACGTTTTTGCCATTAAAACAGAATCCCCCCCCCCCCCGCCCTAATTAGCAAATTAAAAGTTGAATTGACTATCTGTAGCATTGGAGCAGCACCCCCCCCCCCCCCCCCCACCCCTCCACCCCACCCGTCAATAGCTGAGGTTCCACTAGAAAAAATTAAGAAAAAAAATCACCCTACACTGCATAAAATAGAAAACGTTCCACTTTAAACTAGGTGGACAAGTTTTCAAAGATCCACTGAAAGAATTTTTTATTTTATTATCTTTTCAACATGCATATTTTTTTGGGTGAGGGTCTTGTGAAAAAACTGTTATGATAATTTTCCAATAATAACCGATCCAAATAATGGTTTACTTGTATTGAAAGGTGACAAGGTAACTGCTGTTGGGGTTTCAGCTTATCACAGTTACAATGTCATCCACCGTAAAACGTGTAAGACGGCTGCGCGAACATAAAGATAAGTTTTGTTTGGTGGGAATCGACATGTCAGCCCAAAACCGTAACATGCTTTAATGTTTTCCCGTGCTAGTGGAGAAATTTTCCTATTAACATACAATACACAAGAATATACTTAACTTTAAGCTACAATGAAAAATGAGGCAACGTTATAAGATCAAATTCTAGGTCGGTCGAACGAGGGTCATGTGCAAACGAAAGGCCTTGTTGATTTTTTGTACCGGAGCTTCCACATTAGTAGGTAGGTATCAACCTATAGGCTGAGTTTATAAGTAAATTTTTTTTTTTTTTTTTTTTTTTTTTTTTTTCTTTATTATCCCCTTTGAAATTCTTGAGCCAGTTATCAGTGACAAAAGAAAAAACTACCTACCCACATATGCAGATTATACATTCCTTGGATGGATCTCTTGATCGTAGATATATTGAAAATAAATGGCCATTTGCCTCGTTTTGTTGCTCTTAAAGAAAGATAGACATCAAGAACAAATCATCCTCTTTGTTGATTTGTGGGCTTTTTTTCTTGAGTTCCTGTGATGTATCATGTTTTTTATGCTGTTGTAAACATTCAAAGACTATTTTCCGTTATTCAAAGTATAGTTCTTCTGGAGTGATTTTTTTTTTCTTCAAAAAGTATCTGCATATAGCTCTCAAGTACAAACTTTGAACCCTTTACATTATCTTGATTTACACGTATACATTCAGGGTGTTCCATCCTCCCCCCCCCCCCCCCCCCCCCCTAACTTTTCCCCACAATTTTTGAGATATAAAGCTGAGACGTGGGTGCCTGATACTAAGCGAAGTAAGTAAAAATCAGGGGAAAAAATCCAAAAGATTTTGTACTACAAAGGATTCGGTATATGAATTGTTGTCTATTTTATGCCGAGTGACACCTGTTTTCAATGAGCGCAGAACACGTTGGTGACGCCAGAATTGCGATATCTCATTCAGTTACCAGATTACAGCTGATAAACCACGAAAAAGCGAGATTTTTTCTTGAGATAGATATTTAAATCGCACTTTTTCATGTTTCTTCAGCTCTGATCCGAGAACAGACCAAGATATAGCAATTCTGGCTTCACCATCCTGATCAGCAATTGAACGAATAAGGTATCAATAATGAATAAGGTAATCATAAGGTCAATGATAACTAAGGTAATGATTAAGGTATCAAGGAATGAATATCTCTAAATAAGGTATCACTAGGCAAAAAATGGAAAACAATTTGATGTACCCAATACTTTACCTTCTGGGTTGTCCAATTTTTGGACTTATTCTGATTTCTATGTGCTCAAGATTTGGTAGGAAGGTAGCAGGAACCTTGAAAACGCTTTCCAAATTTCACCTTGACTACTCGAAAATTGTAGAAAAACGTTTGAAGGGGGGGGAGTTACTATTGGGGCAACCTGTAAATACAAAAAGTTATGCGTGTGTATGTGAAGAGGAAAAGGAGAGGGAGGGGGTCCGGAGGATATCTGCTCACTCCACTGACGAACCCTGAATCCCGTAGAAAGTGGTTAATTTTTAAACATTTTGAAAAATTCCCAATTGCTAAATGAATTAACGTTTGTTTTTTAATAAATGAATCTCCTTGGCGTTGAATAAATGGTTGTAATTAATTTGTTCTTATTGAAAATTTAATGCTAAATCCGAAAATGAAGAAGAAAATTGGCATAAAACACTCATAATTTGAAAAATAATAATTTTATGAGGTGAAATCGGTATTCATCATTACAACACGAAACAAATCACAACTTTCGAACAGATTGAGATAAGAGACAATTTTGTTGCAGATTTTTGATGTAGTTAATCCGACTTTTGTTTTCTTGACATTTAGGTATCGTTTTCTACCCTGTATAAGAATAAGATTACTTTGCTGATCAGGAAAGAGCCCATCATTTCAATCGTCTCATGATGTTTCATAGAGACTTCCTAAACTTTTAACTTCGTGGGGTGAACAGGAGAGAATTTAGCTCACTTTGCTGATTAGGAAAGAGACCATGTTTTCTATTGTCTTTCTATATGTCCCAGAGAGTCACTCTATCAAATTTCAACTTCGTCTGGCGGACAGTAGAGAATTTAACGCACTCAGCTGATCAAGAAAGAGTTCATCATTTACGAAGGCGTGGGGACAGACTACACATTAGTTAGCTCAGAGTCCGCTGGGAGCGCATAATCTCGCTTAATCTCCTTCTTATCACTTTTTATAATCGTAACGCGCTGGCGCTGATCCACTTCCACTCTACCCATCTACTTTATTAACCACTGAGCAACCTACTTTATACTGAGCTACCTACCTACTGTTCTGTTATTTTTAAATCAATCCACCCCGACGTGAGAAACTTTTCTAATCTAACCACGTCATATGTGATATTTGACTATTCATTTGTGTACCTACGTTTCAATTTGTGTAATAAAATACCTTGCTGAGGCTTATCCACTCTTATTAAAACTACCTACCATTGCACCTGTTTTGTTATCCATCTACATTATAAAAATAATAAATTTGCATT
This sequence comes from Adelphocoris suturalis, assembly GCA_030762985.1. NCBI lineage: Eukaryota > Metazoa > Arthropoda > Insecta > Hemiptera > Miridae > Adelphocoris > Adelphocoris suturalis. The sequence goes on along the minus strand of CM061047.1, from coordinate 34,505,022 downwards.
TAACCAGGTTCTTTTCCAACCTTTTATTTCAGGCTACCTACCTCCTGCCGAGCGATTTCTAACAGTATGTAGGTCCTAAACTAGACCGACCTCCAAACCAAAAATAAGTTAAAATGACATATGTTCATTCTGAAGACTTATCGGGTTGATTCCAATCGTACATAACACCGGTTGATAATAATGATTTATTATAATATGCTGAGAAACTTGTATGAATAACAAACTAAGCGGGAAAAATAGAGCACACAAGAAAGCTGTAGGAAGCTCCGTCGGGGAGAAAAAGAAAGAAGCGTCGTGGTCCGTCAACACCGGCAACAGGACTTCCATGCTGCTCCAGTTGCGGGTCCTGTTTCCAGAATATCTCCGAGTGTAGGCAGCTCTGTAAAACCATGTTGCAGCTCCGGTTGTTACCTAGTGGTTGAATGATAGCCTCATCTACCGAATGCATCAGCTACCCGAAACTTTTCACCTGAAACAGAGATCAAAGTCGTAAGGATGAAAGTATCATCACAAATCGTAGCCAGGCAATTTAGGGACGGCGAGGAGGGTGCATCATAAATAAGTAGGTAGTGGGTATTCATTGGGTTGCATATATTTCACTTTACTTACTTCATTCTCTCAAAAGTCTGAATAAAGAGGCGACTTGACTCTCCTTGAAACTGAGGAATACACTTTTTAACAGGAAGCTACTTCACTGATTAACAACAGTAAGATGACGAGGTGATCTAAATTATTATGTGGATATATAGGTCAAAAGATTAGTCGAAATCCACTCTTTCATTTCGAACTCGGGAAAGCGATATTGGTTTGCCCAGCTTGTGATAGGAAATTCCAACAGCCCATGGGCACCCAGCAGACTCAGTGCCAACTAATGTGTAGTCTGTCCCCACGCTCTCATTCCATCAATTCAATCGTTCGAGATTTCAACTTCCTTGAATGAACAAGAGAGAATTTAGCTCACTCAGCTGATGAGGAAGGAGACCATCTTCATTCACCTCTTGACGTATTGATTGTTTTCTACATCCTGTGGTCAATAGGTCACAATTCAGCCCAATTAGGTGATCAGCATGGAGCTTATCATTTCATTCGTCTCTTAATGTCCGAGAGGTGCTCCCTATCAAATTTCCACTGTTAGGGTGAACATGAAAGAATTTTTCTCACTCAGCTGATTAGGAAGGAGCCCGGTGCCCGAAGATTTTTTTTTTGTTTTTTGTCTTGAGATCTCAGAGAGGCTTTCTATCAAATTTCAGCTTCCTTCGGTAAACAGGAGAGAATTTAGCTCTTTCAGCTTATCAGGATGGAGCCCGTCATTTCATTCCCCTCTTGATGTTCCATAGAGGCTCTCCATCAAATTTCGAACTCCTAACGATAACGGAAGAGGATTTAGCTCATTCATTAACTAGGTACCTAATCAAACAGAACCAGAAAACAACTCCAAGTAAAACAATATCCCCACTTTCATTCGCCTTCACAGGGCTATTTAAACTAGTAATAAGCCGGGTCTCTACCAAATCACGGTATTATACCACTTCCACTTAATTAACGACTTACACTGTAGCCCAGCAGAACGCAAGATTTTAACATAAATTGAGATCTTTCCGAAGGATCGTGAAGCATTTCGTCGGATGAGAACTGACGGAGTTACATTTCCAAGGAATGGCTCCGTTGTAAAATAAGCATAACATTTCCTTAATGTCGGCGAAAATTCGGAATTTCCCCCGATGCTAAGACATCCCTTCCTTATATATATATATATATATATATATATATATATATATATACGTTACGTAATAATAAACCGCCTCTCTTGAAATAAAACCTGCTGATGTAGGCTTCACCCACATCAGCCGAACCAGAAGCTATAAATAGGAGACACCGAGCGCGACTCGTCAGTCTTCCTCTGAACCCAGTCACGTAACCGTGTGTTCCTAGCCTCCACCTGTAATTTTCCTGTATAAATAAATCGCAACTTTTTTAAAAAGCGATTTATCCTTTAACCTATCATCACTGGCGCAGTCTATGAGGACGTGAAGAAACCAGGACCTTTTTGAGGGAATATCAAAAGGACCCGGACTCCACCAGACCCTACTACCCACGAAGAAGGTACCAAACAGGCACGCAGAAGGCATCAACAGGACCCGGCGGACAAATTTCAACAGAGAAGACTCCTCACGTTGGCAGATGACGGCTCCAGCGTGAGTAAACCCAAATCAATTAACATATTAACATTTTCCCCGAATTTGGAAGAAGAAAAAGCATATTTCTTTTTCCCAACTAGTGAAAAGCACATTCACTCTCCCAAATTTCACCGTCACAAAACCCCATTCGAAACATTTCGAATCAACCTTAATTTTCAAATCGTTCGAGAACGAACGTATCTCAAACAATAAGTCGCGAAGACTAAAACATTTTATCGTCAACTTGAAGGCATATCAAGTTGTCACCTCGTCACCTGACCCGCACGCAGACCGCTCTTGCTATCTGCACGTACACCCGCTTGCCTTATCAAGCCCTTTAAAAATCCTCCGTAATCTCTACCAAGAATTCCCGGCTGGAAGAAGACGCTCTCGGATCTCTTACGACCGTGACCTTCAGTTTACAAATAAGACATCTAATTTTAATTTTTCATTGTCTCATTTGCATGATTAATTAATGAATATTATTTGTATATTATAATTTTTGTATTACAGCTACAAACTAATCAATAACTGAAACCCACTCGAGTCGATTTATAAGACGAAATTTTCGTCTGAAAAGATAAATCAAAATTCCAAAACACAACAAAAAATTCCCTCACGCCAGCTTCCCCTGGCTTGATCTAACACTCTTTCCTAGAAATTTTCAAACGATACCCGAAATGGACGGAACTTCAGGAACCCAAAACGTTCAAATTCAACCGACTGACTATGTAGGAATTATTAACCACCAGACGGAACAGATAGGCCAACTGACCGCCCTAATACAGAATTTACTTGTAAACCAGGTGATTTCGCCTAGGGAACAGAGACCCACTAACAATGACTTACCCACTTTGAAAAAGGAACATTTGGACCTGATTCCGACCTTTAAAGGTTCCCCTGAAACACTAAATCATTTCTTGGAAATTACCCAACAAATCCACAATAAATTTTTCAACAACAATGACCCTCTAGACTTTCAAAATGTAATGATCATCAACGCAATTAAAGCTAAAATTGTATCCCCCGCCTCGGAACAGATTTTTTCGGCAAATCTCACAACCTACGAACAAATCAGGCAGGCCCTAATTGAGACCTACACGGATCGTAGAGACGACGTTACCCTATTAATTGAGTTAGTCACGTCAAAACAGAATGAAGGGGAATCACCCTTCAAATTCCATGATAAAATAACTAAAACCCTAAATCTCCTAATCGCTTACCTCCAAACTCACGATGTCCCAAATCACGAAATTTTGATCATGAATTATAAGAAAGTAGCACTTCGCTGTTTCTTACTACAATTAAAAGAACCCCTTGGCAGCATCTTGAGAACGAGACAGCCCGCCGATTTGAACACGGCGCTGTCATGGCTAACGAACGACTATCAGATGCTTTGCAACAACAAAACTAAGACCCCTCAAAGTTCTCAAAATTCATCGCAAACCAGGTCATATAATCAGAACAAGCCACATCAAAATTTTTCACGACCATCGCCAAACACCTCACAAAAACCTAATAACCCGTCAAATTTCAGACCAAATCACGGTTATTCAAGCCAAAATTATTCCAATCGGAATACAAATAACCAGAACCAAAAATCAGCCCCTCAGGCAAATTCCTCAAAACCAAACTCGAGCCCTCAGCCTTCAAACCAAAAACCAAATGCACCGCCCACGAGACAAAACGTCCCTAACCCATCAGGAAAACCGACACCCATGTCTTGGCGCACATCTAATCCAAACTTCAACAACGTTGAAGTATCCGATATACAATCTGACGACCCCGAAATTTGCGAAGACACAACTTACGAAACGGACGTATACCAACCAGTAGAAGAAAACGAATTCGATAGCCCCCATTTTTTAGAGGAAAGCGACCCAGAATTCCCCAATACGACTTAATGAACTTAAACAAGAAAACCATTAGTGAACTCCCGTATATAGACCTACCAAAATTCAACTTGAAAATTCTAATAGACACCGGAAGCACAACCAGTTATGTAAACCCTGAAATCGCAGAATATTTCTTCCCAAATAAACGCAAATTAGAGCCATTTTTCGTCAGAACCGCCCACGGTTCTTCGCGAGGCAGCCATACTACTCTAGTGCCCTGCGGAGACGCTTTCAGACAGAAAAATCTAAATTTAAAATTCAACATATTTAACATATACAACATCTTTATTCAACTATCCAAAAAAGTTGACGCTAGTGGCAAACCTAAATTTCGAATCGTGATCGATTATCGAAAACTCAACGAAAAAACAATCGAAGACCGATACCCGCTACCTCAGATTTCGGAATTGTTAGATAAATTAGGCAGATGCCAGTATTTCAGTGTGATTGATCTTAAATCCGGATTTCACCAAATTCAAATGAGTCCCGAAAGTATTGCAAAAACAGCCTTCAGTACACCTACTTACCATCTTGAATTCAATCGTTTACCATTTGGCCTCAAAAACTCGCCAAGCACATTCCAACGACTGATGGATAGTGTTTTACGTGGTATCACGAATGAGTACTGTTGTGTTTACCTCGACGATATCATCGTGTACAGTACTTCTTTGCAGGAACACATCACCCGTCTTGAGGAAGTATTCAAGAGATTGCGCAAAGCAAACCTCAAGGTACAACTTGACAAGACCGAATTCCTACGCAAAGAAATTGCATACTTAGGTCACATAATCACCCCAAACGGCGTAAAACCGAACCCCGACAAGATCAAAGCCATTCAAAATTATCCCATTCCAACCACCACGAAAGAAATCAAATCATTTTTAGGACTACTAGGGTATTACAGAAAATTCATTAAAGATTTCGCGAAAATTACCAAACCCATGACAAAATGCTTAAAGAAAGGAAGCAAAATTGATACGAAAGACCCCGAATACGCGGAATCATTCGAAACCTGCAAAAATTTACTGACTAACGAACCCATCCTGCAATACCCAGACTTCTCAAAATTATTTCACTTAACAACGGACGCAAGCGGCATTGCGGTTGGAGCAGTTCTGAGCCAGACGGTTGACGGACACGATAAGCCGATAGCTTACGCGTCAAGGACTCTCTGCGATTCCGAGAAACGCCTCTCCACAATAGAGAGAGAACTCCTTGCAGTCGTTTGGGGCGTACAATACTTTCGACCGTACCTCTACGGTAGAAAATTTAAAATTCACACCGACCACAGACCCTTGCAATGGTTATATTCTATAAAAGAACCCGGCTCTAAATTATTCAAATGGCGCACAAAATTGTCAGCTTACGACTTCGACATTGTTTACAAGAAAGGAACGTTGAATTCCAACGTTGACGCCCTTTCTCGTATTGAACTACTGAACAACAACGAAAACGAGCCCATTGAAGCCGACAAAGCAGTCGACGTATTTTTTGAAGCCTTAACTCCAAAATCCCTCCTCCGAATGACAGACAAGGACGTAGACACTCCCGCTTCCATAATCGTAAATTTTGACTCTGACGACGAATGCAATGATTCCCAATCCAACCCTAGCAGCACGATTCACTCTAACGCCATAGGTCATGCAATCGTAGCTATTCCAATTAGAGACGAACCAGTCAATAATTGTAACCACCAAGTCGTAATCAACTTAACGAAACTCCCGATGAAAGACCCTGTCAAAGTCGAAAAAATATTTGAAAATAAGAATAGAATCACCGTTTACTTAAATAAAAATATCTTAGAATCAGATACGATAAAATTCGTAAAAGAGTACATCCTACCCAAAATTAAATACGGACTTTATTTTACAGAAGACATTTATGAACAGTTTACGAATATCATGACGAAAAATTTTGCCTTTTCGGAAATAACAATGACAAAATACACCAAAAAATTAGAGGACATAACCGACGAAAACAAAAGGTCAGAAATAATCAAAAAATATCACGAAGGCCTAACCAACCATCGTGGCATTGAAGAAACCTACAACCACCTGAAGCGAACTCATTATTGGCCCAACATGAAGGAAACCATTCAAAGATTTATCAACAACTGCACCATCTGTGTAAGATGTAAATACGATCGGAACCCGATCAAAGTCAAATATAATGTTACACCAACCGCTTCACGACCTTTAGAAACCATACATATCGACAAAATGACCCTAGAAGGCTCAAAATTTCTAACCGTTATAGACTCCTTCTCCCGACATGCACAAGCTTATAACTTAAAATCATCGAACGCCTTAGACATTGTGGACGCACTACTAACTCACTTTACCAATTATGGAATCCCCAAAACCATCGTAGCAGACAACGGCCCAGAATTTCAAAACTCCATAATCAGAGAATTTCTGTAACTACACAACATAAACATACACTTCACATCTTCCCAACACCCAGACTCCAATGGTCTGATCGAACGTTTCCATTCCACTCTAATAGAACACATTAGGATATTGAATGAAAGAAATGAGCATAAAAAAATCGACTATGAACACCAAAGTCAAATACGCCGTACTGGCTTACAATAACTCAATTCACTCGATATCCAAGTTAACCCCTTTCGAACTGTTATACGGACACGTAAAACCGGACACCTTACTAGACTTGAACATAGATCAAATCGTGGCTAACAGCTATCTTTCTTCCCACAAGGAAAAAATGAAAGTTCTATACGCCCAAGTAGGTGAAAAACTTCATTCTGCAAAAGAGAAATACATAGAAAAGAAGAATGAAGGCCGCGAAGAAATTCCCGCAATTCCACCGGAAATTTACGTAAAAACGGTCCAAAAACAATCCAAAACCAGACCGAAATTCAATCAGGAACACGTCAAAGCAATAAATCCAGAACTTAAAACTGCATTAATAATTCCCCGTCATCACAATACCCAAGAGAAAATCCACATCTCAAACGTACGACGCCCCAAAAAATTTACGGACTCAGTAGCAAACGCATGGGACCCTAAACTAGACAAAAATGAAATCCTTGCAAGTAAATTCGGACTAAAGGTGACACGCGAAGACTTGATAACCCTAAAAGACAATAACTGGCTGAATGACGTAGTAATTAACATTTACATGGAACTGATAGACGAACGAAGCCGACGCAACGACAACCTACCAAAATCCTACTCTTTCAACAGCTTCCTATACGTATCCTACAAATTTGGCGGTTACGAACGAGTTCGAAAATACACCAAAAAGTCGGACATATTTAGCAAAGACATAATCCTGATCCCCATTTTCAAATCCTCCCACTGGAGATTAATCGAAATTAAAACAAAAACAAAACAAATAAACTACTACGACTCTTTGAACAAGGACGGAACCGAAATTTTACAAGACATAATCTGCTACTTAGAAAGTGAACACCTAGACAAGAGGGGAACACCACTAGACACACAGAACTGGAAACTTTCGACTCCACCTAACACACCCCAACAGAACAACGGAAACGATTGTGGCGTTTTCCTATGCCAGTTCGCAAAACTCCTTACGATTAACGAACAACTTCCTAAAACTCTAGACGCCCAAACATTAAGAGAACAGATCTGTTACGAAATCCTAAAAACGGACTTACTCTAAATGTTACAGGAAAACCTTTTTCCTCGTCCATGGATTACTCGTCTTTCTCCTCGGACAGACAGACTCGACAGACCAGACCATCAAAAACATAACCCTCAACCCGGGATTACTAGCCAGCCGTCTGGGACCGACAAAAATAGTGGAAGGATACCACACACTCACACACCATTATGACCTAACCGAACTCATTTCTAGAACACAATCGATGAAAGAGACTTACATAAAAACCTTGCAAAAATCGACACAATCCACACTAGATCACAGTCAAACCCAACTCCTAATGCACACAATAAACTCAACCCTCGAACTAATTGAACAAAAACTGAGTGACATTCACATCCCGTGGACGCCCAAAAGAAACAAACGTGGACTAATCAACGGATTAGGATCATTGGTTAAATTCATAACAGGTAACTTAGATGCACAAGACGAACAAAAGTATAACTCCATCCTGGAACAAATTCAACGAAACCAAAAGGACTTCCATTCCCAACTAGAAGCTCAATTTTCAATTAACACCGCGGTCCAAGAAAATTTTGATAAAATAGTTGAAGCCATTGCCCAAAACAACGTTGAATTAAAAAGGGAACTGATTTCATTACAACATCAAAATCCAAATTACTCGACATTAGCGATAACCAGAGCGACGTTAGAACACCATCAAATAGTACTCAATATGATTGCCGATATAATTCAAGATATAGAAAATTCCTTAACAGCTTGCAGAACAGGTTCAATTCACCCTAGCATAATTAAACCACACTTACTTTTTGACGAACTTCAAAAACTAAGCACATATTACGGCAATAAATTTTTAGATTTCCAAGGAAAAAATTTGTTCGAAATCCAAACACACATCAGAGTTCGATGCTACGTAGGCATTGAAGAAATAATCTATTTTCTGGATATACCCATTGTAGACCCAAACGACTATGAGATGTACAGCATAGAATCAATACCCACTTTCATTGATTCCGAATATATGACCATAGTACCCACTCTTAAATATCACTTAAAATCAAGTACTAGAACCTATCCGTTGTCCCAACCATGTCCACCTGGACATATACGATTATGCCCAAACTTTCTAATTTCACCATTTCACCCCGAATGTGAAACAGAATTCCTCCTCACTGGTTCCACCACTAAATGTCAGTATGTAAAACTTATTACCGATAACAACCATGTCAAGCTCATGCTAGATATAAACAATTACCTCCTATTTTTTCCTAAAGGAGATGTTATTAGCATAGCCCAAGACAACACAGTAGAGACCAAAACCCTCCACGGTATTTACCTAGCCTCACCGGGTAAGCACCACTTGTCTTACCAGAACCAGACGCTTTTCGCCCCCCATAGTGAAACAGCCGGCCGACCACAATTAATTGTAGACGCCCACATAACGCTTACGGACATACAACGACCGACTAAGGAAATTCAATTTAAAAACCTAGAGCTTAAAAACATCAACCTACAAGACGTCCGCCCAATAACTCACTGGAGCTTAAAACCTTACTCGATCCCCAGTATTTGGACAGTACTCCTGTATATCATCGTAGGATCAATAATATGCCTAAACGCAGTAAAGTACTACCAAATCCTCAACAGAAACTCTAATAGCTAAATACCTAAATTGCTGTACAACGTCCATTTAAATAATTATGATTGTTATTCCAATCATTGTATTGTACTGTTATCCTGATCGTTGTATTGTACTACTATTGTAGTATTGCAGTATTGTATTGTAATATTGTATTGTAGTATTGTAGTATTGTATTGTACTATCAATTGTATTCTTATAATTAATCCATGTTCATATTAAGTAAATCAATTTAATTCAACTACTTTTTACATTTTTACTTATCATATTGTAAAACACACGGATTAGGTAAACTTGATGTGGGGTTGCTCAATTCAGAAAATTTAAAATTCAATCAAAATTATAGAGTCAGATCCTTTTCAGCCTAAAATTTCATCCTAGGGGGGACGCGTTACGTAATAATAAACCGCCTCTCTTGAAATAAAACCTGCTGATGTAGGCTTCACCCACATCAGCCGAACCAGAAGCTATAAATAGGAGACACCGAGCGCGACTCGTCAGTCTTCCTCTGAACCCAGTCACGTAACCGTGTGTTCCTAGCCTCCACCTGTAATTTTCCTGTATAAATAAATCGCAACTTTTTTAAAAAGCGATTTATCCTTTAACCTATCATCACTTATATATATATATATATATATATATATATATATATACATACATATATACATATATATATATATATATATATATATATATATATATATATATATATATATATATATATATATATATATATATATATATATATATATAGGCAATTAGAGGGGGTCTTTCTGGTCCCTGAATCAACGTGAGGGGTATTTCTGGTCCCGAGTGGGTCCCGAAAGCGGGTTCCGTTTTCCTGCGCTTTGGTGGTATAAATCAGGGGGTTTTCGGGACCCGCCCTTGTATACCTAGTTATATATATATTGCGGGTCCCGAAAACCCCCTGATTCATACCACCGATGCCATTCCGTTTTCCTGCGCTTTGGTGGTATAAATCAGGGGGTTTTCGGGACCCGCCCTTGTATACCTAGTTATATATATATTGCGGGTCCCGAAAACCCCCTGATTCATACCCCCGTTTCCGTTCCGTTTTCCTGCGCTTTGGTGGTATAAATCAGGGGGTTTTCGGGACCCGCCCTTGTATACCTAGTTATATATATATTGCGGGTCCCGAAAACCCCCTGATTCATACCACCAAAGCCATTAATCACTTTCTCTCAATGTTGCTCTCTCACTCGCACACATCCACTCAGTCACAAACACCATCTAGCAGTGAAGTGGGAAATATTTCCTGTAAATCGATTATTACAGCCCTCAGTGGTGGAAAAAAATCGCAAAAAAGTTATGAAATCATAGTTATGTCTTGGGAAGCAATTGTGAGCTTATTAGCCGCTCGTGGGTAAATGGAGGGGAAAATTTGCCTAAAAATCTATTACAGCCCTCAGTGGTGGAAAAAAGTTATAAAATCATAGTTAGGTCTCGTGAAGCAATTGTGAGCCCATCAGCTGCTCGTGGGTGAGTGGAGGGGGACATTTTCTCGTAAATCGATTATTGCAGCCCTCAGTGGTGGAGAAAAATCGCAAAAAAAGTGATCAAATCATAGTACGGTCTTGTTAAGCAGTCGTGAGCCCATCAGCAGCTCGTGGGTGAGTGGAGGGGAAAATTTTTCCTTTAAATCGATCGTTACAGTCTTCACAGACTAACTATCAAAGAAGTTTGCATATTTGTCTATTGAATTCCTTAGTTTTTAAATGTCCGCTCATATCCTCAAAGAAGTTAACATTTATCAATCATTGTTCTAACCTATTTGAAAATGTTACACAACAATAAAAACACATACTTATGTACATCTTAGATTGAAAAGGTTACATTATGGAAAAAATGAAGGGAAAAGTAAAAAATTTATGGAAGTTTTAATTTTCAGACATGATATGCAACTTTAAGAACATGGGGAACATCTCGTTTTGTTTGTTCGAACAAATGTTATTGAACTTGATATTACAGTAGCTTTTATTCCTGAATGTCCCAAAATCTCTGGAAATTTCTGCAATGCTTAATCAATACTTACGAAATTGCTCCATCTGCAAATTATTACACAATGGCTTAACCCGGAAACCCCACTGCAAATTATTACACAATGGTGTAATGATAAATCTCACTACAGACTATTACATAACGGCTTAATGAGAACTTCAAAGTGCAAATTATTACACAATGTCATGATGAGAAACCTCCGCTACATACCATTAAACAATGACATACGTAATGAAAAACCTCCCACTACAAATTATTACACAGCGGCTTAAAGAGAAACCCTCACTGCAAATTATTACACAATTCCTTAACACGGAAACACTCACTGCAAATTATTACACAATGGCAAATCATGAAAATCCTCCCACTGTAAATAATTACCCAACGGTCCAATTTGGAAGCTTAATTTGGAGGCTTAATTTGGAAGGCCTCGGTAATAGAAAATTCTTTAAATATCTCATAGGAAAGATTGACAACCCGGAGTGTGATTTTCGCCATGAAGATGCTTCCCAACAAAATATTTACCATATATTTCAAGAATGTTCTGCAACAAGATCCGAATTGAATTAGTTTCTGAGAAGTCAACACATCGACGAAGCAAACTCAATACAGTCATTTTTGAAAATAAATATCCATGAAATAGAAAAATTGAATGAAATGTACGAATGGATTCAACACTGAAAACGCTGCAAATTATTACACAAAGGTTTATTATTTCTGTATTAAATAACCCTTTTACGTAAATCACTTAGGTATCTTATAATTATTAGACATATTCTGTGGTACTTTATCTGAGCCATTCTACAAAAAGGTGCCAACTTTGCAGAAAGGTGTGTGGTAATTTCATCTGCAACTAACTCATACAAATTTGGTATCATTCGACTCGTTACGATGTCTACTACTCGTTACTGGGAAGGGCGAGAAAGTTTGACCTTTTTTGGGAATGGTACACTGCTTTTTAGGTTAAAGAAACGTTGATGAAAAGAAGGGTGCCGGCTCTACTTTCATAAATCCATTAAAAAAAAGTAAATCGGTTTGAACACCAACTGTGGAAGTCAATGCGTTTCTGTATCATGATCCGCGTCGGATAGAATTAGTTTCCCCGTGTTTACCTCACAATATGAATTTATAGGCCAAAAAATGTTGCAAATTTTGTGGTTTTTATAATTTGGATGGATTTATTCTTCTTCTCAGTCTTTTCCATGGGCTAGTGGTTGTGAAAAATGTATACTTTTCAAAACCTCATGACGTATTCTTCTAGTTACAACAGTAAGCTTCTCGAAAAATGAACTCTTTTATTTATAAAAAGGCCGAGTATTCTCGTCAGGGACGGTCATGGGTTGGGTAGATCATCTCATAGGGGCCTATGATGAATCTGGGCAGTTTAATACAGGTCCAAGAGAAAAATCTATTAAAAAAAATCATCGGTCAGAATCTCAGCAGTTGACTAGGAAAATATGAACTCAGTAGGTAATTTTCAGTTTCGAAAATTATAGTTTATTGATCACAGGGTAGTAGTTTGGTTTATTATTTTCAATAATGAATGTTCTAGTCGAACCAGAAAAAAATGTACCCCCCTTAAAAATTTTTTGTTATACGTTTCTAGATATTTAAAACCCGAAAATCAAATGCTAGTAAATAAAATCCGACCGTCCACCGTACGTAGCTTTTCACCGAAACTACATACTGGACAAACTAAATTAAACTAGTTTCAAAAGTCGAATTTTTTATAGTCTAGTTGGGACTGAATTCTCGGCATCACTTTCTTTCAATCCTAAAGGGTAGAATCAAAGGGCCGAAATGTTCGTTATTGATAGACATCCCTTCAATGAATCGAATGAGTCCACTCGGATCGCTTTACATTCAACCATTCGCTTTCCTAAGGGCTAGAACATGACAGAAAAAAAAAAAACTTCAACACGAATATGAATGCAAAAATCTCTGAACATAGTAAAAATTGCCTACAATAGTAAGTATAGTAAGTAAGCCTGAACATAATAAACTGTGACGGCCGAATCAACTGATGTAATTTACAATGCCATTATCTTCACAAGAGTTCCTTTTGAAACGAGGTTTTCATATCTTATGTTATATATTTGCGGACAAGTGAAGCGAAACTGATTTTTTCAAGAAAACTGCTGGATCTTGATCTTTCTTTCACGTTAAACTTCATCAACAAGTGAGGTTAATAGGACACTGATCCTTTTTAGCCGTCAGCGCACGATCTCTGATCTTTTTTTTTTTTTTTTTTTTTTTTTTTTTTTTTCGCCACCTAAAATCTTTCTCTGTATTTTGACGCTAACCTTCATCATTCTTTCCCGAAGCGATACATGCGTTTCTTTAAGTCCTGCAAGATGGCACCGCTATCTCATTTCGGACCAAAAATTGACTCTGATCGTTCTTTCCCGTGACCCTTCAAATCTTATGTTATATATTTGTGGACAAGTGAAGCGTAAGTAGGTGTTTATGGTATCTCATTAAATTTCAGTTGTTCTATCGGTGGATTTTCACGTCGTGTATATATACAGTATGTTGCACCATTGTAGGTATTTTGACATCAGGTTTTCTTTCGTGCAGAGGGACTAGGAAAGATTGATGTTCACGAAGTCATCACAACATACTACAAGGTATGGCGACACACTGATCAGCTGAAGGATCCTCGTGGGTAATTCTTTTCTAATCGATACATCGTGCTGAAATATAAGTAGTATACCTAGCTCTTTTTATGGCATCTAGAATACAATTACAAGGTAACAAGGCGCCGAGTTTAGATAATGTATCAGAGACAACATCTTATGAACGTGAATTACGTGGAAGGGTTATCTAGTTCAGAAATAATAATGTCCAGTCTTCTTTCAACTTCATGTTCAGTCTTCTTCAACTTCAAGGTAAATAACATTTTTTGAAATGGCAAACTTAAGTAAAAATCAACTATCAGTTCTATAAAATAACCGGTAACTGAAATTGTGAACTAACTCGTAAGTGAGTCAGATTCTCAACAGTGCGTCAGGTTTTGAGGATACCAAATCACTAAAGTATGTACCATTTTATCAAGGTAAATTTTCTCATGATCATCTTCTCCCTTGTGAAATGCCTAGGAGGGCTGTTGGGTTGCACTTTGTGTTCAATAACCACTAGTCTACTTGTACACGTGCCCTTCAAAAATTGGAAGTGTCCTCCCCAGAAGGAGGAGGACGTATCCGTTTTATAAGCTGATTTTTTTTTTTTTTTTTTTTATTTCTTCTTCTTTTCCCTTCCTTATTTTTTCTTAACTCTTTCAGATTGAATCAATGCCAAGTTTTTCTTCAAGACTTCTTGCATCAATTTTAGTTTGACTAGAAAGCTGATGTGGGAGGCTCTTTTATGATTGCGCACAGTCTAACTAACGAACAAATCATTAATATCAAGCTTGTAATTCTAGTGTTCACCTTATTTTGGGTTCAATTTGAGTTGTAATAGCTACTGGGTACCTGCGTAACTGCTTCATAATGTCTAAATGAACTTCTATTATAAGACAGCAAGTAGGGCTGGTAAGTGTAATTTGGAAGTATTACTTCAGTAATATGGTATCATCAAAACCTGACGCACTGTTGAGGTCATCAGTCACTCACGAGGGCTAACGCTCAACAGCCCAAGGTCGGCCAGAGCGCTCTTGGTGAGGATGAGTTCAACGAAAAGGGTCAAGCGACGGTCATGAGAAAAATCGAGTTACACAATTTCGAAATTTCCCCTCAACTCCCTGCGGCCAATAAAATTGAGAAACTGAGGTTTATAGAAACTTGAATAGATGGAGAGCATGAGAAAAAAATGGACCTAAAAAATACATTTTTTTTTTTTTTCATGCATTTTTTTTTTTTTTTTTTTTTTTAATGCATTTTTATTAGAAAGTTTGGGCTGAGTTATAGGGACAGTCAAGAGGTGTTGGAACTTACGGAACTTATGGAAATTTTTATAGGTGCTGATCCAGTCGACATTCAGTAGTAACTCTCGGGGCTGGAAAATAGTCATTAACAGATGAGTTACATTGACTTGGCACCTTTTCGTAGGAATACCCATCTAAACTCGGCTCCACGCGCCTCTATACCTTGTAATTGTATTCTAGATGCCATAAAAAGAGCTCCATTTATATTTCAGCACGGTAGATCGATTAGGAAAGAAATTAGCCACGAGAGTCCTTCTGCTGATCAATGTGCCGCCATACCTTGTAATTCACTTCTAGAGTGACTTCGTCTTAAATATAACTCCGTGAACACCAAAATTTACTAGTCCCTTTGTATGAATCAAAAGCTGATAAAGCAATAAAAGCTGACATGACGTAGAAATCCACGGATAGATCAACTGAAATTGAACGGGATAAAATATAACACCTACCTACGCTTCACTTGTCTGCAAATATATAACGTAAGTCATGAACCATTGCTATTATATCAGCTGATTCTTTCGCCACAATTTCCACTCGACGCTATTCCCACAGGGTGTTATTTTTTTATTTATTACTGCTATTTCCAAAGTTTTCGATATTCTGATTTTTCAATATATCAGCCCTTTGATTCCACCTTTTAAGACAAACAGACAGCGATGCCTCGAACTCAGTCTTAATTAGACCCCAAATGTGATTTTTGACCCAAGTTTCATCAAGTGTGATCCAGTAGTTTTGGAGAAAAGCTCTGGACGGAAGTTTTTTTGTTTCGAATTTTGGATTCTAATCATCTTGAAACACAAAACGTAAAATCGCGAGGAGGGGATGAAAATTATTTTTTGTCTTGTTCGATTAGAAAGGTTCATTATTGAAAATAATAAACCAATATACAACTGTAAGATCTACTTCGACACCAACCACAAAACGCCCTGTGACCGACATAAGTCTCTAAAGACATAAGACATTTAAAAGATAATAGAAGAAGAAGGAGAAGTGCCTACACCTTGTTTCACCTAGTTCACCAAGTCACACTTAGTTTCTTCTACTAACGTACAGGTTAAGGGGAGACCGGATAGGATGTAAAAAAATTGGTTAAGTATTTTTCTCATCCATTTTTAGGACAATTTTGATGGAGTTTGTGGCATTTTCCTATGGAAATAGTACCATACTGCAACTCACAATTTAAAATCCAATTTTTGAAAATTTTGCTAAAAAAAAAAAAAAAAATCTTTTTTTGCATGAATTTGTAATTTGAATTAAATAAATAATGCCCATGGCTAAAAACATTGTGGTTTTCAGTAGGTGGTAATATTAAAAATAAACGAATGCCATCTATCGCATCAACATAGAGAATAAATTAGCTGAGAAAAATTTGTTATCAGGTAACGGGGAATTCTGAGATATGCATAGGCCGCAGGGGGTGGGGGGGATTGGATTGTCAAAGTCACCCACGCTCCCGCTCAAGACGGCTGGCCGATCCGTTCCTTCGCTACCTCCCTATCGACTCTTCCCAGGTCCCGGGATTTTATGACGAGCTTGGTTCACTACACTTTTCCTCAGAATAGATATGTGTACATAATATCGGTACCTACCTTTCGCTTGGTCACTACAGAAGTCCCACAAAAATTATCTTGTCTCCAAAATTACCAGTGCATTGTTCCCGCCAAAACGGCAGACCAACAGCAGACTTCACAGCACCACTCAACAGGGGGTCCTCTAAGATCATTAACCCCCCTAGCTCGCGCCAAACTCTCCACGCCCTCCCCCATCTACCCTTGAGTTCAGTTTTCAAGCTTCGTACTCGTAATCAAAACAGGGAACCTACCTTCATATCTGCAGTCTGCAAGAGGGGGAGGGGGAGGGATGATCTTAGAGGACCCCCTGTTGAGTGGTGTCGTGACGTCTGCTGTTGGTCTGCCATTTTGGCGGGAACAATGCACTGGTAATTTTGGAGACAAGATTATTTTTGTGGGAGTTCTGTAGTGAGGTAGTAAAATGGTAGGTAGGTAGCGATATTATGTACACATGTCTATCAATCTATCTATACTATTAATAAGAATGAAACTCCGTCCGTTTGTCGTGTCTATGCACGGCCAAACGGCTGAGTGGGCCGGATCTACGAGTGGGGGGATCTTCTTGGGATTTTCCGATAGGGTGTATAAGCGAATTTAAAATTTTCTAATCCCACCCGAACCATGGGCCGTAGGGCGGGAGGGGGGTCGAAGTAATAATTAATGTGCACTTTTTGGACTTCCCCGCTTCCCCTACCCCTCTAAACGGCCGTTGACAATTCCGGAAAAATACGGGTTTCGTAGGTTTTTGAACGAGGAAGACGACGGCGCGATCGGATCGCGAAAAAAGTATCGGGAAATGCGTAAAAAAAATGCGAGAGTACGGACCCATTTTCTCGAAAAGTCCGCCGAAAAACTTGGTTTTTTCCGATTAAAATATACCCCATAAAGGTACGTTTTTCGGAACGGTTTTCGCGGGCGAAATACAGCTTTGGGTCTGCCGAATCTGAATCCGAAATCGGATATCGAAAAAAGTGACGAGAACTCGGTCGAATTGCCAGCGGAAGCGAGGGGAACCGTTTAATATGACATTTTAAATCAACCCGGGCCGCCCGTTTCACAACGTTGCTTACCAGAAGGGACCCTCACAGGGGGGTTCCCATTTGCACTTCTACGCAATACCTTGCGAGGCGAGCAGGTATACATAGGTACCTACCTTGCGAGCGAAGCGAGAGCCATTTCAACAGAATAAATACGGACTTTGTTCTACACATATACAGGTATACCTTGCGAGCGAAGCGAGCAACATCCCCTAATAAACTTTTCGTGGTTCCACATAGTTTTATAAGATTTAATTTGTTTGTAAGAATTTCCAACAGAAAAAAACGTCTGCCAAGTTGGGTGGGCAGTATAACTTCCTCAAGGATATACAGGTATACCTTGCGAGCGAAGCGAGCAACATTCCCTACATGCCACACTTTGCGAGCGAAGCGAGCAACGTTCCCTACATGCCACACTTTGCGAGCGAAGCGAGCAACATTCCCTACATGCCACACTTTGCGAGCGAAGCGAGCAATATTCCCTACATGCCACACTTTGCGAGCGAAGCGAGCAATTTAATGGGGGGTCCGGGGGGCTTGCCCCCCGGCTGGACGTGGAGGCGAATCTTTGATCCCGCCGAATCTGAATCCGAAATCGGATATCGAAAAAAGTGACGAGAACTCGGTCAAATTACGAGCAGAAGCGAGCAAAGCGATTAAAATGATTCTGCCGTGGACGAGAGAAGGCTCAAGAATTGACGTGAAGGGTTCGATGTCACAACGTTGCGAGGCGAGCAGGTATGCCTACATAGGTACCTACCTTGCGAGCGAAGCGAGAGCCATTTCAAATAATAAATACGGACTTTGTCCTACACATATACAGGTATACCTTGCGAGCGAAGCGAGCAACATCCCCTAATAAACTTTTCGTGGTTCCACATAGTTTTATAAGATTTAATTTGTTTGTAAGAATTTCCAACAGAAAAAAACGTCTGCCAAGTTGGGTGGGCAGTATAACTTCCTCAAGGATATACAGGTATACCTTGCGAGCGAAGCGAGCAACATTCCCTACATGCCACACTTTGCGAGCGAAGCGAGCAACATTCCCTACATGCCACACTTTGCGAGCGAAGCGAGCAACATTCCCTACATGCCACACTTTGCGAGCAAAGCGAGCAATATTCCCTACATGCCACACTTTGCGAGCGAAGCGAGCAATTTAATGGGGGGTCCGGGGGCTTGCCCCCGGCTGGACGTGGAGGCGAGCAGCTGTGGGTCTGCCGAATCTGAATCCGAAATCGGATATCGAAAAAAGTGACGAGAACTCGGTCAAATCACGAGCAGAAGCGAGCAAAGCGATTAAAATGATTCTGCCGTGGACGAGAGAAGGCTCAAGAATTGACGTGAAGGGTTCGATGTCACAACATTGCGAGGCGAGCAGGTATGCCTACATAGGTACCTACCTTGCGAGCGAAGCGAGAGCCATTTCAAATAATAAATACGGACTTTGTCCTACACATATACAGGTATACCTTGCGAGCGAAGCGAGCAACATCCCCGAATAAACTTTTCGTGGTTCCACGTAGTTTTATCAGATTTAATTTGTTTGTAATAATTCCCAACTGAAAAAAACGTCTGCCAAGTTGGGTGGGCAGTATAACTTCCTCAAGCGAGCAGCATCCCCTACAGAAGTTAAACCTACCCTTAGAGATCTACCGTTTGCGAGTGAAGCGAGCAGCATCCCCTACAGAAGTTAAACCTACCCTTAGAGATCTACCGTTTGCGAGCGAACCGAGCAACATCCCCTAAATGCCATACTTTGCGAGCGAAGCGAGCAACATTTTCTACATGCCAGACTTTGCGAGCGAAGCGAGCAATATTCCCTACATGCCACACGTTGCGAGCGAAGCGAGCAACTTAATGGGGGGTCCGGGGGGCTTGCCCCCCGGCTGGACGTGGAGGCGAGCGTAGCGAGCCGGAGCGGCTATTCTGAAGAAAAGTGAAGTGAACCGAGCTTGTCAATAAATCCAGGCACCTAAGATGAGTAGATAGGGAGGTAGCGAGGGGACGGATCAGGCACCCGTCATGGGCGGGCAGGTGATACAATCCCCCGGGAGGGGGAAGGTAGTGGACACGGGGTGAACAGTGAGCGCAATAATACCATCTACCAGTAGCCGGCTAAACTTGCGTGACTTTGACAATCCACTCCCACCCCCGTATGGCCTATGAATATCTCAGAATTCCCCGTTACCTGATAACAAAAATTTCTCAGCTAATTTATTCCCTATGTTGATGCGATAGATGACATTCGTTTCTTTATAATATTACCTACTGAACACCACAACTTTTTTAGCCTTGTGCATTTTTTATTTAATTAAAATTTCAAATTAATGCAAAAAAAAAAAGTTTAGCAAAATTTCCAAAATTGGATTTTAAATTGTGAGTTGCAGTATGGAACTGTTTCCATAGGAAAATGCCGCTAACTCCATCAAAATTGTCCTAAAAATGGCTGAGAAAAATACTTACGAATTTTTTACATCCTATCCGGTCCCTCCTTAACCTATGTGTTAGTAGAAGAAACTAGGTAACTAGGTGAAACTTGGTGTAGGCACTTCTCTTTCTTCTTCTATTATCTTTTAAATGTCGGGCACAGGGCGTTTTGTGGTTGGTGTTGAAGTAGATCTTAGAGTTGTATATTGGTTTATTATTATCAATAATGAACCTTTGTAATCGAACAAGACAAAAAATAATTTTAATCCTCCTCAAGATTTTATGTTTCGCGTTTCAAGATGATTTGTGACAGTCCCCGTAAGACCCAAAAGAATGCGCTGCGCGTCCGTCGCTTCGGCGCCAGGCGGCCCATTCTCACGTTGTCGTATTGCTATGGTTGGCGATGGATGAGGATCCGAGAAACAGAAAATGATCTTCTCTGAACATAGAACAGATGATATTAGTACGAGTTGTATCTCTTATGGTACTGTCACCCTCCTCTCTCTCTATGAGTGCGGATTTAGGATCCCATTGCACCTTTAGGGGCTCCAAGTTCGTTACAGATTAGAATCCAAAAAAATAAAATAAATAAATAAATAAATAAAAAAAATAAATATTCAGTCCAGAGCTTTTCTCCGAAACTACTGGATTACACTTGATGAAACTTGGTCAAAAATCACATTTGGGGTCTAATTAAGACTGAGTTTGAGGCATCACTGTCTGTTTGTCCTAAAGGGTGGAATCAAAGGGATGATATATTGAAAAATCAGAATATCGAAAACTTTGGAAATAACAGTAATAAATAAAAATATAACACCCTGTGGGAATAGCGTCAAGTGGAAATTGTGATGAAAGAATCAGCTGATTTAATAGCAATGGTTCATGACTTACGTTAAATGTTTGCAGACAAGTGTTTTATTTAGGTAGGTGTTTTATTTTATCCCGTTTAACTTCAGTTGATCTATCAGTGGATTTCTACGTCGTTTCAGCTTTTATTGCTTTATCAGCTTTTGATTCATACAAAGGGACTAGTAAATTTTGGTGTTCACGGAGTTATATTTAAGACGAAGTCACTCTAGAAGTGAATTACAAGGTATGGCGGCACATTGATCAGCAGAAGGACTCTCGTGGCTAATTTCTTTCCTAATCGATCTACCGTGCTGAAATATAAATGGAGCTCTTTTTATGGCATCTAGAATACAATTACAAGGTATAGAGGCGCGTGGAGCCGAGTTTAGATGGGCATTTATACGAAAAGGTGCCAAGTGAATGTAATTCATCTTTTAATGTCGATTTTTCAGCCCCGAGAGTTACTACTGAATGTCGAATGGATCAGCACCTATAACAATTTCTTCTCTCACTATGCGATTATTACTATTTTCAAACACTGTAAGTTCTAACACCTCTTGACTGTCCCTGTAACTCAGCCCTAACTTTCTTATAAAAATGCAAATTTCATGGGGTAACTCCATCTATTCTAGTTCTCAATTCTCAATTTTATTGGCCGCAGGGAATGGAGGGGAAATTTCGAAATTGTATAACTTGATTTTTCTCATGACCGTCGCTTGACTCTTTTTCGTTGAACTCATCCTCACCAATAGCGCTCTGGTTCATGTACTTATAGTAGTTTCCGACCTTGGGCTGTTGAGCGTTCTCGTGAATGAGTGATTACCTCAACAGTGCGTCAGGTTCTGACGATACCATATTACTGAATTAATACTTCCAAATTACTCTTACCAGCCCTACTTGCAATCTTATAATAGAAGTTCATTTAGACATTATGAAGCAGTTACGCAGATACCCAGTAGCTATTACAACTGAAATTGAACCCAAAATAAGCTGAACTCTAAAATTACAAGTTTGATATATATTATTTTTTCGTTAATTAGACTGTGCGCAATCATAAAAGAGCCTCCCACATCAGCTTTCTAATCAAACTAAAATTGATGCAAGAAGTCTTGAAGAAAAACTTGGCAGTGATTCAATCTGAAAAAGTCGGGAAAAAAGAAGAAAGGGACATGAAGAAGAAATTTAAAAAAATCAGCTTATAAAACGGATATGTCCTCCTCCTTCTTGGGAGGACACTTCCAATTTTTGAAGGGCACGTGTACGAGTAGACTAGTAGTTATTGAACGCAAAGTGCAACCCAACAGCCCTCCTAGGCATTTCACAAGGGAGAAGATGATCATGAGAAAATTTACCTTGATAAAATGGTACATACTTTAGTGATATGGTATCCTCAAAACCTGACGCACTGTTGAGAATCTGACTCACTTACGAGTTAGTTCACGATTTCAGTTACCGGTTATTTTATAAAACTGGTAGTTGATTTTTACTTAAGTTTGCCATTTCAAAAAATGTTATTTACCTTGAAGTTGAAGAAGACTGAACATGAAGTTGAAAGAAGACTGAACATTATTTTTAAAAACGCTGCAAATTATAACACAAGGTTTATTAATTCTGAACTAGATAACCCTTCTACGTAAATCACTCATCTATGTCCATAAGATGTTGTCTCTGGTACATTATCCTAACTCGGCGCTTTCTTAACTTGTAATTGTATTCTAGATGCCATAAATAGAGCTAGGTATACTACTTATATTTCAGCACGGTATATCGATTAGAAAGGAATTACCCAGAAGGATCCTTCAGCTGATCAGTGTGTCTCCATACCTTGTAGTATGTGATGACTTCGTGAACATCAATCTTTCCTAGTCCCTCTGTACGAAACAAAAGCTGATGTCAAAATACCTACAATGGTGCAATATACTGTATATCGACACGACGTGGAAATCCACCGATAGAACAACTGAAATTTAATGAGATACCATAAACACCTACTTACGCTTCACTTGTCCACAAATATATAACATAAGATTTGAAGGGTCACGGGAAAGAACGATCAGAGTCAATTTTTGGTCCGAAATGAGATAGCGGTGCCATCTTAAAGAAACGCATGTATCGCTTCGGGAAAGAATGATGAAGGTTAGCGTCAAAATACAGAGAGAAAGATTTTAGGTGGCGAAAAAAAAAAAAAAAAAAAAAAAAAAAAAGATCAGAGATCGTGCGCTGACGGCTAAAAAGGATCAGTGTCCTATTAACCTCACTTGTTGATGAAGTTTAACGTGAAAGAAAGATCAAGATCCAGCAGTTTTCTTGAAAAAATCAGTTTCGCTTCACTTGTCCGCAAATATATAACATAAGATATGAAAACCTCGTTTCAAAAGGAACTCTTGTGAAGATAATGGCATTGTAAATTACATCAGTTGATTCGGCCGTCACAGTTTATTATGTTCAGGCTTACTTACTATACTTACTATTGTAGGCAATTTTTACTATGTTCAGAGATTTTTGCATTCATATTCGTGTTGAAGTTTTTTTTTTTTTCTGTCATGTTCTAGCCCTTAGGAAAGCGAATGGTTGAATGTAAAGCGATCCGAGTGGACTCATTCGATTCATTGAAGGGATGTCTATCAATAACGAACATTTCGGCCCTTTGATTCTACCCTTTAGGATTGAAAGAAAGTGATGCCGAGAATTCAGTCCCAACTAGACTATAAAAAATTCGACTTTTGAAACTAGTTTAATTTAGTTTGTCCAGTATGTAGTTTCGGTGAAAAGCTACGTACGGTGGACGGTCGGATTTTATTTACTAGCATTTGATTTTCGGGTTTTAAATATCTAGAAACGTATAACAAAAAATTTTTAAGGGGGGTACATTTTTTTCTGGTTCGACTAGAACATTCATTATTGAAAATAATAAACCAAACTACTACCCTGTGATCAATAAACTATAATTTTCGAAACTGAAAATTACCTACTGAGTTCATATTTTCCGAGTCAACTGCTGAGATTCTGACCGATGATTTTTTTTAATAGATTTTTCTCTTGGACCTGTATTAAACTGCCCAGATTCATCATAGGCCCCTATGAGATGATCTACCCAACCCATGACCGTCCCTGACGAGAATACTCGGCCTTTTTATAAATAAAAGAGTTCATTTTTCGAGAAGCTTACTGTTGGACTCATTCGATTCATTGAAGGGATTGTCTATCAATAACGAACATAAAAACATTAGTGTTATTTCGAAAGTTTTCGATATTCTGATTTTTGATATTTCGGCCCTTTGATTCTACCCTTTAGGATTGAAAGAAAGTGATGCCGAGAATTCAGTCCCAACCAGACTATAAAAAATACGACTTTTGACACTAGTTTCATTTAGTTTGGTCCAGTATTTAGTTTCGGTGAAAAGCTACGTACGGTGGACGGACGGATTTTATTTACTACCATTTGATTTTCGGGTTTTAAATATCTGGAAACGTAAAACAACAAAATTTTAAGGGGGTTTAATAATAATTGAAAATAATAAACCAAACTACTACCCTGTGATCAATAAATTATAATTTAACGAAACTGAAAATTACCTACTGAGTTCATATTTTCCGAGTCAACTGATGAGATTCTGACCAATGATTTTTTTTTTTTTTTTTTACGTTTTTCTCTTGAACCTATATTAAACGGCCCAGCTTCATCATAGGCCCCTATGAGATGATCTAACCAACCCATGACCGTCCCTAACGAGAATACTTAAAACTCGGCCTTTTTATTAATAAAAGAGTTCATTTTTTGAGGAGCTTACAGTTGTAACTCAAAGAATACGTCATGAGGTAATAAAAAGTATACATTTTTCACAACCACTAGCACCTGGAAAAGATTGGGAAGAAGAATAAATCCATCCAAATTATAAAAACCACAAAATTTGCAACATTTTTTGGCCTATAAATTCATATTGTGAGGTAAACACGGGGAAACTAATTCTATCCGACGCGGATCATGATACAGAAACGCATTGACTTCCACAGTTGGTGTTCAAACCGATTTACTTTTTTTTATGGATTTATGAAAGTAGAGCCGGCACCCTTCTTTTCATCAACGTTTCTTTAACCTAAAAAGCAGTGCACCATTCCCAAAAAAGGTCAAACTTTCTCACCCTTCCCAGTAACGAGTACTAGACATCGTAACGAGTCGAATGATACCAAATTTGTATGAGTTAGTTGCAGAAAAAATTTCCACACACCTTTCTGCAAAGTTGGCACCTTTTTGAAGAATGGCTCAGATAAAGTACCACATAATATGTCTAATAATCATAGATACCTAAGTGATTTACGTAGGAAGGTTATTTAATACAGAAATAATAAACCTTTGTGTAATAATTTGCAGCGTTTTCGGTGTTGAATCCATACGTACATTTCATTCAATTTTTCTATTTCATGGATATTTATTTTCAAAAATGACTGTATTGAGTTTGCTTCGTCGATGTGTTGACTTCTCAGAAACTAATTCAATTCGGATCTTGTTGCAGAACATTCTTGAAATATATGGTAAATATTTTGTTGGGAAGCATCTTCATGCCGAAAATCACACTCCGGGCTGTCAATCTTTCCTTTGAGATATTTAAAGAATTTTCTATTACCGTGGCCTTCCAAATGAAGCCTCCAAATTAAGCTTCCAAATTGGACCGTTGGGTAATTATTTACAGTGGGAGGATTTTCATGATTTGCCATTGTGTAATAATTTGCAGTGAGTGTTTCCGTGTTAAGGAATTGTGTAATAATTTGCAGTGAGGGTTTCTCATTAAGCCATTGTGTAATAATTTGCAGAAGGATGCCTCATTAAGCCGCTGTGTAATAATTTGTAGTGGGAGGTTTTTCATTAGGTATGTCATTGTTTAATGGTTTGCAGCGGAAGTTTCTCATTCAGCCATTGTGTAATAATTTGCACTCTGATTTTCTCATTAAACCATTGTGTAATAATTTGCAATCAGGGGATTTATGTTAAGCCATAGTGTAATAATTTGCACTGGGGTTTCTGTGTTAAGCCATTGTGTAATAATTTGCAGTGAGGAGTTGTCATTGTGCTATTGTGTAATAATTTGTAGCGGAGGTTTCTCATGAAGCCATTGTGTAATAATTTGCAAAAAGGATGCCTCGCTAAGCCGTTGTGTAATAACTTACAGTGGGAGGTTTTTCATTATGTCAATGTGTAATGATTTGAGGCGTGGTATAAAACAATTTAAAAAAAAAAAAAAAAAAAACTCCATTGTGTAATAATTTGCGTATTGTAGTGAGAGTCTTTTTCCATGACGAAAAGCCAAGATGCTCGAAATTATATTTCCCATGGGGCAGGTGAAACTAAGAACGTAGAATGTCAAAGTTCAGTGTTCAACTCGGGTGTCATCTATTAATCCGGCCCTGGGAGAGAAAGGAATATTGGTGGTTGAAACCAGGGGTTTTTCGGAGCCCGGAAGAGAGGAATATTGGTGGTATAAATTAGGGGTGTTTCTGGGCCCGGGGAGTGGGTTCCAAAAGCTGCTTGAACGAGAGGGCCCAGAAAGACCCCTCGTAAGACTATATATATATATATATATATATATATATATATATATATATATATATATATATATATATATGTTTGTTTTGTTTCTTGTCTTTTATGCGCAGGAGTACCGTTCGTCCGATTGGAATGATGAAACTTTTGACATGGATACGTTTTACCGCTGAGGGTCAGCCAAATTTTCCGTCATGCCATTTACGTGGCGCCAAACACACTCAGGTTAGCAAACCACATAGGTACAACTGCTCTGTTGCTAAGGAAGTGTAACTCCGTTAGTTTTCATCTCAAGAAAACCGTTCACCACTTGTTGGAAAGCTTTCAATTTATCTTAAAACATCACGTTGTCAAACTCCGCCTCCTCTTACTCGGTATTCCACAAAACATGTAATCAATTTGGCTAGTATTTACATTATGTTTTAAGTATCTACACTATATTATGTCGAGAAGACGGCAACGGGATTAAGAGATACGTTTGTCCTCGGACTAGGCATTACCTCATCAAACGAGAGTAAGTAAATCAAGAGGCTAATTTATTTGCAACTCATTCCTCGTACTCCCGGGACGATGATTGTCTATTGGAATCGTCCTCATACCTACTCTTTATCGTCGAATTCGGCTATCCCTAACGATATCGCCCGGGTAAACAATTTTGTAATTTTAAGGAAAAACCGGACATGCGTCGAATTTTTCACGTCAAATTGGATGGGGTAGAGAACTTTCGATAACAAATTCAACGATACAAAACACTTTTGGAGGGTTGAGCCGAGCAGTTTTTATTCGTAAAGATAGATATTCAAAAATGTATATTAAAAATGCCTTACCAGCAGCAATGTTGGTTGGGAAGATTTTTATCGTAACTTAGGTTATTTGAGTAAGAAGCGGGGACACTTAGTTGAAAAATTAATTAGATATCTACCGAGAAGCTGAAACTTAATTGCTGACATTTTAATTGGAGCCTTCTTACGGAGTACAAAAGATAAGGTATGAAGCCATCTTACATTGCACAAGGTGCCATGTACATAATTATTTTAAAAAATCATAAATATATTTATACCATAAATTGCCCGTAGCGGATCACGGGTACACTGATAGTATCCCCATTATAGAGAATTTTGGTGACCACTAACGTACCCATAACGTCATCCTAACGTACGCAAGAGTACGTGACCTTGAGGGGACGTTAGCAACGTTGAACGTTAGAATGGCTCATTTTTCAAGTTCACCCGTTTGGGTACCTAAAGGCACACGACACCAGCCTAACCTTCCTGTAAATGTAACACTACTGGGCACCTCAAAATCACTCGAATACTGGTGAAGTAAATAATATTAGTTTTTCTTAGCTAGTTATATTGATGAAGCGAGTAGGTTTTTGAACACCCCTCAAACTTGGTTATTTTACGTTTCAAGTTGCGTAGAAACCGAGTGTGCCGTATGAAGTCCGCCTCCGCTGTCAAGCTTTACTAGCTTTCTACTCAATCGAAAGAAATCCGTTCTTTTGCGCACAGGTTCTATTTGGTCGATTAGAGCATTGCTTCTATTATTATTTCACATATTTTAAATGAGAAAACTGAGTTTTAAGAAACTACTCCGCAGTATTGTTCTTAGTTTGCTTGATCTCTCAGCTATTTTCTCGTGAACATTGCGAGAAGTGCTGCCTCCACTGATGATTGTGTCAGGTAGAATCCTGGTTCATTGTGATAGAGATAAATACTTTTTCATACTTGTTGATAATTTACCCAACGAAACACCCAATAACATGAAGTTCGTAACGACTAGCGACCTATAAGTGCAACTAAACTAGTGTTCCACACTTGAGGCTTGCTATCTTTGCGTTAAATCCATGCCCTATTTACGAATTTACAACTAAAAATGAGATATTGGCCCGTATTTTTATTGAAACTAACATGTTATTTGAATCCAGGATTGAAAATTGGCATTTCATATCGAAATGAAGAAGTTGATTAGTCAACCAGTATACAACTATAGCTGGGGGGAAAATCTCGCGTTGTCCAACCACCGTTAACGTGACGTCAAAATTTAGGGAACCGTTCTCCCGGTTCCATTTGGGTTAGCACCTTCATTTGCTTCCTCAAGACTATGGTGACAGGTAACGTTGATTTGAAGTTGCCAAAAACTCTCTAATTATAGAACATTTTCGGTGTCGTTGTCCCAAATTTCACACAGACCCCCAACCCAACCCAATAACATATCATGTTCAAATGCATATAGTAGTTGATACAAGTTTAGAACTTGAGTTCAGAACGGTAGGTAGGCCTGATCTCAGAAAATCCAAGAACTTTATTGGCTGCGGCAGGAAAATAATGCGGTCTTGCCAGTGGGATTGGATATTGTGCCCGTCTATAGGTTAGGTGCCGTGGAGAAGATTAGTCGGATGAGCGCTGAAAGGCAGTCGGTGGCTCCGGCAGGCGTCGGCATTGTGGAATATTGTTGTTTAGTTGCTCGGGACCTCCCGTATTAAAGGCTGTACCTTTATATCGATCTTCCGGGGGTTAATCCCGCTTTTCAGAGTGGAATTAATGTTTCCACTAAGGCGCTTCGGGTCGGACGTCCCTACGCTCAATTTGAGGCGGACGACGACCCAGCGATGAACTTTGCCCTTTGAAAATACCTGCAGTACGAACGGCGCTCTCCCGGGTAGGGTGCAGGGCGGGGCTGTCAAGACGGTCGGATCTCTATAGGTTCGAGAAAAAATCCCAGTCACGGGGCATGACCTTAGGGTACGTTTTTGCGTGAAACATCGATTTTCAATCACGTTTTATCTAGTTTTAGAGATTTTCACATCTTTACTACGGCACACGGCCGATTCCTGCGATATATTTTGGGGCGAGACGAACAATATGAGACAAAATACCTGCCAAGTTGGGTGGGCAGTATACCTCACTTATTGTTAAATGAAAAAAGTACAAGTCAAAATGATTAATTGCAAATCAGAACAGTAAATCATGTGTATTCATACGGAAATATGGCAGTAATTCATGTTTTGCGCATGTACTCACCCCACCATCAATCCAACGGCATTACCAATCTGAGGTATACAGTGGACCGAAATTAATAGTTTACACTGTGCATGCTCAAATGTAAAATCCATCAAGCGTCATTTTCTCATTGCCTATTCGTCCGCTCTCACTCAAATTCGGAAGGTAGGTAGTTGGGAAATTACAATTTGATTACCCAATGAGAGTTTCATCATGATCGTAACATTAGTAGGTGCTACGGATTCGCGAGTGTAAGATTCTTCAGACCAGAATCACGTCTACAGTTTTCAACTTATTTTGAGGACATTTTCAGGAATTCAACGTTTAAGGCTGTTGATGGTCCCAAATGAATCTGTTGGCCGTCGACTTACCGGTACCTTTTGTGCACACGCAGACGTACCTATATTATTTATCAAGCATAATTTCCTCATTGGCTAATTGTCCTTTATATCTCAGTAATAAGAAGCCGCTACGGATACTTCAAAAATTATTTAATCATTTCAATGATCTTTACTTTCATGAGTAAAACAGTTTGAAGTTTCCCAATTATTGCATGGTGTGACCTTAACACTCTCGACGCTGGCCCTGCCACTGCGCCAACCCCCAGGACTGGCCCAACTTTTTTCAACTTTTTTTCATAAGCACTTCGATTTGGAAACGATGCACTCTAGCGGCTAACTGGGGATGTAATGAATGGGTTTCATCAGGAACTGACCCCATTCAACGATTTCCAAAGTAAATCTGGATGTCCGAAGAAAATGAGGTTCAACAGAGGGTCCTGTCATGGATGTCATGACGCCAGTACTCGACGAGCACCGGCGCGTCATGTACGTCATGACACCAGCGTCGAGAGTGTTAATCAACAAACCGAAATGATTCAACTAATGAACTGAGTTATGCAAAAATACTCCGAAGAATAAAAAACTGTTGTGTAATAATTTAAAACGTTTCGAATATAATTTTGGATGTGATAATAAATTGGGCATATATACAAACAGAACAAACTGTTATGAAAGCTCTGAATTTCAAAAAGCAAGTGGAAACTTTGACTCTAAAAGACAATATTATTTCAACTTGTCTGAAGTGAGGAAGCAAATAGGAAGAAATGAGTTTTTTCTTAAAGAACGTTCACAGTGGTTTCTTCTGCCAACGAGTTTTCAGGCCTCGTTCTTTGACTCCCTTTCACCGCTTCAAAGGAAATAAATTAGAGGACTGCGGGTGAAGAACCGCTCACTTCTCAGGAACGAACCTCCTCCTTTGAAAGCATCTTAACCCTGTTGAGGACTTGTAAATTCAATTTGACCCTGTTAGAACTACCTTTCACGCCCGAGAAATCAACTTATGGACTTGGGAGGGATTTCCATTGACGAGTTTGTTTCTTGTCGACCACAAACCAAACGGTATTTGAGCATTTATTCCCATTTTCGTGACTTTCAAAGAGTGTGGTGTGAGAACTAGAATCTATTCAAGTTGTAACCGAGAAGAAAAATTTAATTTAGCTTTGATCGTAGAGGCTATAGGGATGGTGCTTCAGGAAGACGGTGCTTAATAGGTAACTAAGGGCGAAAGAAACATCAAAGAAGTTTTGACATCAAACCAAGCTTGTAATCAGTGCTTCTCAAGAATGTCTGGAGGGAGGATATGGCAGCGTGAGAAACTGAGAAGTAGTGATCTTTCAAGAACTTTTCAACGGCTGGCGAACTGTTTTTCTTCGACAAAAAATAAGATAGAGTTCAGCATCAACGATTTCTGAAGCGAGAATCATTAAAAAAAATGGAAACTCATACAGTGGATACAGCTTTCGTACAAGTACGCAACCACGAGAGACATTTTATGTCTTTGCGCCCCCTTTCCCCTTCCTATAAAACCCCGTATTGTACTTTTGTTTGTAGAAATTTATTGCAAAAACACGTTTTTAAAAACAATATTTTTTTATTCAAATAAATTTCAAAATACAATTTTGTTTTACTCATTCCATAATTACATCATTATTATCATCAGAATTTGTAACGCTGAGTAATGGCCGATGATGAGATAAGTACGATATGTAGGCTAGAGTTTGTATATTTGACACATTCCGCGTAAAAACTCCATCGACGCACGTCATATTTCGTGTCGTCGAGATTTCCGGAGAATTGTTCAATTCACACCCAAAAGTTTCAGTCATAAATTTACAAAACGCTAACCCCTCTTAAGAACGGAAGTCAATGTTGAGATCTCCACACAGTACAACCGGTAAGTACCAAATCTCAGAATCGTGGGATCATTATGGAAAAAACTGGATTCTAGAGCCACTCAGCTGATCTGGGATCGGTCAGTTGTGTTCAGAAGTCCCTCAAGGGCCCACATACCAAATCTCAGAATCGTGGGATCATTAGGGAAAAAACTGGATTCTAGATCCACTCAGCTGATCTGGGATCGGTCAGTTGTGTTCAGAAGTCCCTCAAGGGGCTACATACCAAATCTCAGAATCGTGGGATCATTAGGGAATCTCCGCGTAACGCTCTCCGTGTGACGCTCCCCCGCGTGACGCTTTTTCATTTATGTGCCATAGTAAAGACATAAAATGTCAAAATTTCAAGTAATGCTTTTCGCGTTTGTGTGCCAAATCAGACATGAAAATGTCAAAAGTGTAACAAAATATGGTAACGAATATGCGATACGCTGAATTGTTTTGCTATTTTCGTACAGCCATACTTGACATTTTCAACCCCACGAAAACCTTACACCACTCATCAGAAAGCCCGATAAATTTTTAGCACAATTCCAGTCTAAACCAAATTATTGACGATTATCTAGGGCATCACAAAAACTTTGCACAAAATTATGCTGAAAAACGTAATCAATTTTTATGAATATCTATAAAACTGCAAAGAAAATCTAAAAACCCGAAATCTTTTTTGAATGGCCTAATTTAATTTAGTATGAAATTTTTTCTATAAAATTGGTTTTTAACAATTGCTCCGTTCTTGAATTGCTTAAATTTCAATACGATTTAACGTAACTATTATAATAAAATACGATTGATGGTAGTTTAAGGAAATTCGCTCATACGACCATGCAGCATGACTGGAAATTTTCATTATTTTTTCACGAATTTGATGTTAAAATGGTCTGAAACGGATTTGTATACGGTAATTTTTTTTCTCATGTTAGGGTTATCCGACACTCCCTAGAACAATTACAATAGGTCGTTCCTATATTGACAGAGCCTTGCTTCAGAGGGACGTCCTAAAAATGTGATTTTGGTCAAAAAGACTCGAAAGACCTCTGGGTTTCACATTGTGGACTGACGGTTAAGAAACCTGTCATGCTGTGTAGTTATTATCCGTGACACAAAAGTCAATGTAATTTCATTCAACAGCTTCGAATAAGATCGTATTAGGTTCCTCGCCTACACGAGTCGCTGTGGCTAACATAAATAAACGCGTCAAATCCCATTACGTCCCTTCGAAGTCGGGAGCTTCCCATTTTTTTCGCCAAAGCAATTCTGTTAGGACCCCCCTCCCCCTCACCACCACTTCTGTACTCGGCTATATTCCGAAAAGGGCAGACGAACTCTCTCGCGGCGGCAACAAACATAATTGGATGACGTCCGATCATTACTCGCCTCTTATCTCCTAGGAAACCGGGGAGTAGAAGGTCCGACGTGTCTCGCTAATACAGAATTTCCCCGAAATGAGTTTCGCAAAGAGCAGCCCCAAGGTTTCGCAGAGAAACTAGATCGCTACGTGCAATGTTTATCCAAGACCGGTTCTACTTGTGCCAATCTTGAATCGCAATCGTGCGCCAATTTCAACACAGAATTACTTAAGGTCAATTGAAGACGAGGGAGTCTTTTCGTGTAAATTTGTTCATTACCCAAATTCGTTGAAATACTTGAGGTGAATTAAAGACGAGGAAGCCTTTTTGTGTGAATATGTTCATGATCGAAATTCGTTAATCCAACTAGTTTAGCATTTGATAGCGAAGTAAGTGATTTTTGATGGAGCGGCAACATGAATTAATAAATTTTGTAGTTAACAAATTAACCAAAAAACGGCAGTTTTTACATAAAAATTACGAAACCTTACTTATATAGTGATGCTGTAGGGGTTTACTTACTCAAATCAACTAAATTTAAATGAGCATGGAACACGGTTTTGCCGGTACATATTGCCAAAAAAACGAGGCTTTTTGGCTAGACCATTGTCATAGCGAGACCATAATGCCTGATGAAAGTAGAGGAGCTACCTAAACCTTTCGCAAAGAAAAGCATTTGGTAGGGAGCCTTTATATGGGACATCAGGGGACGAATGAAATTTCGGGCTCCATCCTGATCAGCTGAGTGAACTTAATCCTCTCCTGTTTACCTGATGATTTGCTATTTGACAGCTGAATCTCTGGAACGTTGAGAGACGATTGAAATGATCGACTCTTTCCTGGACAGCTGAGTGAGCTAAACTCTCTCCTATTCTCTCTAGGAAAAATTGGGAGACTCTCTGTGACATTTAGAGTTAGACGAATGGAATGACGGGCCCCAGCCTTATCAGTTTAGTTAGCTATGAGTTCTCTGTTTTTCAACCAAGGAATGTACAATTTCCCTCTCTGGGATATTAAGGGACGAATAGAATGACAGGTTCCACCCTAATCAGCTGATTGAGCTAAATTGTCTCCTGTTTAGGTAGGAAGTCTTTCTGGAACGTCGAATGACAAATGGAATGACGGGATCCATCCTGATCAGCTGAGTTTGCTCGGTTCTCTCATGTTCACCCTAGGAATTTTAAATTTGACTCGGAGCCTTTCTGGAACAACAAGATTCGAATGAAATGACGAACACCATCCAGATGAGCTGAGTAAGCTCAATTTTCTCCTTTTAACCCAAGGATGTTGAAATTTGGTGGGGAGCTTCTCTGGGACAAAGAGACGAATGAAATTACCGGTTCCGTCTTGATCAGCTGAATGAGTTAAAATTTCTTCCGTTCACCCCAGGAATTTGAAATTTGGTAGGGAGTCTCTATTATCGGTACCAGAGGTAAAAGCGTGATCCTCGTTTCTCAAGGCTTCGCTAAACACAAACTTACTTCTTCACATGTCCTTGTCATGTCTTCATGAACAAATGAAACCTAACCTGATCAACCACGATTAAATGTCTTTTAGTTGGTTCTTCTAAAATATCGAGTTCGGTCGGGTTTTGAAAGTTTGCAACTGGTTTCTATTGTGTTTTAGATTAAAACCTGTTGAGAAGTGTTTGCCCGTAATTAAACTCCGTTGGTTAATTCTAACTTCATATTACTGGGCGATAGATATAATGATGTTATTCTTGATGAATTTCGATCAGAAATTTATCGGGCGCCTCTTTACTCCCAGTTGGAGACTCTGGAGGGCCGACCTGTAGGTTGTAGCCCGAGCTTGGAGCAAATATTTGCATAAATCATCATATCTGACAGAAACAAATTAACAGGTGCTCCTGTGATCTCTGACCTTTAAAGGTCAAAAGGGGAAGGGTCTTCGGGAGGTTGGGAACTTCGTCTCTGCTGTACCGCCGGGCTTCTCACACATTTCATGTGGTGATCCGCGGAAATGTCACCGTTCAGGATTATGATACCCACAATGTTCCAAAAAGCTGTGTTCTGTGAGTTTCCAACCTCAAAGCAATTCTTCAAATCTATATAATTGTGCAAATAATCCGAGATAACTTGTGATAGAGTAAAGCACCATATATTAGCTCCCTCAAGGACAGATTTCTCACATGTTTCTACAGGGTGTACACAAAACAGGTCTGCCAAACTGCAAGAGTCGACTTTACAAACAAATTTGTTACACTCCTCCTGTTACGTCTCCTCAAAACTTTTTAACCCGCTTAAAAAAACAAGTTTTTTCGATTTAAAAATTTTCCCGTGATTTTGAACTACATCACTAAATTGGTCATAACTCCCTTAATTTGCTGTGTAATTTCGAATTCGAGGATACTGTTGGAAAGAACATTACATTCCTTGTAGCTATTTCCTGATTTTTATTTTTATTCATTTATTTATTTATTTTATTTATTTATTTTTTTTTTTTTTTGAGCTCATTAAATCGGTCAAATTCCTAAAAAGTGCTGAAAAAATTACTAAAAATAGCAAAAAACGACTAAAAAACCTTACATTTTTATTTTTTAGCAGAGTATTGCTCAAATAAAGTTTATTAACCATAAAATCGAACATTAAAAAATGTATGTGCTGAAAAAATGTACATAAATTCCATTAAAATGTGCTAAAAAATCGATAAAAACTCCAAAAAAGTTAAAAATCCAAAATCTCTAATTGAATCGCAGAATATTATTTAGAACGAGTTTTTTTTCCATAAAATTGGTAGTTAACATTTTCTTTTCCCTCAAAGTCCTTAATTTTCTTAAGAATGTAAAATAATACAGTACCTACGATAATTTACGAAAATTCGTTCATACAATCCTGCTGCATGACTTGAACTTGAACTGCATGGGTTTTCTTGAAAAAATACCTTCTATGAAAATACGAGTTTGGGGTCTGTTTCTACGTATTTTTTTTACGCTGAATCGAATGGTAACACTTGCATGTCTCCCCAACCCCGTTATAACCAAGTTTTACAGTTAAAAAAAAAGTTTTAGAGTTAAAGTCTTTAACTCGCAAATTTTAGTTCATTTGGAAACACAAATTTTATGTATTTTTAGGGGTGGAACAAGTTAGCTAAAGTGTAAAACTCGGTTATGACGGGGTTCGAGAAATCTGTAAGTATTACCATTTGTTTCAGAGTTTAATAAACAACCGTCGAAACCGGCCTCAAACTCGTATCTTTAGAGAAGGCCATTTTTCAAGAAAAAACTCGGTTTCATTAAAAAAAAAAAAAGGTTTTCAACATTAAAACATAGTTTTCTCCCCTAATTAGCAAAGTGAAAGTGAAATTTAGTTCACCGTAGGAAAGATGAAATATTGGCGCAGGTTTTACCGTTCTTGTATATAGAAAAAATATTGGTTCTCATAGTTCAATTTTCGATTGTAAAAACTCAAGGTTTCCCAAATTAGTCTTTGGACATCCCTAGGGCCGTATTAATTGTTTTCCATAACTTTGCAAGGTTTGCTGATTTCCATTTTCGCTTTAAAATACTTATTTTTCTTTGTTTTTATGACTTTCTCCAATTTTATCCATTTTTAGTGAATTTTTTAGTACATTTTTTGAAATTTGACCAATTTTACGTGCTCACAAATTGTCGGCCAACGAATTTGTCATTTCGCTTGGAAATCTTGATTTTTTTGGCGCAAGAACGAAATTTTTATCTCAATCCATATATATATATATATATATATATATATACATGTGAAAACCGCAAACTTCAGGAATAATTTCAGAATGTCTCAACACGTGTTTCAATGAAGAAATTTTTTGGAAAATATTGGTTTTAAAATTGTTGAAGCCATTGCAATAGCTTCATTTCCTACGAAAATTCGCTAAAAGGAAAATTTTGTTTTCATCGTATTTTAAGGCTTTGCAGTTGTCCAATTGTTTCCCAAAATTCGCTAAAGTAAAAATAAGTGAACTACCATTGCAGGTTGGGGTTCTTCGCCCGACTGCCCCGGGCGTCGTGGACGTCATCAGCTGACTTCAAAAGGAGGATCAGAATTTTTTCTGATGATTTCGCTTAAAGCTACTAATTGCCTCGCCTCCTTGAGAGGAGAGGGGTTTTCCCGTACCGAAGCGTGTAAACTACTTGGACGGGACACCATTACCTTTGCGGTCACCCATCCAAGAACCCACCATCGTAATCGCACTAGAAACGGTTCATTGCAACGCCTATAACCCGTACGGCTAAAAGTGTGGACGCTCCTATTATAATATTGGGGGGGGGGGGGGGGGGGGTATTTTTGGGTCGCAGGATATCTGAAACGGATTACCCGGAAGTCGAATAACGGTCATACGATAACGGACATACAATAACGGATATCCGATAAAGGGCAAAGAAGCGAAATGTCGTCTGGGTTATCAGAGGAAATTCTTTTCCGGGGGAAAAGGGACATCGAGTAGGCGTATGGAGGTTGGAGGCCCCTCCCTCACCACCGACATCGATTTTCCCGGGAAAACTCCCTTTAGTTTTTACCCTCTCCGCAACTCGAAATCCAGGAACAAACGAAATTCAGTTATGACAAAAGCCTTTTAAAATACGTTTTCCTATTGTTTGTATAATCATCGCATTCTATCAAATAGCATTTCTTTTTTGAATCCACCTCTCGGCACTGTCCCATTCATTCCTCTATATTTCATTTCATTCTTTCAGCATTTATCCAACGGGGCCAATTGTAAAGGACTTTGTTAATAAATTAATTATTGTCGATACTGTCTGTAACACTAGAACACTTTTCTATATCCTCCCCTCTCCCTTCGATTATGAGAGCCTCTGTTTAGAAGTCCTACCGGCCTTTCGGAGAGACCATTAAAACGAGGATGGTATGGTGTCGTAGTAAGATATTGAACATACCTAATTTCTGATGCAATAGTCTTTGAAAGATTGTGCGATCCATTGTCTGATACAGATGATTGTCTGCTATCATGGAAAACATCTTGTAGCACGAATGTGTGAAAATACTTCATAAGAAAGACCTCTAGTTAATCCACCATGATTAGCCAATATTGGCCCTCGCTTATCCATGTATGGCCACTAAATAACATTTGCTGTGGTTTGCGTGCGAGAGATGTTTTAGAGTTGAAATGAAATTGAGCCAAGTGAGAAAAAACTCGTCCTATGTGAATCTAGCAAGTTGAGAAATGGAAATGGAACAGAAAAAAATTGATTATATTAGAACCTGAACCAGTAAAGCCCTAGTGACCTATGAAACTGTCAGTGCATGGAGAGATGGGTTATTTTCCTTGGGCTAGCCAGGACACCGACGGACAAATAATCATAGGATTAGGCAGATTTTGGACATCAGCTTGAAGCCCACTTAAGAGCACTGTCTTAACTATATGAAGGAAGGAAGGAGCAAGTCTCCAAAGCCCATTTCGACACTCCGTCGTACCTGAACATGAAGGATGAAGCTCCGGAGTCTGATTTATAGGCACCCTCGTCTCCATTACATTGATAGGAAGCTGAGAAGCTTCCGAATAAGGGGTTGGCACACGTAAATTCCTGTCGGACACCGTCCTTTGGAAAAGGTGGTTGAGGTAAGGTAACATGAGCAAATAACAAGGCGAGCTAGAATGCGAGAATGATAGAATAGAATGCTAAAATGCCTTTTCCACCAGGTCTGGAAGCAGTTATATATAGTGTAGGGCTCTCCCGCTCTTGGGCTTCTCTTCCCATTTCTCTTCTCTTTACTTTCCAAATTTCTGGATGCAGGCCGTTCGGTTTCTACTTTGTTTTTTAGGCAGAACTATATTTTAATTAGGTCGAAAACAAAAATTCAACGCACCTTGAAATTAATCTAATTGCAGACGCTGCTGGATGACCTTCATACAACATTTGGAGGATACCATCTTGCAAGGAAACTGGGATAACAAATCTTCCCCGCCACATCAACAGCTCTTCTTCATAAGACAGCTTCTCTTCCTCCAAAACCTGCACAAATCTTGTGTGAGCTCTCCATTCTGTGGCCAAAAACTGTGAGTAAGTTTTATGATTTATTTGATACTGTGGGATCATATAGAATTATACCGTATCGTTTTAAAATTTTCACATATTTTATTTTTGTGAATGTGGTTTGCCTACCGAACCCTTCTTTTTTATTTATTATTTCCAATAATAAACCTTTGTAATCAACCAAGAAAAAGATTTTTATCACCCCCCCCCCCCCCCCCTTCTAATTTTATGGTTTACATTTCAATATACATAGTTTCAAAAAATCGAATACAAAATACCGTCCGTCCTTCCATACGCCGGGCCGCACCGTTCAAAACCTTTCATGCAAAACTACTGGACCAAACTTTTTGAAATTTGGCTCCAAAATCATAAATTGCCAAGGAATGTGCCCTTACATCGACATCAATTTTGCTCAACTCTGAGGGTAGTACTTAAAGCATGAAATATTAAAAAATATAGATCTCGAAAACTTTGGAGGTAACAGTAAAGTTTGATGGTGTCCAATGGTAGGTATTATCCCTATTCAGAACGCTGTACGTTAATCCGTTCTCTCTAATGCAGCGAACTACTAGCGAGATCTTAAAATTACTGAGAGAGTCGCTAGATTTTAGTAATGACCGCTAGAAAATGCAAGTGGCTGTAAAATCGAAATATAGTAGAACTTGCCTAATAATTTCCTGCGATCGTAACTGCTGATATAATTCTAATGGAATTCTGACTTCGCAAAATTGAGTTTATTAGCTCTTACCCTTCGGATGTACTAGTGCAGCGTTGGTAGGTGATTTGCATAAAGTTTCAGGTGGTGGGCACCAAGCTACGTAAATGACATGATACTTAGATCAGGGGGACTAGTAAAGTGTATTAGTGTAACTGCATTAATTTTCCCTCTGCAGATGCCCATATCTACATAGGCATCTTGATGACAAAGTCAGACTTTCGCCCGACCATCACGAAATTGTTAAGGAGCTGACATATGAAATGAACCTCCTTTGGAATATCTTGCACTGATCAGCTGAGCCTAATATGTATATCTTAGTTTACATGGTGCTAGAAACCTGAAATGAAGCTCTTTTGGAACATCTCGAATACAATTACAAACTTGGAGGGGCTCTGATTGGCTGAGGGAATTCTGAGGCTAATTTATTTCCTTTTCAACTGTTCTTTTCGTCATTGTTTGTGTAAATTTTTCGATATTTACTAAAAATGAGTAAAGTTGTGGAGTCCTGAAGCTGTAAAGGTGTGAACTCTTTTGGGAGGCGCGAAGAACCAAGTATACGGGTTTCAATAATTATAGAGCAATGATCTGTGTAGAAGGGCTTTTTAATACAGAAATAATAATCCTCTGTGTAATATTTTGCAGTGTTTTCTATACCGTTATATGGCTTGTGATAGCACTTCTGGAAGCCTGTTACCTTTACCTGGAATAAATTCACCACTCATAGCACCAAACTCAGCCAGTATTATAGCTCATAATTTGATCCGACACATCTCCTCTTTAATGTAGGTGAATTGGATTTTTGCATAGGAAAAAGTAAAAATCCATCTGTATATTTGTCTGAGAACCCGTAGAGCTTGCAATACTGTTTCACAGAACCACTATAAATTCCTCGATAGCAAAAAAAAAAGAAAAATAAAAAAACTCATTCTCCTAGCGAGACATCCAAGCCTACCGTTAGGCAATAATTATCGTCCCGCAATCAGTGTTTTAAAAATATAAGTTGTTCGAAACTTGACTCTCAATCTCGCCAATGATGGGAACTAAAGGGTAAAAGGCTGCAAATTATTACACAAAGGTTTATTATTTCTGTATTAGATAGCTAATCTACGCAGAACACTGGTCCATAATTATAAAGCTGCAACTGCTGACTCGTGAATCAAAGTAAATTTTCCAGGTTCACATTCAACTTTTGGAAGATTTCTGAAGAAACATGAGGCACCCATTATATGAACATGACAATTTTTACCGATAATACGGAGAAATATCATGGCATGGATATGTCTATTTGATTTTCAATACAGATTTCAAATGGCAGATGCGAAATTAACCATGACAGGTGACAAAATACAAGCTACAGATGCAAAATGACCCGTGACAGGTGATAAATATCCATGTCAAAGTCTGCATTAAATTAGCTCAGACAGTTTATCAGAAAAGACCCGAATAATTCAATCGTCTTTTAGTGTCCCAGAAAGTCTCCACATCTAATTTCAACTTCCTAGGACGATCAGGAAATAATCTAGCTTACTCAGCTGATTAGGAATGACCCAAT
Organism: Adelphocoris suturalis; assembly: GCA_030762985.1. Classification (NCBI taxonomy): domain Eukaryota; kingdom Metazoa; phylum Arthropoda; class Insecta; order Hemiptera; family Miridae; genus Adelphocoris; species Adelphocoris suturalis. The sequence continues at coordinate 34,463,492 of CM061047.1, read as the reverse complement.
CATTTCAATCGTCTCCTAATGTCTCAGGGAGCCTCCCTATTAAATCTCAACTTCCTAGGGGTAACAGGAGAGAATATAGCTCACTCAGCTGACTGATAAGATCCATTAATTTCAATTGTCTCTTATTGTTTCAGAGAGTATCCTTATCAAATCTCAACTTTCTAGGAGGAACAGGAGACTATTTAGCTCACTCAGCTGAATAGGAATGTGCCAATCATTTCAATCGTCTCATAATTTCCGCTTCAGAGATTAAATACGATAGAAATCATCAGCTTTAGGAGCCCATCAGCTGATCAGAGGTCTAAGCATCGTCTAGAACCTTGTAAAGGTGCTAATATTATTCTACAGTTTACAAGTACCTACTACTCAATACTATACCTACCATGTACCTAGTGCCTTATTTTCACATTATTACTTCATTGTGGTCACATAGCAATATTAGTTTATAACTTTGAGTAATAACTCAGCTTTCCTTGATGCCACTACAATGGTTCAGGGATCATGAGATGTTGTGATAAAATGAGATCATTCCAAAAAGTGGCAAACGATTTACCTGCTATGAAAACTAAGGAAGTTAAACTTCGCTAGTAACACATTGGTTAAACGTGAAAATCAATAGAAAACATCAAAGGAAATCGATTTTCTTTAAGAATCGATGCTTTTTAGTGGATTTAGAACTAAATCATAAGAAACGCTTGCATACGAGTCTGCAACACATTGGGACATTTTATGTCTTTAGTTGCAGACTCGTATGCAAGCTATAAGAGCCACACAGCTGATCCGGACCCCGGGCATTGTCAAGTAAATGTCCTAAAGAGGCTACATACGAAATTACAGCTTCCTAAAGTGTAAAGCATAGAAATGAGCTCTAAGAGCCACTCATCTGATCCGGACTCTGGGCATCGTCAAGTAAATGTCCTAAAGAGGCTACACACGAAATTACAGCTTCCTAGAGTGTAAAGCATAGGAATTAGCTTTAAGAGCCACTCATCTGATCCGGACTCTGGGCATCGTCAAGTAAATGTCCTAAAGAGGCTACATACGAAATTACAGCTTCCTAGATTGTAAAGCATAGAAATTAGCTTTAAGATCCACTCATCTGATCCGGAACCTGGGAATCGTCAAGTAAATATCCTAAAGAGGCTACATACGAAATTACAGCTTCCTAGAGTGTGAAGCATAGAAATTAGCTTTAAGAGCCACTCATCTGATCCGGACCCTGAGCATCGTCAAGCAAATGTCCTAAAGAGGCTACATACGAAATTACAGCTTCCTAGAGTGTAAAGCATAGAAATTAGCTTTAAGAGCCACTCATCTGATCTGGACCCTGGGCATGGTCAAGTAAATATCCTAAAGAGGCTACATACGAAATTACAGCTTCCTAGATTGTAAAGCATAGAAATTAGCTTTAAGAGCCACTCATCTGATCTGGACCCAGGGCATCGTCAAGTAAATGTCCTAAAGAGGCTACATACGAAATTACAGCTTCCTATAGTGTAAAGTATAGAAATTACCTATTAAAATGATTTAATCACCGCTTCACAAATCAAACCGTTCTCGCAATATTCGGATCACCTGCTATGAATCACATCATCGAAACACCAGCTCATTGAAATCATCAGAAATTAACAAGCGGTTGCAATCATGTTCACAATATCAATTATTGAGAATGATCTCCTGTGTGTAAACAATTATTCATATAACCATGCTCATAACTCAGCTCGTTGGCCACGCACTTTGCAGTAGTTAACATTATATGGTTGGATAAATCGAGAGCTTTCGAACGAATGGTCAACAAATTTTGTGGGATGAAAAACGACGAAGTACCATTTCCCTAGCAACGACTCGGTTGTAAGCGGAAATCATCAGAAAACCAACTGGGACAATTTTCGTCAACAGTTTTCGTAACGATTCTTTTGTTTATGTGCCAAAGCAAAGACATAAAATGTCAAAAGAACAAAACCGTTGCATGTTTCTATACTAATTTTCGAACTTACGTAGGCCAGCCAAGAGACATATGTCAAAAAAAGCTATTGGGAACAAAATAAAACTTTCCTACCCAAATGCATTGGATTTTTTTTCCTTTCTTTTTTCACAAACAAGATATTCCCGCTTGTATTGATCTGTCCTCTTTGAGCTGGTTCTCACACACTGGGGTGATGAGAGACAGAACACTCTTTGATATTGGTTCCTCCTCCACTCCCGCGGCCTCCTCAACTCATCTGGTCTTTGTGACGCAACGTCGTTATCCAACTTGGCGGGTCTACTCAAAGGAGAGGTGGGGCAGTCACTTTGCAAAGAGTTGAAACTCCGAACCTGGTCTTTCATCAACATTGTATAGGGAAAACTCATAACTGAGAGTGGAAGTTATTGTCTACTGAGAGTTTCACTTCCGTTTAAAAATGAAATCCCCTTTTTTAGGTAGACAGCCCGAAAAATGTGAGCTATTTTCATCTCAAAGAGAATATTTTCCTGAAATAGCTCAGTGGGAAGTTCGGTAGCGTCTTGAAAGTAGTAATGTTTGATTGCAATCTGAATAAGTCCAAAGTGAAATTTTCCAACATTTTCATCGTGGGAAAAAGGATTCCATAATTATGTATAGTCGGGATTCGTCCCAAAGAAATTCATTCAATTCAAGATCAGCTGAGTGAGCTTAATTATCTCCTGTTCACCCTAGGAAGATGAAATTTGATAGGGAGACTGTCTCAGTCATTAAGAGACGATTGAAATTAAGGGCTATTTCATGATCAGCTGAGTGATCTAAATTCTCTTCTGTTCACCCTAGGACGTTGGATAGGGTGACTCTCTGGGACAAAAAAGCTGATTAAAATTATGGGCTCTTTCCTGATCAGTCCGGGCCTGATTTTTCTACTTTCATAATGTAATTTAGCCTCTGCAGTTCCGAACACAGTTTGGATATGGTTATTTCAGCAGTTTATGCACCCATAAACCCCATGTAACCCATACATGTGCAACGCACGGGTAGTCGTCTAGTCCTATATAAAATCCAATGTCTGTCTGTGTGAGCATCAGGGTCGAGCAGCTGCACCGATTTTCATAAGGGTGGGCGCGAATTGACGAGGAAGTTCCAGAATCTCTATCTCTATCTATAGGTACTATTTTATAAGAATGAAACTCCGTTTGTCTGTTTGTCTCTAGGTCAAACGTAGGTTGACAGGTTTGTCATGCTATGTACGGCCAAACGGCTGAGTGGAGGGAGTCTACGAGTGGGGGGATCTCCTTGGATTTTTCCGAAAGGGGGCATAAGTGATTTTAAAATTTTCTAGTCCCACCGGAACCATGGGCTGGGAGCCCCTTTTAATGCGCGTTTTCCCGCCAAACGCTTGATCTTCTATCCGCTGCCACATCAAAATTTGATCAAGAACACTTCGTATATGAGCGACATAGTTACGTTTCAAGACCCGTAGAACAAGATGGGGCCATCAAAATCGCTGGAAGATGCTGTCTTCCGGGAGAAATCAGCGAAAGAATGCGGGAAATTATGAAAAAATACGCTCCCCGCTATGGTTTTTCCCGCCTGAACCGAGTAAATTTCCACGGTTCTTGCTCAGGTTGGTCTTAAAATGTTTGTTCAAATTCCAATTTGATCCCATGCAAGTTTCGAGACATGAAATTCTTTTTTTCCGGTTGTAGTGAACGAAAATGTAAACGAAAACGTTGTTCGCTCTTCGTTATTCCGTCGCAACGTAGTTATCTGATCTTTGCCTTCGAACCTCTTGTAGAAAGGAACCTCTCGCGTTTGAAAGACACCAACCAAATAATTGACGGGGAAAAGGATAGCCCTTCTGCGCAGATAAAATAATGGCCTATATTATTAACCCTAATGAACTTTTCGTGGTTCCACATAGTTTTATAAGATTTAATTTGTTTGAAAGTAATTTCCAACAGAAAAAAACGTCTGCCTGGTTGGGTGGGCAGTATAGCTTCCTCACGTACAAAAATTTAAAATCCGGCAGTTCTGTTAGTACTGTAATGTTTTTAAAACAACTTTTCGTGGACACGAATCATGCCCTGAACTGCAAGCGTGGAGGCCTAATAAAGTTAGGCCACGATATGGTTCGGGATGAATGTGCCAGGCTTTCCAGCTTAGCATGGCAGGGAGTTGTGGTGGAACCAATACTCAAAGAGGCTACAGACAGGTGTCCCAGTTTCGTAGCTGACATTAAAGTGCAAGGGATTTGGGATAGGGAGAGGGTTGCTTTTTCAACAATCGCATAATCAATGCTAACGCACCCTCTTACCTTGCCCAAACCTGGCACGACGTCGCTGAACACGCCTCCAGGGAGAAACACCAAAAGTACAATACAGCCGCAGAAGATCTGAGAGGTTCATTTACTCCACTAATTTGCTCTTGTGAAGGTGTCCCTCACAGAGAATTCCATCAATTCACCAAGAGATTAATTTTAGTTCTGTGTGAAAAGTGGAACAAGCCTAAATCACAGGTAGCTGGTTGGATTCGAACAAAAATAAAGTTCTCTGTAATAAGAGCAGTGTCCTTACGACTCCGAGGTGCCAGAAAAACTGTGAGAAGATACGGAGTAAGGGATAATGAATCAATGGGACCCGGGATGGAGGATGGAGCACCTTTGCCTCTTCTTCGCAACTAAAAAAAAGACCCTGTTTTCTTTTAATTTTTGTTATTTTGTTGGTTTTAGTTACGTCGAATTTTTGTTTTTGTTTTATACGTCGCAAGTTGACATTGTTTATGTTTAACAATTATGGTTTTAATAAATTATTGTTCATCATTATAACTTTTCGTGGATCTGTTGGAAATTACTTTTAAACAAATTAAATCTTACAAAACAATTTGGAACCACGAAAAGTTTATTGGGGTTAATTAATATAGGCCATTATTTTATCTGCGTAGAAGGGCTATCCTTTTCCCCGTCAATTATTAGGTTGGTGTCTTTCAAACGCGAAAGGTTCCTTACTTCAAGAGGTTCGACCAACGTTTTCGTCTACATTTTCGTTCACTAGAACCGGAAAAAAGAATTTCATGTCTCGAAACTGGCATGGGATCAAACTGGAATTTCAACAAACATTTTAACACCAACCCGAGCAAGAACCGTCGAAATTTACTCGGTTAAGGCGGGAAAAACCATAGCTGGGAACGCATTTTTTCGTCATTTGCCGCATTCATTCGCTGATTTCTCCAAGAAGACAGTATGTTTCAGCGATTTTGATGGCACCATCGTGTTCTACGGGTCCTAAAACGTAACTTTGTTGCTGATATACGAAGTGTTCTCGATCAAATTTTGATATGGCAGCGGATAGAAGATTGAGCGCTCTGCGAAAAAAACGCGCATTAAAAGGGGCTCCCACCCCTCTCCTGCCGTCCAGCCCGTGGTTGGGGTGAGATTTGAAAATTTTAAAATCACTTATGCCCCCTTTTGAAAAATCTCAAGAAGATCCCACCACTCGTAGACTCCCGCCACTCAGGGGTTTGGCTGTGCATTCGCATGGACAGACCGAGGCACAAACAGACAAACGGAGTGTCATTCTTATGAAGTAGTATAGATAGAGATAGGGATTCTAGAACTTCCTCGTCTATTCGCGTTCACCCTTATGAAAATCGGTGCAGCCGCACGACACTGATGCTCACACAGACAAACAGACATTGGATTTTGTATAGGACTTGCCGATTACCCTTGCATTGCACGGGCCCACATGTACGGGTTAGTCAGTGCATAAACTTCTTAAATAACCATATCTAAACTGTGTAACTGTGTTCGCAACTACGGAGGCTGCATGCCAAATTACATAATGAAAGTAGCAAAATCAGGCCTGGACTGATCAGGAAAGAGCCCATAATTTTAATCAGCTCTTATTGTCCCAAAGAGTCACCCTATCAAATTTCAACCACGCACTACAAACTTGGTATGTAGAGATCGCATAAAATCAAAGAGCGACCAGCACTTTCAGATGTGGTGGTTATAAATCCTTTCCATTTATTCTAGGCTCCTTCCGGTTCGAAGTTTTTCATGACTGTGTCTTTCCCGAATCGGAATAGTTTGCGAAATATTTCGTGGTTGATTGTATGACATTCGAATGGGATCTGTTGGTCACATCAAACATGTACCTAACTACGGTTTAGGCACAGCCTACCTACTCTTATGTGTCGTAGTTTTTGAATAAACCCCGAACGAAATAAACGATCTATGTTCTACTATACTACCAGTACCTATACCTACGTGGAAATGATAATAAAAGTTATTAGTTGACGGACTTGAGAGACCTCCTGCCGTCACTCGGGATATTGCATCGTTGAGCTGAGGGTGAAACTCCAGCCATTTTTTGTTTATGAATCCCGTTGAATGTGCCTTTGGGTTGCACACTCAGTGCACCCTCAAATCACGTCTATGAATCGCGCAGACTGCCTGAATTCCCTTATCGGTACACTTAGGGGCCCACTCAGACTCCCGTCTATGAATTCCGCCCTAAATTTTCGGCTGGACAGCTTGGTGAAAAACCGGACTGTCCGGGCCAAAACTGGGCAACCCTGATTGTGACCTATATTCATGTCTCGGACAAGCGAGCAAAGCTAGCGGAACAGCTAGTTGTTAATATTATTGTCAGGTAAGCGCTGCTATGTGCTCACATTTTGAAAATTGAGTATCGAAGAGGGCAAAAAACCTGAGCGAAGGGAAAAGGTTACATGTGCTTCAATATCCTAATGGGGAAGGTAACTGATCAGATCCAACCTGAAGGTCTATAACCACCGTATAACTTCCCGGCTGTATATTCCTCCCTATATGCCCGAATACCCATTACGATTTTCTCCCGTCAAAGTGAAACTGTCGGTTTGCGTGTCTCATAACCGTCACCCAAGTTTCACTCAATAGCAGTGGCGCAGTTGGGTCGAGTGAGTTCTGTATTTATTTCGGTAATTTCGTTGATCGATATTTTGTGGTTTTGAAAAGAATCGTCAGTGCGGCTCCAGCTCGTACTCCCTGTGTACTTCCGGTGCTATAGGGAGGTTGAGCCAAACTGAAAGTCAACTGAGCATAGATAGGCCCATTTACCAGAATAAGATGGGGGCCTTCTCGATAATGACTTAGTCGGGAGTAACAAATGGTTAAGTAGGTGAATATGGCTAGCTGGAATTGATGCAGAGTGTGTCCGCGGTATCGAAATGTTTTTTATTAGGAAGAAACCGCGAATTATTACGCAAAGGTTTATTATGTCCGTATCACAGTGTTTAAGAATTGTCATTAAAACGTGGATCCCCTTAAAATCGTGCCACATATAGTGTTGAATTAGAAAACTTGTTCTATGTCGCTAATGACCCTGCTTGTTGAGGTGCAGATTAAGTCGTTTAATATATAATCATAATATACATTATGTGTTTTAAATGGTCTTACGAGAGCACAATACACTGATGCTAAATTGAGAAACCATAATTGATACAGAAAGGAACGCCACAATCTGAGTTATTTATATTTCGTTTGCCTTTTTCAAATATAGAGCTAACAATAAAGTAGATGTAGGGAAATTTTATGTTTTCACGAAATCTACAGCTATGGAATTATGGTAGGGAGGTATATTGCACAATTTAGTTTGTGAGGTTCCTTTTTTCCGTTTCAATTATTGCTTCTTAATTTCGAATCAGCATATACACACACAAAACCAACGAACAAACAGCTATATTTACACTATGACAGCTGTCATCCCCCACACATCAAACGGTCAATTCCCCGGTCATTGTCTATTGGACTTGGAAGGGTATTTATCTGGGATCCACAACAAGCTGATGGACTGAGGATACCCAGCAAACTTTGTTAAAGATAGGATGGTTCCTGCACGAGTTACCTACACTCAAACCCCAAGAATAAAGTGATCGTTGACAACGAAGGTTGTGGGTTCGAATCCCAGCCAGGCTTGAATTTTTTTTTTTTTTTTTTTTTTTTTTTTTTTTTTTTTTTTTTTTTTTTTTTTTTTTTTTTTTTTTTTTTTTTTGTGAGACGAATTGCATAGCAAATTATCCTCGTTTTCTACGCAGTAGAAAAGAGAAAAGATTAGGGGGGTCCAGGGAGGCGAAGCCCTCCTGGCGGGGTCAAGGGGCGGATCCCCTTGCGAGGCCCGAAGGGCCGAGTATATATATATATATATATATATATATATATATATATATATATATATATATATATATATATATATATATATATATATATATATATATATATATACAATTATAAATCCGTATTAGATAGCCCTTTTCAGAAGTTCATACGAAGAATAAATTAACAAGGCGATGTGGTACTTAAAATGACCAAAGTATTTGAAATTCGCGATTTTTCAATTATCATTTTCAATAAAGAACCTTACTAAAGTTCATTATTTCTGTATTAGATATCCCATCTATGAAATCAGATAGCTATAATAATTAATACACGTAATCATCTCTCTCTCTCTCATTGTAATTTTATTGTTGAATTGTCAGCCAGGCGCATTTCTCCTTTCTTACTGAAGGCCATACTCGTGCTGTAGTAATGAGATACCTACAATTAATTGTGATTTTGTAAAATAAGCATGGTCCCATGCATTGAATATGTACATTGTCTTGTCAATAAAGAGTTTTTAATTTCATTTCATTGTATGGTGTTTTATTATTATTAGATTATTAAACGTAATTATGAGACGCAGACACCGCCTCTGGAGAAATTAATGAATTTAAATAAAACAATTCTTCGATTCTTCATGGTTCATCATCGCCACTTTGAGAACGGAATCAGGTACTTATAGCAAATTTTGATTCACCATCGTGTGCAGCGCCAAACAATTTTAAAATGAGTTGTCACTCGGCAAAAAAAAAAAATGTTTCGAAGTTCTTCCCAATCCCTCGGGGTCGAAGTTCTCCCTCGGGGTAGTCCAAAAAAGTTTGAATTTTTTGTGGTTTATTTATTTATTGTTAAGTTTAAAAATGTATAACAATCACCCCGAAAACCCTCTCCACCAGTCTCACTTCAAAATACATACAAAGGATACAAAGTTATTTTAGGGATAGAACGTAATGCGTAAAGTTGAATGACATCATTGGCGAAACAATTAAGCTTGGTGCATATGGATTCCTGCAGGGTACTGTTTTAGGGCCTTTTTTAAATTCTTTACATGCACAAATTAGCGGATCTAGAGCTACCGGGATCTTTGATTTTATATGCTGACGATACGGTGTTTTACGTTATTGGTAAGCCATGGGCAGAAACTTATAAAGCGGCTGAAATTGTATTACATGCAATTAATGTATGGTCGACGAAAAATAAATTGTCAGAACCTATGTTCCTCCAACATAGGAATGGCCGCCCCATCCTCCAATTCCATTGGCCGCACTTTCCTCCGGGCACCTCGTATCCGAAGGGAAACCGCTCTAATTATGGCGAATTGTACCTTTACTTTCACCCACGAAAAATAAATTGACATTAAACGTATCAAAATCCACATATCTAACTTTTTCTATATCTGCTGTAACGCAACTCCAGCAACTTGAATTAAAGATGCATGATGTGGAATGTGATCGGACAACAGGCAACGGGGCAACAGCATCAGATAAATATCTAGGTGTTATGTTTGACAATAATATGAAATGGGTGCAACAGATTACTGAAGTAAACAATAAACTAAGAAAATTATTATATAATTTCGCAGTTTTAAAGCCTATATTAAACTTAAAATTACGTAAATTAGTCTACGCCGCATTGGTAAATTCAATATTGGCATACTGCCTTCCAGCATGGGGAGGATTATGAAACCACATCCAAACCTATAATAATTTACCCAGAAAGCACATGTGAGAATTTCGTCTGGAGCTCCATATTTATCACCTTCTCGCCCCTTATTCAAGAAATTATCTATATTGCCCTTTCACCGGCTTTTTAATTTTTGCTCTTGGAAAAAACTATTGAAGGATGTTGACTACTCCCAATCCATCACATCAAATTCCAACTAGGTTGCAAGAGCAAGACCAAATGTGCTTACCGCTTTTCCGCACAACATTCGCCCAGTTAAGTTATAGGTATCATGCTGTATTAAATTATAATTATCTAGATTCCTGCATAAAAAAACAATCAATTTCTGAATCAAATATTAAAAAACTTTACAATATTTTGATCAATATATACTTCTTTATTATTACCTATATTTATGTTATGATGATCGTTATTTAATCTTATTATTATTATTTTTTTTTTTTTTTTTTTACACCAACAGCCTCCTTCCTCCCCCCTCTCAATATTGTCATCCAACGTGATGTAGATGGGATAGAACCAGTACATATACAGTAGGTAATCGTCGTAGTAGAAGATAATAGTTAAGTTTAGATTTTTTGACCGCAGATTAAACATATATATAATACATGAATTTATAACTGTATTCATACCCTCCCACGAACCTGTGTGTTCATATTGGGTATTTTTCCAATTGATCTTGATTAGTATTATGTATCGAAGAGTAATCAAAAAGTAATATAATTTTTGTTATTGAAATATATAATTATGGTAATTTATGGAAATAAAGCATTTAAAAAAATATACAGGGTGTCCCATCTAAACGGGCCCATAGGGAAATTACAGCCTTACGGTGTGAGCTATCGAAAAATTGAACTGGACATTTTTTATAGTATTTCAACTCAGCTTCACGATGCGGAAGTCTGATTTTCATTTTTCCATGTTTTAGGGTCTCAAATCATTGATTGAAACTTACGGTTTCCTCTTGACCCCCCCCCCCCTTTTTTTCTTGCTTTTTTCGATTTTAGGTTGAATTTGGAACAGAAAATGCCACTTTGAAATTTTCTTTTTGGGGCTTCGTTTCTGAGTTATTCCACTTTTTGCGAGATACAGAAAATCGTTGATTTCTTTTAGACATTACCAACACTTTCTTACTATTTTTATCTTCAATTTTTTAGATGTTCACCACACTTTTGAAATCAGCATTAAACTATCTATCATCAGACCCCAGCGTCCATAATCAACAATCACCATCAGGGGGATGACATTACACTTGAACCGCTTACGATTTAAAAAAAGTTTTCCAAATCGTCGTTTGAAAAAAAAAAAAAAAAAAAAAAAGGCGTCTCATTCGTTCTTTTAATAAATGAGTAATAGTACTGAACAGTTTGAGGGTTTTTTTTTTTTTTTTTTTTTTTTTTTTTTTTTTTTTTTTTTTCAAACGACGATTGGAAAACTTTTTTTAAATCGTAAGCGGTTCAAGTATAATGTCATCCCCCTGATGGTGATTGTTGATTATGGACGCTGGGGTCTGATGATAGATAAGTTTAATGCTGATTTCAAAAGTGTGGTGAACGTCTCAAAAATTGAAGATGAAAAAAGTGTTGGTAAGTGTCTAAAAGGAATTGGCGATTTTCTGAATTTCGCAAAAAGTGGAATAACTCAGAAACGAAGCCCCAAAAAGAAAATTTCAATGAGACATTTTCTGTTCCAAATTCAACGTAGAATGGGAAAAAGCAATAAAAAAGGGGGGTAAAGAGGAAACCGTCAGTTTCAATCAATGATTTGAGACCCTAAAACATGGAAAAATGAAAATCGGACTTCCGCATCCTTGCGGAGTTCCGCATCCCAATCGGAAGCTGAGTTAAAATACTATAAAAAAGGTCCAGTTCAATTTTTCGATAGCTCGCACCGTAAGGCTGTAATTTCCCGATGGGCCCGTTTAGATGGGACACCCTGTATATCTAAAAATTGCTTGAAACAGTTGGGTGGGAAGGGGGAGGGGGGGGGGGTTACTTTTGGGACACACAATCAACCGAAATTAAATGCCGATTACATTACTTTCTGTTATGTTTTCGAGATGTTGGGAAAGTAATGGGCTCACCTCACGGATTTCCCAGAACTCGAGTCCCAGCTGAAAATCCTGGAGCCGCGGGGAGATGGATGCGGGCTCCGTCGTCACCCCGTTGTAGGGGCGCCGCGGCGGCGGGTGGGGCGGCGGGCGAGTGGGTGTTTCATTGAGCAAAACGGACGGGGTGGGCGGCGGCGGCGGAAGCGGGGCGGACGGGACGGGAAGATTTTCCCACCGCGGGGCGGAAAAAGGGGGCGCCGCCCAATGGGAAGCGACGCCCGGGAGGCGGCGACCAATGGCAAACCTCCTCTGGCGGTGGAAGGGGGTTTCATTCACCGACGCGTAGGAGGCTCGCGAGTCTATATATATAGGGGCCGCGACCTCCTTACGCGCCATCCATTCCGTCGCTGACGCTCCACAAGTTCAGTTTTTTCCTGGATTTTCCGCTGATATTTTTCAGGTAAGAAAATTCCACAATATCCCCCCCCCCCACAACCACCATCATTATCATCGCCATCATTATTGATCCACCCTATTTATCATTAACTCAAAATTATTACATAATAACTTCCACTATAAATATGAGAATGGTGATAAAGCAAAAATAAAATAAACCAATTTTGATTTTTTTTACCCATCGCTTTGTTTTTTTTTTGTTTTTTTTTTTCTTTTTTTTTTTTTTTTTTTTTTTTTTTTTTTTTTTTTTTTTTTTCTACGCAAGAATTATTTTAGGTTACCCCTAATTTTAAAATATCCGTAAAATTATATCGAAAGGAAAAAATGAACTCAAAACGCACTATAAAGTAACTACTATGATTTGGTGTATTTTGCTCAAACAGCCGCCCCCCACCCTCATCATCATTACTGATCCATCCCCTTCTTTATTGATTCAAATTGATTACATTACTACATTATTACAATATTACTTTACTATCAAAATTTAAATGTTAAAACATCTAGTACATTTCCTCGCTTACACCTCTTAACTCATAAAAACCAGTTACATGATTGTTTTTTCTTTTTCTTCTTATTTTTCTTTCTTCACAATACCGCTCCTACATTACTTCTAATTAAAATGAAAAAAAAATAAATAAATAAAAAATTGTAAATTAGAATTAAAAAGGAAAAAAAAGCGCTGAAAATTTGATTGTAAAGTTACAATTATAATTTTGTAATTTGGTATTTTCTCTTAAAATCCACGCCCCACACCCAACACTCACACAAACACTATCATTATCAGGGTTATCGATCCACCCCTCTCCCTCTATTATAGTTAATTCAGAATAATCAGATAATTATCATTCTAACAGTTCTAACACAGAACCTCCCTCTCAACATCCAACCCTAAATAATCTTCTTTTTTTTGCAACCTGTACCCATGTGATATTATCATCCTTACCCCACCCCTATTAATTATTATTATTATTATAGCCATGTAACAAAGATTATTTACTTAATATTACCTGGTATTATTGATCAAACATCACTATCATCATTATTACTCACTACTCAAAGAAAATAAAGTATATTATATTTCTGTGAGTTCTTACACAGAACCCCCCACCCCTCAACATTCAACCCTGAATAATCTTCTTTATTTTTTAATCTGACTACATTACAGTTTCTAAATAACACCCCCTCGTCTATATCTTTATTTTCTCTCCCTCCCTCTCTCTCTCTCTCTCTCTCTCTCTCTCTCTCTCTCTCTCTCTCTCTCTCTCTCTCTCTCTCTCTCTCTCTCTCTCTCTCTCTCTCTCTCTCTCTCTCTCTCTCTCTCTCTCTCTCTCTCTCTCTCTCTCTCTCTCCCTCTCTCTTTCTTTCCCTTCTTTTCCATCCTTTAAAATAAGTCTTCCACAGGATGTCCAAATTTAACATAACTAGGTATTATTTCATTTCTAATTAATTTCATTATTATTTTTTAAATCATGAAACGAGAACTATTTAGAACTGGTACATACAAATCGCTAACTATAGTTTTTTGTATTTTAAATCATATTCAGCTTTCTACACGCAGGATTAAGTAAATATCGAATTATATTCTTATTCGAATGTCAGGAGCACTTTTCAGGCTGTTTTGATTTTTACAAATCACAAGCTTGGTTGATCTTGGGTCGATTTGGATTTTCTACTGATTTTGCACTTAATCATTCGTGAGACCTTCGCCATAAAGAGAGAGAAATTCACACACAACTCCCATCAAAAGTACAACTACAGGGTCGTGGCTCGTGGGCAGTTGGCGAAGGGTGATGGGATAACTCACCCTCATTTCTTTCCATATTAGGAAACAATTAAGGGCGAGTAGTTCATACAATGAGTTCGTCCCGCTACCATGACTACTTCTCTAGTATGAAAATCCCCCTATCTGTAGTTCAATATGTAGGATTGAAGCTTATTAGAGGCTTCGTGGGTTTGCGGGCTTTTCCTAGAGCTCGAATTTCCAAGGGGTTGAACCTGCTTCGCGTGGGTGTTCAGAAGTTGGAGGAAAGGCGATAGGGGTGCCCGGGGGGGGGGGGGGGGGGGGTACAGGGGAAGGAAGGGGGCAATACTGGAAAGTGGTAGGGGGTAACTCAGGAGAGGGGAAGGAGCAATACAGGAGGGGAAAGGAGCAATACAGAAGGGAAGGGGGCAATACAGAAGTGGAGAGGTAAACGGTGTGTACCGTCACGCGCATGAACCCCTTAACTGCCGAACTGCGCGCGCACAACTGCGCATTCTACTGCAAAATGATGAAGCCGCAAGCCAACGAAAAACATCCAGTGCGAGGCTTCACACATCTTCTCAATTTTTATTCGATTCGATCGAATGCTATTTTACGTTTTACTCACCGAAACCGAACAATCTTTGACAACCATACTGGCTGGACATGAATATTTCCCAATCTATCATCCATAAAGCAGAATAATCCCTAATGCCTATATATATATATATATATATATATACTCGGCCCTTCGGGCCTCGCAAGGGGCTCCGCCCCTTGACCCCGCCAGGGGGGCTTCGCCCCCTGGACCCCCCTAATCTATACTCGGCGCTTCGCGCCTCGCCGGATCTTTTCTCTTTTCTACTGTGTAGAAAACGAGGATAATTTGCTATGCAATTCGTCTCACGAGAAAAAAAAAAAAAAAAAAATTTCAGGCCTGGCCGGGATTCGAACCCACAACCTTCGTCTCACGAGGAAAAAAAAAAAAATTTTCAGGCCTGGCCGGGATTTGAACCCACGACCTCTCGCTTCCCATCTCGGGACAAAAAACGTTACACAAAAAAAGTGGACATTTTAAAAAAATTATTGGGGGTCGGCCTAAGAATTGCATAGCAATTAATATATATATATATATATATATGTATACAATAAACACATAATAAGAAACACTGAAATTAACACCACAAAAATATTTTTATATTTCGGCTACAGCCTTTTTCAAAATCTACGAAAGAAGAGAAATTTTACAATATTTTATATTACAAGATTAGAATACAATATTTGTTTATTGTATATACAAGCTCCAGTAGAGCCAAACAGTTCAGTTGAATTAATTATATATATATATATATATATATATATATATATATATATATATATATATATATATATATATATATATATATATATACTCGGCGCTTCGCGCCTCGCCAGGGGGCTTCGCCCCCTGGACCCCCTAATCTATACTCGGCACTTCGCGCCTCGCCGGATCTTTTCTCTTTTCTACTGCGTAGAAAACGAGGATAATTTTCTGTGCAATTCTTAGCTTGAAAAAATTTGTATATAAAAAAATGTTCAAGCCTGGCTGGGATTCGAACCCACGATGCGGAAAAAGTTGATATAAAAAAATTTGGATATGAAAAAAATTTTCAAGCCTGGCTGGGATTCGAACCCACGAACTCGCGCTTCGCGTCACGGACAATAGCAACTACTCAACTACTCGGTTGTACGTGAAAATCATCTTTGATTTCGTCCCGGACGTTACATAACAAACTATTGGGGGTCGGCCTAAGAATTGCATAGCAATTAATATATGCATTGTTAAGTAGATATGATGCTTAAGTATGTTGTAGAGTTTAGCAGCATAGTGTTAACAGTCCGAGAATATCTACTTCACAATTTTCAAAAAATTTATCTATTGAAGCTTTGAACTCTCACAGTTCCCTATTTCGCTAGTAATTTATTTTCTTATTTCAAAAGATGCGCTCAAAAAATCTAAAATGCAAAACAATCGGCTTAAAGTTTAAAAATGTTTAGCCAAGGATAAGCTTGGACAATGGTGTTCTACCGTGAATTCAGAAAATTTTGCTCGAAATGTTGTTGAAAAATGTACTTCAATTTCATTAAAATGTGTTTAGGAAAGAATAAAACTCCCAAAAATGGTTAAAAATCTCTTTTTCTGACAGTAAAGTATTGTGACAATTGTATTTGTGTACACAAAGAGTCCAAATTTAAAAACAATTCAACCTAAAATATAATGTTTATAATAACGGAAAATTGCTCCATATTATTCAGCATGGTCGGAACTTTTATTTTTCTTTTAATTAGAAAATTAAGGTAGTTGTATAATTTTTTGAAGTTGTTCATAGAGCAGTTTGAGGTTAATCATCAATGAATTCAATTGTGATGAACTTGACGGTTGGGAAACAGTTCATAGAATCTAAACCGAGTTTCCCGAAGATTTTTTATGTAAAATGGGTAAATAAAGCCCTTTAGTTGAAGCAGCAATTGGAATATTTGAAAGTATTGCAAAATTCCTTAGAAGTAGTCTTTGATCACCCAACCCTTTATAGTTTTTGTTATTCGTTATAATATGCGCCCTAAAAGCGAACCGCCCTTGATTATTTCCAAATGTGGATGGGAATTGGGGTGTGTTTTCCTGTAATGAGGTGGTGCCGCGGATCTCCAGCCGCTTGTCGTCCTTCGGTCTGAACCGACTAATTTTTCCGTCTCGAAAGGTCGAAGGTTAAACCGGTATCAACAGGTTGACGCATGCGCGATACGGATTCCGTTTTTCCGTCAATACGCCCTCTCGATCGTTGTGTTTATCTAAAAGCTCTCGAACTGTCTTTTTACCACTACAGAACACGCGATCGTCATCGATAGATATAATTGACGTCGGCAACTCTCGAAAAATTGACGTCACCACAAAATATCGACAAAGTCCTTTAACATTATGAATAAGTAGGTACGCAAACAACTAAGGCAAATAATTTCCTATTATCACGTATTTACACACAATACGTTTTCAATCAATGATGTAGTAGGCAATATGACATGCTACGGCATTGATCCGTTCTCAGAATATATTTAATTCATTTCAAATACGCAGATAGAAATAGAAGTGGGTTCGCCGCGGTAGTTCCGCTCATAGTCTGCTGCTCCTTTTCAAAAGCAATTTAAGAAACTGGTTGAGAGAAGGAGGAGGCAAGTAGCTGTGCCACACATTACGGCACTTTAGGCGAGCACCCTTAATCTTACCCTTATATGGTTAGAATTAAGGGTGTTACGGAATATATTCTTCTACGAGTATAATATAAGAATGAAACTCTGTGAGTCTATCTATGAGTGTCGCTTTCACGGCCAAACGGACGAAGGGATCCGAACGGTTTTTTTTCAAATCGTGACCGGGAATCTCTTGGTCGGACTATAGGCTATTTAAAATTTTTTTAACCCCACCCGAACCCTGGACTGAAGAGCGGGGGAGCACGTTTTAATGTCGTTATTTTCGACTTCCCTGCTTCCCTTCCCCTTTAAACGGCCGTCAAAAATTCCGGAAAAATACCGGTTTCGTAGGTTTTTGTACGAAGAAGATGACGGTAAGATCGGATTGCGAAAAAAGTATAGGGAAATCCGTCAAACAAATGAAAGATTACGGACCCGTTTTCCCGAAAATTTCGTTTATTTTTCATTAAAACTGACCCCATAAAAAGACTTTTTTGGGACGGTGTTTGCCGGCGAAATACAGTTTTGATTCCGCCGAATCTGAATCCGAAATCGAATATCGAAAAAAATGACGGAAAGATGGACAAAATGCGAGGGGAATGGAGGCGAAGCGATTAAAATGAGAATTGTGCCGTCCAACCTGACTCAAAGGCAAGTAGGTTCGCCTCTGATCATAGCTCCCGTTGGAAAGAAGGGGGAAAGCCTTCTACACAGCATTCTCTACCCACGTCGGATTTCAAAGAGGTTTTTCCTACACATATACAGCCATACCAAGCGAGCGAAACGAGCAAAATATCGCTTACCAAAGTACCTTCCCAAAGTGACTCTAAGTCAAAGGAAGTGGAGATTGTTAGGTTTGCCACACACTGTAGCATTATACCATTAAACCTTAAGAGTGAGGGATTCTGTCTTAGTCTTTTCCAAATATGAATAGAGATAAATGTTGTATCATAGACTAGTTTACCCTAAGCCCACCGTTCACCGTACCTCTTCGTTGAGAATTTAGATTAAGACGCTATTCTTAATGTAGAGACGTTGCAAACTGCGGCACTACCCTAGAGTCGCTCGCTGATAGTATTTCCCAAATTTGGGGGAAATGGGCATAAATAAGGATATCTCATAAATGAGTTACCGCTTACCAATTTTCCTCCCCGAAATGATTCTGGGTCAATGGAATTGGAGGTAGTTAGGATCAACGCGCACTACGGCATTAAACCATATACTGAGGGACTCACTCTTTACTTTTCCAAATATGGTACAGGGGTGTTTACAACTCACAGTTGAGTTCGTAATTATTCCATCGCCTACTACTCTTCCTCGTGAATTCATATTCGGACGCTATTGTTAATGAAGAAATGTTGCATGTTGCGGCATTAAGTCTGTCTCATGAGCGTTCAGCCTTAATATTTCCCAAATATGGGCTTAAATAAGGGTTGTCTCTTAAATCAGTAAGTGCAGCAAATCTCATGTTGTGTCGCGGACTCGTCAACATATCTTCCGCACACTACCGCACTAAACTACACCAGGACGGATTCGCTCTTAAAATTTTCCTAATATGAGTAAAATAGGGGCGTTACCTTACAGTTACATTTGTTCTAATTTCATTTCACTTCGCTCAATTGTAAATATGCATTCAGACGCTCTGAAATGTATTTTGCCGCACTAAGCTCGTATTTCCCAAACATTGTCATATATACTACACTACAGCATAAAACCATATTCGGAAGGTCTCGCCCTCAATCTTTTCCAAGTATGATTCGAAATAGGGGTGTGAAAAACTCAGTTCAGTTTTTCGTAATTCTATTGCCTACTGTACCCTTCCCTTTCTTGTGAATTCATATTCAGGTGCATCGTTAATGCAGGGACGTTGCATGTTGTAGCACAAAGCACGCCTACAGAGCTGTTCACCTTTAATCTTTCCCAAATATGGGCATAAATAAGGATGTTTCTTCATTGATAAAATAGTGCCTCAAAGCTCAAGTACCAATCACTCCCTTCCCAAGCTGACTCTGAATCAATAGAGATGGAAGTTGTTAAGTTAGGTATTGTGTCTTCATTGCTAATCACAATACGCTAGTGAGATTTGTACCCTGTACTTATACAGCTGTACGTCAACAACTACTTTATTATTTTCCAGAAAGAACAACACTCATTGACGTTTCTAGCGAGTCCACTTTTTATTCAATTAAAGAAACTTTTAAATTAATCAAAAAAATATTTATTAAATTAAATTCACAACTATCTCACAGGTTGTTTGCACTCAACAGCATTAAACGATACCATGAGGGTGAACTGCCCTAAATCTTTTCCAAATAAGGGTGAAAAGGATTAATCAAAGAGGATGCAGAAGTTTGACTTGAAACGGATATTGAATGAAAACAATTATTGATGATTTAACGCTTTTAACTTCAGTACCTATCACCCTTCAATTGTAGCATTCAATTCGTAAAATAAATAATTATTATGCAACTCTGGTTACCTAGCAACTTTAGACGCTCTGAGAAATAAAGAAATTCTCATTAGGTTGATTTGTGTTAGGACAGAGTGGAGTGGATATTAGAGAGTTCCTAGTAGATCCGTCGGTCTCTATTGGCGTGCGGTAACGAGAAACATTTACCGCACCTTAAAGTCACGTCGAGTCGTTAACGGATCTAGTTGTAACGCTAAATCCATAGAAGGAGGAAATTAACCCTAGAAGGTTATTTTGAACAATTACGTTTTTTACGGATTGTGATCCGTTAACGTACCTGTACGGAAGGATGCGTCACCGTAACTCAATGCGTCAGAGTTTAGGCGCCGGATTGTCGATGCCGCACGACGTATTTTACAGCCCCATGGAGAGGAGTAAAATCACCCAAGCTGTGGGTACAGTCAAGTGAAAACAAGACGTTCCACACACACTGCCTGCAGGGGGCTAGCCCAAAAGCGATTTTTCCCTAGAAAAATACCCATTGTTCGTAGCCACCAATTTCCTTTCACGAAATTCTCCAACTTTTCACCGTCTACTTGATCACTCTTTCGGTAGTTCGATCCAATACTGTTTAATTCTGATAGTAGGTATATCGAATATCTCCCCACAGCACAAGTCTACGACTTATAGTGGGGAGTAGCATTTATTGATTTGTGTAACTTTTTTTGTATTGCAATACCTATCTAAATAAATGCGTTTTTTCAACAAAAAAAAAAATCGAATATATTATACTACCCTTCATTGATAAAATCCCAGTTAAAATTAAGGTAGGCAAGATGAAATGAATAGAATCCTACAGTGGCGATTGAAATATTTGAATGATTAAAATAACCCAATGTAATAATCCCTAGCATATTGCTCTGCATATTGCTTTCCTCTATTCTAACCTAGCATATTGCTGGTTTGAGCTTTATTTGCCTGATATTTTGTTACCTATATCTCTCGTTCTCATGGATGGTCATCTCCCGTATTTTATTTCGATTGTACAATAAAACTGAGCGATATGAAAGGATTTGTGTTTACCATGAAAAGTGTTTTTTGCGTTGAAGTAGTTGATATGATTTTGCAGGCAGTCAGTCTTGTATAACAATAGGTATACAATAAGCCTATTGCTCTCCAGTTTATCGGTGCCTATTCTAATTTATCGTAGGTTTTTAAAATTCTGATTGGTTGATTGTACAAATTTTTTTCTAAATAATATGTATCATGCTTTAATATGAAAACGTAAGTAGTTTAAAAATATATATCTATTTGAATGTTTGATCGTTTATTATAGGTACAGTACACAAGTACTCACAAGTACTGTAAATTAATATTGAAACTATAAAATAAAATCCTTGGCTCTTGCCCCTCCGTAAGAACTGACTTTGTTACGCCATTGTATGTACTCGTACTGAGACGCTGTTGTTGCGGCACTAAGCCCATCTATGGTGCCACTAACCTTTGAGATTTCCCAAATATGGACATAAATAAGGGTGTTCCTCACGGATAGACTACTGCGGCATATCTAGAGAAACTTAAACTGCGAGGCGTCTGAGAAAGCAGATAAACCTTCACTACGGAATGACTCATGATTTTGTATTCCCAAATTATTTACATTTATATCCACTCTAATTCGTGGAACTCTATATGAGGAAATAATACCTAGTTAATAAACAGTTTCAAATGTCTTGGAACGTAAAACTTACAGTCATGCAGCATGATCGTATGAGCAAATTTTCTTAAATTATCGATCGTATTATATTATGTTAAACTGTATTGAAATTTTAGCAATTTCAGTAGATGAAAATTGTTAAAAACCAATTGTATGATAAAAAAAACTAGTACTAAATAAAATTCGTTGATTCAAGAAAGATTTTGGATTTTTATAATTTTTTGCAGTTTTATAGATTTTTTAGCAGCTATTAATGAAATTTGTTGGTACGTTTTTCAGCATAATTTTGTGCAACAAAAAATTATAAATGATGATTATTAACGATTTTTGGCCGTTTTTAGCCATTTTTAGTTATTTTGTGTGTAATTTTTTTTAGAATTTGGCCAATTTAATGTGCTCAAACATTGTTGGCCAACAAACTCATCCTTTCGTTTGGAAAGCTTGAGTTTTTGGCGCAAGAACGGAATTTATATCTCAATCTTAAGGAGAGTTATCGTCTGGAATGACACACACAAACATATATATATATATATATATATATATATATAAATATATATATATATATATATATATATATATATATATATATATATATATATATATAATAAATGTTAAACTCTAGGATTCGTTTCAGAATGCCTCAAAACGGATTTCAATAAAGAAATTTTCCAAAAATTTTTATTTTAAAATTTTCCGAGCCATTGCAATAGCTTCATTTTCTAAGGAAATTCGTTAAACTTATAATTTGAGAATTCATAGTCAATCCCATCTAATTTCCATTGGGGCGGTCATTTCAAAGTTTTACATTTGGTATGATTTCTCAGTCGCAAAATCGACCGTCGATCCTAAGAAGCGATGCGGAATTTTATTCTCCACAGCACCATTGTCTCGGCCTGAAATAATTTTCTAGGAACCTCAACCAATATTATCACAGCGCCTACTCCATAAGGAATGACCCTTCCCTAATTATACAGAAGAGAACCTATCTCAGGGTAATGTTCCATTATTCAACCTGTCTAATAGGTAAATTATTTCTTCTTTTTCCCATTTCGATCTTTTCAATTATTGATAGTTCTAGCCGTTGACCTTCTATATTTAATTAAAGGGCAGATTTGCAGATTTCCCGATCTAGGTATGTTTCCTCTTGTTGGACTTTCGATCTCCCTTCCTATCCTTAGTTACATTTATTTATTTCCTTTATTCGAAGTACAGACCGATTTCTATTGATTTCAATTCAAATCCGTCTTGTGGAATTCTAAAACGATTCCTGAAGTTTGCGCTTTTTCATATGTATATTATATATTTATATATATATTTTTTAATTTATATATATTTATATATATATTTTTTTATTTATATATATATATATATATATATATATATATATATATATATATATACTACACTTAAATTTGTCAAATTTCAAAAAATGTTGTAACAAAATCACTAAAATTCGTGAAAACGGCTGAAAATTGTTAAACTTATATTTTTAGCTGAATTTTGTCAAAACAAATTCATTAATAAAATTCATTAATAATGACCTAGAACATTAAAAAATGTACATTAATTTATTTAATTTTGCTAAAAAATCGATAAAAATTGCAAAAAAGTTAAAAATTCAAAATATATTCTAAATTGCAGAATATTATTTAGAACGAGTTTTTGTCTCCATAAAAATTATTGTTATTAACTTTATTTGCACTCAAAGTGCTAAAATATCAAAACATTATAATACACGATAATTTCTTGAGATATTCCTCGTTTTCTATTCCAACGTTTCTGGCTCTTTTGGCCTCCTTTGGAAACAAAAAACCGAGAATGTCTGATGAGAGGGTTGCGGGTTGACTGTAGTGGTGAGGAGAAGAGGGGATGTTGGCAACAAGTTGAGCCAGGGATGGAGGGTTGGAGGGTCGAGGGGTTTGGATCGATTTGGGGTCTCCCAATGGGACCAGAGTGGGGGTAAAGGTTCGAAAATAAACCCACCCCCACCCCTCAGCCACCACACCACTTCTTATCGCCCGAGGTGATAACGCGTAAGGAGACGAGACCCGACTCCGCTGCTGGGGCCTTTCTGCTCTGCCGGAGCACAATCGATCGCTTGGAAATATTTTCCGCCCTACTTCCGCACTGAGGCTTCACTCGAAGGCTTTTTGGGTCGACGGGTTCTTCCCACGGTCCACCGGCTTTTCCTGAGCTTCTGATGAGGAAAATTCTCCAAGGGAATCCACTTAGCTGGAGGTATCTGACAGCCTACTCAAGGCGTGGCCATTATCCAGGCCATTCTCCTGAAGTTGTAAAGTAACCTACATTCGACTTTGCACAAACCAAAAACGATCACAAACACCTAGCTTTCCATACGAGACTATCCGATGTATTCATTTCTGATTTCAATTCAAATATTTATTAGGGTCTTCGGTTGAGATTGAGTGTCAGGAGTTGAACGTTTTTCAGAATCGGCATCATCAGGAAATTCTGGAAAAAATAAATATGGCCGGAAAATAATGAATTTCCAAGGGTAGATAATACCAGATTCCATATGATGAATTTTGAGATGCAGAAGACTTTTCTATGAAAATACATCCGGCATCACTTCCATACAAAAGTCAGGCTGTTTGGGTTGACGCATTTTTTTCCATGGTCCAGTTGTAAAGTAACCCACTTTCGACCTTTCAAGAACCAAAACGTATCTACTTTCCTCGTCCCTGACTCCTGGTTTTCCATAGATGACCATACGACGTACTCATTTCGGATTTCAACGCACATATTTCTAGGGATTGTGAGTTGAGATGGAGTTGGCAGGTGTCTGGCCATTTTTCAGAATTGGCATCATTAGGAAACTCTGGAACAAAATGATATGGCCGGAAAATTGTGAATACTCAAGGGTATGGAAAAGGCACTTCTACTATATTATTGCAGATTCCATTTTTTGGATTTTATTGTGAGATTCAGAAGACTTCTCTGCAAAAATACATTCGCATCACTTCAGTACAAGGGTTTTATCGAGGGTTGTTGGTTTGACGCGTTCTTCTCACAGTCCATCTACTTTTCCAGACACGCTGATCGGGCAAATTTACCAGGGAAAGCCACTCAGCTTGAGTCATCTAACAGACGAAAACCTGCTGAGGGCGTGGCTGTTCGCCTGAAATCGTCAATTGTTTTAATTTGTACAGTGTCTCGTTTGTCCATTCATATTTATAGATGTGGATGGAAGACTTAGCTGCTGCACAAGTTCACAAGATCAGAAAATTGTAGTTGAAGGTATACGCAATCTAAACCTTGTAATCCTCATATTGTAAATGGAGACATCACCAAACACTAGCAGAAAATCGCAAAAAATACTTAAATTGTAGAATAAAATCGAGATTGCTGCCAAGTTGATTGATTGCTTGAGAACAAAATCAGTAACTCGAATTAAAATCTCTGATAGTAGATAGGTATAATTTTGATGTATAATATTTTTGGCTCCCGAAATTTTATTATGGTTGCCAACACGCAATTGGGGCCTTTCTTCGCGCGTGTTTGGTTTTGACGATTTTGACCAGCTGAGTGAGCTAAAATCTGTCTTGTTCGCCTTAGGGATTCGGAATTAGGCAGGATGACTCCTTGGGACATACGAGACGATTGAAATTATGGGCTCTTTCCTAATCAGCTGAGTGACCTAAATTCTCTCCTGTTCGCCCAAAGAAGTTGAAATTTGCTAGGGAGACTCTCTGGATCATTAAGAGACTATTGAAATTGAAACCAACTAACCCGTACACGTGGTTCCGGGTAACCGGCTAGTAATAATATGTAATGAATAAAAATAAAATAATATCACATTTTCGGTGGTTTTTTTTCCCTGCATATTTTATTCTATTATTATTTTTCGTTATTAGGTGCCTATTAGTGAATTAATCTGATCTACAGCTTGTGAAACTATGTAGTGTTAGAATGAATCTTCGTATCTGTTGAGAATGAAATCCATTCTTTTAAATCCATTACATTAACCCAATGCACAAATTAATTGTGAAATTAGATCATAATTAGTTGAAATAGAATAGCAAGCTGGATTATTGAGTCACAATATTGAAGCTAATGTAACTGATTGCACTCATTGTGAAATGCATTTCGTGTAGCATTTGTTGTATACCTTCTTGTATGAACCCATTTCGTGATATTTTAAAATAAATTTTTTTTCTGTTTAGATGTTCGAAATGGGGTGTAAAGCGGTGAGTGCTGCTGCACTGCTGCTGGTTGGGTTGTTTGCAGTATCGGAGGCATACCCCATGATGAGCGGTGGCAAGCGGTATAGTCAAAGGTCTTGGGCTCCATACCCTATAGTGTACCAGCCCCGAGCCACGCGACCATACGCCCCGTACTACGAGACGTACATCCCAGATGCAGTCGACTTGTACTATACCCAAGACCCATACGACAAATTCAGAATGCCGCAGTACCAAATGCCGCAGTACTACTACCCTGAGCAGTACTACTACGATGAGGAGGAGGACCCTGAAGAAGATGAGATCGCATCTTACAGCTCACTTCCAGACGCCTGGTACAACTCTCCCAACGCCGATGCTAATGCCTTGTTCCTGCAGAACCTGGTGTTGGCGCAGATGTACAAAGATGCTGCTGCTAATAATCAGCGGTACCCGTTGTCTTCATACAACGCCTACCCCAGAAATGAAGACTACGACGAGGACGGGGAGCCCTACATTTTCGGCGAGCCAGTCAGGGAAGTCGTGACCCCACCACCTCCGCCCATGGCCAAAGAGGACAAAAACGTTCGAGACCTCAAATCTCTGCCAGACACCCAGAAGCAACGGAGGAAGACAAACGACAACTACCAAAGGAGCTTGGAAGAGAACCGCTGGATCACCAAGAACAAGAGGTCTGAGTCTGTTTCCTCAACGGTCACACCTCTGATGCCCTTCAAACTCAAGGAAGAGCTCAAAGGTCAAGACGAAGTGGTGCTTCCACGCCCGGTCACACCCGCCCGTCAACCCTCGTTCCACCAGAGGTCATACCAGCCCTCGGCGTACGATGCCATCAAGAAGCTCCTAATCCAGCAGGTAAGAAATCCCAGATATGTCAGAATTTTCATTACCTAGCTATTATGAGATTCTGGTAGTTTTCTCAGCTTTTAAATCCGGATGGCATTGCATTCAGGACGCTCTCACTCAAACACCTCATACATTTTTCTCAATCTCCCTCAGTACATGTGATAAAGTATATCTACAAAGCTGAGAAACACAAGCATATCAATCTGTCCATTATTCACTCTGTATGTTGTTGGTAAAGCGCATTTCGGCTTCCAAGACCGAGATAACAAAATTCCCGTCCCAGAATTGAGGTTCTATACTCATGAGTGAAGCACGAAAAAGCCAGCTCTCAAGATTATAAAGTCAAGACTTAAAGACTTGAAAAAAAAACTGAGTAGACTTCTTAATATTTCAAGTAAACACACACCTATTTTGTTCCAGAACTATAAAAAGTAGAGTGCGTTTCAGTACCAGTTTTCCGAACAAGTCCTTGACGGTTGGGAATCACATAATCTCTGATTTCCTTGACCCTTTTCTATTCCACTACCAGTAAATAATAATGTATAATACCATCAAACCTACAGACTACATACAACCTACAAACCTACGCATTCTTATGAAGTTACAGAATCCAATTTCTCTGTGAAAAAAGGAACGGCAACATAAATTACTAAATGAGAATCCAAACCTCACCGATTACAGTAGCGTATTCGAAGACTTACTAACTCTGGTGGATGATGAGGGTTTGTCCCTAAAAACAATAATCATGAATTCTTATAACTGGTTGTGCAGCCCTACGATTTCACCTTCCCCACCAAGGGGTCACACTAACTCAACATTACGCAGATTATGTGAGGAGACAGCCCACATAATCTTTACACAATCAATATAATGTGCTCCAACATAATCCCTCTCTGAGAGTTTTCCAATAAATCTACATCAGCAGCTCATCACTTTCAGTAAGAGCTGGAGTGCATTTCCAGATTTTACCCAGTATTTTACTCATTTTTCCTGTAAATTCCCTTTCCACCAGCTTCACAGTATTTGTGTGTATGTATAAGAAGTTACATACTACTTCCTGATCAGATATACAAGACTGTACAAAATACGTAATAGCTGGTTCTCTTGAGTTGGTATTGGTCTAACCTATAGTCATGGAGTCCAACACTTTTCAATGTTTTCTGCAAATCTAAATAGGGCGTGACCCTATTACTGAACAAACTCGAATTCGAACCCACTTTGTTCCAAAAACCATATAAGGGCTTGATGAACTTTACATGAAGCTAAATCAAGAGTTGGACATCCAACTACGAAGTTTTTGATAAATTGGGAGACCTACTGACAGCGGGGTGTCATGGGGTCGAGGATATGCCCTCAAAAACAACAGGTATGAAGCTGTTTCATGGCCCTTGTGAGATTCGTTTGTTGAATGGGAGGCCGCGAGGGGTTGAATGGAACGACCCAGCATGAAGCTGTGACTATTGATCTGCTGGCTGGCCGTTGAACTGTTACGTCATCAGATACCGTCGGCCATCCTACCGCCCCCCTGCCATTCATGAAAAGTTTATACCCCCGCATCTTCTAGCCATTCAATATGTTATGTTCTATCGACTCGTGCTACTTAAATATAACAGACTAAAGGCAATACACCTCGCCAGTAAATCTCACCAGCTTGATCAAATTAATGCTGCACGTTCAAAATGAGTAATAACCTGGCAATGGTAAAAAAAAAAACCCCCGATGGCGTCCGAGGTGCAAGTTGTGCAATTTGATTATCAAAGAGAATAATTTTCTGGTTATACAACCAATATCTACAGGGTAAGCTATTCGCAGAGTCCCAGTCGAAGAACGTGCATTTGCGATGAATACGAAGGATCCAGATTTTTATGTGGTAAAAGCTACAACCCTGAATCTACGGATGAGCACTCCCAGTTGACGAACATGCACGTTCCCTTGATGCATATTGCGATTAATGCTTTGGGGTTAATGTACTGCGCAAAATTCCAGATGCAGCAGTCAGAAAGAGCTCATTGGTGGGTTCTGGGAGCTAAAAGACTTCAATTTAAATGATTAGCAACTTCGAAATTTCATCGCGTCACTAATTATTCTGTTCCGGTCACGGATATCAAATTGAAACATGCAGGACTCAAGGAAAGGGGCATTTCTATCAGAATGAATCTGACAGTTTCTTTTTCACTTTCTGTAGGTAATCTATACTCTTTCAAAATATCAGAGAACATTACTAGGACTCAGGTTTTTTTTAATTTTGCTATTATCTGAGCGAACAGTTCTCTCTGCTTCAAAAGTACCTACTATCCATCAAACTCGTCCTTCCATTTGGAAGGATTTTTATCTCAATTCTAATGAGAGTTATCGCCTGGAATGACACATAATAAAATTCAGATGAAAAAGCATGAACATCCAGAAATCGTTAAAGAATGCCTCAAAACGGATTTGAGGGAAGGAAGTAGTTTTTGAATTTTTTTTTTTTTTTTTAATTTGGTGCCATTGCAATATAATAAATTATTTCGGAAATTCGCTAATAATAAACCGAAATCCATTCCCACCTCGCTACTCGATGACTTGCCTCTTTACCAAGTTCAACCCAGAATTATTAACCACAGCACTGGAAAAAAAAAAAAAAAAAAAAAAAATTAAAGTCGTCCCCTCACGAAAATGTTACTGGTCCAGGGGTTTTTTGAGGGTGCTGAATCCGAACCCGAATCCCATTTTTCACCTAGACATCTAATTTTTGAGGTACAGCAATCTGTATTAAAATCTTTTAAATTCCAGGATAATTAATGTTCAATTAAAAGGTGATATTCTTGTTGGAAATTTATCAATGAATACGCTTATACCACTTATGGTGGGTCTGAAATGCCCCTTAACGTGTCTATCAGCTAAAAACGGCCAAAATCGTGTTTTTTAAACCGATTTTTGACGGTTTTTCTCCACTTTTTTTATAGTTACAGTACAACTTACGCCACTTGGCGACGTGAAAAAAATGTTTACTATTACTTGAACTTGTTCTGCGTTGAATGAGACCTCCAGCTGCTCTGGGGGTGTCATAATTGATTTTTTGGGGATTTTTCAACTACCAAAAGATCGTATTTTTTAGGGAACTCACCAAGAAAAAATACCTGACAAGAAACACGTTTTTCATCAGTTGAATAAACTTGTCAGGTTTTTGACAACTAATTTTTTCTCGGTATCCTCCCAAAACCACGTTTTTTGGTCATTGAAAAATCGCAAAAAATCAATTATTACACCTCCAGGTCGCCAAGTGGTGTAATTTGTTCAAGAACTATCAAACAACTGTAGAAAAATCGTCAAAAATCGGCGGAAAACCACATTTTTTGGCAGTTTTTAGGCAATAGACACGTTCAGGAGGCATTTCAGACCCATCATATATGTGGTATAGGCGTGTTCAGCGTTAAATGTCCAGCAAGAACCATTTAATTGAACGTACATCCTGGAATTTCAGAGATGTTTTTCAAAAAAATGCAGGTGTCGTACCTCAAAAATTAGACGTCTACGTGAATAACGGGCTTCGCGTTCGGATTCAGCACCCCCGAAAATTGTTTGCTGTAGTGTAATTTAACCCCTATTATGGAATATTTAACATATTCAATTCCTCTATATATTTAATATATTTCATTCTCCTTAATAATATACTTAATTCCTCCATTATTTGAATTTCACCATAAATTTATTTGATTTCAGGACAATGCAGGGGAACGGCAGCCTCAGAAAAGATCGTACGTTCTCAACGAAGACTCGCTCGTCGCTCAGCTAGGAAAACTAAAAAAAACCTCCTAAAATGGTCACCGACTCGGATTTCACCGGATAACTAACTAAGAGAACTAAAGAAACTTTTCGAAAGAATCATCTCCCAAAAACAAACGTACATAGCTCACATCCTATTCTACTATAGCTGTTGTGGTCCTTCATTCACTGTTTTCTTTCGTTATATAAAAAAAAAAAAACATTGAAAAATCTATTCAAAAAATTATATTACATCATTTTTTTTAATGAAAATAATAATCAACTTAATGAGAAGACTGTTCGATGTTTCAATGTTTGAATTCAAAATCGAGGAGAGAGAACAAAACACTGCAACATAGCTTATGTAGTTAGTACGTGTCCCAATTTGAAATTTTCGCAACCGCGTTAAAAAATTGAAAAAAAAGTAATGATAACAGAGAACAAAAACACATAATTAACTCCATAACATCATTTAATTTCTGAAGTATAAACAAAATCACAAAATAATGCTTCTTGTTAAAGAAATATAATTTCCTAAAGGCCTACACTGGAAGGACTAGTCATAGTGAAAACAATGTTCAAATTCGTTGATGGAAATACGTAAAAACTAATATTAAGGGTTTTCAATCAGAATTAGGAAAAAATAGCGCCGATTTGAAATTTAAAATTTGTTTCCGCTGATAAATTTTTTACCCGCTTGAAGTAGAAGATTCTGAGATTGCGGACTTGTAACCTTTTGAAATTGATTAATAATAATTTTAAAATATCTCGCTAATTCGGTGTTAGTGGGTAGAATAAACCAACTTTCGATCAAATATTGTTGGTATATGTACTGCAGCATTTAAAGTTATTATTTTTTCTTTGCGTTCTAGGGAATGTAGATCAATTTAATTTTTTTCTCTTCCCAGAAACGCACTCTGAATATTTTGGGTTAACGCAATTCACCATTCAAGGCCGCGTCAGGGCTGTGTTGGCACTCAACATTTTGATTCAATGAAATTGAATGTACTTTGGGACAATAATGTTTTTCCTCTTGATTTCTGTGTACTTTTTAGCTTTAAATAGGAAACAAAAGAGACGTACCTAAAAAAAAAAAAATGCGGAGATGCATGTATTGTATGAGTTTTCCATTTGGGGTACTTTTTGAAAGTGCCATATTTTTATAAGAATGTATGAAAGCACGGTATGATTCACCGAACTGTGTCAATATCTTCCATTTCGGTTTATTTTTTTTTTGTTTTTTTAATAAATATCATTAACTTTATGATCAATAAAAAATCCCCCTCATTTTAGTGGTTTTTAAAACTTTAATAAAATGAAACAACCCCTATTACCTGCGAGAATTAGGCCGACATTCGAAACACAATCTCTTGATTTATAAAATATTTGATTTATTCGTAAAGGAAAAAATTTGGGATACAATATTCAATTGATAAAATTCGAGGTGTACTTGAAACCAAAACACTGACTGACATCAAGACTGGAATAGATTTCACGGTTTAAAAGACATAAAATAGTAATAAAACCCATAAAAAATCAATTTTAACGATGCAATGTGGTTGGGTTGGTGTTAATTGATTTTTGTTTGATGCTTCCTGTACTGTTTTTGAGGTACTTTGTAATTTTTGGACTCAGAACAATTTTTTTCCTTTTCTTTCAGTTTTTCTTCGGAATGCAAACAGTCTATTCTTGATGTACATAGGAAGTAGGTAGAGTCCTCAACTAATCAGTATTTTGTGCTAAAATATAACCAGACAAATTTTAAGGGAAAAAATAGCTTTATATTTTATTATGTAGTCTCTACATATGCTCATACTGTATGAATAAGCTTGTACGTTAACCAAAAGAAAGTAAGGTTACTTATGTGATACGGATAATAATATTGTCTCCTTAATAAAATTCTGTTGATTTTTTCGAGCAAAAAAAATTTTTAATCTAATTACTTGAGTAGATTTTTAATGGAAACCTATCATTTTAGGCAAACTGCGTTCCGCACATTCAAAATTTAGAGTGATATTTTGCACAAAATCTATATAGTCAGATAAAACTTTTTTGTTTCAAATTTCGATTTCATATTTCAATTTCCACAGAATTTTGGCAACGTGAATCAATTTATTTCAAAATTCTACGGTAGTAGGGTACTGTAAGTGTTTAAAATATTTTGAGCATCTAAACCGTCGCTTTGGTACATTTCCAGCGGTGAGCTTCAATTAGAGAACAATTTAGCGGGAATCTAAGCGTTTTCGAATCCTTTTTGATTTATTGGTCAAAATTTACTAATTCATTCATCACGTCAATCATACGTCACATTTTCAAAGTTTATTTGTAAGTGCATTCCGTGATGGTATTACAATCTTCATTAATTTCATATCTACATTTTACAAGTGGTACTCAGTTCCAAATCCCTACCTTAAATTACCAAAAATATTTATTTAATAACATTTATTACGTTTTATCAACTATCGATGAGAAAATATTTCATCTAGATAAGTTCTTGTCATTATCATCAATTCACTTTAATTTCTAATTCATTCCCTCTTTTGATTTCGATCGTTTTATTTCATCCCGTTTTAAATTTATTAAAACAACAGGAAAAAAAAAACAGAAATAAATTGTTGTTCTGATTGCATCCAAGCAAGACCGTAAATTCTCACTGAAAAACCAAGAGTTCCAATTAGTTTTACTCGACATTTGCTCCTAGAACTTAACATGGAAATATGATACATATATTTTTGTTACCGCAATGCAATTTACGCCCAAAGCACCTTTTTTATTGAAAATTTGTGTTTAAATTGTTGATTTTAAAAATGATTATGATAGCAGGAAATGCTGAAGACAGACAAAAGTGAGTCAAATCGGAACCACCGCGTACACAAAATACGGGTGGAGAGAACCATTTTTTAATTGTTGTAAATTTTACGAAACATATCTGTCCTAGTTTTCAATTTTTGTAATAAAAAAAATAATATTTAAAAAATAAAGAAAATACAGAGATTTTTCCATCTTGTAAATAATGATTATAGTGATTGTATTATATTTTGATAAAAACAATGTTTAGATTTATATTTCACTGTTGTTTGTGTTGTAAAGAATATAAAAAAGGAAGTACTATATAAAATAAAAATCTTGCGGCAATAAAAATTAATTTTTCATTTTTTTATTCCATTTTTTATGTTTTATTTGTAGCGAACATATCAACACGACTATCATCGATATAAAGTTTCACTGTGAGATTTCACTCTATTTAGGTAGGTAACACAAGGTGAGTTTTGAATTTTAGTCAAATTAATATTTTCGACGACTGAACCATTTTTTTCAGTGTTGATCGATCATTTTTGAAAAATGTGCGTGGATGAGCGGTAGTGATTTTTAATAAACAATGAAAAATACATTTTTTAAACTCATTGAATTTCAAATGGTCGGTTTCGTGAGATTTTTGGTTCTAATATATTCAATGCTATCATATAAACAAAGTTTTTTATATTTTTGTACTACGCGCAACATACCATTGGGTACACGGTACAATTAATTTAAAAATTCAAAGTCACGTATTAAAAACCATTTTTTCCAGTTTTAATTATTCATAACATAAAAATAGTCGTTTTTTGAGGATAAAGAGATACTGGCATCAGTCTCGAACAAAACATTTAATGCCAAAATTTACCGTTTTAAGGAAAAACATTGATTTTTGTAATCAGTATTAATAAAAAAAGAAGCAAGCGATACATATGACTCTACGCACCCACGCCGTTTTGCCGTAGAAGAAAAGTTGAACGAAGTGTTAATTTGACTGATGATAAAATAGAGCGTCCATATAGTTTATATCTTCCAAGTAGGAGCTTTAGGAATATGAGAAAATTTCACGATTGGGTAAAAAATATTGTTCCCTTTTCTCTCGATTGCCATCGAACTAAAAGATTTTCAAAAAATCGACAAAACTTTCAAAACAGGGTAAGAAATAGGAAAAATGAACAATCTTCATCCTATATTTTCATGATATCTTGTAAAAACAATCAAGGATTTTACTCTAATTTTTTCGTCGCTTGTCTCCTACGTACAGCTTGTATCCAACCAAGATTTTTTCTCTCGATCGAAGTATTTCCATTTTTCGCATCACTATCAAACTTTTTTCTTCCTCGATCTTTGACGAAAAATTATCCGTTTTGATTAAAATTACATGTGGCAAATGAAAAATGACATGATCGTTTTATTTTTTCATGATCCCTTTATTGGACGGTAAATGTTGGTAAATCGAAATTTTTTTGATCGAAAATTTTTTTTGTAATTTAGAACCCAGGGTGTGGGCAGTATAACTATCACAGCATATGGCATTTTCTTCCAAGTCTACTTAGGTAGCACAAGTATTGGGTTTATTTTCAAAAACATGGTTTTACACACAAATCGAAATTTCAAATCGCATTAAACATTTCAGGCTTTCTTGACCAGTTTTGGCTTATTGACTATCTGTTTATGTGTCCCTTAAGACAGTCCCTTAACACAGAAAAATTTCCGCAGTTTTTATCCGGTTTCGGCGAAACTTTCAGGGACTGTGCGGGCCTGGTCTTTAGATGGTATGACAATCAGCTCCTCTGCGAATATGCCTGCGTTTAATCCTGAAAACGTCGATTCCTAGCCAAATTGCAGTTGAAGATTGACCGTCAGATGGTTTTCTAATAATTTCAATACAGTCAGATCAGTAGTGCTCATCAAACAACAGTTACAAACGTGAAGCCCTTCCAACATGCATGACTAGCATAATTTTCATCAGATATTTTTCAAAAAGTTTAGGGATTTTATTTCTCTTCTGTGAAATTCATAGCCAGCTGGTTAATATAATAACCACTGCTCAAGCTCAAACGTAAAAGCCTCCAAATATTTAGCTTGCTTATACTCCTAGATAACAGATCATAAAGCAACTACTTGTAACAGTTCTTGACGTTGATATTACACGAGTAGCAGGTTCACAACTTCAGTTGATATAAAACCTGCCAACAAGTAATTCTATCTCCATCATAATGCCCCCTCTTCTGTCCCCCTCATCATTCGAAACGAGAAATATCTGCCAGAAGCGGTATCAGCTAGAGGTCACCGAATCTGCACTGACCAAGAAAACGAATTTCTGAATAGTATACTTCTACTCAAACCAATTTTAGTAATATCAACAATTGTTTGCAGTTTTCTTCGAATATCGTCAGTTTTTTCCAAAAAGTTCCAAACATGCAGCGTGATTGTCTGAGCGAATTTTCTTATACACGCTCTTATACATTGCATATGTGTATGTACACTCCTTACTGGTCTAAGGTGTGAAAATGAAAAAAATATCGTCAATATGACTGTGATTCCCAAACCGGTTTTCAGACGCAATAATAGTTTTCACTTCAGCCGATCCTGCTAGTTTCACCTGTCCTAGCTTATTGACAGCCCTG
Organism: Adelphocoris suturalis; assembly: GCA_030762985.1. Classification (NCBI taxonomy): domain Eukaryota; kingdom Metazoa; phylum Arthropoda; class Insecta; order Hemiptera; family Miridae; genus Adelphocoris; species Adelphocoris suturalis. The sequence continues at coordinate 34,427,920 of CM061047.1, read as the reverse complement.
ATAATTACTTCAGCTGAAAAATAAATCTGATTGAAAATTACATTATATTAATTATCTACCGAAAAAGTTCTTGGTTGTTAAGAAATTATCAAGTGGATAGAACAAATCTATGCGGAAGGTTTATCTACATGGAAAAAACAGTGAACCTTTGTGTAATAATTCGCTGCCTTTAATAGAATTCAAATGCTGTGAATATATAGAAACCAACGTACATCTTCATATATTTACACTTAGTACTATTTTTAAGATTTTCACAGTTCAAAAGTGACGTTACTTTGATGAAGCCACCAGAGCACTAAACTTTGAAAAATCACAGAAAAACTCTGAAAAATCAAGGTACGTCCATGGGAGAGTGCCCTTGATGTCAAAATGTTTGATATCTGCCGTACATGTAAAGAAAAGCCGTAAAAAAAATATTTCTAGACCCATAGTTAACGTCATTCGAAGCGGACCATCAAGAAACCAACACGTATGATACCTGAAAGAATCATTCAGCGACAAATTTAAGTAATGTGGGAGTTTAGCCTGTTGCACGGATATCACGCTTTGCGCATGCGCCACAGTTACATTGATCTGATTGCGACGAAATCTAAGGCGTATTTTCCTTCCACCCCCACAATTAACTTACTGAACCCGTGAAAATGTCAACAACATCTTATCAAATGATATCGTTGAATTCGCGGAGGTAGACTAATCGAAATTCGGCTTTCTCCCATTCATGTAACAGTTGGATTGAAGAATCATAACATTCAAGAAACTGAAACCCCATTTCGGAGCACAGTCCAGGGGCGTCGCTAGGCGATAATACGGAGGGGAGGGGGGCAGTATCATCAAATTCCCAACTGAACCCTAAGCTTTCTTAACTCAAAAAAAAAAAAAAAAACTTTGATTGAAAATGTGTAGTATTACTTGTAAGTAATATCTGCTACCTACAGTTAATATGTAGTACCTTCAAGTAATTATATTCACGTAACACTTCTGTAAAATGTGAGTTGTGATAAGAAACTTTGATAACATATCATTTATAGTAGGACTGCAATGCTATATTTTAGATTATGAAACATTATTGTCTTTATTGGAAACTAAGAGACTCTGCAAATGGCCTGGGTAAATAAATCTCCAGGATATGGGTAATTAAAAACGTTCCAGTCATGCAGCATGATTGTATGAGCGCATTTTCTTAAATTACCTATCGTATTATAATAAGGTAAATTCTATCGAAATTTGAGCAGTTTTAGTTCAAAGAAATTATTAAAAACCAATATTACGGCAAAAAAACTCATACTATATAAAACTAGGAGATTCAATAAAGATATTGGATTTTTAGATTTTTTTGCAGTTTTTATAGATTTTTCAGCAAATATTAATGGAGTTCAAGTACGTTTTAGTGCATAATTTAGTGCAAAAATTTTTTAATGTCCTAGTTACCTAATTGTTGGTAATTTAGTTTTGACTAAACTTCTACTAGAAATTATAAATTTAACAACTTTTGTCCGTATTTAACAATTTTTAGTGATTTTTTTTTTAGTACATTTTTCGAAATTTGGCCAATTTAATGTGCTCAAAAAGTGCTGGTCTTCAGACTCATCCTTTCATTTAGGAAGCTTGACTTTTTGGCGCAAGAACGGGATTTTTGACACACACACATACACACACACACACAACACACACACACACACACACACACACACACATATATATATATATATATATATATATATATTTATATATATATATATATATATATATATATATATTTATATATATATATATAAACACTAAGAGCCGTTTCAGTACACTTATAACTGATTTCGATAAAGAAATTTTTCAAAAAATTTGATTTTAAAATTTTCCGAGCCATTGCAATAACTTCATTTTCTACGAAAACTTGCTGAAAGATTAAGTTTATATTGAAGTAGATATGCCAATTTTTCATTTTACACACGCTTGTACCACACTAAGTCTTCTACATCGATTTTCAACAAAATCATTTTAGCACTGTATTTGGAGCAATGTACATTGGCACTCATTAGTCATTGTAGCCCCATGAACTATATTTAAATATGTTTTAAACTTCTGAATGTTTTCGTTCTCCATTGAACTATAGCGTGGATTTGGATGAGTGTGGAAAATATTTTTGGGTGGAAATAGGAGTGAACCTAAAATGGAGAAAATAACGGTTTAAATATTTTAAAAAATTAAAACTTCTGAAAATCGTAGAAACTGTACCTACTACTTTAAAAAAAAAAAAAACATACCTAGTTTAAGTTTTCAAATCTCACTAAAATATTTTTAAGTAATAAGCTTTCAAAGGTATGGTCAATTTTGTCCGATTTGGTAAAAAATTTAAGCTAAATGTCTAAAAACGGGATTATAGTGTAAAAAATAAAAACTTTGAAAAATCACATCTCGAGCGAAAAAATCGCTCTCCGGCGCGCTCTCTCTCTCTCTTTCTCTCTCAACATTAAATTATTTTTACGTTGGGATACTCCTCGGCGGTTGGGGATTATTAAAGTAAATTAAATCCCTCAGAAACATCAGACAAAACGTATTGTTCGATTATACATTTGACTCCTAGCGTGCGGCTCCAACAAGGAAAACCCCTGACACGGCTGTCAACAGGTTCGTGAGTCATTTGTCAACTTTTCCTTTCGCGGTGGATAAACTCGTACCAAGCGGGGAACGTACCGCTTATTCCCTGAAAGTCAACATTATGGATAGATATTAGATTAATTTGAGATTGCAATATATCTCAAACCAAATCAGAGGTGAAAAATAATTGGAGAGTGCAAATGATTCAGATTTTGATTCTATGTGTAATTTCCTATGGAAAAAAAAAAAAACGGACGGTAGACCTGCGGTTCTACAGTCAGATCTTGAGGAGGCCGCATGCCAAATACCAGCTTCATAGGGTAAATAGCATTGGAATTAGCTTTAGGAACTACTCAGCTGATCTAGGCCCTAGCCATCGTCAAGGAAACGTCCTACGGAGGCTACATGCTAAATTCCAGACCATGTAGACATCTCATTTGAGACTCACGATCATGTGTTAGTAAACAAACATTACTAACATATTAATGCTTTCCGTACAGCTGCATTCATATTAGAGACATGCATCATGTTTAATAAATTAAGAGCTTTCCAATGAGTGGTGAACGATTTTTGTGGGGTGGAAAATGAAAGAGTTATACATCCCTAGGAACGATTGGTTGTACGTGAAAAGCATCAGACTAGTCTTTATTATATCGTGACGTAACGGTCGGAAAAACAATGGAATTGGCCTGTTAATCATTAAACGATAATACAAATTACCACATACAATTTTTTTTTTTTTTTTTTTTTTTTTTTTTTTTTTTTTTTTTTTTTTTTGAAGTGTGGAACACGTATGTGGAAAATGTCACGAAAAAAAAGACTAAAGTAGCAGCGGATCTAATTTCTTTGTTATTCTTCCTATGAAGCTGAAATTTGAAATGGGGGACCCTTGGGATGTCTAAAAACGAATCATGAAGTCCAGAGCCCCTCCAGATCAGCTGAGTGAGCTAAGTTCTTTGCTATTCAACCTATAAAGCTGAAACTTGAAATGGAGGCCTCTTGGGACATTGGAGGGAGATCCCCCTTCTTTGAGAAAGTTGTCATTTGTTTAGGAGAGCCAATCCTTCGTGGACTGCGCTTCTCCCTCAACCGGTAAGCCGGCGGGACACAACTCAAGCCCTACAAATAGAGCAGGAGGACTGGTATAACTAGGGGTGGACCTTTCCGGGTGTAACATACAAGGATCGGATCCGGAGCGGGTTCAGAACGGATCGGTCCCTGCTCCTATTTTTACCGATCCACTCGGATCAAAAGGAAATTGGTGTGAACGCACCGATGGTTTTTTTTTTTTAATTGGATCTGCCTAGCTCGTCGAGGTAATCACTGAAAAAAGTGGTGGAGGAACGGATCGAAGCGAGGTCGGAAACCCTAGTAGTGATGACCGTACCCATTAGGTTGAGATCCAGCCGTATGAATCTCTTCTTTTAGCTGGATCGAAAAGAGATCTGACGCTGCCTGGATTTTTTCTTCGAACTAGACCGTCCCGTTTCGTTCTTGGAACAAAATGTTGGGGATTTCCAGAGGTACCTACGCATTCCAGCTACGCAAGGGAGAGGGCAGCAAACATTCTGTTTCTGTATGCTTCTTCAGAGTCGTCTCAACATCCGTTCCCTACGAACGCGTTTTCTCTAAAGCAGGCCTGAGAGTTCACGATCGCCGTACCTGAATGTCAGCCGAAAAAGCAGAAATGACGATTTTTAAACGCAAATTTGGGGTTTTTTTTTTTTTTTTTAGAGAAAACAAATTGATTGAAAAGCTAGATTGATTATACACACCTGACTTCTTACCTGACGAAATAATGTTTTTTGGGGACCTAATTAAATATTTTATTGAGATTTTTGAGAGACCTAATTGACCTTGTGGTCCCCCATCAGCGTTTTATAATTATTGTAAGAAAAATGGAAAATTCATTATAGCCTGAGATAAGGACGAGAAGTGGGGGAAAAGAGGCAGAGTGTGAGCGCGTAAAAATTGTAACACTTTTTTCGCACTCGTGTAATTCACGGCAAAAAATCTTGAAAAGGGGGGAGGGGTGTGTTGTACACACGGACTCGTGGAAACATGTACCCTTATCTGGCCTGGGGAGGTACCCCCCTCACCAGGCTAGCATGTATAAAAGAGCCAAGAGGCCACCTGAAATATATCACATCCACTTGAGACTTCTCGGAGTTATTATTTCTCTATCCTGCATCCCACAAGAAGTCAATCATTATAGATCTATACATTCATGTTACGAATACTACGAAGCTAAATGCCACACCCAACTTGGCAAACTTCTTCTTTTTTTGTCACTTACGAAGGTTCATTATAAAAATAATAAACCAAAAATGATTGCTCAATATTCTTGATAGGTATTGACAAAATGGTAACGCTTCAAATCCAATCCTTGCATTAGTCGGAACATTTGAGACATGTTTTCCTTCTAGCCCGTTTCCAAATATTGAGGCCATAAGGAAATTTTCAGTATGATCTCATGATCCCGTAGACCCCTCGGTTGTTAATTGAAATTAAAAACTCGCAACGGTGGGAGTGCCTGTTTTTTCACCTTCCCAACTACGCCGTATCTAACTATAGACGGTTTCCCGCGAAAACTGAGCTTCGGATCAATAAAGAGAGAAAACGGAGTGGGTTAAATATAGATTCATTTGAATGTGGTTCTTTCCCCGTCCAGTTTTCTTATGGAGGTCGACCTCGTTTCCGACGACCTCATTTCCCCCAAGGTGGATTACCTCTGCTTCCGCCCTTGACATTCACCAGGATTTCACGTAGAATATATCCAATCACAATGTTGTGCATGTGGCAATGAGCGTGTTGGATTTTGGATTTAAATCATTCACTTGCTTATAAATGATGGGAGAAACATTAAATCATGTTGGCAGTATTGGAATTTCAAACTGAGTACTTAGTTCATCAATTTCTTTTTTTCATATTATAATTTTGTTTAAAGAAATTAGTAAGAATCGGAAAAATGCACACCTCAAAAGAATTATGGGATCACTTTTCCATGCAGACGCCAAAGGCCCTAGATCAATCCGACAAAGTTCACATTATAATGTCTTGTTTAGGTACCTAGTGGGGATGATCCCCCCCCGTCTGTCCTAGTTCTGGTGTTGAGATTAAAGTTTTTGTACTTCTTGTGGACATTAGGTAAATCAAGTTGTTTCACATTCAATAGTATTATTCAAAGTGATTCATAATTTACTGAAATCGTTGCCATAGGAAAGTTGGTAAGAAACCTAAACAGTTTAACAAAACGAAATATTGAAGACGTAGGTAGATAACTCAAAATTCTTAGCATTCTGCGACACCCTCAAACTTGAGAACGGCTAACGATATCAGGCTCTGTCTTGAGCCAAAACAGAATGAATCGCGCTTCATCATGGTTATCAGCCCTAACCCGAGAAGGGAATAAGATATTGCAATTCTGGCTTCACCATAGTCTTCAGTACTAAAAAATCTATGAAATAAGGTGTCACTCGCCAAAAAATGGAAAAATTATTCTTTGGGTAGTCGAAAAAATTTTGGATTTTTGTCTTCTGATTTGTATTTGCTCAACACTTGGTATCAGGCACCTCATGAACGCTCTCCAAGTTTCACTTAGATATCTCAAAAATGGTGGGGGAAAGTTAGAGGGTGGGGGTTACTTATTTTGAGGGAAATCCTCGTATTTTATTCTGTTTTGGCTCAAGTCGAAGCTTGGTATCGCTGGTCTATCTCAGTGTTTGAGATAAAACAATAAAAACAGGGTGCATCCCCTCACTAGGTAGGGTACATCATGAGATGTAATGTGAACATAGTCCGAATGATCTGGGAATTCTTTCCCGTTTTTCTTTGTTCTGTTGACATCTGTAAGTCCCCTTCAAATCCTAACAGGTCTTTTGCGCTTCGCCAATGATTGCGGGCTCCTCGAAAGGACATTGCTGTACTTGCACGTAGAACCCCAAAAGCGATGATAGCTCGATCCCACATTCCATCTACCGAACAAACGAGTGGAATGAATGACGCATGTCGTTCTTCACAAGCTTGATCATACTTGTTTCTTTCCTGATCATTGGATGACAGAACTGCAGTGGTATGGGAGATATAAGAGGCCCCCTTATATCGGATATCGGACGACATGGATATCCACAGTAACGTAACTTTCTATCGGGGTAAAAATGAGAACCTGTACCATGTGTTGCAGCAGTTTCCCCCTACTCACAGTGACCGCATTCTACGTCATGATGCGGTTGCCAAGCATTTAGCAAGCGCTTTGACATCCACAGGTTGAGTTGTTGAAGGGGAGAAAGCCCGGATATCGTTGCCATCAAGCCCAATGGGTCTGCTATAATCCTGGATGCACTGATTGTCAGTGGCAGCATGGAGCAGACCTGGTGGGCTAAGATAAATAAATAAGACAGAAATTATCTGTGGCAAGCAGTTTTCTAGCTATAAGGAGTGGCAACCAATAACATCAAAGTCGTGGCGGCGATCGTGTCATGGCGTGGGATGTGGTGCGGGAGAAGTTCCACGGAGTTACTTAAGTTAGACATCTCCGTGCTCCGTGGTGTCACCATCCGCGTACTGGGGGGTTCTTACTTAAATTGGTGGTTATTTTATAGGGGCGCTTCTTTACATCCCACTCTTCCTCCTCGTCCTTTTGCAACTTCCCTTATCCCAAAAGCCGGCATCGGGAAAATCTGGATACCCTCCTCACTTCCTTTATTTATTTTTTCAAGTTCATGGTGTACCTACCAACTCCACCTTTGAGGGGAGTTTTCAAAAAATGTACGTGTGTGTGTGTGCGCGCGAGCGTTTATGTGTGTGAGTGGGGGGGAGGGGGCGGATACCGCTATATCGTGATATTTTCAACCAACTTATGAAACCAGTCCATACTTTGTTATCGTTTTGAGTGGTGATGGGGTAGGGTGAGGGAGGGGGTAGACTCTTCGAAGCACATTCACGCTAGGTTATTCTCACTAAAACATAAATAAACATAATTCATGCATAATTTATATGAGACGTCCCAGATACAAATATATGACGGACTGTACGCAGTTCACATACTCGATTATAAATTTGACCAAATCTTGGAACCGTTGGTATCCATCGCAGATCCCATGCACACCCATATACCTATGCACATTTTACTGATTCAAATGCGATGATATTTCAAACCTGTGAATTGCGTTAACATAAGTAAGTATTCGGGGAGTTATTAATGAAATCAGGATTTCGAAGGGACGGAAAATTTTACAGATAACAGACGCGATTCACTTTTATTCAGAAAGCTTCTAAACATCACAATACGTCTGAACTTTTATTTTTGGAGAAAATTCTTCACCTTACCTTAGCTGAGTCAGAAGCAATATTATTGAATAAAATTAAACTGATTAAAACCTAATATTCGTAATAAAACTAAGATATTAGTATTAAAACTATAAAATTAGTTGTGTAACTAAATAAAAATAATAGGTAGACAAAACGTTATTTTCACCTTTGAAAGAGTCGGTTTACTGTATCGTTGAAGTCATAGAAAGTTCTGTGGAGGCCGCGGTTGGAACGGAACAGGGAAATTGGAGCCGACGGGTATCTCCCGGGAGGGAAATGAGAAGCTGCTGAAATGAGTTCTGCTGCGTCTCGCATTGTTTACTTTTTCAAATTCAAATACACTGTCCTATTCTGAGACTGTTCTACCAGTTTATTCGAGCAGAAATGATAACACCAGAATTGTTTAACAACATGATTTATGAAATTTTCACCCAGAACTACAGCAATAAAAAGGCCCAGGCGTTTAGAATATCCATACGAGTGAATTTTTGTGTTTTATCGAATTATCGTAAAAAATGAAGCTACAGGGCTCTAAAAATAGAAAAAATAAAAGAATAACAATTTTCGAAATTTTTCATCATTGAAATCTGTTTTTAGGGATTCTGACATGAATCCAAGATTTTTAACACATTTATTTGTCATTCCACATGATAACTCTCCTTAGGATTGAGATAAAAATTCCCATCTTTCGCCGAAACATCAAGCATTTCGTTTGAAAGGATGAGTTCAATGGCCATCACTATTTCAGCACATTAAATTGGTTACATTTCAAAAAATGTGCTCAAAAATCACTAAGAATGGCTTTAAAAGGCTAAAAATCATTAAATTTATATTATTATATGAAGTTTAGACAAAAGAAGTTTGTAATAATGAACTAGAAAATTTAAAAATGTATGCACAAAATTAATCTGGAAAAACATACTTTACTTGAATTTAATTAATTATTTGCTGAAAAATCGATAAAATCTGCCAGAAAAGCTAAATCGATAAAATCTGCCAAAAAAGCTAAATATCTATTGCAGTTGTTTAATCGCATAATCGTAATATTGTTTCAGAACGAGTTTCTTGTGATAACATTGGTATGGTTATCAATTTCTTAGCACTCAGTGTTCAAATTTGAAAACAATCTATATATTAATAAGATCTAAGTATGTGAGTGGGGGGAAATGTCTGTATCAATCCAACTTGAATTATAGGCCATTTGAAGTTTTTTAATTTTGAGCCAGAAGGGGTTTTTTAGGGAAGGGTGAGGGGGTGAAATGGGGTATCTAGGACACCATTGCACGAACTGGGGATCTGATTGGGCGAATATGTTTGGATTATTCTAACCTAAATCACAGGCTACTTGAAAATTTTCAAATCTGCCTCATAGGGGGTGTTTTAGGGAAGGAGGGGGGGAATGGGGTATGTTTGTCATCACTGAACAAACTGGGTCTTTGATTGTCGAATATGTTTGGATTACTCTAATTCAAGTCAAAGACTACTTTTTTCAAATCTGACCCACAATGGTGGGGAGGGTGTGGGGGAGTTAAAGCGTTTAGAACGTCACTGGACAAACTGGGGATCTAAGTTGTCGAATATGTTTAGATTACGTCAACCTCAATCACATGCCATTAAAATGTTTTCTAGCCTCAACCATAGGGAGGTGTTTGTGGTAAGGAAAAAAGGGAGGGGAAGGGGATGGTTAAATGGAATAATTTGGTCATCACCGAACGAACTGGTGATCTGATGTTCGGACGAATGAAATTGGATTAGTCTGATTTTTTTTTTTTTTTTTTTTTTTTTTTTTTTGGGTTAACAATCAAGAATATTTTTAATCTGAAATATGGGAGGTGTTAGTGGAGAGGGAGTGGCGGTTGATCTCAGTAGTTTGGTCCTAATAGGTTATTTATAAGTAGGTACCTAATTACTTTTAAGTAAGGACTTTTTTGAATCAGATCCTTAGGGGTGTCCCAAAATGTGATGGGTGAGGGGGGCTTGCGTATAATCAAGTCAACCTGTGCAACGCACGGGTGAACCATCTAGTGTAACATAATATAAAACTTTTAATTCACGAAAATTCGCTCGTAAGATCATGCTGCATGGCTGATTTTTTTTTTTTTTTTTTCCTGTAATGTGAGAAGAATTCAACAAAATAGAGACAACTTGTCTACATTTCAGAGAAATCGGACCGAAAATTGGACTTCTAGTTGTTCTTTTAGTAGTTCAAGTGTCCGTTCAAATCTAACAAGGCCGTTTGCGGACGGCGTTCAGGCGCTACCTCACCGTCAAGACTGATAAGTCGTGCTGGTCTGAACGGTATTTCGCAAACCGTAGGCGCTTAACTAACCGTATTTTATTCCAAGTTTTGACATGTACTATTGGTTGTCCATTGTTATAAAACGAAGGGAAATTATTACTCTGAGGTTTAATTAAATATCTATTTATTTTCTGTAATAGGGAGCCTAAGAAGACCACTGGTGTTTTATAAAGACCTCTCTGCATAAACTAGTTGGTCCGATGCCCTGGTTCCTAATTAAGTTTGAAAAAGGTTGTCTAGTAGGATTTCAATCGATTCTACGTGACGAAAATAATTGAAAACGATACCATCCTTGATTTTCGAATACTTGACAATGACTGACGTCAGTGAAGACGACGTCATTTTGTCACCAAGGACAACTTTTAAAGCTTTAATAGTGGTTTCAGATGATTCTGTGTGGCGTAAGCTGCAGAAAACGATACCAACACTATTTTCGTTTGATTTGACGAAGCTCGTCGTCGCCGAAGACAACTTCCTGTCGTCGGATCGTCATCAAAAACTTTACAGCTAATTCCAGATGTCTAATGAGTCTACCTACCTAATTACATTGATAGCTCCAAAATTTCATCCTAAAGGATGGTACACGCACGATGACAAATGCCATCTGAGTCAAAGTAGAGACTAACTTCGTACCTCAATACTACCATTGGAGGGGGGGTTCATAACTGAAACAAGATCTTTATTTTTATTATAACTGTGGGGATAGTTGATTACGTTGGGAAGAAAGTAAAAGTAGGGAAAATGTATAGAAGCGGAAGAGGAACACCACCTTCAACTCCAATGCTTCTTGGCTCCCAAACGCTCTTCACTTCTCTCCTCTGACCTCTAATTCGCAGTGATATAGCCTGGATAGTAGCGGACGGCACATTTGTCCTCATCCAGCCCATGATCTGACTGAGTGGCCGTTCCCATTTATTGGACAGTGTGCTTCCTATCCGTTTGAGAAATATGTCAAACTACTTGTGGAGCACACCTTCGCAGGTGTCCTCCGCAGCCTGATCATATTTGCGGTGCTTCTCTTTTGCTGCATAATGGAGTATGACTTGGAAGTCACTAGGTTCGTTCGGCTAAGGATCCTGAACGGTTCGGGACCGCCCCCTTTGTGGCGTTCGTTTAAGGGCCCCACACACTGTCAGTTTAACTGCAGATTATCGTAAGGCCGTGGACTGTGGTCGCCCACACACTTATCAGTTTATCTCAAGATCGTGGACTGCAGTTAGTGCGGACTGAAGGTGTGTGGCCGTCCGGCAGGCGAGGAACTGCGAGAGATCGATGACAGGCCGGTAACTGATAGATCGTGATCTCAAGTCCACCTCCGCCACACACTGTCAGTTGGCCTGCAGGCGCGTGATCCGTCGGCTCTTTTTTTCCCCGTTTTCGTCAGTTTTCCGTGCGATCAATTTTGAGCGTGTTTTCACAAGCCGAAATTGGACTGACAGCGGACTGACGGCGAGGATGGACGGGAAACCTACTTTTATTTCGGCATTTATTGAGATTTATCGGGCCTATCCGTGTTTGTGGAAAATTAAGGACGATGCGTACGCCAATAAAAGATTACGGGACGAGGCGTACGACGTTTTATTGAAATTCTATCAGAAAACCGTGCCGTCAGCTACCGTGGATATGGTTAAAAAGCTTATTGCTATTAAGTTATATGGTTAAAAAGCTTATTGCTTATTGTTATTAAGCTATTGCGTTCGTTCCGATTTTTGAATAGTGGTCCAAAATTTAAAATTTTCGTTCAAAAACCGTTTTGGGACGTCTATTGTTAGTAGAAAAATTTTAAAAATCGCTAATTTTAGTACTGCATTTTTTTTTTTTTTTTTTTTTTTTTTTTTTTTTTTTTTTTTTTTTTTTTTTTTTTAAAGCGAATTCTCACAAAAATTCAGCGATTGCAAACTGGCGAACTGAGGTTCGCCTGCAGTCCTGATTCCTGTCCGACAGTCCGCCTGCAGGCCCCGGATAGATAGTGTGTGCGATGAACAGGCGATGATCGGTAGTTTAGTGCGGCCGCCTGCAGGCCGTTGACTGGTAGTGTAGGGAGCCCGGCGATATTGGTCGTAAGTTCGTCTGTTGAGGCGACGGCCTGCAGGCGATCCCATAGTTTATGGGGCCTTTTAGGCGTAGAACTCGTCCAGTACCGACAGTCCGCTGTTCGTTTAGGAATCCATTACCGTCCAGGACCAGTTCAACCAGTCCTGAGATTTTCGTCGGGACCGACAGTCCGAGACATGCGCACTAGATATTTTTGCTTATCACCATTTTGCGTATTAGTATTAAAACTATAAAATTAGTTGTGTAACTAAATAAAAATAATAGGTAGACAAAACGTTATTTTCACCTTTGAAAGAGTCGGTTTACTGTATCGTTGAAGTCATGGAAAGTTCTGTGGAGGCCGCGGTTGGAACGGAACAGGGAAATTGGAGCCGACGGGTATCTCCCGGGAGGGAAATGAGAAGCTGCTGAAATGAGTTCTGCTACGTCTCGCATTGTTTACTTTTTCAAATTCAAATACACTGTCCTATTCTGAGACTGTTCTACCAGTTTATTCGAGCAGAAATGATAACACCAGAATTGTTTAACAACATGATTTATGAAATTTTCACCCAGAACTACAGCAATAAAAAGGCCCAGGCGTTTAGAATATCCATACGAGTGAATTTTTGTGTTTTATCGAATTATCGTAAAAAATGAAGCTACAGGGCTCTAAAAATAGAAAAATAAAAGAATATAAATTTTCGAAATTTTTCATCATTGAAATCTGTTTTTAGGGATTCTGACATGAATCCAAGATTTTTAACACATTTATTTGTCATTCCACATGATAACTCTCCTTAGGATTGAGATAAAAATTCCCATCTTTCGCCGAAACATCAAGCATTTCGTTTGAAAGGATGAGTTCAATGGCCATCACTATTTCAGCAAATTAAATTGGTTAATTAATGTTTTTTTTTTTTTTTTTTTTTTTTTTTTTTTTTTTTTTTTTAAGCGAATTCTCACAAAAATTCAGCGATTGCAAACTGGCGAACTGAGGTTCGCCTGCAGTCCTGATTCCTGTCCGACAGTCCGCCTGCAGGCCCCGGATAGATAGTGTGTGCGATGTCCAGGCGATGATCGGCAGTTTAGTGCGGCCGCCTGCAGGCCGTTGACTGGTAGTGTAGGGAGCCCGGCGATATTGGTCGTAAGTTCGTCTGTTGAGGCGACGGCCTGCAGGCGATCCCATAGTTTATGGGGCCTTTTAGGCGTAGAACTCGTCCAGTACCGACAGTCCGCTGTTCGTTTAGGAATCCATTACCGCCCAGGACCAGTTCAATCAGTCCTGAGATTTTCGGCAAGACCGACAGTCCGAGACATGCGCACTAGATATTTTTGCTAATCACATCGTCTCATCATCGTTTTTGCTTATCATCTAAATATTTTCGTTTGCTGTTTGCTTATCTCGTCTTGTCATTTTTGTTGAATAATTTTGAGTTAAAATGATTGACTCAGATTTTTACGAATCCGATGGAGTTTCGGAATATAATATTGTGTACCTAGTCACTGAATGCAACTAAAAGTTAATTGGTTTTCTCATGATGTTTTTCTCATTTTCGTAAACGATGGTAGGTAGGTTAGTACCTATTATTATGCTAAATTTATATTACATTGTCTTGATATGTGAGCTTTTTGTGTGCAAAGAAGTATAACAATCAAATTCGTAAACGTTTAAAAATCAATACTGAATCACTAAAAACGAGAGAAGACAACAGACAAATACCGCAAAAAATACAATAAAAAAATGAAGGGAGGTTGCGATATTGGCTACCAGTTCAGTACCTACGAGTTCTGAAGGCGTTTGGTTAAGAACGGTACCGTACTGATCCTATCCCCTCCCCTTGCAGAATGCCGTCCCGTCCTGTACTCGTCCAGAATCCTTAGCCGAACGAACCTACAAGAAAGGGGCGTCGGTGTTTACAATTCTGACATCAAAGAACGCCACCATCTCTCTAATCCAAACCCCCGGTGCCTTCACATAAGCTATTAGCGTAGGCATCCGCATAACTCCGCCTCTCTCAAAACTGGTTAAGTTATTACCCCCCTAAATGCAAGACCTCGTTTCTCAGGTAATCATGGACATGTTTCACCACGCCTTCCTTCCTTTCTACAATTGAGTGTGTGGTTTAGGCTCATGGGAGCTCCACATCCTTCACAGACCATGGGTAGGTTCAGGGGTTCTCGTCCATGTCTCATGGCTAGAGCATCTTGGAATACGTAGCAAGAGAAATCCAAATTGCCTGGAGCCAGCGGTATCACTGAGAGCCACTGCGAGGCATTTCCCTACATGATGTGATTTACTGCTCTTTGGTGGCTTTGAGCCAGGTTCCTTATCAAAGGGGCATTCTCTTCCGCATGTAACGCATTCCTCTGCTTCCTTCCTTCATCTGAAGCAGTGTTTACGTAAGCGATGTGCTGTGCCATGTCCAATCATGTGCCTAGCTTTATGGCAGAGACTAGAGGTGTGGTCGCATTGCAACAAGTGGTTTACATCAAGTTAGCAGTATGAGTAAGATCCTCCATTGCCAACCCACCGAATTTCACAGGACAAAGTAAGTAAGTAACAAAGTAGAACTTCGGCCTAACATTGACCCCCTCCCGACCTCACCCTGTAGACTCAAACATTATTTTCTTTGCATATCCTAGGAGGGGCCTGCCCCCTGAATCACCTGATACCAAACATGCAACGGTAGACCGATTCTATATAAGCTAAAACAATGCGTCAAAATGCTTGTTTTCAGACTTTCTTTTAGCAAATTTTCGTAGAAAATGAAGCTATTGCAATGAAATTAATAGTTAACTATTTATACGCACTCAAAGTGCTCGAATTTCAAAACAGCACAACAAATTTCAAAACAATATGTTTTATCATTTTGTTTACGATTATTTTCGAAAATTCGATCATACGATCACGCTGCATGACTGGTTTTTACTTTTTTTTTCTCACCCAATCTGATTTTTTTCCACCCACTTCCAACAGTTCTTCTAAGCCAAATTTGAAGAAATTCGAAACGTGGCCTACATTTAACCTGGCAAAAGTGCCGTTTGGGGTTTCCGAACCGCTCCGACCAAGTGGTGGGTTGTTAAATAGGTAGGAGTAAATATCCATAGGAAGTTTAAATTTAAAAATTCCAGTCATGCAGCATGATCGTAAGAGCGAATTTTCGTAAATTATCATATGTATAATATTAAATTGTTCTGAAATTTGAGCTTTTTGAATGCAAGGAAATTGTTAAGATTAATTTTGTGGCAAGAAAACATTTTTTATATTTTTAAATTAAAGTAGATTTTATCCAAGGAGAGCGTGGTTGAGTACAAAATTATCATGTTGGGATCTACTATTAATACACAAAAACAAAACACGAACGTAACACTCATTAAGTATCAGCACAAGATAATCTTTAACATTCCGTTGTACCAACCACAAATGTCCAAAAACAGCAACTATAAGTGAATATTGCATTCTTCGTTAGCTTAGGTAGATTCTGTTCATAGAAGCGTCACAATAAGCATGATGCTTTGGAAATGGCACTCAATGTGTTAAATTCATTACAAGCCAAAACAGTAGAAAAAATGACTAGGAAAGTTGAATTTGTAAGTGCTACCAGCCGTGTATCACAGAAATTTCCAATAAAAACTCATTTTTATTTAAAGTAAAACACAGACAGAAACATATTGGAAACATCTAAATAAGGAAATATGGCTAGAAGCCTTCCCAGGAACGTTGTTGTAAGTCTTCATCCTTGAATCCATTTTTCTCAATGAGATGAGAATTGAGCAAATGGAAAACAGGACACTCCTGTCCCTTCGGAGGACAGTTCACCAGTGAAGTATAAAGGCACTTTCATTTCAGAAAGATAACAAAGCGTCCTACGCGTGATCTCCGTAAGTTTGTTTGAACGCTGCAAACTCATCCCTGCTCAGCGGTTTCAGCGTGAGACCAGGAATAGGGTCTTTATACTCGAGGTCTTGCAGTTTGCTCACTTTGAGTTTCAGCTCGCTCCTCAATTTGTTTATTTCCACGTCAGTGGTGATTTGATCTTTTTCGAGGAGATTTTTAGCCTTGTCCTTCCGAAGTTTGATGAGCACCGGGCCAACGGCCATCCAAGTGGTTTTCTTTTTTTCTTTCATAAGCGCACGAATCCCTTCTCGGTTGCTATTGCGCCTCTTGTCCAAAGCAACGATTTCGGCTTTGTCTCGTAGAATGTCGTGGGCCATGTTCTCAATTTCCGTTAGTTCTTGTATTCCTTTTTCAGGGTTCTCCATCTGTTAAAATGAGAAAAGCATCAGATTAAAAGTGGTTATCTTGGTTATTACAAACATCAGTACAATAAAAATTAATTTAGTTAACAAATTATCTGAAACAACCAAAATTTTGACCATTGCTCCACATTTCATAATTTTTACCAGTCGTGCAGAAAGAGCTATCAATAGTTGTCTTCTATTTTTGCCCTTCTTCTTTAATTTAACTAAAATCTATGCTATTAATATCAATTGCGAACTAAAGTTTTCTTTTACCTAATATCCTTGTATAAAAACTAATTTTAGAACTTCAGCCATGGTTCGCTTTTTATTCCAACGTGAGCTTATTGCTTGCACACAATTTTTTTAAGTAAAAAATTATTGAAAACATGGAATTTTGTCATTCACTAGAACGTTAAAAATATGTACAGAAGAATGCACTCAAATTCAAATAAAAATGTATTCATGAATAGCTGAAACCGGCATAAATTACTACATCTGTTCTTTTATTATAGAATATAGGTAATTTAAGAAAAAGTGTGTTTGCCATACATTTGAATATATATTCCCAAGCGCAAATATTACGCACCTTTCTAATTTTCAGGAAAACTTGCGATAAAAAATGTTAGGAAAAAGAATCGAGAGAAAAAATTATATGTGCCGATGTATATAGATAGATGAACAAATGAGGACCGAGAAAAAAAGCTGAAAGTGGTAGGCTGGATTGCACGATTCCCTAACAACGCAAAAAGCAGTTGAGCTAAAATACAAGGTCGACCAACATTTCAAGTACTCTGCAGAAATAAGGGTCTTTCGTATGGTACGAAATGAGGTTTTATTTGTGATGCTCTCTTAGAAAATAAGATATATTAAAATCACAGAAGACCCAAGATGGTCGCTTTCAAGAGTAAGAACAAAACTAAGGTCGCTCATACCATGACAAAAAATACTGTTTTTTTTTTTTTTTTAAATTCTCCCTCATTTACGTTATCTGTTATCTTATCACAACGACCACGCGCACCCAGCTCCAAATGTGGGTCGATGATGGAAGATTCATTCAAGCTGGATTCACATGGAGCGGAACGAGCGCAGAAAGTGGAAGGACGGAAAACCCAGTGGAGGGAGTGGCAGAGTCAGAAAGATTGTTCACATGAAGCGGTCTCCTTGGTGAACGGAATAATAACCTTCCTACTGAAATCCTCTCTGATCTGAAACCTCTACTTGTGGTCATCAACATTCCTGTCCAATGAGCTTGTGCAGAGCTCGGCGGAACGCGGAAACGGTATAAAAATTTTTACCGCTGTCCGCCCCTTCCCACAACATGACAGCCACCTTCCTCAACTGTTGTCCCAACAGCCAATCAGTTTGTGTTCTGTCCTTCCGCTCCATGTGAAACCAGCTTAAAGCTAGTTTCACATGGAACGAAACGAGTGTGGAAAGACGAAAAACCAGTGGAGGGGTGGCGGAGCCGGAAAGATTGTTCACACGCAGCATTCTCCTTGGTGAACGGAATCATAACCTTACTACTGAAAGCCTCTCTGATCTGAAACCTCTACTTGCGGTTTTCAACATTCCTGTCCAATGAGGTTGTGCGGAGCTCAACAGAAAGCGGAAAAGGTATAAAAATGTCTACCGCTGTCCACCCATTCTGACAACCATCCTCAACTGTTGTCCCAACACCCAATCAGATAGCGTTCCGTCCTTCTGTGAAACGAGCTTAAGAAGAGTCATAGTGCCAGAAATCCGTGAAGTCATCGATGTGGCATGATGGGCGCTGATGGCAGGAAACAAAATGGCAGATGGCGCGTTTTTTTGGGGCTGTGCAATCGTTGTTGACGTGATTCGGAACGAGGGCTGGAGAAGTTTCTCCCAGCCAGAGATGGCGGTGTATCTCCACTACGGAAAAGTTTTTCCATCGAAATAAAGTTACAGAACACCCCCCCCCAGGATGGTCTGTCCGAACGAACCTGAGAATACCTGGTAACTACAGTAAGGAAAAAGGATTTGATTAGGATTAAACTTCCAACTAGATCTCTCCGATTCACACGCCCCCGCTAGGTACAAGAAGCTTAAAAATAGTAATTCAATAAAAAAACTCACCTTCAAAAGTTGATTTTGGATGGCAATAGGTATATTTTTTACTGGAAGAACAAAATAATAGTGGAAAGCAAGTTCGGGGAATACCTAACAATTTATTACAATCAAACAATAAAACAACAGACACAAGTGAAATAAGCAAGTGATAGCTTATCAAGAACTGATAAGATATCACTGAACTATCCTCATAATTCAACAGAATGCGTTAGTAGTCAACGTTGCGAGCATCTGGTAGAGATGAATTGATTTAATTTATCCATTGATTTGTTCAATGTATTTATCTACAAATAAGTTAGACTCATTTTAGTTGAAAGAATCTAAATAAAGTGTTTGCAGACTGTTATACGTAATTCTAGTTACTTCAGGGCTCAGGCATCGCGTTCTTGTGTTGTGACGTCACACCCTCTTTGATTCATCGATTCTTCCTTGACAGCACATAACCTTGGCGCCCTTGCAATATTTTTCTTATATTTTTTTTAGTTTTTCCTTTTTCTAGTTTATGACCATTACCTTCTAATCACCATCTGTCTGAAAGGTGAGGAGATTAATAAAAGTGTTTTGTTTCAAGAACTACAAATTATTTATGCGTGCTACTGGTTTTTCATCCGTAAGTACTTAACCTTTATCGAGATCTTCAGGTTGTTTACCAATCTCAGAGCTGGAAACACTACCTGTTGCGCTCTCTCAAAATGAGGTGTAGTTTTCCAGACCTTGGTTTAATACTTTAAGCATTCACGCTTGATGTAAATATTTATTACAAGAGTTTTTTGGCGAATCGAACATTTTTAAAAGTAATCTTGTTGTCGAGAAACCTCGCAAGCGGTCCCGGAAACATTGTTACGTAAACACTAATTTCAGTGAGCATTACTGTCGTTTGGAAGTCTCTTTCCCAGTTGACACAGTATATGTTTCGTTCCTATATATTTTGTATAATGAATCAATTTGTTCTTTTATGTAGGAGGAGATAACAAGTGAATCATTCTCGTTAGTTCGCCGATAGAAAGGGAATGGACAAACTTCGCAGGTTCCTCAACGGGAATGACCAGGATGATGACAGTACCACCGGGATATTTCCCGTAAATATGCACTTACCTTCCTAATTATTAGCGTACTCATTTAGTAGTTCTATTCTTTTTTCTATAATCATGTACATAGGTACGCCAGCTACATCACTAAAGATCTAAACTTTATTTTATCAATCGAAATTGTCGATACGTACTTAAATAATGGGACTCCTAACTAACAAGGTCCGCTGCTAGGAGCGCTAGGGGAAGAAGGACCTAAGGAACTGGTTGTTGACACCCTTCGTCACCCCTTTTCGCTCTACTATTATTCGATCCCCACACCATCAATCTCACCAATATTGGTCAAAAAGTGAGAGATATATTATTAATAAATAAATCGTTACAATAGAGAAACAAACGAAAAAACTTGTGTCCTTCACGACTGCCCCTTATAGGCAATAAATTAATAGTAAATCGGTAAAGTCCGTGTTTACCTGCTGCGCTCTACCTGGAGCTTTTCATTTTCAGAGCCCCCATACGGAATTACCACAAATTTTGTCAAATTATTTATTCTCAGGTTTATCTAAGAGGAAATGCTTAGATATAGATTTAAGATGTCACGCACTATGTCTAATTGACAGACCCAACCAGTGGTGGAGCAAGGAAAAAGCACACTGCCGACCAACACACTAGAGTATATAAGAAGACGGGGTGAGTAGCGTCTCCGTGGAGCTGAAATATAGGGATCCTCCACCGAATAGTCTCGATAGTATCGATTCGGCCTCCTAACACATCGATGCATTCAGATGCAGTGATAGGAGTCGTTTCAGAGCGCTCTGGAGACCTCCCTCAAAAGCATTTCCTACTGAGTGGTGAAATACTGCGATTGTTTCCTGAAACGATAGTTATGGCGTAGATCATTGGTTAGGACTACGGTCTCGTGAGCCGAAAGTCGTGGGTTTAAGATTTTGTGGGGTCAATTTTTTTTGTTCGTACAACTCCCGAAATATACTTCTAAAACGTCATTCTGACCTGAATGTCCAACTAATCTGAATTTTCACTGAGGGATTGACTACTTGATGTTTGTAATTTTGAGATGCGAGCATCCAGATCACCAAACTATACACTTCATTCTGACCTACATGTCCACTAATCTACATGTTTACTAAGGGATCAACTACTTGATGTTATTTATTTTTGAGATGCGAGCTTACAAGCATCCAGATCACATCATTCTGATCTACATGTCCAACTAATCTATCTGCATATTTACTAAGGGATTGACTGGAACTTTTTCAATTTTGGGGCTCAGAAAGTCAGCAAATCGATGTGTTGGGAGGCTGAATCGATACTATCGAGAATGGCTATTCGATGGCATTGACTAAGAATGGGGATCCCTATATTTGAGCTCCACGGAGACGCTAGTGGGTCGGAATTATGTGTTTTTGACCTTGAATGCAGCGTCCTAACGGCCATTGACCAATGGAGAGTTCCTAGTAGGTCCATCAGTCTCAATACGGCGTGCGGTCACCAAAAAAAAAATTACCACATCTTGAAGTCACGTCAATTCCTTAACGGTTCTAGTTGTAACGCTAAATCCATGAAAGGAGCTTATTTTAGATGATTTTGTTTTTTACGGATTGCGATCCGTTAACTGATCTATTCGGAACAATGCGTCACCAAAACTCATTGCGTCAGAGCTTTCACGCTGGATTATCCATACCTTACAACGTATTGTGTTTTTTTTTACGGATCTACTAGGAACTCTCTAATTTTCCATGCAAAATGCTAAGTCTACTTTAGGCCATATTTGTCAAACGGTGGCATTGCACTCTTCAAAGAGATTGTCAAAATTTACATCTCCGCTATCTCAAGTTCCTTTGATCGCTGCTCACTTGCCGTTGCATTGCCTCACTTTTTTTTTTTTTTTTTTTTTTCGAGGTCTTCCTTATCTTCTTTATCTGCTTCTCTCACTATCAGACTAATAGTTGCTTTTGTGCGCTACACTTTCGATATTTATTAAACCTCACAGTTCAGTTGGTGAGCAGAGTTTCCTCTGTTTGCCTTTCGTCAAATACTATGTCCTTCAACAACTAAATTTATTGGCCTACCTAATTGTCAAAGGAGTAGGTACAGCCTCCATACCTCAATAACCTCGTTAAGTCTGCCACATCTCCTAGATCTAATGCCCTACTGGTCGTGCACCATTCCAGCAAGTGCTTTTCCTGGTCATTTATTGTTTCCTCGGCAAGGTTTTGGAACGGCCTTCCCTTGACTGTTCAGGCATTGCCTTCCCAGGGTTGCTTTTCAGGAGACTGCATGAAGTACCTACGTGAACAATAAATTGTAATTGTTTTGTGCATTTCCCTTTCCCAATTTTGTGCAAATAAATTTTGTAGAATTTCCATCTATTTTTGTAATTTTTTATTTCTACTTAATGTAGAATTTATTTTTGCTTACTTATAAGCATGTTTAATATTTCCTGTGGTTATCGTGTACAATTATGGATTTGTATATTGTCCGAAGCACAATGAATTATTATTATTATTATTATTAAAAATTTAAATGAAAAAAAATGGAGACCTAAAGGCGACATCGAGCTGTTCCCTCTTGAGACCAGACTACCTCACAGCGCACCTGTTTTCGAACTCCCGATTTTCATTTGTATCATTTTTTGGCAAATGGTTCTCATTTTCGTTAATAATTTTAAAGGTACTTTGGGAGAAAAAACTGGAATACCCCACTCTTTGGACAAACAGGAAATTTAGTAGAGGAATGAGTTGACTCATTTATAACCCACATGGCAAAACTTGGTTAAGTTTATTCAGACGATTGGAGGGATTCGAGTTCAATGATTTTCTCGCCTGGCAACCTCAAACAGCCCATCCCATCCTGTCCCATTTTCCCATCTTAGCTGACAATTGGACTTTCGCCCACACGTGCTCGTATTCGCCACTCCCTTCCATAAGGTAGATCCAATAGTTGAGTCATGTGTATTGCACCTTGTATCAACTCGCACTTTTTATGGCATAGTTGTTTTCAGTCGACTCTCCAAGTGTTGTGAAAATTAAACATTTATTTTAAATAATAAATTACCTTGAATTGATTGCTATGTTGATATTACAATTACTTGTGGCTGCAACAACTAAAATTACAATAATTTCCTGCTAAAATGGCTTCAATGGTGATCCATTATAGGTTTAAGTAGGTTATGAGTTATGGAGGGAAAGGCAACTTTAGTTCTGTTATGTAAATCAGGCATAGACCGGTTCTTGCCACAGTACGCTTTGTTATGTTGCTTTGCTTATCCCCAATGACTGTTTGGGCCCAAGTTCAGCGTTCAATTATCCTAACCAACTATCAGTAGTAGATAGGATGAGAATTTGTGATTCCGATTTTTAAAAAACGGATCATGTTTCATGCCTGCAAAATTCCAGCTTCATAGGTTGACTAGGAAAGAAATTCGCTCCGGACCTCTTTCAGATGATAATATAAACTTCAATTATTTCAAATTAGGTAATTATTTGATAGTCTCTCCTCCACATGTAGCCCTCGTTTCGTGCTCTTACAGTCCTGCAAAAATTCAAATCACGGGCTATCTTGAAGGCTTGAAACGTCAAAAACACGGAAAAGAATCTTGATCCTGAAGATTTCAATAAATTTGCAAAGATACCCCTTTTCCCAATATTAGATGCAGTATCCAAAATCAAAGTTTTTGCAAAGCGAATGGTACCCTAAAATATAATTGAATGCAATCCCAAGTCCCAATAACAGCTTTTTTCATGTAATAAGCGAATAGTACGATCAATGATTATTTTTGACTATAATGAACAACTATGATTTCACAAGAGTCTATTGTATTCAGGAGGGTCGGGGAATCAATGGAAACAAATATCTCCCTTTTGTAAACCTGTTAACTACGATGCTTATTCCAAACTTTTATTTGCGATTTCCATAGTTTTTGATTGGACAGCAGAATCGTACATGGCAGGAAAATAGTTTGAGGGATCCACCGAATGTTTTCTGGAATTGAGATAAATATGAATTGTGGAATCCACATATGCTGCTTTACAGCTCACGCGATGTACATAAACGTAACTATTAACATGTATCATGTTTTAGCCCTGGGGTCCTAGCGAATTTTGCGAGTCAATTTTTTTCCGCGCACGAAATTAATTACAGTGATTTCCGCCTACAACCGAGTCGTTGCTAGGGAAATGGTACTTCGTCGTTTTTCATCCCACAAAATTCGTTGACCATTCGTTCGAAAGCTCTCGATTTATCCAACAATATTATGTTAACTACGGCGAAGTGCGTGTCCAACAAACTGAGTTATGAGCATGGTTATATAAATAATTGTTTACACACAGGTGATCATTCTCAATAATTGATATTGTGAACATGATTGCAACCGCTTGTTAATTTCTGATGTTTTCATAGAATTTCGAATCAATATCGAGGAGAAAACATGATACATGGTTGAAATTTTTGGTTCTAGAACAGAAATAATTTTATGTAATTATTTTTATTTGTTTATTTTCAGAATATGGATGCCACGACACTTAGTTGGGAAACAAGAATCAAGGCCTTCATTCTGTGTTTTGTTTTGGGGATAATAATATCTCTCTTTGGGAGCTTGTCACTCTTTCTTGGCAAAGGCCTAACACTATTTGCAGTTTTTTACACTCTTGGAAACGTCGTATCCATGATAAGGTGAGCTAATAGACATTATCGTTGATTTCTATTAAATGAATGGCTTCACCCCCCCCCCCCCCCTTCCCAAACACAAAAAATTCGGAACAGTTCTGGAACAATTACGCTCTACTACTGGAGCAGTTCCACCGCTCCAATACGTTTCCTATGTTTTTTGCGCTCCAATCTGACTTTAGTCACATTGGGAAAAAAACGAAACCTCCAGATGAAAATGTCCGCTACAATGATTCTATAATCAAAAAAAGGTAAAACTCACCTGAAATGCATGCAATAATTAGTCTTTTTGCCGCAATTAACGGGTAAAAAATGGCATTGCACATTACACTCCAAAAGAACGAAGAATCAAGTAGGCTATTAGACAACAATTCCAGTTCCCATGAGAGGCTGCCAAATTAAATCCTGCAGAAACATTTCAGCAGGTTCCGCCCTTAAAATTGTTCATCAATTAGGTAATAAGAGCTCATATACTCGTTATAAACAGCCACGGCAGATCACCGTTCTGCCTTTACTTGTTTTTTTCCAATTGTCGATTCCAAAATTGCAACTTCCAACTACTGGTTCCAGTTTCCAAGAGCTAAGGGAGGGAACAGAGTAGAAGAGGAGAGAGCTTGGCCGTTCAAGTTGTAACTGATATAGAGTACAAGTTGTAATCGTTCCAAGCCATCCCACATTGTTATCAGGTTCCACAAAACGGTTCCAGCTGGATCGACATCGCTCTACAAAAAATTAATCTACCCGTGAAATAACAAAACTTGACCGTGATGTGTGAGTGTCTTTAGCATCTGTACCTATAACTGCCCCTCTGGTGGGAGTCTGAGCGTCTCTAGCTATGATCTCTTTAAGGGGTAGGTATTGTAAAAAACACTCTAGGGTGTCAGCTGTGCTTATAGCTGATGTAAACCCTAGCAACGCACCTTGGGAATCCCACCTTTAAGGTCCATAATATAATTTTTGTTCCCTAGCCTGATTTGATGTGACTTTCTATGTAGATGTGAGAAGTTCATAGCACAATGCTTGTTCTATATTGGACTCCAGAATCAAAAGCAAATCTTTACCATGATGTTCACAGCACCTGTTTCCTGATGGGCCCTGTGAACCAAATGAAGAAGATGTTTGCACCAACAAGGGTTGTAGCCACAATAGTGGCACTTTCAATGGTGGTGGTCACCTTTGTAGTTGCTATACATGTAAGTCTACCTCTGTTTCATACTTAGTTTTGATAAATGCTAATAATATATAACGACTAAGTACGCAAGTATGGCAAAATGTACTAACTGAATCATTCTGTTCAGTACAGTTATTTCACTTTGTTCTCCTTCACTTGCGGAGTGATGTGTATAGTGCAAAACTGATAGCCTACATACTGGGCTTTTCTAGGTATTTGCTTTTTTAGGCGTATTTTCTTTATGGAGGCGAGGGGTTCAAGAATTGCCTAAGCTACGGGTTTCAGGGTTTGGTCAGAGGTGCTTCTGTTGTTAGCAATGTTTTATGCCTGGACTCCAGGAGTGATTTAAAGGGGTAGTAAAAGTACTCTCACCTTGTGTGCCTCGATATTGTGAAGTTTTACCTTTACGATTAGACCACTTGAGGTACATTCGTAAATCTAATTTATTGCGTACCCCTGGTTTTGTAGAAAATGTATTTAGTTTCAAAAAACATAAATGTTCTACTTTTGAAAAATTATTCAAACTAAAAATATTCAAACCCACAGAAGTCAAGTAAAATCTACTTATTTTGATTTTCATAAAAAGCAACATTTTTCGGGTTTAAAAAGTTATTATTTGGCTTGAAATATTACAGTGTGAACTATATATAAAAATTGACTTAAAGAATGGATAGAGGTATTTTTGAATTTTGATACCCTTTCAATCTTTAACATAATATATCAATTATACCGTCTATTAAATCTATTAGATTTTGATTAGACTGGTGGAACGTGAAGTGAAGATGGCGTCCGCTCCTGGGACGGTCAGGAGCAAGGAGGAGCAGGGTGGCCAACGGAACACTGCAAACATTGCTTTTAATTTTTGAAAAACCACTTTTGCGGGTGTTTTCAAAATTATTTCTTTAAAATACCACCGCAACACCGTGTGCACCTGATAGCTGTGTCAGTAAACAGTTTTCTACGAAAACCGTACTATAATTGTCTATCAAGTTGTCATTCAAGCAATAATTATACTAAAAATGTTTCATGTTTCCTTTTTTAGCTGAAAAACGCACCCCTTTCCCTTCTCTGTATGATCTGCCAGTGGCTGGCTATGACGTGGTATTCCATCTCCTACATACCATACGCTCGAGACGCTGTCAGAAAAACGTTTGAAACCTGCATAGCTTGATCCAATGGCTCTAATTTTGTGGTTTATCATTATGTACGTTAATTTTTTTTATACATACGTAACTGTACCAAAAAAGGCTGAATGTAATTTTTATTGAGTCAATTAAGTCAAACTGGATCACTAACAATTAGGTATTATAATCCAAGTTGGAGAGTATTTTTGTCATTAATGAGGAATCTTTAGTTCCCTGTGAACAACGTACAATATTACATGGAAATGGTCGTGTTTTTAATGCATTTACGGATCACCAGGGTTGTATGAATATAGAATAAAAACTACTTCTACATAGTTTCATATTCTATTAGTTCCATTAGTTATCTTTATACTTAACCAGGTATTACTTAAATTTTTATGTGAAATTTATTATTCTGTTTTGATTTGGAAAGAACGCGCATTCTATTTTGTAACATCAATAAGTACACGATCCCAATGGTTAAAAATCATATGGAAAATATACACACAACTATGTATATGATTAACCAAAAAGCCACTCATTACATGTCGCACAAGATTTTTACTTTTGTTTGCATTTGAAATCACAGAAAGAGCGCAATCTTAAAACTATCTGTTACAGTATCGTAGCAATTTAATTCGTTTGTATCCCTACTATCAACCACGTCGGTATCTACTTTGAATCAGTGCATACTGATAAATTTTGTATCTGTACAGATATCCATCAATAATTTTCATTAGGTTTAAGTAAAAAGGAATCTCTGGCTAATTAAAGGGGTATTGTGGTCCAGTAGTTTCGATATCGAATCATCGAAACCTGAATTTCGAAGGGCTCCTATACGCATGCGCAACGTCTTTTACGACGATTCTATTAACGATGGGCTGAAGCCTTCGAAAGTCCAGTTTCGACGTCAAATCATCGAAGTAGCAACGAACCTACCAGCTGCTTAGCGAAACATCTTTGTCAATGAGACACGATTTTTGTTCATTCTTGAGTTTTACGTTTATTGTTTTAGAAATAAATTTTGTCGTTCATTATTTATAACCTGGTAAGAAGGTAACCTGTACTAATTAGGCTTTCACCTATTCCCAAACAGGAGCTACTTAGCATGTTGATTTTTAATTTATTCGACAAGGGAGCTTCATGATACCATATTTTTTCGATGAATACGATTTTCGAAACGAACCTGAACCATGATTGTACCCCACAATTCTTGACTCAATGGTCTACACCCACACCTCGACCGCTTATTGGTACGCCATTTTGTTTTCACAGGACCCAAGGAAAGCAATGTAAACATCTGCCTCCGTATAAACCGGTCTCTGTTCAGTATTCGGCCCCCATAATAGATCAGAGTTATAGATTAGTGGTCTAGATGCTGACATCTCAAAAATAAAAAATATCATAGATCAATCCTGTAGTAAAATACAGATAGATGTTTTCCTGGCATCCCGTGATAAGCGGTCAAATGTCTGTGTAGACAGATCGTTGAATTTTAACCTTGTTCCCCAGCCAGTACCCTTAGGTACCTGAACATTTCATGTATTCAAAATTTTGACAATCTGCTGAATATAAATTACCAGTGAACCAACTTCTTAGTTATTGAAAAATTCATAATTTGTATTGTCATTGTTGATAAATATCGTGAGTGAAGATAGTACCTTAAACTTAAACAATTATGGCAATTGTATAGAAAAAATCTATACACTATATTATTATGTACTTATGTCACGTTGAGCCTCCATATGAGTCATTGTTATTTGAGTTAGTGTTTTAAATTCAATATTTATTATACTTAATGGTTTATTAATAAAATATTATAATTTTGTTTGTCCGAAAAGTTATAAAAAGTATAGTTATGTGATTAACCTGGTTTTTTTTTTTTTCAATTACCAACACAAATGCACGTTATTGGGACAAGTCCAGTTACCATCAAATGGTGCAAAGTCGGACCAAAAATGAACCCCCTCCCCCCCCGTCCGAACAATTTCATCGGCACTACCTAGCCCCTTCAACCCGGCGGGGACATACAGGTACGGCCCAAGCCGTGCCTAACCTGGTGGGACAAATTTTGTCCCAGCAGCAGATTACCTACTGTTTTGATTTTGCAATTTTTTTCTTCCCCAACGCCCCAAAATGGTTACTAAAAGGAGAGGTAATGTAACTGGCCTGAAAGACGATTTTGTCAAACTCCCCCTACAAAGTTATCTGGGCCAGTGTAATAACTGCTTGTGGGCAAAAACAATCGTTCCCAGTTAGAGAATGTAGTAACTTTTGATTCTCGGCCGGGTTGAAAGAGCTAGGCTACTATTCTCAACCGATTTTCGTGATTCTTATGTTGTTCGATTCCAATTTCAGTCTAGTTGTGCAACAGACCTTAGGAATTTCGAAGAATTTGCAGTCGTGGTGGAGGGGAGTAATACCGATTCTTACAACCACTGCTCAAGAAATAAATCTCAACCAATTTTTTTTTTTTTTTTTTTTTCATGGAGAATTTTGATATCTTAAATTCCAGGATGATTTATGTTCAATTAAGAGGTGACATTGTTGTTTGAAATTTAACGCTGAACACGCCTATACCACATATGACGGGTTTTTGAAATGCCTCCTTAACGTGTGTTCTGGCTAAAAACTGTCAAAAAACGTGGTTTTTCACCGATTTTTCTACAATTTTTTGATAGGTTTTGTACAAATTACACCACATGCTGACCTGAAAAAAAAGTTGCTATTGGGCTATTTCTGCGTCGAATGAGACCAGCTCTGGAAGTGTCATAATTATTTCTTGCGATTTTTCGACATTTCATGGAGAATTTTGATATCATAAATTCCAGGATGATTTATGTTCAATAAAGAGAAGACATTGTTGTTTGAAATTTAACGCTGAACACGCCCATACCACATATGACGGGTTTTTGAAATGCCTCCTTAACGTGTGTTCTGGCTAAAAACTGTAAAACGTGGTTTTTCACCGATTTTTCTACAATTTTTTGATAGGTTTTGTACAAATTACACCACATGGCGACCTGAAAAAAAAAGTTGCTATTGGGCTATTTCTGCGTCGAATGAGACCAGCTCTGGAAGTGTCATGATTATTTCTTGCGATTTTTCGACTACCGAAAAAAAGTGTTTCTAGTCAGTTTTTCGACAAGTTATTTTATTATTATTATTTTTTTTTTTTTTTTGTATATACCCAAAAATACACGTTTTTCGGTTAGTATATCTACTACAATCGGGAATTTTTTTCTCTCAACCTTTAGTTCTGAGAATATTTGTCCGCGCAAGTGTGCACACAGCACAGTATCGACCAAAGTTTAATTAAAAAGAGAACGAACGGTGATTTTAGTTCTATTATTTATGGTTCATTAAAAAAAAAAAAAAAACCGGACGGTAGACCTACGGTTCTACAGTCAGATCAGGTCATTTAATAATGATTAATTTTACACATTATTAGTTCATTATGGTTACTTAGCAATACTAGTTTATAACTTAGCGTAGTAAATCAGCTTTCCTTGATACTATAAGGCTTAGGGACCATGAGATGTGATAAAATGAGAGCATTCCAAAAAGTGGCGAACAATTTTTGCTATGAAAACTAAGGGAGTTTACACTTCCCTAGTAACGCATTGGTTGTACGTGAAAATCAATATTTTCACGTGACGTGACGGTCGGAAAAAAATGGAAACGTCCTGTTAATCATTATCTATATCTGCAAAAATCAAATTATGTTGCGATTTTGATGCTGTTCTTTACAAAATGCTCTTTGAACACCAGAAAGAAAGACCTATATATAAATTCCTCAACTCACCCCATTTCAGCTTTAAAATCACTTTTTTATTGAAAAACCGCGTTTGCTTCTTGCCTCATTTTAAATACTTCACGTCAAAAACAACTGATTCACTTCGACAACTTCATTAGATTAGATTATCATCATGGCGGGTTTTAGACGTAAAGGACTTTCGATAACAAATTCAATGATACCAAAACGATTTAGGTGGGTTGAGCCGAGCATTTTCTATTCGTAAAGATAGATCATCAAAAATTGATATTAAAAACGTCTTATCAACTGCAGCAATCTTGGTCAGGAAGAGTTTCAACGTAGCTAAGGTAATATTGAGGTTGAAGAAACCGGGACGGTTTTACCAGTACCAATCGCTTAAAAAAAGAAGACCAATTCCTAAAAAAGTAAATAAATAAAAGGGAGTTAAACATTCTCTCCTATCCACCCTGGGGGTTTGAAATTTGATAAGGAGCCTGCTCTCTGGGACATCGAGAAACGAATAAAATTATCGACTCTTTCCTCATCAGCTGAGTGAGCTAAATTCTCTCCTTTCAACCCTAGGAATGTGACATTTGACAGGAAGCCTTTCTAGCACCTTAAGAGTCGAATGCAATGACGAGTTTCCAACCAGATCAGCTGACTCAGCTAAATTCTCTCCTATTCACCCCAGGAATTTGAAATTTAATAGGGAGGGAGCCTCTCTTCAACATCGAGAAACGAATAAAATGATGGTATCTTTCCATGAACCATCACTTAAGTGTCCGACATGTCTTTCCACATCTTCGAATGGTTGGGTAATACATCAACAGAAACCAATTCAAATACCCCTTTATACGTACTACTTAATTATTTATATTCAATGTTTTCTTCGGTTCAATCAAATAATAAATTTCAATGAATAATAATGAGTATTATTTGTAACCATAACTGTACGAATAATATGTTAGGCGGGACAAAGTCCGCCGTGTCAGCTAGTTAAATGATAAAAAAGAGTGAGAGATGTTTCTTTACTTCTCATAACTTTCCAGGAAGGCTGTGCAGTTCCGAGATACGCAAAACAGGTCAAGAGAGATGTTGCTTTCTCCTCTTTGCCTTCCCGGAAGGTCATGGAGAGTGAAGATTGCCATCAGGGGGACATGAGTGGCTGGTTTGTCCGAAGGCAGGTTAAGACAATGTCTACCTTATTCAGTTTTCTGTAGGTTCGCTACAGCATAAAATCATATTTGAAGTTATAGATTTGTTTACTAAACACTGATATTATATTGGTAGTTTGGTCGGCCGTAAGTACTTATTGTTTTGTACGAATTAGTCGGGATGCGGCCCAGGGAAAAATAAATGAAATTACTTCATTTATTATTTTATTTGATGACGTTTCGTCCTCTAACTGAGGGCATCTTCAGATTTTGGTGTGACCAGGAAAAAATGCATAAAGAATAACGGATTTGTCAGAAACATAGAGGTTCACCAAGTCAACAAAATGTCAAGAAAGCAATAAAAGAATGGATGGATAGTTATTATAAATGAGAAAAAATAAAGAAAGGAAAGATAGAAACGAAAAGGAAATACAAATTGAAAATCGTCCACATCCATTAGTCAACAAACTGTTGACTAATTTGTGACAAACTGTGGACAGTTTGTTGACTAATGGATGTGGAAGATTTTTAATTTGTATTTCCTTTTCGTTGCTATCTTTCCTTTCTTTATTTTTTCTCATTTGTAATAACTATCCATCCATTCTTTTATTGCTTTCTTTTCATTTTGTTGACTTGGTGAACCTCTATGTTTCTGACAAATCCGTTATTCTTTATGCATTTTTTCCTGGTCACACCAAAATCTGAAGATGCCCTCAGTTAGAGGACGAAACGTCATCAAATACAATAATAAATGAAGTAATTTCATTTATTTTTCCCTGGGCCGCACCCCGACTAATTCGTACAAAACACTAAACACTGATAGTGATTTCATTCTTCATGTACTTTCCTTTGACTGCTGGGTAAAAATGACGGAGCTTGGAAGTATAGGTATGTTATGTCATTATGGCCCATATTCTCGTGACGTCACGCCTGGAGTAGGTTCGCGTTTCAGCCAAAGTCGGCCATGGCCTATGTCAATGAATCGCTACTCAACCAACCTATTTCTCACAAGAAGTTTGCCGTCTCACGTCAACATAATTCGTGGTTATAAGGCCATTTTTCAAGAGTTTTGTTTTGCAAAAGTATAATATTGTAGCAATACAAAGTTTCAATTCGACTAAATGTTATAGTAATCATACCTGCCAGCGCAATAATTGATTGTAGATTGCTGTCAACAATACCAATCTAACGTGAACGAGTTTTTATTTGGACTAGGAGCCTACTAACTATAGTAGTTAATCAGTGTCAGAAAACTAAAGAACTTCATTCGTTTAGGCTTTGAGAATAATTAACCTGAAAAATAGTAAAGAAAAGATGATTGAAAATTCCTCAGGTGTCTGTACTGCTGTGTAGGTACCTAGCCATTGCTCACGGTGGTCCGCTGACTGATTCAAGGCCGTCTGAAATGCCGACGAAAACTGACTACAAGGCGGTGTTCCGGAACCTTGTACGAGTAGAAATTGACCCCCCGGGAAATCCGAGCTGATCGTTTACTCGTACAAGACCCAAATCAAATATTCAGTTTTCGGATGTTGTAACAACCTAAATTATGGGCTCAGTAAAAAAAAATTGGGTGAAACTAGCCCCTAAATGGGGTAGAATGCCACCAACCGCACTTTTTTATCTCAACCCGCTGCCGAGATATGATTTTTTCAAGTTTTTTCGACAAAACACGTTTTAGACCATAAAAACCTCAT
Organism: Adelphocoris suturalis; assembly: GCA_030762985.1. NCBI lineage: Eukaryota > Metazoa > Arthropoda > Insecta > Hemiptera > Miridae > Adelphocoris > Adelphocoris suturalis. Next base: position 34,394,732 of record CM061047.1, on the reverse strand, counting down.
TTTCTCCACTATCGATACACTTTTTTCAATTTTCGACCACATATCTGAAATCAGCGTTAAATTTCGCATAAGAATATAGTTCTGTGGATCTTCAGAAGTTCAATCCTTAAACCATAATCCTTGTTCGAACGTGAGAAAATTATAAAAACAAAGTTTCCCGAAAATCTTCAAAGCTGTACTGTCTCCCAATAAATTATCTTGAGACTTATTAAACCTCACAGATTTATTCTTCATTTAAAGAGCTTTCAAACGATGGAGTCGCTTTTGAAATTACCTTTAAAATTGGTGCAGTTATTTAACGTGGAAGATGAAAAAACGTGTTACCTTTTGGTTGTTTTTTCTTGATGGACGGGCTGGGATGAGAAAACAAATAAAAACACGGCAACGGAAAAAACGCAATTTCAAATGAAAATTACTCCTGGATAAAGAGAAAACAAATTTACTTTTACATTTACATTATTGCTTCAAATGCAACTCACAATTTTGTGTTTTCGAAGTGGCTCCCTCGACTGCGGATGCACGCTCTTGCCCTTTTTCGGACCGACCCCACCGTCACAGAGTGAATGGACGAACTGACTCATTTTCTTCAGTCAAAACAAATTCCAACGCGTTATAAGCAAAGTGATGAGAGACAGAGTTCAACTATTCAATGAGATTAGGAAGTCTTCGTCGTTTTTTACAGCCGCCGTGTTTTTATTTCTTTTCTCAGCCCAGCCCGTCCATCAAGAAAAAAACAACCCAAAGGTAACATGTTTTTTCATCTTCCAGGTTAAATAACTGCACCAATTTTAAAGGCAATTTCAAAAGCGACTCCATCGTTTGAACGCTCTTTAAATGAAGAATAAATTTGTGAGGTTTAATAAGTCTCAAGATAATTTATTGGGAGACAGTACAGCTTCGAAGATTTTTGGGAAACTTGGTTTTTATAATTTTCTCACTTTCGAACAAGGATTATGGTTTAAGGATTGAACTTCTGAAGATCCAGAGAACTATATTTTTATACAAAATTTAACGCTGATTTCAGATATGTGGTCGAAAATTGAAAAAAGTGTATCGGTAGTGGAGAAAATGAGGTTTTTATGGTCTAAAACGTATTTAGTGTAAAAACACTTTAAGAAATCATATCTCGGCAACGGGTTGAGATAAAAAAGTGCGGTTGGTCGCATTCTACCCCATTTGGGGTCTAGTTTCACCCAATTATTTTTACTGAGCCCATATTTAGGTTGTTACAACATCCGAAAACTGAATGTTTGATTTGCGTCTTTTTCGAGTAAACGATCAGCTCGGATTTCCCGGTGGGTCAATTTCTACTCGTACAAGGTTCCGGAACACCGCCTTGTAGTCAGTTTTCGTCGGCATTTCAGACGGCCTTGAATCAGTCAGCGGACCACCGTGTGCTCAGGTAGCTTCATCGGCGTTTTATTATAAGTTCGTAGTACTATGCTTAACTGAGGAAGCTTTACTTGTTATATTGAATGATTAAAAGGAGAGATTTGATAGTTTGTCAAAATAAACAAGGCAGGTTGTTGCTACACCAAGAAACGAAACTACTTAGGTAGTTACGTACGTCCTACCAGATTTGCTGTTGGTTTAAAGTGCCTAAACAAAGTAGGTGGGCCGTTGCTTTGCCGACGAATACAACCGCTGATTGGCTAGTTTGTCAAATATCGAATCAGGGGATATGCAACATGAATTAAAAACCAGCTGCAAGGAAAAAACCTTGAAATGCATTCCTCTGAAGGTAAGATTTCATAAAGACGGCATTGGCATTGCAGTTATTGCGCGAGTTTAGCAGTTACGCAAATTTTATGGACAAAAAAGGTAATTAGATACCTACTTTCGTTTTGATCAATGAAGTACCTACACGAACAAGTAATAATATACGGAAAGTATGTAGGTATACCTTACCTCTAGGTACTTGCCTTTCCACATGTGATACAACTTACTATTCCCGCCTAACAGAGCTCTCATAACACATCCTTTCACAAGACCACTTTCACAGTACTCTAAAGATTTTTAGTTACAATTGATTCAATGAACAGTTCTAAAACTAGATAGGTAATCCACAACATTTTTGCGGCTGATGTCTGGATCATCTAGAAACACTTGTATGTCAACTCCCAAAAACACATTTCATATGGATCTCTACCCCACAGATTAAATCTTGCATTCGCAGCGTGTGAGGTTAACACCTGATAATAACTTGATGTAATTTGTGTACAATTTATCACCTTGCATATTACAAATAATGAAAATATTGACTCGGAACTAGGTGAGACTATGTTATGCTGTTGTCCAGCTGTGACTACAAATGGGGGCATTTTCGCATATGTTTACTCGTCACCATGACACCATGAAATAACTTCGATTTCGCTCGCCTCGATGTAAGGATGCGCTAGTGTCCAAGTCTCGAGAATATCACCCATAGCCAGTAGATTGCATCTGAATTGTGTTTCTACAGCACATAAAAACCAGTAAGGAAACCATAATCATATCTCAATAGTCAATCGGAAGATTTTAACGTTTTATTCAAATGCAAAACCGTGTAACAATTAACCATAGGCACATGAATTCCGATTTGAAAATTAGTTCCATAATGTTGTATTAGTAGTAAAACGATCATAGAAACTCAACAATAAATCATAAAATGAATTAAATGTATGTAAAAATATGAAGTTTGCATTCCGAAGCTGAAATTTGAAACATTACTTCTTAGTATTTTTGTCTTCTAGAGGAATGTTTTTCAACTGCCATTTCACCGCGGGGGCGTCCTTCCAACTTGGTTTAGGATTGGATGAGGAAGCTTTGCTCCGCTTGTTAACCTTCTGGGCAGCTTTGGCGGTTCGTTTGACTGGGGAGACAGGCAGGTGATCAGGATCATCTGCATCCGAATTAGTTTCTTTCACGGCTCTAGGCTTCCTGCCAATACTGGATGGGACATCACTTTTGTCATATAGTAAGTCCGCATCACCGTTTGAGGAGGCTGCTTTCTTATTCAGCCTTGAACCAGCTCTAGCGTTGATGTTGGCAGGAAGGATCGGTGATATTTCAGGTTCGTCTGTTTCTGACCCACTCGGTACATCAAGGACAGTTGGTTTTGCAACTTTGGGTTTTCTACCCTTTGCAGTCTTGGATGGGACAAAGTTTTCCTCGTCAGAATCTTCGTCATAATCAGGTTCGACTGTTTTTTTTCTTGTTGCTCTTACCCCAGCCTTTGCAGAGCGCTTGACAGAGGCAATAGGTGATGATTCTGGCTCATCCGTATCCGACATATTGGGTACTGGATCTTCAGGTTTGGTAGCTTTAGTCTTTCTAGAAACTTTAGCTGGCAGTTCTTTTTCATCAGCGGTCGCTAGATTAGCCATGGATCTCCTGGTAGATACACGCCTGCTCGATGTTGTGGCTTCAGATGGTTTACTTGCTTTGAATTCCAAAGGTCCATTGGGAGGCGACCCGATACGTTTGAGTTCTTTGATAAAGAGATCTTTGATAAATTTGTAATTTGGTTCTTCATCGTGTTTTAGCTTTGAGACGTATGTCATATAGGCGATCATAACTGAAACACAAACAGAAATAAGTTTTAATCATAACAGCCATCAACAATCAATATGAAAACCAACAAACTGAAGAAGAAACAAATTTATTATGAAACGTACAATTTACCAATCCAGACATGAATAGAGATGATAATGAAAAAAATAACAGTAAGATGGGGATTCATTTTATAATATATGATTCTAGCCTTCCTCAGCCCCATGTAAGCCTTCCATTAAAAATATGAAGAAACTCCCCCGAAAAAAGGATGTCTCCCTTAACTCATTATCTTAAATTCTTATTTGCAGAATGAGGCCGGGGGGGGGAGGGGGGGGGGGCACAGAGAAAGGGGGCACTTTTTTCATATTTTCGTTTCAGTTTTTTCCGTTTTCCCAGTTTCGTCGCCAGTCACATTTCAGGCATGAATTTCTGAATTTCAACTGAGGTTACGCCTTCCCACATCAGGAATTTAATCATGGAACACTCTTCTCAATCGGACCCACGCTCAAGGCTGGTAGCCATGTTCACAAATGAATAGGTTATAAACAATGCAGTCTCAAGACCATGTTACCGTTACCGTGTTACCACTGGACCCGAACGAAGCTCTTGAGAAATTCCCCAGCAATCTACCTCATTCAGTTTTCTTATAAGAAAATACCAAAACTTACTTTTGGGATAAACCTGGTAGGTATTTCATTATAATAGTGGGTACAAACCAGATTTGGGATAGCCAAGTACATAGGTACTTAAAGTACTTTCTTCAAATACTTGAGAAAATCTATTGATATTTTATGGCAGTCGGGGAAAATCAGTAATAAGAATGAAGAGGTATAGCTGCACAAGACGCAAGTACTTCGAAAGTACTTGCCAAGTAAATGTACTTGCAATTCCACTTTTTAATGAGTACAAGTACTTGCGATCCCAAGCACATGTACCTTTACTTGTACTTGTGTGCTTTTAGTACAAGTTACTTGTACTTGCGTGCTTTAAGTACAAGTTACTTGTACTTTAAGTACAATAAGCACATTTTCTAGTTTTTTAACCTAGAATACTATGGAGAATGATAGGGAGGAATTTCGGAGACCTGTCAGCCTCACGATTCTCGTGATGAGAGGGAGAGGAGGTGGAAGGGAGTCCGTAATTCCTACCTTCATTCCCCATAGTATTCTAGATTAAAATAGAGAATGTGCTTGTTGTACTAGAAGTACAAGTACTTGTACTAGCCACCTGGACAAGTACAAATTCTGATGTGCTTGTACTAAGATTAATAAGTACAAATACTTGTGTACTTGTAATTAGAACTTCAATTAAAAATTGGGCAGATACACAAGTACAACAGTATATAATATAACCTAGTAAAGAGACTGTCACATTACATATACTAAATTAGTACCGGACAATCGGTAGCTACGTTTTTTTTTTTTTTTTTTCCAGGCCCACTAATGCCCAACAACGGCATGTTGAATGAAATTCGTTTACGCTAAGGTGGTTGAATATGAACGATAGATGGATAGGCTTATAATCCGTAGACATTTGTAATTTGTTCGGTATGAGTAAAGGTTAATATTTCAGTGCATTATTATGTTATACCTTGAGGAATGCCAGAAAAATGTTTCTTTATGTAGGGCTCGACGTTCGACATTAAATCATGTTTCTTTTTGTGGACAGTCTCTTTGTTGGCAATATCTTTTTCCCATGGGAGTTGGCCTGCCAACCAGTGAAGAAGGTTGAATCCTAGAATCTCCAAATCTCCTCGCCTGGTAGGAACTAAATGATGAGATTACCAATTATAAAAATGATAAGACACAAACACAAAGAAACTTGAATCGAATAAAATTGAACATACACTTTAAAACCAAACTAACCTCCCAAATGCCAATCACAGCTGGTGTACTCAATCGTCCCATTATGAGCTTGCTTCGGGTCTTTTTGGAATTCTTTTTGTGAATATTTACAAGCCAGACCAAAGTCCACAAGGAACACTGTGTTCTCTGTTCCAGATTTCCGACCAAGCAGAAGATTAGCACCTTTTATATCTCCATGTACATGCTCCTTGCTATGAATGTAACGCAATGTATCGATCTAAAAGCGGAAATTTCAGCAATATAAGACCACAAATAATAGCGTTTTTTTGCAACAATATCATGAATAGAAGCATGTTAAGAATAATTCAAATGGGAGATTGACCAAAATATTTTAGCACTCACTTAACCGGGAGGAAGTTCACTTTCATTGTTTTTCAAGACACCCCCCCACCGTTATTTATGCTTGAGGTTATAACTTCCCTTAATGGCAATTTCAATAATTTTATCAGCTAAAAGATCTCGGAGAGCTCTCCTATAAGGTGCAAAATGATGGGTATTAGATGAATGGAAGTAGCCAAAATAGCAGTGCAAAGAAAGCTGAATGACGTCATAAGGGAACTATCTCCTCCCCACACACGGGGGGGGGGGGGGGGAAGGAGGGGGCTAAGCACTGTCTCCCTCAGACAAAAATTTATTTTCTTTGTCCCGGTTTTTGCCCAAACCATTATCGAGCTAAAAATTTGAAATTTGCAGCCGGGAATATTCAGCAGCACAGAATTCGATTTTTATACAAAAATTGAGAAATTCCAACAAACGAAATTTTGCCCATCGGGTGACATAAATTTTTATGGTTTTTAAAGCTACTAGAAACTAGAATGCAGCAATTCCAACTTCGACCCATCAGTATGTATGAAAAATATGCGTAAACCAACCAATATGTTGAAAATTCCAACTTTCTTTTACAAATTACATCATTTATCATCCAATCTGGCTGGATATGTACGTATTATATTGGTCTTTTTCTCGTTGCCAACTACTAAGTTGGCAACGAGAAAAAGGCCAGCTGAACCATCTTGATCTGTATACAGATATTCAAAAAATACTTGAGAATTCATCGAGGCATGACCAACCATACTCACAGGTTAGCCAACACTGAATGCGAATTCTAACTTGGTCATGCAACCTTTTTGCAATTCGTTACAGTAACTGTCATAAATGATGAACTTGATCTCGGACTGGATAAGTGATGTTGATAACAGGTTGAAGGTTTATGTATTGAAGTTACATCATCCCATCTTATCTCTAGCCATATCATAAAGATTTGTTTTTTTTTTTACTCGTAGCTATATAAACTCATGGGTACAAAATGTCCATCCATGAAGATTCTAAATAGTTTTTTAACACTCTTGCTTCAAGATAAGGAAAATTCTATTAAGTTAATGAGGTCCCATTAAGAGCAAAGAAATTATAGGTAGGTTGAAGTAGAGCACTCACAATTTGCAAGGCACATTTATAGACTGTGTGAGGAGGAAAGGATTTGGCACTTAGAAAAAGTGACCACAAGTCTTTCCCGAATCTCTCCATTACAAGAAACCTGTACTTGGTATTTTTATAGAAATGTGTGCCTGAACCAATGTACGCTGGCATTCCTAAGACTTTCAAGCCCTCTTTCTGCTTCCAAGCTTTGACTGTAAGCAAAAAATACATTGTGACAAACATTTGATGTGCAACTTATAAAGTTTGTTAAGAGTGAAAGTCAATAAAATGGCGCAAAATGTACGAACTATCATCGGGTTTGGCTGCCTTGATGTAGAAATTCTTCTCCATGAATAAAGGACCATTCTCGTGGGGCTCCTGAGAAATCGAGAACTTTATTAATAATGGATGAAACAGTAATACTGTGGAACTGTTATGTAAATAAAATCAACCACTTACAATTTTGATGACGTATGACCAGTCAGTTTTTGAGGCAGCATCAGCCGCTGAAATCAATAGTAGATCAAAGCTAAAAAACCTGATTGGCGATCAAATATGTGTCTAGAGTACAAGGGCACAAGTTTGTTTTAATCTTCAAATACAAAATATGTCTGAGAACCCCCATGTGCTTGTTCATTGAAGTGAGCAGCTGTATTAGGGTGCACCCTACGTTGTATCCGGAATCCTCTCGATCCAATCCGACTACGCCCCACCACTGAACGACGCCGGAAGAAAACCAAACATCAGTATTTTAAAGCAGGCGTCTACATGGAATTGTTTCTCCCTATGAAACGACTGGGATTGATTTGAGACGCTCCTCTATTTTTGAACCCGCAATAAAGCATTAAGAATGTGAGAAAAAAAGCTGAAAAAATGCTAGTATGATACAGCCTTTAGCTTCGATGTCCATGAAATGTGACGGTAATAGAAGAACTTGCGTCTCCATGCATCCAAGGCGAGGAACTCCAAAATGCACACCAACGGCAACTTGCAGGACTGCGAGGAAGTTCTCCTTTGCCACTTAACTCAAACTCACTTTTATATAGGTACCTAATAAATTTTCAGTTCGTGGGCAGCTCTAGTTGAATACAGAAGGACTTGTAGAGTGTAGGTGCTTTATTTGATTTTATTAATCCCTGAAAGTGGGACGTAAGAGCACCTTCCCGTCACCGAAAATTCTTAAAGTAAAATATAGATTGGTTGGACAGATAGATCAGAATGCTGTGTATAGTTTGGTGCACTGGATGCTCGCATCTCAAAAATTAAAACAAGTCCTAAATCAACCCTTTTAGTAAAATACAGATTAGTTGAACAAATAGATCAATATGTCGATTAGAAATATGTTTCGAAGGTTGAAATAGGATGCGAAAGATTGGTGCTGAGTTGGGATCGAACCCGGGGCCATTTCCTTCCCAGTCAGAGATGCTAACCACTAGACTTGCTGGATGGTGTAGAAAGGTGTACTATCACAGTACTTCACTATGAGGGATTGGGGCTTCACAAAACATCCATCAGAGTGCATTTCGGAGTCCCTCGCCCTGCGTGAGGTGGGATGCAAATAACAAAGGACACTAACACAAACAATGATAAAGCGATTATAACAACGAGACGGTTGTGAAGACCCAGTGGGAATTCTGCACTCCCCTCCACTACTTCCACCTGCAGACGCATTTCCAGATGGATGTGAACCCAGCTTGAAAGTTAACAGTCATTAAATAATTCTAAATATAATATTCTATTACATACACCTAATTCAAACCAATAGGTTCAACGTGATTACTAAATATTACAATTTCGCGGTTAGATTTCAACTTCCGTCGGACCAGTGGGTAACTACAACCGAAAAAAAAATCGAAAATCTATCTATCAGAGTCTATTTCTATTCTAATAGTATCAATAAAAATAAACTTCAGGTCGATGGAATTGATACAGCTATGGAAATCACAATTAGCTTACCACAGTAAATCTCGCCAAATCCTCCTTGACCTATGGATTCTCCGAGTATCCAATCTTTTTTCGCAGTATCCCTCAATATCTCTCCTTTGGGCAGCTTGTCGGGAAATTTATAGCCATTGGCTTTCCTTTTTCGTGGCTTAGGGGCGTTCTGCGCTCCCCCAGCTTTCGACATTTTGTTAAGTTCCTCTTAATTTATAATAACATCTGAAAATCAAAATTTTCTTATAAGAACACCGATAGTTTCAAAACATTGGAACTTAGTACATATAATGGTATGGGTTGGCATAACCTACACTAACATTAGGTATACCAACCACCTAACAAAGTGGTGCATTTTTCAACGAAAAAACCTAGAAAACGTCATAATAATCCGTTTAAGGCGCAAGAACGAAAACAGATACGGATAACAAGGGGTCTTGCATTACAAAGTGTCCTGCCAGAGTTCTGTTCTGGACAAGAAACACAAAAGGCGATGATTACCTCTATAGAAAGCATCTATTTTTGCCACCACTTCGGATGGATAACACATTTAAACCATTTGCTACTCGTCTTGAGTTTCAATGATTATAGAAACTATTCTTTGAGTATAATTCATCCATTATAAACGGGGGTGTTTGAAATACACTTCGTTTATAACAATCTCCATAAAGATTCCGTGTAACCGTGTCTACCCTTTCGAGTTCAAACTTCAATGTTGGGTCACCTTAATCATAATGAGCAGCACTACTATCAGCAAAGAAGAAATTCATTCGAGTTATCAAATTATTAGGAGAGAACTGAGTGAATTTGAGTATTTTAAAGCTTTATAGGTTGTTGCGTCAAAAATGTATCACGTCAAATGCAACATATCTTTATCTTTTTGACTATGAAAGAAGTGAAATGGGAAGGTGCAAGGAATAAGGAAATACTTACAAAATATGAATGACCGTGTTGTTGAGTCAGTTGAGTGTTCAGTGTGCAGAAAAACATAAATCCACAAAATTCAAACAGAAACAATCAAATTCTGAAGCGCCAATCCCGGACAAGGGAAGGAAGTAGGTGGTTGTTGTAGTTTAGTTTCTAGCATACCCTCCTCCTCTCATAGTAGACACAGTAGACCATCTAATCAAAACGATAAAGCTAGAATGGAGATTCCGTAGGACCGAAGAGTTCCATGTCCAAGTTTGACAACCTTTACCGCGGTGCTGTCGTGAATAAAATAACTTTGGAAAAGCAGAATACCAGAGGCAGGCCTTTTAGGTTTTCAGTAGGTCAGGGGTCCCCAGTTCATGGGTCAGGGTGTTGTTCGATTGGAAACCCGTCTAATTTTAAACTTCTAGGGTAACCTGCTCATTTGAAAATTTGCATTCTCGAGTTTTTGCGAAATTTTTATGTTTTTGCGGTCATCAAGCAGCTTTTTACCTACCTACCGAAATGTTGCAGATTATGTTCAATATAACCATCAGCTCGCTGTTTCGCATTCCCGAACTTCTGATCTACTTTTTAAGCAACTTTAAGCAGAGAATTTATCGGTTTTATGCCAACCACGTAAAAAATTAACAGCCTAATTGTCAACAGTAATAGTAAAGTACCGTACTTTTGGGTTACTTGTAACATGTGGGTTACTTGTAACACATGGGGGCGTGTCCACATTCGTTATGGTGGCAGCATTGGGGAGCATGATATCAGATTCCTTATCAGCCCTATTTGTTCTGTGGCGTTTGTGGAAGGTCATCCATCGTTCAACAAGTGTGTGGGAAGTTCTCCTGATTTTTAATATTTTTTTGAATTGATGACTGAAAATGGGCAGTTTCCAACTCCGAAATTCTAAGGTCTGTGGTGCCCAAATGGTTGGAGTGAACGAAGTGAGGTTTTTATGGTGTGTGCTTGCACTCACTAGCTAGTAATTCCAAGTCAGATCGCACTTTCAAGTCAAATCATTGATTTTTAAAACAAATCCAAAACTGTGTTCTTTGTTTTGAGGGTTACTTGTAACATGTAGGTGTGATGTTGCAAGTTACCTCCAAATTGTATCCCTCGATTTTTATGGACACTTTATGTTGTTTCAAGCCACCCTATGTGGAGTATTGTGTTTATCTCCCTTGTACGACATAATACCGGATCCAGTACGATCCAATGTGTGTGACACGGGAATCTAAAATTAGTAAAAAAGACCTTTTTTGTCGTTCCTAAATTCTCTAATTTTTTGTGTGTCATCCTTTTTTTTAAAACTTAAAAATTGTTACAAGTAAGGGAGAGCTAAGATAACATGATTTTTCGCATTTTTTCAGTCGTGTTACAAGTAACCCAAATCGTTGGGTAACTTGTAACAAGCCCTTTTTAAAAAAAAAAAAGTATTTACTAATGAAGGAAATATTTTTCTTTAATGGTATTCTGTTCTCTAGGCAGCCTTCGACCTTTTAAGCCCAAATCCAGAATTTTACGAGCTGGATTACTCCAGGGAGAGCTTCTGAAATTTTACAAGTGTTACAAGTAACCCAAAAGTACGGTATGTAGACTAACAGCCGATTTAGATCTGTTTTTGCGACTATACAAGAATTATTTTACAGGAATATTTTCTTACATTTTTTTAATTGTATTTGTTGGAATTACAATCTCCATCAGCACTCCATGAAATCCATCCGACAGAATCCGGTGTGGTGGCAGGACTGCGTCTGCCACCAAGCCAAGCGGCGAATCTCGTTTGGCGGCCATTCTCGTTCCTGTGCTCGAATAAGACGACCGTTGCAGTACGACGATTTTACCATCCAGCTAATCCTAGCTAAATATCAAGCCATCTATAACCATCTCTAATTACGAAGGTACTTAAATCTCTATATTACTAAATTCAGTAATGAGCCGATATGTATACATGGCGGAGCAATTGGGGTTTGCTCACTTGTTGGGCTGTGCATAGGTTAAATTCTCGTTTTTCGGAATCAGTAATTTGTGACTTATTACTGAGGGTAATCGAACAGTTATTTTCTCTGGATATGGAATTTCAGAAAGTTACGATGAAAAAGTCATAATCCGGAGAAGTCACATAAAACGGAAATACGATTTTAAACGAGGTTATGAAGTTATTGAACTTGACATAATCGAAATTTTTGGGTTGACTTTTTTGTGAATTACGGAATTCAGTAAGGCTCGAGCATGAAAATACGGCTGTGTAAAATCCCAAAGTACGGAATAACGGTTTTGAATAAATATTACGATGAGTACGGATGTTCGAAACGAGAAAAATTATTTTCGAAGTAAATTACGGAATTTCTCGATTTTCAGTACAGCGCCATATTGCATACTGTGACATGGCGAGATGAATTCGAAGCTGAAACCCTTGGCCCTCCAATAATACGTCATGGTGGAAACTCTCGAGTGTGGATAAGTTTATTTATAAGTTTATTCTAAGTTTTAAACTAATGTAGAATTATGACGGTGTTGTCCACACTCAGAGTAAAATTACGATGCCAGATTGATGTGTTGGAGATGTCAATGTTTGACAGTCAGTGGTGCCAACTACGTTGGTTGAAATACGGAGGACACACGAAGCTTTGTTGGTAGATTACCATGTCTACGGATTTTTTGTTTTTCGTTAGAATTCGAAGTTACCATGGTTTCCGTTAGCTCCGACTACGATTCGAAAATGTAGTTACTCAACATTACGATTTGATTTCGATATTTTATACTATTGATTGAACTAATACGAAAAGTTGAGTATGTATCTTAGAAACAAGAAACATGAATCGGACGAGGAATTGGAGATATCAGTACTACTTACTGTGATCACTAATATATCTAGTTTTTACTAGTGTTAACATAATTTAAGCATAGTAGTAATCCTACTTATAATTAAGTTTATATTAATTCTGGTCGCAGTGGTGGACTGTTTCCTTTTTCTCCTTCGTTGTGTTGAATGTTTGTATTGATAATTCTTGCAAACGAACGTTATAATATCTTGTAAAGTCAAAAGATCGATGAAAATTCAGGTGAGCTGAACGGAGCATGGATGTTTATTCGGCTGCAAGATAAATTCATTGTTGCTTGCGAATTGTACCTAATATGAATACGATTTATACGGTTTTAATACGCTATGCACACCCAAACATGACAAGCCAAGGCTGAAATAAGGTGGAAACACTCATAAGAATAAAGAAGTACGAAAGTTAGCTAGAACTTTGTGCGAATGAGCGAATTATTAATTTACGATTTACAGTTCGAGAAAAAAATACGATTTAATAGTACGGCAGTGGTGAGCGGATTTGCAGCGGGATAGTCTTCTTGTAAGCGTGTCGCTGGGAGATTAGATGGTCGAAGGCTCTGTTACCTACGCACAGCGCGCATGTCTCGGAGAGACAGTACCTTCTCTAAGGAAGCGAAATCGACAGACAGGTAGCGGGGCATATGTGATAACCCCAAGACCGCACTCCAATTTATGCGTGGCAATCGAGGCGCATTCAAATCCTAACACCATGTTGATAGAACGTTATGAGTGATTCCACTAAGGCTTAAATAAATCCGGAAATGAGATGTGTTTTTAGAACGGAGTACATAAATCCGGATGATACGAAGTTTAGAGATGTGTTTGTAGAACGGAGTACATAAATCCGGATGATACTAGGATTAGGGATGTGTTTATAAAACGAAGGTCGTGAATTCGGAGTAACTCGTCTCTTGGTCTAATTACAGAGAACAATGAACACGGAAGAGATCAAGAGATTTATTAACGAGGAAGTCGAGAGGAGGGAAGTTGCGATCAGGGCTCGGCTCGAGACTGAGTACACTCAAAGGTATGAGATGATGCAAAATCAGATCAAACAGTTTGCGGAGGAGTCTGTTCTGAAATTCGCGGCTCTGGCTTCGATGACCATGGGTCCACCTCCAACATCGAGGTCAGAGATGGTGGTGGAAGAGCAGGGCTCTGGTAGATCTGAGGATGCTCCTCGCACACTTGAGGTTCCCCTAGATAATCCGGTTGTAAACACAACGGCGAGTGGATCTGACTCGGTGGGCACTTGTGCCTGTAAGATCCACAAAGAACCCGGAGTGGCCGCAAGGCCAATTACGAATTTAAAGTACGGAGGCAATCCACTGAAGGAAGGGTCGATCGCCGTGTGGAAACGAAGGGTAATGTTGGATTTGGCGAGTGGTGACTATCAATTTCTCGTCGATCCCAACATAAAATCGGCAGTAAACTACACGGAGAGAGAGCTTCATCAGTTGAAGTGTATCGTACTCTCGTACATAATTTCCAATATTGATCACGGTTTGCAATCGATGATCAAAGATGTGAACGAGCCATCAATTGCATTGAGCATGATTGAGAAGGCGGTCGATCCGCCTACTCAGGCGAAGGAACATGCAATGCAAATCGAATTTATGAATACTCAATTTAACCCGGCGCTGGAAACAGTACTCGAGTTTCAAAATCGATTTGAGGGTCTTGTGGAGGGTATTCGGAGGTTCCCTGAGGCTGAGCTGACAGATAGGTCAATCCGGAGAAATTTAATTAATGCTATCTCGGAAGCATGCCCCAGGATAGCTGAAGATGCACTCCAGGAGAACTCTAAAATGAGGGTTCGGGACATCTTTGATCGGATGTTCGCAATGTATGATATGATGTCGGAAAATAGTAGGAGAGAGCAGGCTGTAGGAAAAGCCTTCCTTAGCAGGGGGCCTTCCTTCAGCAAACGGCGGAAAAATTCGACCCAATCCAGAGGGGGAAGTGGGGTCAAAAAGGCGAAATTGGTCTGCTATCAGTGTGGCATACTAGGACACACAAAGGCAGAATGTCGAAACGATAGCAAGATGTGCTATAACTGTGGACGGTTTGGACATCTGTCCATTGAATGTCGGCGTCCACAGACTGCGAGTACGAAGATGGCCCGCAGAAACAGTCGAACGAGTGACCCCATTCCCGTAATTAAACGAAGAGAACGAGCTCTATCAGCTACTAGGGATAAATCGAGGCCGGGGACTGGTCGTAACAACCCTCAAAAACGGAGTCACACGCCAGCGCAAAACCGGTTGACGACGGCGCAAAACCGGTTGACAAAGGCTGTGGCTCGTAGTAAGCGAGGCGCAACTCCTCCCAGGGTGCAATTTGCGGATGTGGAGTCAGACAGTTCGGTGGCGGCAATTGCGACTCCAAGGGCTCAGACAACCGAAAAGCCAGCTGCATTACACTCCTGGGGATCGGAGGTGTCTCTGGCGTCCCTAATAGACGGTAAAAACTTTAAGTTAAAATTCATTTTGGATACTGGTGCTACTGAGCATATTGTTAATGATATAAATGTATTTACGACGATAACGGACTTGATCACACCAACACGGATTTCATGTGCTAACAATGCTAGGGACGCAGACTTGATAATAAAACAATCCGGAGATATTATATATTACAACGAAGAAAAACGGAAATTCGGTGTTTTAAAAGGAGTATTGTACGCACAAGACTTAATAGAAAATTTATTTTCTATTAGAAAACAAATAGCGAAAGGTTTATCGGCCTTATTGACGGATAAGGGAGTGATAATAAGTGATCCAATTTCGAATGAAACACTTAAAACGGGTTCATTTGATGGACGGTTTTGGTGGCTCAATTTCTCTCTCCCCTTGTCAAAACTTAGTACGGAGGAAAAACGGAAATTGTTGAAATTAGGTCACGGTGGGTCGTTAATGACTAATTCGGAGAAACAACTAAAGGGAATTAAACGTAAACAAGATACGAATTTTGACGAAATTACAGATATACTTGTTTAGGGGGGAGAATCACTGATCAACCCGGTGAAAAATTCATCAAAATTTCGGATACTAGTTTAGAGGGGAGAACTGACACTCATCACGGAGAAAACCCGGCTGAAACTTTACAATTACGGAATGACATAGGATTGGCATGGCATTACAGGCTTAACCATGCCTCAAAGAAATATCTCGAAATAGCTGGTAAAGTTCTCCCTGAATTAAAAAATGTAAAATTCGGTGTAAACATTCTCGATTGTCCTGACTGTAAGATGGCGAAAGCAAAAAGAAAGCCATGTTCGGAAGTCAGACATAGGGCCGAAATACCATTTCAGAGACTGCACTCTGATTTAATGGGACCTTTAAAACCAGGAGCATTTAGGTCTCAGGCCAAATATATTGTCACATTTACGGATGACGCGAGTAGATATGCATTTGCTTACGAACTCGGAAGTAAAATGGGAGTCAATATGGCTTTGCTCTCATGTCTAAAAGAAATTAGAAGATTGACGGGGGAAACCACTAAGGTGTCAGAAATACGGACGGACGGAGGTTTAGAATTTAGAACGGAAGAAATGAAATTTTTGTTACATAGGGAAAATATATCCTTGACGGTTTGTGAACCATATACTCCTCAATTGAATGGAACGGCTGAAAGATTCAATTTAGAATTAGAGGAGAAAATCCGGGTTAACTTGATTTCATCAGGAATTCCTACTCATTTTTGGGCATATGCCATGAGACATGTCGTGCATATACACAATAGGACGCCCAACAAATCGTTGGAATTCAAAACCCCGTTTGAACTGGCACTAAAACGGCTTCCGTCACTAAAATACATAAAACGGTTTGGCTGCAAATGTTATATTTTAGACACCCAAAGCACGTCAAAGTTCGCTCCTAGAGCTAATTTGGGTTTCTTATTAGAATGCGGTGAAACAGGTTACAATTTACTGCATTTCCAAAATAAAACGGTGGTGAGATCGAAACATGTAGATTTTGTAGAAAGTAGGACTTACGCGGATTATTTGAGAGACAAGTCAATTGCTAAATCGCCACTTGATCTAGTTGAATTTTCATTAGAAAATTCATTTAAATCCGGCTTTGAACAAGTGCAAGATGTCTCTGTTGAATCCGGACGAGAAACAGACAAGACATCAAACCCGGTTTTAATTCACGAAAATGATGAATGCGAATTTTACGAAGAATTCGATAATGCAGAAAATCTGGCGTGTTTCCTACAAAATTCTGCAGACGAATTAGGGGAGGACCCAATTACCTATTCACAAGCACTGGCTTCGCCAGACGCAGATGCTTGGTTAGAAGCAATTGAAACGGAGTTTCAGTCTTTGGAAAATTGCAACACCTGGAAAATCATTCCTCGAAATACGGTACCGAAAGGTGTGAGGGTAATGAAAACTAGGTGGGTTCACAAAAAGAAAACGGAGGCAGACGGTTCAATAAGATATAGGAGCAGACTTGTAGTAAAAGGCTTTGCCGATAATAATAAGTATGATATATCTGAAATCTACGCTCCAGTAGCAAGATTACCAGATGTCAAATTTTTATTAATACTTGCAGCCAAATTCGATTTAGATCTTGCTCAGTACGATGTAAAAACGGCTTTTCTAAACGGTTCCTTAGACAAACTCGTATATATAGAAATTCCCGATGGGTATGCAGAATACTTACAAACCGGTGATGATATAAAGAGTCATAGTGTATGTGAAGTACACAGAGCTCTTTACGGTCTTAAAGTGTCTCCAAGGAGATGGTTCATAAGATTCCAGGAGGCTGTGGAAAGAATGGATTTTAAACCCTATCCTTTCCAACCCTGCCTGTTTGTTTGGAAATCCGGAGATCAAATTGCTATAATGTTGCTATATGTCGATGATATTTTACTAGCAACAAATAGTAATCAAAAACGCAAACAAGTAAAATCTATATTAGAAAAGGAATTCTCGATAACTGATCTGGGAGAACCAAGAAAATTCCTAGGATTAGAAATCATACGAAACCGGAGGAACAAAACTATCGGTCTTACTCAGAGGTCTCACATAGAATCGATGTTAAAGAAATTTGACCCTCATTGTGATAGAACGGTGTCTACACCAATGATTGTTGATAGGAATGGAGTCAATGAAAAATTGAAACAACCCGGTGACTTGAATTCGATTCCTTACCGACAAGCTATTGGATCATTATTGTACATACAAGGGGGAGTCAGACCAGATATTTCATATGCTACTAATATTCTGAGTAGACGACAGTCAAATTTTACGATGGAGGACTGGCAAGCAGTAATACGGATAATGAGATATTTAAGAGGTACGAAAGATTTTGGACTTATGTTCTCCGATAAGGGGGATGGAATAGATTGTTACGTGGATGCATCCCTAGGACTCTCGGCCGAAGGGGGTTTCTCCACGACTGGTTACATAATCTACCTTTTCGGTAATCCGGTAGCTTGGAGAACTAAGCGTCAGAATCACATAGCTCTCTCCTCAGCAGAGAGCGAATTCGTTGCAATGAGTACGGCGTGCAGAGAATTAGCCTCAATACGTACAATGTGTTCAGAGTTAGCGGGGATCAAAATAATACCGACAATCCATGAGGATTCTAAACCGGCAATCCGCTTAGCGGAAGTAGATGATTCGTCTAGTCTGAAACATTTGGTTAGGCTATCCTATCTTTACGTACGACAGGAGCACCGTAAAGGGAACATCAAAATCCGGTGGATATCTACTAATGATCAAATTGCGGACACACTGACGAAGTCACTAAACAAGTCTAGATTTATTAAATTTAGGAATTTGATGTTATTCCAGCACTAATCGGAATGTGTGTATGTGAATTGTACTGTTGCAGATCGAATTGAATGAGAAGGTTTCTTCTCATTCACTCCCTCAATTCTCACAATCATTACTAAACCCGGAGATACGCCTGAATACGGAGAAGTGCCTGGATGGAAGCTTGGAGGGGAGAGTTGGAATTACAATCTCCATCAGCACTCCATGAAATCCATCCGACAGAATCTGGTGTGGTGGCAGGACTGCGTCTGCCACCAAGCCAAGCGGCGAATCTCGTTTGGCGGCCATTCTCGTTCCTGTGCTCGAATAAGACGACCGTTGCAGTACGACGATTTTACCATCCAGCTAATCCTAGCTAAATATCAAGCCATCTATAACCATCTCTAATTACGAAGGTACTTAAATCTCTATATTACTAAATTCAGTAATGAGCCGATAGTTTTAAAGTGTTTTTTGTCCTTTTATTTGGCATTTTGAACAAATACAGCCATGAAGTGTACATCACATAAAATTAAAACTACAAAAACCATCAAATAAATAACCATTCCAAGGCTGACAGTTTGCGAAAGATAGGTAGGTATTCCAGTAGCTGCCACGAAAATGCCGTGGGATCATCCATGCCATCTAGTGGTTAAAAAATACGTAGTTTTTCATTTTTGAAAATTTTGCTTCCTCACATAAATAGTAGTCTGTGCGCATACGCAAGTGCTAATTTATTATACTTCAACGTCGATTTCGTTTCATTTATTGGTCTGATTTCATTCAAACCCGGAGAGTAGATGAGAATATGTCCCTGGAAAATTCCGTATGAATTATACCGCGATTGGTGGAGTAATAACTATAGCTCATGCGCAAAACTAAAATTGATCCATTCAGTCAAAACTCCGAAACTAATGGACCGATTTTTATGAAAATTTCAAGGATTGTGCGGTTTAACCCCTAGACTTATCCTTATAAATTTCGTCGCCATTGGAATAACAGTAACTAACTACCTACTTTCCTAGTCTGTGCACACGGGCCAACATTAATTTCTTATAACGTCGATTTATCAATCATTTCGACGCGTAAGTGCTTTGTTCTTCAACAAATTCTGTACGTTTATGTTTATTTTGACTTCAAGGTGGAGTCCTGACTGTGCTGCCTACCTGTATTGATAATTTAGCATGTTAGGTGGCCTATACGAAAGGAAATATAACGCTCTTTCCAAAGACATCCTCAATTTTTGTTTACTCTGAAAATCAAGATAGTTATGGCCAGTTTAATAACTTAAGGTTGAGAACAAGGAAACATTCTTTAAAATCAAATAACTCTAAATCGAAGCGCTTAAAAAAATCGTTAGGAGGAACTTTCGATCGGAAATTAGCTGTCCCATCCTGAGGACACGAATCTAATCAAAATTTCATTAATCAACCCCTTCAGTAAAATATAGACTAGCTGAACGATTAGATTACTAAATACGTTTTAAAGTTCAAAAAATAAATAAAATAGTGTAATAATAACGGGAAATTGGGAAAAAGTAAGTATCACACTGGTAGGTAAAAGCTAGAACAAGAATTGTATTACGAATGGGGGTAAAACAGTAACTAGAAAAACAAGTTACTAGAACTGCCGGTAGAGACGCTGGCCTAGCATGGAGCACTTCACAGAGAAGAGATTCAATTGATCCATCAACAAATGGCCTCTGGGAATAGAAGTTCAAGCCTTTCTGCACGGGAGTCCTGAAATATACCGTACGACTACGGAATAACAACTCTACTATGTACATTATGCTAAAATATAAAGTGGGAACCCACTGTTCCTCATCCTCACATACTGTGAGGACTGTAACAAGTAACTGCCTCAAGCCGTTCTACAAAAAGAACGGATTGTCAGCGCTAGTAGCGGATTCTTCAGACAACAGCTCAAGATCAATGGTTTTCCGGAGCCTGTCCTAAGAAGAATGTAACGGCCGAATTCAGTTGCGTTGCGCCTCTAGCCTCGATCTCGAATTCTGCGGCCATTTTATTTCTTTCTTTGTTCTCAAAGAAGCTCGCAACAGGAATTTTCTCCTCGCACACTGTTAAATTCATAGTATTTGTTTAGTGAATCATTTCTGGCTCGCATTTTCGGGATATCCAGGATTTCAGTCAGGACTTGAAGTAAGTAACATTACTGCTGGGCCCATGTGTATGAATTTCGACTCCCGATTCTTGGCTTAGTACAAATCTGAACCACCTAAACTTTCCCGGGTTTATTAGTCAGTTGTTCATTCTCGTACGTTACATTTCATTGCGTAATTGTACCGTTTCAATTTCGCTGTCTCGTATTATTCATTATTCCTAGTTGTAGGGACATTACCAAACTTACTCATGGCAAAGAGAAACTAGATTTGGAACCTACACCAGAAACCCATCTGTGAACTGGTGGGCGAAGTCTTGATTGAAGAGATCTAGGTAAGTATGTGGTTTCATTGGGAAAGTCTAATGAGATCAAATAAATTGGTTGAAATTTTACGGGTTACTTGGCTTGGAGGGCTAAGTTTGTTCTTGGCAAACGGTAGGACAAAGAGGGACACCTGTCGATTCAGGATTTACCTTCACAAGTTCGTACGTGGACCCACATATTTCTATATTCTATTCACAACATAGTTCTATTACGATCTGTCATGCTTTTTCAGGGTCGTATTTGTTTGAATAATGCAGGGTCAAAATGCGCAGTTCATTTTTTACATTCTCCCTTCAACCACGTGCTAAGTTTCCTTGTTCACAACCTCTGGTGTATTTTGAAGATCGAATCGTGGATGGGTGCAGCTAGAATCTGTACAGATAGAAGAACAGAACTGTTCAATTGGATAATAACACAGTGGAAAGGAGGTGTAAAAATGTAGAGGGCTAATAATTCTGTTGTCGATTGAATCTACCTTATTTCACTTTTGGCTGGTAGTGATTACTCGAAGGTATAAAAAATGTTGGATCTATTCCAACACTCACTCTTGCTTTTGTGCATTCTTTTCTTTTGTTGAAATTTTGAAGAAATCGGTAATTTTGATTCCGAGACTACCTGTAGGTTGCGTAGGTAAGCATTGTTTTAACTTATTTTTCAAGAAATGAAATCAATACGTTTGTAAAAAGTTTGAGGCCGGTTCATATTTATTTGTATGTGCTAAGTCGAATGGTAATACTTTCAGATCTTTCCTCCCTCCGGTATAACCGAGCTTCACACTAACTCGCGAAGTTTTAATTTATTTCTTTTGCACAATTGAATACATTTTCAGGGGTAAAATTAGTTCATTAAAATATATGACTCGATTGATAAAGGACTTAAGAAACCAACGCCAAGCTTTAAGTCTCATAGATGGTCATTTTTTAAAAAAAACTCGTAATCGAGTTCCACTATCTGCTTTACAAGCAGATACCATGTTACATGGATATGTCTTTGATTGGGGATTTCATAACGGTTGTCCTCGAGAGTTGTAAACAAATCCTTTAACTTTAAACAAATCCCTGGGCCACATCCCGACTAATTCTAACAAAACAACGGTTTAGTTATAGAACTGTTGAAAATAACTGTGGAGAGAATCCACTACAATGAGTTGTTGTTAACAGTCGACTGTTGTCAAGAGGATGAAAATGTTTCCTATGGAGTGGAGTAAATGATGCTATTGCTTTACGTTAAGAATATTGTAACCGGCTTATTAAAATTTTTTATAGTCCAATCAACTTAGTTTAGGAATGTAGCCAGGTACGTAAGGAGAGGGAAATTGGTAGCTTGAGATGGGAACATTTATCACATAAATCAAGCGCTTTCCAACGAGTGGCGAACGATTTCTGTGCGATGAAAACTGCGAAAGTTCCATTCCCCTAGCAACGGCTGGGTTGTACGTGAAAAACACTGAAATTGTGACACAAATTTTGCGTCACGGAAATTTTTGGTTGACTCCCCAGAGCAAAGCTCGATAACTTTAATTTATCCCATTTCTGTTCTCTTGAGATAAGATTCTAGTGAGAACAAATAAATATTCGGTAATTCAGGAAACGCCACTCGCGTGATAGTGGAAAACTGGATTTTTAATTTACTAGAAATCATGAAAAATTGCGAAAATGTCAACTGTCTCACATGAGGAGCACATTGCACAAAAGCTACTGGTCATGTATTTCGCATTGGCACACAAAATTGATTGGACCAACACTTAAATAACAATGTTGAAGCAGGTTGGCCCCTAACTGGAAAAGTCAGGAAAAACCTGGAATGGTCAGGGAATTTAGCAAGAACCACCAAATGTCATGGATTTTTTAAATGAAAACTTTGTGTAATAATTTACAGTGTTTTTAGGTATATTCTAACTCCTAAACTATCAAACTTCAATTGCGTACTTTATCATACTACATATTATTTCATAGGTGAGTTATGCGAATGACAAATATCATTATCGAGTTGTTGTTAAACTGTTTTAAGAGTAAGAGAGGATATGTCTTTGGCTCCTTTGTTTACTACTTCACGTAGTAGTAAACGACATGTAAGGAAAATCAACAGAGTATTGAACTAGGAGCAAACCCAGCAGACTAGTGGATTCATCCAGTGAGAGTCCCGACAACTGGTTTGTATAGGTACATGAGCTACGTCTTGCATAATAACTCACGGCTTACCAAAGAACGGATTTTTTGTGGGACGGAAAATCTGGAAGTTATATTCTCTCTGGCAACAATTTACTTGTAGGTGAAAATAAGCGTGACATTTTTTGCCGTTTGATAAAAGTTTGGAATTAACCTCAGAGCTAAGAAATATCCATGTCATATATATATATATATATATATTTTTTTTTTTTTCTCTCTCTTGAATTATTATATGCTTTCGTTTTAGAAGCACTAACGGTGGCGCGTTATACCTACTTTACAATGACGAGAAAAAAAATGTTGACTGCTATTTTTTGTCAGGGAAATCTGAAGTTCGGACAGGAAAATGTCAGGGAAATTTTAAAATTTTCATTTGGGAGCCGCCCTGTTAAGGTGTTACTTGTGTGATAATATTTTTTTTTCTTTTAAATTTGTGGCAATTCACAGAAAATTTGAAAATTGTCAAGGGGGTGCATAGGGCATTTAAAAATTTTCATTTGGGAGCCACCCTGTAAAGGTGTTACTTGTGTGATAATATTTTTTTTTTCTTTTAAATTTGTGGCAATTCACAGAAAATTTGAAAATTGTCAAGGGGGTGCATAGGGCACAAAAGCGACTAATCATGTTTTGTATTGGTACCAGTAAATCGGGACGAAAATCAAGAACAACTATGGTTTTGGGAGGGGCCAGGGCCAGCTTCCATAAACTTGAGTTTTACATTTTTATTTTTTTAGACCAAGAGAAAAATAAATTTTGTATGATAATGACCCGGTTACGGAGATCAAAAATCTAGTGTCTTATTTTGACTCAAGTTTGGTGGAACAATCGAACCAGCGTTCATATTCCTTGGAAAACCCATAGAGTTTCTCCCGTGATCTCCGCTTCTGTCTGGAATGTAAATGGAGCCACCATCAAAGGACGTTACTGCAAGAACATTTGATGTTAATAAGAAAAGAACACTCGAAGGGGGGGGGGGGTGTCCAAGGTCAAATATGAGTCATATGGACATATCGAAACCTCAGTAAAATCTGTCAGAGATCCAAAAAATTATTCGAGGAATTCAGCAAATAGTTGTACTGTCTCAGGTTATATAATTCGATCACCTCTTTAATAGTATCACATTTCAGTGATAGGTTGTGCGGATTTGAGAAATAACCAGATGACTCATTCCAACGAATATCCGGCGGATTGAAATCACCGGTGATAAACATTGAGTAACCGGGATGTTCGTTAGATATTCTTTCTAACTCTGCCCAGAAATTTTCGAACAGTAATCAGGGAGGTACTCACATCCCACAACCAACTTAAGATCAGGCAGAACTGCATAAGTACGCTCGGCATTATCAAAATTGAGAGACTATCCAAAAGAACGATGTTTTGAAGATATACCAATCAAGACTCCGCCACCGACAGATTTAATAGAATTTTCAGTCAGTCGATCGTTTCTATATAAGTTATAAGTTGACACGCTTAGTTCACCAGTTTCCAAATCGTCACGTTACCATGTTTCCGTAAATCTAACTACATCATAATCCAGGGAAGGCGCTGGTGTTCGTAGGATTGACAATTTATAGTGTTTAAACCTCGAACGTTTTGATAAAACGTCGTGGTTTTTAATCGTTTTTGATGTGGGATTCTGGGGCACTGTTCTTAGAAGAAAAGTAAGCTATTGCAATGGCTCCAAAAATTTAAAATCGAATGTTTTGAAAATGTTCTTCATTGAAATCCGTTTTGAGGCATTCTAAAACAAATCCTAGAGTTTGACGCCTTGTCATATACATACATACTTGTTAAGGAGTTGATGCCTTTTGTTTCAAATCAAAATATTGAAAAGATCTTCATGTTGGAAGAATTCAAATTGAAAAGACCGCCTACGGTTGGATCGAACCTCTTGATTGCCTGCACTGAATTCTAGTGGAGGAAGTCAGCAGACGCATCCCAACACTTTTGATCGCCATTATGGTTGGAGCGTTGAAGCAGGTGAACAAGCTATGTATGGCTAGTATGTGCTTACGAGATGTGCAGTGCGAATCAAAAGTGTGTTCATGTATCTAATCGTAAGATCTTCGGTACTAATGAGTATTGTAGGAATGGTGTGTTATACCTGTCAAACGAACGTGCTATTAAGAATCAAGAACAATGACACCGTCCTTCATCCGCGCCCACATAACCTCCTAAATTCCATCCACTAGATTATTTTGGCTCTAGAAGAGCTAGTATAAAAAAAAAAAAAAAAAAAAAAAAAAAAAAAAAAAATGAATAACAGATAGGATTCACAAACCTATTTTTAATATTTCGGTCTTTCCTTTCTTTCGGATGTAATCAAGGCAAGAGCCGAAATTTTGAAATTAGTTTTCTGGTTTGTGAAGTGACTTTCTGTTTATTTCTTTCTGTTTTATATGTATTCAATGAAGACATTTTTGAAAATTTGGATTTATACATTTTCGGAGCCATTGCAATAGTTTCATTTTCCACGAAAATTCGCCAACAAGATAAGAAGAGAAAATGTTACATGCTGAAGGCATTTTGTTGCCCCAATAAAAGACTAAGACCAGAATCAAAATAAGGCTTAGAGTGGAATTTTCAAGGTTTTTCTATAAAATTCTACTAACGGCCTTAAATTTAAAATCAATTTTTCAAAATCGTAATTAAGTTTGTAATGGAATTGAAAGGATGATTTACTGGAATCACCAGCTAACAAGACTAATGATCGAAATACACGATTTTTGTTTCAGTCGGCTCAAAATATCACTCACGATGCCTTCTAGAGAGAATGACGTTCCAATCAACCGCATCAAGGCTTACAAAAACCGAGGAAAGGATATTGAGGTAATGTATCCATATTACAGGAAGTTCTGCTGATGCTGAATGCATATATGGCCCGGTGCACACGAGCGTCAAAATGACGCTTGACGCCGCGTCATTTTCAATCGGATAACTAGAGGTACACAGCGGAGCATGGTGCGGTGCACACGGGACGCCGATACCTATCTGCAGCTGGCGTTGACGCGGATAGGTATCAAAGTTGACGCAGGTTTCTGTGGGACGCGCGTTGCGGGCGATAGGTATCTTGCCGCCCGATACCCCTAGCAGTACTCAGCAGTCAATCGTCCGGTGCACACGTGCAGCTGCGTCACTTCGCGTCAACCATCATTTTGAAGATTTCGGCCCACGATTTTTTGAAAAACTTCAATTTTCTGCACATTGATTCATTGTCAAAGGATACGAGAAAGCTACGTGCTATGCCCAACATGCCGTTTTTAGCGAATCTTCGCAGAAAATTGCTACTGCAATTATAAAATAACAATTTTCGAAAACATTCTTCATTGAAATCCGAGTCCTAGCTCCGAGGTCCTTCCAACTTTTCGTCCAACCCCAACCAAAATCCATATTCATATCAATTTCATATACGTATACATATGGGCATGTATGTGGGAGTATGGGGATGTTATTTAGAGAAAGTTCCAGTCATGCAGTATGATCGAATGAGCGAATTTTCTTAAATTACATGTCTTATATTATGCTAAATTGTATCGAAATTTCAGCAATTGATTATATATATACCTATATATATATATACCTATATATATATATATATATATATATATATATATATATATATATATACATCATTCCAGACGATAACTCTCCTTAGGATTGAGATAAAAATACCGTTCTTGGGCCAACAAATCAAGCATTCCAAACGAAAGGATGAGTTTGTTGGTCAACTACGTATTTTTTAGCCCATTAAATTGGCAAATTTCGAAAAATGTACTAAAAAAATCACTAAAAATGGCTAAAAACAGCCAAAAAGCGTTACATTTATAAGTTTTAGCACAATTTTAGTCAAAACTAAACTATAAACGATTAACTAGGACATTTAATAAGTTTTGCTCAAAATTATGCTGAAAAACGTAGGTACTTTAATTTCAATAATATTCGCTTCTTCAGTACTTCCGATTTCTGCCCTCTTCTTTGCGAAATACGTACTTGTGCACCAAATACGAAAAAACCACTTTCTTCTTCAATATACAGATCCATCCTCGTAGTTGGCGAGCGAGTGACTGACACGTCATGACGCGGCGTCCTGCGTCCTTTTGCCGCTCGTGTGCATTGAAACTCAGATAGGACGCAGATAGCGATTCCAAGAAATGACGCGGCGTCAAGCGTCATTTTGACGCTCGTGTGCACCGGGCCTATATATTCCCTGGGGAATTGAGGGGAGATTATACTATCGGCCTGAAATTGTATTTTATTATTTTTATTTATTCCCTAGAACTTCTTCTTCAAAATGAACCCATAAAACATTGGCCAATAAGATGTGTTTCTATTTTTGTACTGGACAGCATCAACTAGGTAAATCTTGTTGGTGCTTTCCTGACTTCAATAATAGTAAAATCATTTGCGCCATAGGTTTTGTTAAACTTGAGTCAATTTTTGGGACTTTTGATTTCGAGATCATTTCATTTGAATTCCCGATCATGATACCCTTAATGGCTGAACTATTAACAAATGGCATTAGCACATAGCATCCGTTTCTCTGCTGTTTTCATGACTAGGAATCAACATTTTACATAGCACGATTGATGCAAGTAAGTGCAAGAAACATAATTTATGGTCTTCGCTAATACTGATGTCTCATTTGTTGAACAGGATATGAGAAGAAGGCGCAATGAAGTCAGCGTTGAATTGAGAAAAGCTAAGAAGGATGAGCAACTGTTCAAAAAGAGAAACATAAATTTTGTCGATGATCAAGTTTTGCAAGAGGCTAATTCTCCGAAAGCAATGACCAATCTGGAAGATATTGTCAATGGTGAGTTATTTCCTGCACGATCAACCTGATATTTATAACATACGTTTTTGTTCTTAGGGAACATCCTATCTATTCTGTAAGCCTTATTAATCGGTATAATTCATTGTTTTCAGGTATGAATAGCGATGATGAACAAACCATTCTTGTGGCAACCCAAGCAGCTCGGAAAACTCTCAGTCGTGAAAGAAACCCCCCTATTGATAATCTGATTGAATGCGGTGTTGTACCCAGACTTATTGAATTCCTTGATTATTGTCACAAGTAAGTGTACCATAAAGTTTCAAAAATAATATGTAAGACAGACGTGGAGATGAGCTGAATGAGATCTTCAGTGAGGATTTCAGTGTATGAGCTGTAAATCGGTTGGAAATTCTCTTCAAGAACCTTCAAGTACAAGCCCTCATTTTCTATTTCAGTCCATCATTGCAATTTGAAGCTGCTTGGGCACTAACTAACATAGCTTCTGGAACATCTGATCAAACTATGACAGTCGTGAAATATGGAGCAATCCCTAAGTTCATTACATTGTTGGATTCTCCCCATCCACACGTGTCTGAGCAAGCAGTCTGGGCTCTTGGAAATATTGCAGGTAATTGAACATTCCTTGTAAAATAGTTGTATACTGGAATCATTGATCAGAGGAATCGTGGAATTTCGATTGGTGGATTTTAGCTTTGTATGGCATTGACATCAGATTGAGCGATTGGGGTGTAGGATAAACAATATCTATCTGAATTCGGAAAGTTGTTGAATATGGGTTATGGCATTAGGTACATAGATGTGTTTTGCATTCTGCATCTGCGAAGATGAGAGTAGCCCACCAGCTGGCCTGCCGTATTACCATGACAACGCCTCTCCCATCTGTCTGCAGCCTGCAAACTTGTAAACAAAATCATTGATACAATTCCCATTTGTTGCCTCTCAAACGTGTTCAACCACACACTCTCTTGTACTTGTACAGCTCAACGCACTTTCTGAGCCAGAACCTGTTAGTGGTTATCTAATGTAATGCATTTCAATACAGCTACATGATTTTTACGGACCATTTCTCGTTTTCAGGGGATGGAGCTACTGCTAGAGATATGGTTCTTTCAAACGGAGCTATGTCCGCCATCCTCAATCTCATCACTCCTGATACAACCGTAAGATTTTCCCTAGTAGATTATATCTAATTTGCCAATACTACTACTAATGAATATTATTTTCCATTTTAATTCAACGTTCCGTTTTTGCTTCAGAATATATGTAAATACTGTTATGTGGACAATGAATAATTCAACTGGCAGGAATCAGCGTTATAAGTGAGTCGCCTAGAATCAAAACGCATCCTATCCACTTTTTGAAAAAGTGAGATAAGGGCGGTTTCATATCGGAAAATTCAATGGTGTAGTCATCAAAACGTATTCCTTCCCTTTGGAAAACAGCCTTGAAGATGGCGAAAAACGAGAGTTTGGAATCAAAGCGTATCCTATCCATTAGATGGGTTGCGTTTTGGCTCCAAGTGGATTTGAACCCTCACATGTTTGCTCTATAAGTATTTTTGAGTTGGTTTATATTTATTTCCATCATTTCTAATTTGTAATTTTGAAATTCGGGTTAATAATTTTCAAAAATGGTGAAATAGAAATGTGGATGTTGGGGTCAACAATGCTTCTTAGAAAGTCCACTGCTTTAAGTTTTCATCGATGGAGTTGAATGGAGTGCTCTAGTTTTTCAAAGTTTAAAGTATTGAAGAGAAGTGTGCGAGCGACGCGACTATTCCAGATGGAAACTACTGGAACTCCTCAAAAGAAGGAAAGTTATTCCTCTACCAGAAAAGTGGAAGGAGAACGTCGCAAAATGCAACAAGTATGTTCCCTTACCTTCAGCTCTGTGTCATCTGAAATTTGGTGAATATTCATGATTTAGCATCAGGATTAATTCATTTTCATGTTATTTTACTCGCATATTAATAAATTGAACAATATTTACTTAGGGGGTACCTACATTACTTATGTTTTTTTCCAGACACGAGTCTTCGTCTTTACTAACCTACCCCTACATGCATTCACGTTTTGACTCATGGAGAAATTTATTTTAGAAATTACACCAGGATGTACGAATCTATCTACAAGAATTAAGGAAGCAGGGATATTTTACTCATTCCTACCCAGAAAATGAACAAAATTTCAGCTGACAAGAAAAAATCCGTCCAAAAACTCTTAAAAATTGTTACGGAGGCAACTGGAGATCACTCACAGACTTGACATATCATGCCTTTGTTTACCTGCTGAGATCCAATAGAGAATTTAAAAACGTATTTGAAAACCATTAAGATTTTCATATTGCATTTTGTACTTATTTTCAATTACTGATTCTCATTAATAGGTAGGAACCAACCTATCATATTCTTTTGAGAAGGTATTTTTTTTAAAATAACTTTTTGGTTTTTATAATGTTTAATGTTTTCTTGATTTGAAACATAAAAAGAAACCACTATGATTTTCACATAATAATATTGTATCCATTTTTCAACCAAAGCGTTATTTTGTTATTAAAACATTTTATACAATTCTCTGCGTGTATAGCCGTTGTTTTATAATATTCTTGATTCATGGTGACAACGTTTTCAAACACTTGGATAGTGTGCATACCTGTCTATTCAATAATGAGTTCAATGCATGACCTATTACGTCGATATACTATCCCGCAATATTCTATATCAAAGCGTGACCTATCCACTTAGCTTATGGTCAAACTGAACCCAATCATGATTTGAGAATCAAAGTGTTACCTATCCAACCTGCTTTTCTCTTTTTTTTTACTATACTGTTTAAAAAATCTTCAATTTTGGTTTATTATTTCCAATAATAAGCCTATGTGATCGTGTAGCAAAAAATTTTTATAACCCCCCCTCAAACTTTGTCACTTTACGTTTCAAGGTGCGTAGAATCCAAATTTGAAATGTCCGTCCGCCGTTCGCCGTCCGGGCCATAAAAGGCCTAAGAATTGACTTAAAAAACCCGTTCTTTCGCACATATACTCCATTTGGGGTCTAGTTGGTCTTACCGTTTAACCATCCCGATCGCTTTACTCGCATAGATGCTATGGGCATAAAACGGGCAAAAAAGTGTCTTTTTCGAGGCGCGCACGCTTGGCGGGGGGTCATGGTGGGTGGTGAGGGTAAGTGAGCGGGGAGTGGAGTGAGAGGAGGCGCCGGCGCCGCGGCACCTTGTGGTGGGTACGGCGTTCCTTCGAGGCATGAATATTTGTTTTTTTTTTCAAGGTCATATTTGTGTGTTAATACCAAAGCTTTTCCTACACATATTTAATAACATATCCTCTCGACTTTTCGTACGTACTTAGATAATGATATTATTAAGGCAATAACTATTTGAATAGACAGGAGCTCAAATCGAGAAATATAAACATGCGTATATAATTATAGAAGTATAGGTTGTGGCAACTCGAAATAGGACACGCCGAGGAGTCTGGACGGGCCTTATGACGTACGCTAGCCAACTAAAACTACGATCATACTCAATTGAAAAAATAATAAACCTTTGTGAAATAATTTGCAGCGTTTTTCTATTCAAAAGGCAACACTGGCCCACTAAGGACCCTGTTAAAAAGTGTTTTTGTGTGAATTTATTTTTTGTCTCACAGTTGTAGTTTATGAGTTTTGGGTAAGGGTGGATGTGATGCGTTTTGATTCAAGGCGACTCAAGTGTGAATGATTATTATTTATTAATTTGTTGTTTTCAAAATTGAGATGAACCGTCATTTTGTTTTCCTGACCCATCATGATCGTATATTGTTTCAGGTGCCCTTCCTTCGCAATGTAGTGTGGAGTTTGTCTAACTTGTGCCGCAACAAAAATCCTTCACCAAACTTTGAGATAGTGAAACAGTGTATTCCATATCTTTGCAAACTTCTTCATTATGGAGACAAAGATGTCCTTGGTAAGCACATGATCTATCAATCAATCTAGAGATAGATTCCTTCACGATAAACATCACACCAATTTGGCTCTATTATAATTTCAGGATCTGATATTGACAGTTTTCAACTGCAGTAGTTGTGCTGAATTATTGGTAATTATCCAACATCATAATTATGTCATTGATTCCAGCCGACGCCTGCTGGGCTTTGTCGTACCTAACCGATGGGACCAATGACAAGATCCAAGTGATAGTGGATACAGGTATCGTCGGTCGTCTTGTCGAACTGCTGTCTGAGAGCGAGGTCGCCATACTTACACCTGCTCTCAGAACTGTGGGCAACATCGTCACTGGAAATGATTCTCAGGTACAGAAACACCAAGGGTCTGTGCGTGTATGCCATAGTTTCATTAATTAATAAAAATCCAGATTTTCATTGTTATGAGGAACGAGTTATGTACATTACTGACAAAGAATTTTTTATTGGTTAGTTAGGCTTACTGCGACCCTATTTCTACATAAGAATTTATCTTTTAGTAATGTTAATGTGTTGAGAAGAAGAACTTAAACTTACGTGGATTTCCAGACTGATGCAGTGATTTTTGCTGGAGGCCTGAACCATTTGGCTCTGCTGCTCCAGCACACTCGCCAGAATATCGTGAAAGAGGCTGCATGGACAGTATCTAATATCACTGCGGGTAACACCGACCAAATCAACAAAGTTATTGAGGCTGGCATGATCGACCTCTTGCTGCAGGTCATCAAAAAGGTAAGGGAAAATCATTGCTACCATACTCCAACCTTGAGCTTCATTCTCAAGCTTGTATGGAAGTATGTCCAGTTCTGAAGCATGTTAATATTGCTGATTTCAGTTAGATTCCAATGTAGATACTTGGCTTAAGAATGACGTATATGAAGATAAACCTTTCAATGAACTATGACATTTAGTTCATCGTTCATAAGACAAGTGCCATTTATTTTTCAAGCTGGA
Organism: Adelphocoris suturalis; assembly: GCA_030762985.1. NCBI lineage: Eukaryota > Metazoa > Arthropoda > Insecta > Hemiptera > Miridae > Adelphocoris > Adelphocoris suturalis. Next base: position 34,362,118 of record CM061047.1, on the reverse strand, counting down.
GGCAAGAGCAGAAAATTTGCTTTTGGTTACGATAAACAGTCACCTTTGGCAAAGAAAATTATTGTTAAACGGCAAAACTTCAAAGTAACTATAATCTATAAACTAATAAAATTTCAAGACTAAATGTTTGATGCAATACAGCTAGGAAGCCAACGTCTATGGCAATATAATTAATGAAACTGTAATCTTCTTTACTGCAACAACAAGGGCCACTCCACTCATTGACCGAATTCCTATAAGTCTCAAGTAACTACAACCCAACCTCATCTTGTTGATTTGTGAAACCTAACAACGGCGAGGGCTCACTGAACTCTTGCTGTTCCGTTTCAGGGGGATTTCAGATCCCAGAAAGAAGCCGTTTGGGCTCTCACGAACATGACCTCAGGAGGTAGTCCTGAACAGAAAGCAGCCCTTGTCCGTGCAGGTGCTCTTACCAGCATGTGCGATCTCCTCGAATGCAAAGATTGGAAGACTGTCCTTGTCATCCTTGACGGAATCAACAATCTTCTTAGCGTGAGTTGATAGATTTTTTTATAGATTTATTTTAGTTATCTATAATTTATAGGTGAAATAACCTGTTTTTGGTCGATCAAGCTAATGGTGATATAACAGGTGTAGCTATATACCCCTTATAAAGTCAGTTTTTCGCCGCAACTATGCAATGATGTTCACGAGTACCCATAAGCTAGGTACTTGATTCTGTTGTCATACTGAAATCCCATCATATTTCGCTTGTTTTATCTCCTCATGTATGCATAATATAATACTAGAAAGACCTTACTGAAAATGAGTTTGATGATCTGAATCAGTAGATGGAAAACAAACCGACAGCATATTTGGCACTTCCAATTTTTTCCTAAGTCCGAAGTCGGGACTTATTAGTGAGTGCAGTTGAAGATGGCGGAAGAGTACAAAATAAGAACAACTAATATTACTTTTGCATAGATACTGTTGTATCTTTTGTTCTTACAAAAGAAGGATTCTAATGTGTGTACTTAGGAATCTTGGTGTGTTGATGGCCATTCACGTTTCTTCATACTCATCTTCCAGCAGTTTATGTTTTCTCCTTGGTAAGAGATGAACTTTGCAACATCAGATACTGGTTTTCACAGCTTTATGGTTTTCTTTGTGATTAACAGGGTTTTCTTTTTAATGCCATGTGTGGCTGGAATGGTGTCTAGACCAATCCAGCTAGCTGTGCGGTTGGTATTCACCCTTAAGGCTACGCTACTGCGAGATGGTGGCTGCAGTTTAAACAGCGATTTAGCCTACTCCCCAAATACATTGAGTTGAAATGGGAACCATGTGCTCTTAAAATAGCGAAACGGCCACGCAAAAAAAAAAAAAACTTTCCTAACGAGCTGTTTTTGAAATGTATGTAAACCTTGCTAGTACCCATGTAAGACAGTGGCAGGGGGACGCGCATCTCACAAGTGCTGCCAATATTCTCACCTAGCTGTGGGCCTACTGGGGTCCATGCTGCAGTGAGCACTGTGTTGGCGTGAGTTTGCAAGCCTGATCCACCTCTAAAACATGAGTTAACTCAATGCACAGTAGCTGCGGTTTCTACAGCCATAAGCTCTGGTTATATATTGTACTGCCTGGCAGAAACTGCCACTCCTACAGCAGATGCTGCAGCTAGGATAAACGCAACTTAAGCAAAGGTTCTATTTAAAATCACTGAGGGCTGATATGGGATTGACCTAGCACCGTGAGACACACCTAGGAATTTCTACCTTGAAGGTTGAAAGCTCCAAAACCCTACTACGCAATAACATACCCTTGTCCTATTTCATGCAGTTTATCGTATGCTCATTATTTTTGTATATTTCAGGCTGCTGACAAAGCTGGAGAATTGGAAACCGTGGCTCTTATTGTTGAAGAGTGCGGGGGTATGGAAAAATTAGAGCTCCTTCAGCACCACGAAAATGAAGGTGTATATCAAAAGAGCGCTTCCATCATCGATGCATATTTCAACGGAGTGAGTATCTTTATTTGTGATAGAAATCTAGCCTCCATACTCGATATGTTTGTGTTTGCCTCCATGCACATTATATTGTGCTTCCACTGAATGTTCGTGTCTCAGCTCACAATAGTAGGAGTTCGGGAAGTCAGATTAGTTGGATCGTTGGATTGTGTCGTAGATCAGAGGTTTCTGAGCTTCCCAACTCATTCTAACAGGAGTTTGGGGGGAAGGTGAATAAATTAGTTAGTTCTGTGTGGTAGATCGGCTGTTTCTGTGTGTCTCAACTCACTCTATTGTAGGAATTTGGGGAAGGTAGATCAGCTGTTTCTGAGTGTCTCAATTCATTCTAGTAGGAGTTTGGGGAAGGTAGATTAGTTGGATCTGTGTGGTAGATCAGCTACACTGGACCAACTAATCTACCTTTCCCTAACTCGTACTAGAGTGAGTTGGTGTCCTTTCATCACTCATTCTCACTCCAGAAAACTGATCCTCAGAATGGGGAACACCCCATGTATGATTGTGACTTATTTGAACCTCAGCGGTCACAGTCATCAGGAAGGTGATTTTGAAGGCCATTGGCAGTGGATTTATTACACGCAAGAATTGACATGAGCAATTTTCTCATACCCCATAACTATTTTCAGCCTAAAATCCCAGATTAGGTATTGATCTTCTATTATATATCTATTTTGAGGGTACTATCTATAATTGTAATATTATTTGAGATTTAGAGGAGTTAGGTTAGAGAAAATTCGTCATGTCACTTTCAGCATTAGACTCAGTTCTAGACTGTGGTTCTTGTCTTTCAACTGCTCTAGTTAATACGGTTATAGATTCTTTGTGGTTTCTGGGGTTATTTTTATCATTTCTGATGTTACGATTGTCAATGCTTACAGTGAAGTGATCTAACATCAGTCAAGTGACTAAATAAGAGATCATGGCTGAAGAGTATATTATACTTGTGTAAAGTCACGAGACTGTCTTCATTGTCACTAGGCTGTCGTCATAAGTATGTGACAGGACAGTCTAGTGACATTTGATAGGTTTTATACAAGTTTGTGGTCAACAGATCTATAATGGCTAAAAGTCAGAAATACATTTGTTCGCCTTCAATATAAGTAATTGTAAAAATATAAGAATTGAAGGATAGTCGTACACCAACAAAACAGGACACCCTAATGACAAAACTCATTGGGATAAGCAAGTTTTTTTACTTACCTCCACCACCTGTTGTTAGCTGATGAACTACAACTGACACGTGGGTGGCGTGGAATGTTGGCAAAGAGGTTAGCTTCATTGCTCCCAAAAAGAAAATGAAAATTTCCTATCTGCAAATCATCAGGCGCTAATTCCAAAACGGACAGGATAGTGACCGAAAATCAATGGGACGAATCTTTCATTTGAGAAAAATATACCTCAATCAATTCAAATTTTGCTAAAATTTCATTAGGGTAAATTTAAAGTATATCTCTCTCTCTGAACCCTTAAAAAAGAATTGAAACTCAAGAAATGAAAGCCATTTGTGAGTCTAAATATGACACCTTGGGTTCCTGACAGGACAGCCTAGTGACAGTTGAGCCTTTATAATTTTGAAAAAAAATCAAATTATAAATTTTCTGGGGTAAAACTAGATGAGAGCGGTCAAGAAGATGCCTCCACAAGCATGGGATTTTGAAATTTTAAAGTAACTCCATTACCCTGATCAGAATCGTTGACGGATAAAAGTGCGCACTTCTTTTGAAGTGAGAATCACCCCTATGTGGTACGGCATAACTTATGATGTACACTAAACACTAAGAATTGAAAAAAATTCAATTTACTAAACATGACCGAGAAGTAAAAGGCAGGTTGAATAATGAAATTGTAAATTTTGTTGTATAAAATGCGGGAAATTGTATTGCTTCCTCACTACTTACCTTAGGAACGGAAGCTTTGTGTTCATGCGTGGTCGAAAAAAATTTTGTCTTCCAAAATCAAAAATTTCCCCTTGCTTTTTGCGTTTCAGTGCTTGTTGACCGATTTTGGTTCAAGCTTGCTGGCGTAGTAAATCCTTGACACGCCTAAAAATACTCCTACATCCGGTTTTGATGAAATTTTCAGGGCTTTTACGATGGTCCCCATATAGATGAATCTAGTCAAGATGATCCCCTGCAACTTTCATTGCCTTCAAATCAATAGTGCAAACGTGAATTTCTTATCTCTGTAATTTCTCATAATGTATGGTCCGATTTTGTTCAAACTCAGGGGGATAGTTAGGTATACGAGTATATTTCACGAAGGTGTCCCATGCAATATATCCCAATTGGTTGAGTAGTAACCATTTCGCATGGGCAAAACTAATTTTTTTGACACTGGCTTACCTTCGAGAGTAATGGGCCGAGTTTGATGATATTTTTATGGATAGAGCTGATTACCTCCTAAATGGTCCTCTATGTGCCAGTTCCACGAACGGGAGTTTTCCTTGGATTAACCCAGGACCATGAGTTTCCTCGTCTATGGGCCGGTTTATCAATCACATTTATCCAATGGATAAGGGGAATTTATCTAAGGAATAACGTTATCCTCCAGATAACACAATATGGGGTGTTTAGCCATCCCTAGTTGAACCTTATCTGGCGTTTTAATTTATCTGGTCCCTGGACGGCTGGATAAATATTATAACTGGAGGTTAATGAGATATCTAGAGCTTTCTAACCTCAAGCAAGTTTATTTATTTACTTAAATCTTATTTGAATCATGTTTGATTGTCTTCATATTTGTCTTCAAACAGCAGCAACGGCGAAGATTCTATAGTAGTATAATTCGTGAATGGAAAAGAAGACCGTATATAGTAAGACCCCGTGTAGATCACCTAGTAAAATGTGACGATTTAGTATTTTATTGAGGTTTCGGTTGGACAAAGATACCGTTCTTTACTTTATAACACAGATCGAAGATGAAATTAAGTCCACAACTTTCTGATCACAATAATTCATTCATAATAATTCAGGTTGCAAGATTGCAATTCATACACGTATCTCTCTCTCTAGAAATGAAGCAAATAGCAAAAATGTGATGGTTTCTAATTGTCGAGCTGATACTTCCGATGATGACACTGTTGTGTTGTGGACGTCAGACCCGGTTTTTCTAATGGTCTATCCAAGAAGAAAATATAGCTCCATATGTAAATCGTCCTTATTTTGTCGCCTGCCAACACCAATGAGGATGCTAACGGCGCTATCTGCCTGATAGAATTTATCTGAGGGATAATTTTATCCGCTAGGTATTTCGGCATTGATAAACGACTCACATTCTTTATCTGGAGTACCGGCCCTAAAACAACAAAATGGCTGTTCCACCAATGCTTGACTCGGAATCTACGCGTGACAAGGCACGGATTCCGGAATCCACCTGTTGGGATGGGTTAAGCCACGGATCAGCACTGATCCACAAATTTCTCATAGGCATCTTGACAATTTGTGTACATAACACTGTTTTTTTTTTTTTTTTTTTTTTTTTTTTCGTTTGTTCCTTCACAACACGTCCCTGCTGTGTTTTCGGAATTATTTATTTCCTATTCGGTTGTGAAAATGAAGAAATAATGAATTTGCCGTTGGAAGACGATGTTTTCGTGGAATTGGACTAAGGCAATTCCTCGAATGAGAATGCATATGTAAGGGAAGAGTGACCACTTGCCTAAATGGATGGGCAACGATTTTGACATTTTCATGTTTTCGCTTTGGCACACAACGGGAAAAATTGATAGTTTGTTAGCTTTAGGTAGGTATAGTTACTAAATTTCTTTCCAATGATCTGCACTTACAACAGAGCCGTTCCTACGGAAATTTAGTTCTGTCAGTTTCAGTTCTTATCTGACTGAAATCGTTCACTCGTTAAAAATTTCTCAATTTATGCTAAAATGTCACGTTGCCTTCACCGCTCCGAAAATAAATGCAGTTGAGCTACACGCTAAGTTATTGATGTGCAATAAAATTTAAACAATATTCTCGAGGTACGAGTACAATTAATTTATTTGGCAAGTATCGAGGCTTGGATACTACTTGGATATTTCATTAACCAAAGAAAAATGAAGGCGCATTTATTATCGTTATCCAAGGGGGCTATTTTTTTTGTGGTAGATTTGATAGTGGAAAAAGTTTCGTAGAACACGAAAAAAAAAAACCAAAAAAAGCAATCAACAACTTTTTAGGGGCTGAAACTGAAATGATAACGGTGACCTACCAAAACATAAACATTGCCACCTAACTGTCCTCAGCATCTTTCATTTTTATGTCGGAATGGCGATGCGTGGCAGACAAAAAACACTGTTGCTCCACTTTTATCGCAGTTGTTCAGTAATTTTTGGTCTGTGAACCTTAACTCGGATGCTAAATAAGTGATCCAAGGATCGGCCAATCTAGGATTAAAAATTGATGGTGGAACAGTGAAAACACTGACTCACTGCTGCTTTCTAGATCCTGTGTTACTAGACTCGGGAGTTAACTCTCGTTGGTGGAACTGGCCCTATAACTTTCATTGCCTTTGGATCAATAGTAGCCTGTGCGCATGCGCAAACGTGAATTTCTCACAACGTTGATTTCACATGATGTATTGGTCTGATTTAGTTCACCCCCCCCCCACCCCCCCCCTAGTTGAGGATATGTTTCAGAATGAAAGAATAAATGAATAAAGCATGTACCCATTATGCCAATTGGTTGAGTAATAACTATTACGCATGCGCAAAACTAAAATTTATTGACTAAGGCTAAATTCTGAGACTCGAAGACTGGTTTTGATGACATTTTAAAGATTCATGCGGGTCCCCTACTAATCTCCTATCAGTTCCATGCCCTATTATACATTAGATGCCATTAGATTCATGGCAGAGTATACGTTCGCACAAACATGAATTATTGCCCTATTTCGCATATCATGATGTCTACACTGTTCTATTTTGCATTCAATGATTTTTTTCTTTATATATATATGAATGCCATCTTTACAACGTGAACGTTCATTTTGACGCTCGTCATGTTTCAGGATGCTGGAGACGAAGATATCAACCTCGCTCCCGACTCTACTTCCCGACAATTCGCTTTTAACACCAACGCAACTGTCCCAGAGGGGGGCTTCTCATTCAATTGAAGACTGAAATTTTCATCCGGTATGAATAGTGGCATTTAAATGTTTCAACCTTGATGTTTTTTCTAATACAAAATTGATATAGTGATTTCTCCAAGTACGTACGTTTAATTTTTGATAATGTTTTATATCGCAGATTAGTCGTCAAAAGATGAGCTGGAAAAGCTTTTTCTCGGTCGCGCAATACTTTGTAATTACATGATGTTTCGTATAGTTTTATTAAGTTATGTTTATATACATCTTCTTTCTAGAAGTTCTGTTTTATACTATTAAAATACTTTGTTACATTTGATTCAAAGATTATAATTCTACATCCTGAGTCTGCATTTAAACTAGTCGGAACAAAGAAAAATTTATCGTGAAGACACTTCCTAGTTCGTTTTTTTTTTTTTTTTTTTTTTTTTTTTTTTTTAAGGGGAAACATGTTTATACTGTTACGCTCCAGGAAAATAACTCTCACAGTCGAAGAAGTTTGATAACCCTGGCCTCTTAGCTCTGATCGTTAGAGTGTTGCAACTGCGGGGAAATTTCCTGTAGTTGTGATGACGCGAGTTCGAACTCCTGTCGAGGTATCAAATATTTTTGGGCCGTTACAGTACCAACCTAATTACCGAATTTGAAAAGTGGTGCTATTATACTAAAACTGTTGGTTATGCTCCACTTGTTAAGTGACAGCTTCATTAAATGAAGGAATTACTTCTCAGACTTTGTACTAACTAGGATATTTATAGGAACGTGGTGGTTTGTGCTTAGAAGAGTGCAATGCACAAGTACTTAACGAAATGGTCATATCAGGACGAAAGGTTTTGGCCCTGGATCCTTGTTAAACGTTTTCTTACTGCCAAAATAACGATGAGACGGGAAAAGCTGCCTTTTCTCATAAACGTGTAGCCATTTGCGTGAAGCTTGTCACTTTCGCACTGGTGTTCCTACACTGTCGCTAGAACCAAGAGCCAAATTCAGAGTGCTTCTTACTGAACACCCTGAGGTTTGATGGGAGGAATCATAAATGACCATTTATTTAAAGAGTGATGCCCCATGTTTTTCAGTCATAATTATTTTCAGTTTTATGCTTCCTTTTCCTCTCTTTGCAGACACATATATAGTATCACAAGTGTTGAAACTTGAGTCAAGTGGTGGAATTCATAGACAAAGCCTGAGTGTGCTTGTACACTTGCCCAAATAGTGAGTCATCCTCACCAGTAAGTATTCATAGTTGAGTGGCTTGGTTCACTTTGGAGTTAGGGGCACACTCAGATTACGTGAGTTCAGCAGTGCATTCAGGGGACACTCAACACTTTCTCAACCTTCATTGGTAGCTCTGACAGAATGATGTAGGGAAAGTTGTCCTGATTTCAGGTTAGAGGGACAGGTTTACTTTACATTACTTCTGTTCACCGTAGGACGTTGAAAATTGATTGGGAGCCTCTTTGGGATAACAAGAGACGAATGGCCCTACAGGCTCTATCCTGATCAGCTGAATGTGCTAATAGTTAAGTCGTCTGTCCGATTACAACGAAATTTGATATGAAGCGCCTCTCTAGGACATCAAGGGACGAATGAAATGACGGGCTCCACCCAGAGCTCCAGCTGACCAATTCGAAAAGTTGGTTCTGTTTACGCAAACTGCGTGAGTAGTTTTTATGTTATACAACACGTATACACAACTGTCTGCAATCAGTCCACATTTGGAAAATTGGTATATCGGAGTACCTACTTTCAAATGAAACAACTAATCTAATTTGAGACCAAATTTTAATTTATTCGCTCACAATATACAAAAAGATATCACTGGTATTACTAAAAATGATAAACTTTATTGAACGGTACAATGAAGGTCATCACCCTTCGTATCGGCGAAATCCCTTCAAACATGTACACCTACTTGTAGGTCTGCGTGCACATATTAATAATACAAAAATGTCGTTCTTTGGATTTCATTATAATAAAGGAAAAACATAGGCACACGAGTCTTGACCGTATTGAGGTGGGTGTTACGCAAACAGTCTTCTAACGAGAATTTCTATCGGAAAAATTTGGTCATTCTCGTACAGTTTTTGAAATAATACAATACATTTGTGACTTGAGGGTGAATTTAAATCTAGTTGCAATGTGTTTCCTGGATAAGGTTATGTCGACTCGCCTGCAATTAAAATTGTAATATGGAATCATTTCGTTGTTTCAAACGGTGTAATGTCTTAATCGAAATATTTTACACGACCCCTAGCTATCGCCCAATACTTTCATTTGGAATGTTGACTGTGTTTTACACGTTTCAATGCAATTTATACCTAACATAACTACATACATAGTACTTGAACTAATTATACGACTACACAAACGTTAAAATTAAAATTTTATGAGTAGTTACTTAAGAAATGACGAAATATGATCAAGTCATTCAGTCACTATCAGAATAGGTTAGCATTTTTCTAGTGCTTGAATAAGTTTAGGGTAAGAGAACGAAATTGATTTGTAGAAGAAGAAATCGTGGTATTGCAACGATACTGTACATGGTTGGTTCTACGAAATTAGGGATATTTCAAACAAAAAAACTGTTTATATTTAAACCTATATGTTGTCGTCTCGTAATTTCCTGTACACCCCTGGAGGTGTTGAGGAGTTTTCCAGAGTGGAGAAGGATAACTGCCTTACAGAGCAGAGGTGAAGTAATCCACGGCAAAACATGGTGGCCTTTTTCGGGTTAGAGGCTTACTGAACACCTGGAGAAGGTCAAGGCAAAGATGGTGGCGTTTCTACACCGTGGAAAAGTTTTCACATTGAAATTGAAGTTAAGAACCCCCGCTCCAACTGTTCTCCAGTTGTGGTTGGCCGCAGCTTCTGTCTTCTGATCATTCCATGTTCTGTAGATCTAGTCCATCATATCAGTTGACCTCTCTCAGGTTATAGAAGTGCAAATGGAGAGGGGTGAGGCATTGGAAGGCTGATGAGACACTGAACCGTTCGTATCTTCACTATTATTCCCATTTCCCACACTGTGCTGTTCCCATCCTCACGTCAGCCCCCTTTTGCCGCCTCCTTGGATATTCCGTGAGCTTTTCAGCTTTCAGGATATCCTAAGGGGGTAGCGGGCTAATCGCTTCAGCCCTTCGAAGGGGTAGCTATTCGATTACATCACCTACTTGTCATCGCTTTCTCTTGCTTCAGTATCGGAGTTTGCAATCAGCTGATGAGAGGGCAGGGGCAGCACAGCTAGAAAAAGGGAAATAAGAGTGGAGGGGGATACGAAAACTCCAGTCTGTCATCAGCCGTCAATGTGTTTTTTTATATGTGCCTCGCAAAGCACAGCAGACCGTATGTACACACTTAGATATCCTTCTAATTAATTTTATATGGATTTTTATTTGAAAGGGTTTGAAACGAATTGTGGTTTATACTTTTCTTTTGCAATAGTCTTTCTTTTCCTATCTAAATAGTAAATAAAAGGACGTCTCATATTGCTAAGAGTTCTGAAAACTGGGTCAAAAAATCCTTATTTTCATAGAATCTCCAACCTGCAGAGATGTTAACCCATGAAATGAATGGACTTAGGATAAATTAACTAAACAGACTCTCACTTTATCAAGTCTTACACTCAAATAAATTAACTAAACAGACTCTCACTTTATCAAGTCTTACACTCAAATAGGAAGGTACACAGTGGAAAAAAAACCCTCATTGAATAAATAGGTACCTACTGAAAAGAATGAACATTAAATTGGTAACGTAATTAAAGCATTGCCTTTGACAAAAAAATTAAATGATTAAAATGCCTTTCTCATTTTCATTTTTTAAGTTCCTTAGGGAAAATGTCTCCTCCCGCTTGCATATTGACTTGACCTTTATTATTCTTCCATATTTCCGTGTTCTAACATTCGGTTGTTGGTTACATCGCACATGAATTTTCGTGCTTCAAAACTTCATTCTCTAAATTAAAAAAACATTGTCTAATGTATTTACAGTGATCCGCATATTCAAATCATTTCTTATCCTACGGCGATTTAAGCCGTTGGAATATTCGACTACATTTCTAATCTTACTTTTTGAAATAACCATGCCTGTAAAAGGGACTATCTAAAAAATAATGACTTTATTCATTTGCTTAACATTCCAGTTATGCCTTAGTTGATTGTACCTTCAACTTCTCTTCTCTTTATTCTTACCAAACTTTCTTTCTAGAATAGGCGATTTTTGAACCAAATTTTGGTCCCCATAAATAGAACGAAGAAAGGTGTGTTTAAAAACGGATTAATGCTGGAGAAAATTGTTTTTCATGGCAGCTAATGATACTAGAATTCTAAATGTTTGAAATCGCTTGCCAAAGTGGTGTTGGTTAGCCCTAGAGGACAACGTAATTTTGGGTAGGGTTCTACTACCGGTTCGTCCTTATCGACGACTAATAGCTAGAGTACGTGCACGATCTATCGTTTGGAAGCTTTCTTCGGCGACCAGGTTTGGGTTCCTCTAAGGTGGCTGTAACGGCAGTGGCGGTAGCTTGTAGTTTCACCAGCATCGTCCTATAAATTAATACAAATCTGTAAGTATTTGTGGAAGTTGAATACAGCAACCAATTGAAAGTCATCAGACTGAGTGATGTGTATTGAATATTAGGAATATGCAGAGAAATGAAGCGGACTTCTTAGAGTACGGACAGAGAGGAGCTGCGATAAGAGCCAATAAAACAGCCAGATCATTTCTTCCTCTTATATGACAGGAATGAACGTCTGAATGAGGCTCCAAACTAAGAAGGTCTGCCGCTAGAAACGGTTGGGGGCGAAGGACCTAAGGAACATGGTGGTTGACATGACTTTTCCTTTTTTGATACCTTGCGTCGCCTTTTTTCGCTCTATAATTTGTTCCCCTCACCACCAATCTCATTAATACTCGTCATAAATGAGAATTACATTATTTATAACTTAGTTATCACAATAAAAAAACAAACAACAAAACAACTTTGTCCATCATGACTATCTTTATAGGCAACAAAAGAATAGCAAATCTGTAATGTCATTGTTTACGTGCTGCACTTTACCTCCAGCTTTTCACTGTCACTCCCCGCCTCTGGATGGACACTCCTCAAAATGATGGAGCTGTAGCGTCCTGGTTTTGAAACTTGGTTAGCCTGTCATGCACAGCCTCTACATATGGTAGATAAACAATTCACAAAACTTTTGGTGCTGCAAAGTAAGTTAGACGAATGCCCGATTTAGATAGACAAAAAGGAAGACTGCCAATAAATTTTCGGTGTTATATCATTCACTACACGAGCATCAAAGTCCATAAAGAACTATTAAGTATGGATCTTCATGGAACGCGGGGTATATTCAGAACCAGGGCAAAATTGTCTATAAGAAAAGCCAATAAAAATGCTTCCCCCCCTCCCCCTAGAATCGCTAATTCATCTCATTGTGCGCAGTCTGTGTGGATATTTTTATTATGGAAACCCAGATTTCGGGGATATTTATGTTATCTATAAAAATAATGGCAGCCACTTCTATCACTGAAAATCACTGTAGGTACTTGATGGTAATGGAATATCTATTTTAGCTTTTGTTCAACTCTGTGTTGGGTGACCATGACCATGGTAACATTCTGCTTCATGTAAATACCTACTTTACGTAATTCTACTCTGTCGTCCACCATGTTCACACAGTCCGACTCCTTGTGCCCTGCCACATGTGAATCCACCTACAATAAGAAGGTTTAGCGTACCTAGAAGTCCACGATGGAAGGAATACAGGTAAATTGGGAAGATTGTTCAAAAACTAGGAATCCACTTCATCCTTCTTTTGTCAATCTCTACAATCCAAGGCTCATTTGGGTTTTGGAAGAACAGACTAGTTGGAATCTGAGATGCTTGTTGAGAGTAATTAAACTTTAGATGTTTATAATTATAAAATATTTAGTAATGAAGCATGAGTCTACTTACCGTGTGCTATACAATCGATCTTATAATCGTCTGGTTGGGTACAACAAGAGCTTCTAGATTGAAGCACTCGAGAATGGAAGCACCTACAGAACTCCTTCTAGTCATCATGGAAGCGACGATTGTCCACTTGTTTTGTTTGATATCGAATCGTTCAACAGAGTTTAGCGAAGACGACCCGTCATTTCCGCCCAGTGCTATCAGTGATCCATCACAGTTCACCACTTCATGAGTTGATCTGTTAACCAACGAATTTCACAGTAAGGTTAGCAGTCTAAAACTTTCTATTCAACCTGAAAGAATATTGACTATAGTTTATGACGTGACTTGGATAGGAACTGTTGCTTATTAAATTTTAAAACTTTCCAACTAGTTGCTCAAACTTTCAGTAGAAAAGGATGGAAGAGCACCCCGGAACACGAATCCCTGTAGAGTGAGGAGGGAGGGACACCTTGGAGCTCAAGGCAGGCCCCATAGGGTGCATAGGATATCCCCAGAGCCTCTGTAGAGGAAAGGATAAGTGTCTGGCGTTAGATAGAGACTGTTGGGGTAGCAGAGGATATGTTGGGAAGTACTATCTCAAGTATTGATGAGACCCCATTAGGGTAGTACTGAAGGAGTAGTACTAGATTCCTCCAGCATAACCGGGTAACATTAACAGGTATGAGCCCTTAACAGCTGAACTGCTTTATAATATTTCAGATCTCCCTCCCCCTATCTTGTAACGCCATGAGCAACAAATTCTCTCTTTTTTGTGTTGCTAAAATTGCCATTAAGTTGAATAGGTAGGTACTTGAAAGTTTCAAGAGATCTATGCAATAAAGTGAAGAATGCACCTTCTAGAATGCATGGGGGATATGGCTTCCCATGTGTTCATCCTGACATCAAACCGCTCTCCTGTGGCCATGCACATTGTTCCATCGTTGCCGCCAATACAGTAGAGCATGTTGCCAACAGCTGCCGTCCCACAGCTGGATCTTCTAGAAGCCATGTTCGGCATACTTGTCCATCTTCCTTCCCTCGGATCCAACCGCTCTACGCTGTTTTGGTAGTTAGTTGAGTCGTAGCCGCCAAGCGCGTAAATGCAGTTTTCTGTAATACAAATCAGAGCGTTCAAGAATTCGTTTTCTAACTACCTACCTGTAAGTAGGGAAAGCCTTTACAATTCGGAACTTTTTTACGCTCAAGTAGGTACCTACTTATGTATTAGTTGTTTTCACCATAAAATGAATTAAATATAAACCAGTTGCTACTTGATTTAAATTTTGATAAACAATGCCTCAATCGAGTTTTAAATGAAATTTCAGTTCAAAATGAAACCTAAAATTTTGACCCAACTACCATGGAACATTCGTACAATATGGAACAGATTGATAGAAACAATTAGGATAGAATTACTACAGAAGAAACAAAGATCAACGTAGGTATTAATGAAATTGCATTATACAGACAGAATTTAACTAATTTTGTAAACAAAAATCAAGTTATTGTAGAGGGCCTCACAATTCAGAGCATTTTTGAAAAGATACTTCCCTGTAATCAATCTAGACGAGACCTTGGAATCCTTTGAAAAATTTTGAGTCCCAAGAAAAGATAAATTTGAAGAAAAGTACTTTTTGAGAACAATATGCTCAAATTTCGAAAAATAAGGTTGGGAAGTTCGTATAAAAGTTTATTTTCTTCAAAGGACACCCATAAAAAGTGAAGAAAAGAATGAAAATGTACACAGTATTAACCTAAAATTTAAACCCTCATCCAAACAACAACATTAATTATACGAAATACTTACTTTTTTATTTATTATTTTTATAGTAAGCACCTATTTTATTTTAGAGTATTGTTACCGCCTTGAAGGTTATTTGGAACGATGGAAAATTAGCAAACCTCCAGAAAAAAAAGAATGACCGATAGGATAAAATGTTTATCAAGAAAATCAAAGAATGCAAGTCGAGGTGTAATAGCTCGTTTTGTCAAACGCTGCCTGAGATTGCTAAGTAAATAGTAAATATAACTTCCAGTTTTTCTAAAGAAGAATGAAACAAGAAATCAACTATTATGATTTACATACCTTTTGGAGGAGTCCGTGGCGACTGGCAAGTCGAGAACCTACAGGGAGATAACGCTTTTGATGTAATCACATCATCATCAGGACGTCGAAACATTAGGTAGGTACTTGACGGAGTACTGTTTCGACGGCCTGATGATGATGATGGCCTTACATCGAAAGTGCTCTCTCTCTCTCTCTCTCTGTACTTGACTTGCTAGTGACGATCGACTCCTCCGAAAGGTATGTAAATGATAGTTTTACTCATACTACTAGCAGAAATAGCCCTTTAGATTTAATACAAGAAATCAACGTTTTTTATTTTATTTTATTTCTATACTCAAAAGTTAGTGCCTAAGCTTGTTTAGTATGAAACGAGTCGAAGTTCAACACTTACTAAAAGTATACTAGATATAGGTGGAAAAGTATACCGTGGTGTATTCAAACTATGAAAAACGCAACTAATGTCAGAATGTTTTGTTGGAATTAGTCGGGATGCGGCCCAGGGAAAATAAATGAAATTGTGTCATTTATTGTTTTATTGGATTACGTTTCTCCCTCTTACTGAGGACATCTTCAGATCTTGGTGTGTCCAGGAACATTTTTTTATAAACATCCGAATATAACGGATTTGTCAAATAAAACAGTGGTTCACCAAGTCAACTTCAAAGTCTGATGGTTACTTTCCAGTTTGTTGACTAATGGATGTGAATGAATTTCAATCTGTATTTTTTATTTTCGTTTCTTTCTTTCAATTCTTTATTTTTTCTGGTGACATTTATAATAACTAACCATCCATTCTTTTATTGCTTTCTTGATATTTTCAAGGACATGAGTCCTTGACATTGAAGTTGACATGGTGAACCACTGTTTTATTTGACAAATCCGTTATATTCGGATGTTTATATAAAAAAAAAAAAAATTTCCTGGACACACCAAGATCTGAAGATGTTGTCCTCAGTAAGAGGACGAAACGTAATGCAATAAAATTTGAACCTGGGAACGTTAATGTACGAGTCACGAATGCGCTAACCGTTATGCTCCAGAGTTTTAACCGATTGACGTTGGACGCCTGAACATTTACCGATGTCAATGTCGGCAGAGCCTCGAGTGGGTGTATAAGCAAGTGGGTTCGAACGTCTAGTAGTATGACTCACCGACAACAGCTACCCTGCAATAACGCCTCCTTGTGGTCATCGCAGGACAAGAGCTCCACACTCCTGTGAGTGGATCATAGCGCTCCAAGCTGCTGAGGCAAGAAGCTCCATCGTACCCACCACAGGCGTACACCAACCCATCAAAACTGCAGATTCCTTCAACATCAATTAATCCACTGATATCGCTTATTTTACAATATAGGTACATATACTATAATATGTAATTTATAGGATTGGTATTTTGACTTAAGTGTGTGAAAAAATTAATTTTTGCAAGAAATACCGGATGTGGTGAAAGGGTAGTGGTACCTACCTATCGGTTGTGTGAAAGTCAACAGCATGGCTGAACCTACTATAAAAGTAGAAAATATCCTAAAATTACTTCTAATTCGGTTTATTATATACAGATAAGACTGTTGTTCTAGAAAAAAATGAAACTGCTGTGATGGTTGACCTGATGAAGAGCCTGTTTAGTATGGTTGGGATGGCTGTCAACCCAACAAAGTCTGTTTTTAACATAAAAAATGGTTGACTGGTAGACTGTTGTCTAGTTGTTACTTGGGGCTAACAGAAGTCAACCCTTCTATTTAATAAATTCTAGATTTAATAAAAGACAATCCGCTGAGGCCCTGTAAAAGGATCTGAAAACTTTCATCTCCTCACCACTCTTGGGGGAAACCAGAACATCAACATACTGAATCAGTTCGTGTACCCCAAGTTGGTACATTCAAACAACTCCAGTTGGTTTACTCGAACCCAGTTTCTTGAACCAGATCGGCATTCGGCAAGCAGACAGGGAAATATGCTCTTTGCCAGCTGATACTCCAGTCCCAGCGTACTACTCGCCTCTTGGGTATCTAGGGTTGGGATAGAAGTGACTGACCTGGGAAGCCATGATCCAACACATATCAGTAGCTCAGCGGTTATCTCAAATTATTGATCCTCAACAAGCAGCTTAAGAAAAAGAACGGGTATGTCATACAAAGTTCCAAAGGGTCGGACAGTTGGTATGGGCGATAAGATCAGAGCTGCAGGAGACAGAATTTAACAAATGGACTGACTTGGTGCAGTGAGTGGACCAACACATTAAAAGCCTCAATGAACTCGATGACCTATCGGGCAACTGGAGGTCGGAGTGAGGGTAGTCGCCTTTGCATGTTTCCAATAATCTGTAACGAGACAAACACCATGGAAATATCCTAGGCTTCTGTACCATAACTGAGTTAATGAGGAATAGTGCCCCCACAAAATCACGACTGCGATTGCTGATGTATTCAGAGCCAAGTCATAAGAAGTGCATAGTATAGCCCAGGATGGTAATTAATGATACTCTTAATCGAAGCAAACCGAAAATCATAGATGGGTTCTCGATCCCACCAATACCAGGTGGGAGACAAATGAGGTAGAGCAAGACAGCCTGACTGACGCTGATAACAAAACCAAGTAGGTACGAGTCCTACATGCCCTATTTAGTCAACCAGTATAGTATGCAGAACGATTGTCAAGGTGGCCCCCCCCAGCTGGAAGAGTCAGGGAAAACCTGGAATTGTCAGGGAATTCTTTGCGTCGGAAAAAGTCAGGGTAATGTCAGGGCATTTCGCAAAAACCACCAAATGTTAGGGAATTTTTTAAATGAAAATTTGGTGTAATAATTTGAAGCGTTTTCAGGTATACCTAACTCCTAAACAATGAAACTTCAATAGCATAGGTACTTCATCATTCTAGGTACATATTATTTCATAGGTGAATTATACAAATGACAAAAATAATTATCAAGAGTGGCGGTTAAATTTTTCAAAAGTAACAACGCTACACGCACATAAAAAAGGAATGGATTTGCCATTGGCTTCCCTGGTATCTACACCTAATAAACCATTTGTGAGAAAAATCAACCGAGTATTGAACTAGGGAGAAAAAACCCAGCAGAGTAGTGTATTGATCCATAAGAGTCCAAAAACTAGTTTGTATGTATAAGCTAGGACTTCTCAGGAGGGTTAAGGAGGGAAAAATTGACCCATTTTATTGTGGAGTCATGTGCTATAAATTCACAGAGCAATTTTCCCATGAACGATTTTGGTGGGATGGGAAATCAGGAAGTTATCTACTGTCTATGGCAACCATTTATTAGTAGTAGATGAAAAAAAGCGTGACATTTTTTGCTGTCGGTCGAAAATTTTGAATTTTCCCTAGAGCTTAGACATGTAAGGAAAAAAAATTAAACTCAAATGATTAAAATTTGTACTCCAACAAATAGCTTCAGATCACAAATTGAGAAAATATAAAATAGAAAGTCATGCAGCATGATCGTATGGGTGAATTTTCGTAAATTATCGTGTTACTGTGGTGAAATCCACCCCCTCTTGTCAACAGCCCTTTTCAGGGCTACCAAAAAGAGGTAGACACAACACAAAAATATTTACAAGACGTCGAGTTATAACTCCGTCAAACAAAATATTTCACCAGAGAGAAAATACTAAATTCTCTCTCAAAAGTGAAATATTAAAGAATAACACACAAGGCGACCTCCCTAAACATTTACTGGGCGAGAGAGATGCGACAAGCATCTCGAAACAAGTCGCCTTGAATGAGAAATCTCAAACAGAAAAACTCAAGGTCGTTCAGCCACCCCCGGGGACCCCGTCACAGCGACGGACGTGGGGAAACCACCTCGAAAGACCAGCTCAGCTATCATACTCGCAGATACTGAGAAAACAATGTGCGAACCAATGAGATTACACAGTCGAATTAATGAAATTAAGCGGACCAACCAGGAGGCGGCAGGAGGCGGCCACCTCCCTATAAATACCCCGCTGGGAGCCCTCCGAAATTCATTCCACTCTCCGCTCTCGACGACGACACCTCTGAAGTACGAAGAATTCTACACGCTCTACGCTGACGAACCTTCTGCATTACGAGTTCATCTCAAGAACGGCTTCCTACTGCTTTCTACAAGGCATACCTTCTCTCCACACAGATCTCGCATTGGCATCTACGAGTCCAGTGATTATTCATCCTGCTCATTGCCCAACGTAGTTCATCTGTCAGGACGCCACCCGGTACATCTATCGATATTCTCTTTAGATCGTACGCCCGAGGGACGTTCCGAGCCGTGTCGCCCGGGTTTCGTAGCATTAAGCTCGTAACCGACCGCTGTGGGCACGCCGGTAAATTACTCTGCTCATCCGCTCTAATTTACCGTCCAAGGAAGCCTTTTTCAAGGCTACGAGGTAGGACCCTGACATACGAGCATTGGAAAGACGCTCTGTCAAGCGAGTCCACCTCCCAAACCCTCTATTTTTATACATAGAGGCATCGAAACGAGCTAAAAACTCGGTTATTTCGATGGAACGTCGGCCGTCTTATTTCCCCATGCAAGGGGAGGCAGACGACGGCGAAGCCGGGCCGCGTAGCCCCCGTAGTGCTCCCTACCGGCTACACGGCGAATCCGCTGAACCCAGCGACGGCGCAAGGCGCGATCCTCACGTCCGGACCGCCTTCTCACCCGACGTATTCGTTAAAGAAACGTTCGATCAAGCCTCGCCTATACAAAAGATCGAGGATACCTTTCAGACTCGCTCTGAAGCCGATCATTACGATTCGACCAAGCTGTCCGAGTACCCACGATATTCGACGCAGGCCTACCCGGCCGATCCGAGTGTCAAATACACTCCAAATGTACAAAAAGCGAAGGATACTTTTCAGTACTTCAACCAAGCTCAACATATTCCCCCTACAGATATAAATCTTAGGCCGGAATATTACAAAACGGCTCAGTACCAAACTGATCGAACCCAGCACCTGCTATGCGAGCCCAGTGCTCCACGCGGCTGCGACACGAACTACCTCCCATTTCAGTCCGCCAAGCCAGTTGACCTTGGCGGATCCGCTCACATTCCTTACGGGAATGACCCGGGGACTAACCCGCATAACCGGAATATAAATGTCCGACTTGGCCTACCCACGCCAAGTAAAACATATTTAAATCCACTACAAATGGTGACCCCGCCTTTGAACAGGCTCAACACGGAGCATTTCGTTCCCTCTTATGAAGCTAGTGGATTTCAGGGAACCACTGCGGGCGTGCGACCCCCGCCGGGCCTCTACGCCCCACATCTCACGCAACATCCCTCTACACAAAGTGGCTTTCAAGCACTTTTAGAGGAGATGGGAGATTATCAAAAACCAATCTTCCAAAAGAAGAATATCGATCGTGCACTCGCCGAGTTCGATCAATACTGCGTGCGAAAACACCTGAGAACGCAGAACGAATGTTTCTCAGCTATATACAAGTGGGTACCGGAAGAAATGAGGGAAGCTATAGACTCAGCTTACCTCACGGCACCCCACGCACCCTACGAAGAGGCCAAACAGCGCCTCCAGCGAGAATATGGGTTGTCCTTACAGGACAGGCTCCTCGCACTCGAGGACCCCGCATCTCTCGCCAAAAAACCCAGCACCAAGTACCACGAAATGTACTCTAAAGCTGTTGGGTATTTTTCAGAAGCTCTGATCACTCAGAAGTGGATCGAGACTCTACCCATCGAAGCACGAGGTATGGTCGCAGCTCAGCCTACCACGACCGCCCGGCTCGACCTAGCTGATACGCTACACGCGTACAAAACAGAGAATACTTCTCTGAACATACGAGGAGTAGAATCTACTCCGAAACCCATAAATACTGGTTTCAAAAAGGCCCTCTCGAAACAAGCTGAGTTCAAACCCCAACCAGTGGAGAGTAAGCCTCACAAACCGACGGCCTATGTCTGTCGAAACCACGCACGTTTCGGTAACGAAACTCGCAAATGTGCAGACCCAGAACACTGCACTTGGAAGACAAACACTGCTTCCAAAACTAGCAGAAAGGCAGCGACTATAAGCCAGCCTAAAACCTGGGTTTCTAACGAAAATACTCAGAGGTCGGTACAAGAAAGTACCGTTCCAACCTCCGACGCAGAGAGTTCGGAAAACGAATAACTGCCAGTGTATCTGAGCCTATACGCCGGCAGTCTACTGAGTATAAAAGGCTCTTTTTCAAGTGCAAACTAAATGGCACTGAATTTCTCATTGACACGGGAGCAGAAGTGAACATTCTGCCCCACAATGTCACAAAAAAATTGGGCTTGAAAATTCTTAAGTCCAACGTTAAGCTCACAGCAGCTAACGGAGCCCCTATAGACACACTAGGGCGAGCTGACACAACAATTAACATCGGCCTCGGAGACATGACCACCGATTTTATGATCACGAAAGTTGATCTAGCGATCCTAGGTATTCCATTCCTCGAGTCTTGGGATATCGGAATACGGGTCAAACACAAGTACATTTATAAAGATAAAATAAAGAGCTATGCCGATCAAAAAATAGCTGCAGTCATGCACAAAAAGTTCACTGACGAACAAATAGCAGCTACTATCCCTCATCGTGACAATACCCCTCAACCAGAGGACGTGCAAATCACGGAGGACGAAAACATTCGCTCTATCATTGACAAATACAATGATAAAATGAGCAAACTTCAAGGTAAATGGAAAAACAACGGGGTTTACCACCGTATAACCACGGAAGGAACACCAGTACACTTCCGAGCAAGACCCATGGCGGGCGAAAAACGGGCTCAAGTCAAAAGTACTTTTGACAAAATGCTTTCAGAAGGCATAATTGCACCATCAGATTCCGAATGGGCATCCCCGTTACACTGTGTGCCAAAAAAAGACGGGTCATGGAGAATCACCGGCGACTACCGTTTCCTGAACGCGAAAACGAAGAAAGACGCCTACCCTCCTCCTCACATTCGCTCTTTCCAAGCGAATTTACATGATACACAAATCTATTCGACAATAGATTTAAAATCGGCGTATTATCATATTCCGATGCACCCAGATGACGCTCATAAAACTGCAATTATTACACCTTTCGGTCTTTATGAGTTTAAGAAAATGAGCATGGGTTTGGCCGGAGCGGCTCAAACATGGCAAAGATACATGGACAGCATCATGCGAAAATTTGATTTCGCATTTGTATACCTAGATGACATCCTGGTGGCTTCTAAAAATTATAAAGAACACATGAACCACCTCAGACAAATTTTTGACAAACTAGGGGAACACGGACTTCGAGTAGGTTTTGATAAATGCATTTTTTCAAAACCTACCGTCGATTTCCTAGGTTTCACTATCTCGAAAGAAGGGATAATTCCTAAACGAGATAAAATAGAAGCCATAGAACAATTTCCTAGGCCAATAGACGTACGAAGTCTACGCAGATTCCTAGGTATGTGTGGTTTCTACCGAGCATGCTCAAGCAAATTCGCTCACACGGCACAACCTCTGTATGACTCCATTCAGTCAAACAAAAAAAATGACAGAACACCTATCGAATGGACATCAGAGAGAGAAAAAGCTTTCAACAGCTTAAAACAAGCAATGATCAAAGCAACATTGCATAACATTGCTCACCCACACCCTACAGCAGAGTGGAGATTAGTCTGTGACGCATCCGACACACACATCGGAGCGGCACTAGAACAGGAAATTACAGACAAACATGGCTCGAAATCTTACCAACCATTGGGATTTTTCAGTAAAGAAATTCCAGAACAATGGAAGAACAAAGCATCGTTCGACAAAGAAATGTTCGCCGTTTACCAAGCTTGCATTCACTGGCACAATGACTTGGACGGCAGATCTTTCCATATTTGTTCGGATCACAAGCCTCTGCTAGGCACGATGCTTAAGAAAAATGCACATTTTTCTAAAATGAGATTAAGATGGCTAACATACATCTCTCAAATGACGAGTGACATTCGTCATATTTCCGGAGAGAGCAACGTCGTCGCCGACGCACTCTCCAGACCCTTCGATCCGGTTGAAATTCAAACAAAATCGATTTCAACCCAGACGGACGAGGGTCCACCCAAAGCCGAAATTTCGAAAATTACGGCTGCAATAGAATGCAATCTTCTACTGCACATTTCAAATTCACAAATTCGTTCTCCCCCTAACGCGGAGGACAAATTGAAACTCACACGAGTTGAATTCTCTCAAGGAGAAATTTGGTGTAACCTAGACCTAGGACACCCTAGACCTTATATTCCAAACGAAATAAGGGAAGAAATAATAAGCCAAATTCACAATTTGGGACACCCAGGTATACACTCTACAGTGTATAAAGTTAAACAAAGATATTTTTGGCACGGACTCCGTGCAGATGTCTCCAACTGGGTCCGAGCGTGCGAAACTTGCCAACGAGCAAAAATCACGCGCTCCGTGAAGCTCCCTTACTCCGAATTTGAAACGGCAAACAAATTTTCACACGTACACGTTGATATTACCGGACCCTTACCTTTAGCTAAAGGAGGGAAACGTTACATTTTAATGATGGTTGATAGAGCAACGGGTTGGCTAGAGGCAGTCCCTCTTAACAACATCGAAACAACCACAATCACAAACGCCTTTATCAATATTTGGGTAGCTTCAAAGGGCGTACCTAAATACATCACAAGTGATCAGGGCACTCAATTTGAATCAGATCTGTTCAATTCCATTATGGAACGTCTCGGAGTAAAACATACTCACACGTTACCATACAAACCATCAACAAACGGAATGGTAGAACGCAGAAATAGATCTTTGAAAGAGGCTCTCAAAGCACAAAACGAAAATTGGCTCGACGCACTTCCAAAAGTTCTACTCGCCATGCGTACGGCAGTAGACCCAGCAACGGAAACTACACCTTTCCAAAAAGTTTACGGAATTGACGTACCACTCCCAGGAGACATTTTCGTAACTTCTACAAACCTTTCGGAGCCTCTCTTCTTCCGGCCTACGCATATTAAACATAATAATACGAAATATGCCGTAAACATGCCCAAAAATTAGGATACATGTACACATGTCTATATCAGAGTGCCCACACAGCTCACCTCTCTGCAATGTCCTTACACGGGACCATTCAAAGTGGTTAAAAGAGATAAGTTTTCGGTTACAGTGCAAATTGGCGAACATACAAAAAAAGTTCCCAAACAGCAAATAAAACCAGCGTACACTCTAAAAACAGACGAAGCTGTGTCACTAAACAAACATCAGGCAGAAAATAAGGAGGAGACTCCCCGAAAATCTGCCAGAAGGCACGTCCCCTCTACCAAATTCGACGAGAGGTGGGTAACGGCGCTCGAAACACCCCAGCCGGCGTCGTCGTTATTAACACGACGTCTTGGGGGGGCCCCTGTGGTGAAATCCACCCCCTCTTGTCAACAGCCCTTTTCAGGGCTACCAAAAAGAGGTAGACACAACACAAAAATATTTACAAGACGTCGAGTTATAACTCCGTCAAACAAAATATTTCACCAGAGAGAAAATACTAAATTCTCTCTCAAAAGTGAAATATTAAAGAATAACACACAAGGCGACCTCCCTAAACATTTACTGGGCGAGAGAGATGCGACAAGCATCTCGAAACAAGTCGCCTTGAATGAGAAATCTCAAACAGAAAAACTCAAGGTCGTTCAGCCACCCCCGGGGACCCCGTCACAGCGACGGACGTGGGGAAACCACCTCGAAAGACCAGCTCAGCTATCATACTCGCAGATACTGAGAAAACAATGTGCGAACCAATGAGATTACACAGTCGAATTAATGAAATTAAGCGGACCAACCAGGAGGCGGCAGGAGGCGGCCACCTCCCTATAAATACCCCGCTGGGAGCCCTCCGAAATTCATTCCACTCTCCGCTCTCGACGACGACACCTCTGAAGTACGAAGAATTCTACACGCTCTACGCTGACGAACCTTCTGCATTACGAGTTCATCTCAAGAACGGCTTCCTACTGCTTTCTACAAGGCATACCTTCTCTCCACACAGATCTCGCATTGGCATCTACGAGTCCAGTGATTATTCATCCTGCTCATTGCCCAACGTAGTTCATCTGTCAGGACGCCACCCGGTACATCTATCGATATTCTCTTTAGATCGTACGCCCGAGGGACGTTCCGAGCCGTGTCGCCCGGGTTTCGTAGCATTAAGCTCGTAACCGACCGCTGTGGGCACGCCGGTAAATTACTCTGCTCATCCGCTCTAATTTACCGTCCAAGGAAGCCTTTTTCAAGGCTACGAGGTAGGACCCTGACATACGAGCATTGGAAAGACGCTCTGTCAAGCGAGTCCACCTCCCAAACCCTCTATTTTTCACACATAGAGGCATCGAAACGAGCTAAAAACTCGGTTATTTCGATGGAACGTCGGCCGTCTTATTTCCCCATGCAAGGGGAGGCAGACGACGGCGAAGCCGGGCCGCGTAGCCCCCGTAGTGCTCCCTACCGGCTACACGGCGAATCCGCTGAACCCAGCGACGGCGCAAGGCGCGATCCTCACGTCCGGACCGCCTTCTCACCCGACGTATTCGTTAAAGAAACGTTCGATCAAGCCTCGCCTATACAAAAGATCGAGGATACCTTTCAGACTCGCTCTGAAGCCGATCATTACGATTCGACCAAGCTGTCCGAGTACCCACGATATTCGACGCAGGCCTACCCGGCCGATCCGAGTGTCAAATACACTCCAAATGTACAAAAAGCGAAGGATACTTTTCAGTACTTCAACCAAGCTCAACATATTCCCCCTACAGATATAAATCTTAGGCCGGAATATTACAAAACGGCTCAGTACCAAACTGATCGAACCCAGCACCTGCTATGCGAGCCCAGTGCTCCACGCGGCTGCGACACGAACTACCTCCCATTTCAGTCCGCCAAGCCAGTTGACCTTGGCGGATCCGCTCACATTCCTTACGGGAATGACCCGGGGACTAACCCGCATAACCGGAATATAAATGTCCGACTTGGCCTACCCACGCCAAGTAAAACATATTTAAATCCACTACAGTTACATTTAGGTTAAATTGTTATGATATTTGAGCACTTCGAGGGCAATGAAATTGTTTAATATAAGTAGACTACATATAAGTAGTCTGTTTTTTCTTCTTTAAATCATACGATTTTCGTTTTAGAAGCATTAAAGGTACATTAAAATGACGAGAAAACAAAAAAATTTGAATTTGACATTTTTTGTCAGGGAAATCTGAAGTTCGGTCAGAGAAATCAAAAATTTCCATTTGGGGGCCATCCCGATTGTGTTTGGATCAAGAGGGATTGCTTCAAAATTATTGGTGGATTTTTAAAATATTTTTTATAAGCCGCACACTATTCAAAAATCGTCTCTGATTTCAATATGCCATTAAGTGTTGGGAGATACAATTGGGAACATCCAATATTTTCTTTATGGATGAAAAAAAAGTTGAAAAACTGGTGGTACCTACCGAGAAGGAGAAGACATTTTGAAATAGGTATTGAAGAGGATAACCATCAAGGGTGGGTCGGTAGACTGTGCGTTAGGCATCCTAAAATAGGGCTGCTCCCTTTATTGATTTGGATAAAGTTGTTGTTTTGTTTTTATCTCGGTCTTATCGCGATTTCCCCGGAAAAAAATCAAGTGTCCCAGTCTTCGGACACCATGATTAACATTGGACTGCAGGTACGTACCTACCCAATGTTGAAGATCTAGAGTCATGTTGAAGGTAGAGTGAAAAATGTTAGTGCAAAACAATGCGTTTGAAATTTAGGAAGAATTTATCAATGTAACAAAGTAAAAAAAAAAGCTAAATTTATTGAATTTAGCTGATTATTCATCAAATTAGTTAAATAGAGTAAATTTAAATGTTGAAAGGTTAACGCTCTCAATATGTTTTTACAACTCAGTACGACTCGTTCAATTTATACATCGTGGGTTGGTATTAAAACAATTTAGAACTTATTCACCAGATTTAAAAAAAAGTTGTTATTCTATTTCATTGAAACACACACATTTGTACTATTAAAATTCGTCAGAACGTGGAATATTGCAGCGTAATTATACTAACCTAGGCAACTCCTTTTCGTCCCCATTGATGTGATGGCCACCCATTTATTGATTTGAGGGTTGTAGCATTCAGCACTCGCCAAATCGGATGCACCATCGTACCTGGAAAAAATTAAATTCAATTAGTCATAATTTGCTGATTGAAAACAAATTATTCTAATTGTATTTGATAACTAACAAAAACTCATATATGTAGGAATAGGATTATTGGATTTAATGCAGTTAACTTGCACCTACTTATGAGACAGAAACGAAAGGGCTAACATTGATTGTTGGCTAACATGAAATAAAACTCAAATAAAACGTTTAGTGAATTCTGGTATAACATGAAAGCGTTGTGGTTATCTTGGAAATTTATAAGAGAAGCTTTTTAGCACCTAGACGTAACAATTTATGAACAGTATGAAGTAATAATTTGTCTTGTATTCAACAAAATGCTCCCACTTCTTATGATTAAAACATTTATCAACGAAAGGTGGCGGAAAGAGAAAGTTTCTCCTTCAAGGGGTGAGGCAATTGACCTGCTATACCCAGAAGTACTATCGCTTTTGGTTATTTAAACCGTCAGTGATATGCCCAGATACAGCGTATTCAAGAATCGAGAAGGAGGAACTACTCCTATCCGTCACAAACATGGAATTAACATTTCGCATGCGCAGATCCGGCAGAGATGAAAATCGCAGGGGACCATCTAGGGCCTAACTCGCGGAATCCCTAATCGAAATCAGATGATCTATCAAGTTACAGTTTTATATGCTGCAAGCACAAAGGGACATATAGCCACGAAACCGAAATTATACATTTTAATTTAAATATAACCAAGTCGAAATTTTGATTTTGGCATGGCATCTCTCCTACTCCCTTACGAAAGTGATCTAATGTTCTCGCTACCTTGGTAGACTTGGAAACAAAATATGTAGGTACCTACTAAGTTACCTATTGGTTCTTTAGGATGAATACCAGGGATTTCAACATCGAAGAGTAAGGTGTCTAAGTAAATATCGAAAATAAGAGTAAGAAAATAGAACAGATAGTGAATTTGTATAAAATTCCATGTCCAATAGGTATATTAGCTACATTAAAGATTTTAATGAGAAGTTGTGCCTGGCAAACACCGTGGTAGGTTTGTTTAGTTGAAATTGGATTTTCCATACCCTCCGACAACGTAGAGCAATCGACCGAGACCGGTGACACCGCTGCGACTCCTCCGGCAGACCATAGGAGCTATGGCGAACCACCTGTCTGCCCGTGGGTTATACACTTCGCACTCACTGTGGATGGCAAACAGGCTACCTCCACCTATGATTCAAAAACAATCAATAAATAAAATGACACGCAGGCGATATAATTGAATGGTATCTGATGAAAGCAGGAAAGCGAGACTGTTGTTTTAGGAAGGGGTAGTTAACAGTTGGACATCTCAGTCACCCATTTAGTTGAGCAACATTGCGAAATTTGTTGAGGACTACGTCTTTGGTGTAAAGGATACGAATATGAAATTTACACCTCAATTAAAATAAGTTGACATACGGACAGTTTACTTGAATGCCAGGGCCGTAAGTACCGCCGGGGTGCCCCAGGGCCCAAGGCTCCATACACTTGTTTGAAATTTCAAGCAAAACACAAAATTGTACACTTTCAAGACCCCTTACCCTTTTTTTTCATAATTCAACAAAATAAAATCAAGGTATGCTATTTTAAACATACTTTAGAAACTACAAAATTGAGCGTTCTGCGTGAAATTTCATTCACGCTCATGGAACCGGGGGCCCCTACAGGTTCATTAGATAGTAATGATTGATTATCACATTTTGTTCGGCCAGAAAAACTGAGTATCAGTATATATCTGCTGGTGTTTCCCCTCTATTCCCCTTCAGTAAGACATGTTGGACTTGTAAGGACTCAGCGCTGAAAGGATCTAAGCTTGATGACCAGACGATTTATCTAGGCTTCTCACTTCCTCGTCACGTCCCACTCGCCACATCCTCTATCTCAATTAGTTAACCTCATTCAAAATCTATGGCAATCATAACCACTCACCGATTGCGAAGACATAGTGTTCAATTCCCTCAGGGCGACGCAGTGATGTCCGTTCGCTGATGAGAACCGAGCGCTGCTCTGGAAGCAGGTGGTATTTCATTGCCTCAAGTAGGAGTTCCTTGCATTCGGGACTCTCCCGCACCAGGACCTCCGTGTCGACGGTGGACATGAGGAAGTCTCGTGACATCAGAGGCAGCCTCACGTGACTCAACAGCTGTAATAGTGAAGTCCCCCGAAATCAATTCCACCAATAAACGATAG
Organism: Adelphocoris suturalis; assembly: GCA_030762985.1. Classification (NCBI taxonomy): domain Eukaryota; kingdom Metazoa; phylum Arthropoda; class Insecta; order Hemiptera; family Miridae; genus Adelphocoris; species Adelphocoris suturalis. The sequence goes on along the minus strand of CM061047.1, from coordinate 34,332,692 downwards.
GCATCACTATGATAGTATACTAACCTAGATAAATACATAAGTAGAATATGTGTATAAACATGTAATTAGGTATAATCACCCCCACGAATTATGAGAAGGTAATATGATAGATGTATAAAGCTGACGATTATGCCCGTCGAACTAAGACAAATCATCAGCCATTAAATTGTAGAATATTATTAAGTACGAGTAGGTAGGTATTACCTAATAAAGTCGAGTTGATAGAGCTTCGTAAGAGAAGAATGTTCTTTCTATCAACTGCTTTTTAAGACGAGGCTATGAAGCTAGGTCATATAGACAAGGCGTTTAGAATTGATCTAGGGGGGGGGGTAACCCTAGCACAAGGTAAAAAATTAATAACCGAATACGAATCCCTTTCATACCATTAAAAGACCAAATCTGTTTAAAGAAGGGGGAAAACAACATAGCGTGTGTGAGAGACAAATTTTGTCGTTGATGCCTAGGCTACAATTATTTGTCGATTTTGGAGATCATTTGTTGTTCGTTCCAATTTTTGTCCAACTGTGCAACAAACTTTGGAAATTTTTAGTTTTATGACGGAAAGGAGAAAATGGAAAGGATAATGCCCGAAAAACGGGAGGTTTTTTTGACAATTTTGTCTACGCTGCCAACTTACCGTACCTACGGTAATTTTTAACTGATTTTAATGCTTAGTTTTTATTATCCCAGTAGTATTCTAGTTGTGCAACAAACCAGCCAGAAATGGTGAAAATAAGTTTTTGAGCACAATAAATTTTAAAATTTGCTGGATTATTATTTAGATGTTTAGATTTTTATTTTGGCCATAAGTCAATAAATAAATGTTTCTGTGCATGCTAGTTTAAGTTTTCACACGATTCAAAACAATTTCACATAAATTCAAAGTGGAAAAAACCGAAAATTTGCTCATATGGTCATGTTGCATGGCTGGACCTTTTTACCATTACTGACAGACCTAGGTGATCAGATTCGATCAAAACTCGTTTATTCTGAGGGTTAATAACACTTTGCTCGAGCTGATTACCTACAGATCATTCCTGTGGTCCTTCGGGTTGTCTTAAAAGTTACATTATTCAACCATTCCTAATCATTCTAGAGTATTTTTGCTAGAAGCACTAGATTAGGAAAATCAATCTAATGTGAATTCAAAAAGAATGAAAGAGGTACTCATACTAGGCACTGCAAAACGAACTACTTCGGGATATAAATAATGGAATTCAGTCGCGCCGTTGATCCGTGAATCCAGAGATTAGTGTTGAGTCGTCAATTTGTGTGAAAGATAGCCGCTTACCATAACAAAGCTAACTCTCTATTTCTGTTGGCAGGTCTTTTGACAGCTCCCCCCATCGATCCACAAACAGATTGCTTTCATGTAGTATCTTCATATTTATAGGTAGTACCTTCACACAAAAATTAGGCTTTGGATCGGTCGAAAGGCCGAATTTCGAATGTCCATGATTTTCACATGATTTCGTGAACTGGAAGGTTTTCTGGAATATTAATTAAACCTACCTACTCTGAAATGAACTCATCTATTCAAAAGTTTTCCAATTGTTACAAACAGTATGTATTCCCATAAATTCTAAGATTATTATGACGAACACATGCCCTTTATTTTCATGTAAGTAGGTTGACGGGTAGGTACTTTTTAACTTCTACATCATGGGAAAAAATTAAATTCATAAAAGCATTCAGTAATTAATATTCTATAACTTATATCACTACTTAAAAAATTGGCATAGTCTAGATAAAGTCACTAGAATTATTTAGTCACAAGTGCCATCACAACTACCACTAAAAGCATGCGTAATAACTAATGCACGTACCTTCGCTATGTATTTCTCTCTATCCCCTATGCAGTGCTTCACCCAGTTGAGTACAGCCAGAAACACTTTTTCCTCTGACGCTATGTTTAGCTGGTTGTTTGAAATTAATTCTTCTACCTATATTAAATGACAATAAATGACGTGCAAATTTGAGCGACGTGCTAAGCGAAACAAAACATACTACTATAGTATCTATAGTTTCCTAAAAATGAAATTTAAGTCGAACAGTAAAATTAAATGAAAATTATCGTGTTCAAATTATCTAAATTCTACTTGAAATTATGTAATGAATCCTAATGAAATCGAAGTGTGAAGCAATAGGCAATGTAAAAAAACGAAAAATCGCTAAACGGGAAAACAGAATTGGGAATACCCATGGGACAGAATAGGTACGCAGGTATATCGAGCAAGAAGTAGGTACCTGAAAATGATTTCTGAAGATTTGGACACCAACTTAACCTTCTGAAGATAAGTTATTTTCAGATGGAACATACTTTTTGCGATTACATATTTTCTCAATAGGTCGGAACTGACTCGAAATCTTCATGAACGAACGCTATGACAGCGGTTTTCAGTTATCACAATCATTTTTGCACTAATCACTTCCGATTCCTCTTAAAAGCCGTTTTCTTTACAATTGTTGCTTCTTCACTATTGAAGTAGGGAAGCTTTGTGTTCAGAGGTTGCTAATCAACTTTGATTCCGTATCTGTCGGTCTGTCTGTGTGTCAGTGGTAGGTAAATCCTTGTCACGCCCAATCCTATACCTACCAACCAAGTTTTAGCTACATTACGGATGATATTTTCAGGAATTATGCGAGTTACACCCTTGACGCTCCTCTATTCCTTTGATTGCCGTCGAATCAATAGTAGCCTGTGCGCAAGTGCAAACGTGAATTTCTTGTATACTCGATATCTCAAAATCTAGTGATCCGATTTCGTTCAAACTCGGGTGGTAGTTGTGTATATTTACCAGAAAATTGCCCTAAGCATTATATCACAATTGGTTGAGTGATAACTATTGTACATACTTTCGCAAAACTAAAATTAATTGACACTGGCAAAACTACGTGACTAATGAACCGATTTTTATGAAATTTTCAGGGATTGTGCGGTTTAGCTCCTAGACGGCCCCCAACAAATTTCATTGCCGTTGGATAAATAGTATTCTGTGCGCATGAGCAAACGTCAATCTCCTATAATGTCGATTTCTAATCATCTATCGGTCCGAATTCGCTCAAACTCGAGATGTTGTTGGGTCCAGGATGATGCCCGGTGTATTTTATCCATTTTCTTGAATATTAGGTGGGTACCTAACTATTGCTTATACACAAAACCAATATTTAATGACACTCCGATAATAATGAATTTATTTTCATTAAAGTTTCAATTATTTTGCGGGATAGATCCTGGTGGTTGTCGCATTGTCGGTGTAGGGTACCATAGGAACTCTTACATAGTTCGATTGAGCCATCACCATGACTATGTGACGCGATACAGACTGGTTATTATGTAAATATGAAAAGTTTGTGTTTATGTATGTTCTTTATACAAATCCACACCGTTAGACGGATTTCGACCAAATTTGGTATAGATGTTCTTTAGGTAGATAAGAGTAGTAGATGTTCTGTTTGTTGAACCCATTGATGAGGATGGCGAACTGCGATATTGCGGAACTCTTTACATTATGCATGAGAGGGGTGAACAAGTTTATTACTTTTGTTCAAATTTAGAGTTTTAACTAGATCCGTGCGGACCTAATAACTCATCATTAGTACATCTTGTGATATTGTTGGTGAGAAGTCCAGAAACAGGGTCCAATCAAAACTTTAAACACAACACAATTTTATGACTTACATCCTTCAACTTCTTGTTGAATATTTGATGAGGAATCGAATAAGCCATTATTTGTACAAATCAATGATGAAATTCTGATGCAGGCAACGATGACGTTCTAGGCTCCTACTTCAAGTAAGAAGTCTTCAATAGAAGATCAAAGGGTTCGATGTGAACCTAATAGATTTATTGAAAATTGATTTAAACGACTGGGACGATGGGTATGTTGAACATACCTACCTCGGAGAAGGGCAGGAGAAGGAACTCTTCAGTGTTCATAACTTCCTGGAAATTCTGAAGGGCGTATCTGTGAGATCGAGTGTGGAGCTCTTTACAGGCGTGGGCATCTGAACAACATCAATCATACGCAAGTGAATTAGTTACAACATTCCATTAGTCACATTGTTTACAATAACTGTGTAGGATATACAACAGCTTAATTATTGTTTAGGTACTGATCTACCATAAGTCTATATACCTACATAAAAATGAGTGTAGGTACTTTCTGTTGTGTGTGTGTGTGTCTAGTATAGATTCCAAAGCGCTAGGACCGATTCGGCAATGCTGAAGGTTGCTAATTCTACTTGAGATGTTGATATTCGGAACGGGGATTCTTTGATTGTGGTAGAGTAGGTACATTTACAACTTAAGGAACCATTCATTCTAATCAGTAGAGTAACTTCTGTAACTAATTTTGAATTTTGTTCTTATTAATTTTAAGATGCTAAACTTTGGAAGGGACCTCTCTTGGAGTGGCAGAGTATAATTAAATCTTAAGGAACCATTTATTTAAATCAGCAGAGTGAGCTCTTTACCTAATTTTGTTCCAATCCAACTTGAGATGCTGAAATTTGGGCTTTTCTGGGTGAGTTTGAGTACAATTACAACATAAGGAACCATTCATTCAATGAGTAGAGTAAGATCTGTGCCTAATTTTGTTCCAATCCAACTTGGAATGCTGAACTTTTAACAGGGCATTTGTGAGCGTGATAGTGCTTTATTACAATTTAGGGAACCTGTGTAATTAGCTGAGGCTAATTTTGTTCCTATTCAATTTAAGACGTCGGGGTGTGGTAGAAACTGTAGATAGTATTTCCCTGGCCGTACTGGCTCAATTAATTTACGTGTTGATACACTGCGATCTACATTAATGTCTTGGGCGAGCGAGCTATTGTTTGGTGGTTGTTAAATTTAAAGGTCCAAGGGGTCCAAATGGTGAAAATTTCCGTCACGGTTTTTTTAAAAGATTAAACGACATAGAAACAATCGCTTAGGAATTTTCCTGAGGCATAATAGCTTTGTAAATAAATTCTCGTCCTACGAAATTAGTTATCCTACGAAGAGAAGAGAAGAAACTTGATGGTAGAGTACTATTAAGAATAGTAGCTTCAATAATCTATTATATTGAAAGTGGGTATTTGATAGCGAGATTTTCGGGGAAATTATAAAAGATGTAGAAATTACGTGCTCTTTTCTTATCAGTTGAGTGCTAAATTCGCTTCTGTTCACTATTGGAAGTTGAGATTTGAGCGGGTGATTCTCAGGGATAATAGGAAACAATTAACATGATGGGCTCTTTCCTGAGTGAGCTAAAATTCTACCATGTTCACCCTAAGATGTTGAAATTTGGTAGGGAGACTCTTTGGGACATTAAGGGAAGATTGGAATATTGCCTCTCCACTGGTCAGCTGAGCTAAATGTTCTTGTGTTTACCCTAAGAATTTGAGATTTGGCAGGGAGCATCTCTATGACAAGAGTCGAATAGAATGACGGTCCCCATCCTGATCAGCTGAGTGAGCTGAATTCTTTCATTTTCGCCCTACTATATTGAGGTTTAGTAGGGTGACACTGCCACCGAAACCAGAGGGGAGAGCGTCTTCCACATTCTTCTATGCTGAGCCGTTAGGCACTAGGTGGGTCAAAGAGGACTCGGGGGTCCACTCCCGGCGAGGCGCAAAGCGCCATGTTTTCTCAGTTTCTGATTAAAAAAACTTGAAAAAATACGAATAAATAATTAAAATTGAAATGAACATAGTTGTTTTCCTCAATTTATATTCTAGCCTGGAAACAAATCGTACAAGTTGGAAAACCATTGAAATGTGGATATGAAAATAAATTGCCCAATAACATATCTATGATTAATCGTTTTTCCATGATGTGGAGAAAGTTTTCAAATAAAAAAGGATATAAAATCCCAATAGCAGACACCTATAATAATGAATAAAATAATTGATTGATTTATAATCTCAAGTTTAGTCGAATTATTTGATTTGAAATATTAAACTTCGTTTTCCTCGAAAACATGTTTCAACTCGCATAGATTTCCTGCTGACTCTTGATTTGCTAAAAGATGAAACCCACTGGTTTATGAGTTGCAAATGAAAAGTGGAAAGCGGGAATAGGAACGAAATGAATGGCGAGGACCCGCTATTTCGATAAAGAGGGTGAACCGTTTCAATAAACCTCAGATGAGGGAAGTTGCGGAGTCGGAATAATATAAAGAGAAAGAGAGGAATCCTGCGGAGGGAAACGCGTGCTCGGAATGAGCAACAGCAATCCCATCCCGGCCGTAAGGACCTCCTCAGGAGCCGAGGACAACGACCTGGCGGATCGATAGAGAACTGCAAGGGCCTTAAACCGGCCCTGCGAGCGAGAATAATATAAAAGGACTTGAGAGACAGACGCGGCTGGGAGATAAGGGTAGATGAAAGGGTTGTTTTCCACCTCCTGAATACAAGCGAGGAAGAGTTTTTCCCAACAGGCGACCTCGTTTCGAGAGAACTCCTACGAAATAAAAGACAGTCCGACCAACGAACCCCAGCAGGAAGGAGTTCAAATCATTAATCTTGAACAGAGTAGTATAGGTGCTATATAATTGAAAAGATTGCTAGTTTTGCCTAAATTGGAAGAACGTTAACAGTGTACAACTATTTTTCAAATAGCTGAGGTATTTCCACAAACATCCCAGTTTAATAACGCCTGTGACTACAAAACTGCATATAAAATGTTAAGAAACGTACCTAGTCGTAGTTAAACCAAAATTCCGCTGGCAGTCGACAACTCGCAGAGTTTACTTTATGTTGAAAATATTTCACCGGCATCATAGCTAAGTATGATCTGAAAAATTCCTGTAGAAACGACATATAAAACCAGATTCCTTTAATTTTCAATTGCACGCGTTTAAAAACGACTGTTTTTCGAGAGACCTAAGTGCGAGACCATTTGACCATTTGACCGAAATGTGTCTCGAAAGTAGGAAAAAAACAGTAGCTGCCTAAACCTCTCCGAAAACAAATGCATTTGTTAGGGAACCTCTCCGGAACATCAAGAGACAAAATTATACTAGTTTTCTCGACTTCATGGGAAAACATTGAATTATGAACATGTCTTTGGGTACTGCATTTTCATATCCAAATTTCAATGGTTTTCTATATAGTTAAGAAAATTAGTACAGCAATATGTTAACTCGCTAGAATAAGCATTGAGAAACCGAGCCGTACCGATAAGGGCGGAGTGAACCAAAAACACATCTTTGCTCAAATTAATTACAGACATGCCTGTGTTTTGAAAGACATGGTTATTGCAGTAAATATTTTTTGTGAATGCCTGATTAAGGAAGGTACTATCTATTAAAGATACCGCTTGCCTTGGAACGCGCTCCTACGTCAGGTGTCCGCAGTAGAGGTTACCTACCAAATAATGTCTTTATCCCAGTGTGAAAAGGAGAGAATTGAGCTTGCTCAGCTGATCAGGATGGAGTCCATCTTGATCAGACGCGTGAGCTAAATTCTTTCCTGTTCACTCTAGGAAAGCGAAGTTAGATAGGAAGCCTCTCTGGGATAACAGAAGAATGAATTACTGGTACCTATCATATTATTGAAGCCTCCATGACCAGCACTGCAACAGGTGATTCATGACAATTTTCTTTTATGTATTGAAAATTGTTTGTTCTCAAATTGTATGAATAAAAGTGAGTTTTCAAACAAGAGCAGAAGAAATTGATGCTTTATATTTAAAAGGTTATGGGTGATTCCTCTGCGAGGCATCATTTGAAGAGAAGCTCACAAGAATACTGTTGTGAATATGCAAACCCGATCATGAACAGGACACGGATTGAACCAATCGGAAAAGATAGCTACTATAAATGGGTGATTCAAGTTGCAGCTCTTCTGCGAAAGAACAGACTATGGGACTATGTCATTGGGAAGACCAGAAACCCGCCAGTAGTGAATCTGTGGAAAATATTGAAAAATAGAGTACAGAAAATTAGGATGAGAAAACGGATCTCATACTCACGTTATTACCGTCTGAACGATGTGTGGATGAAGTTGAAACAAGAACTTAATCCTATTCATTGCAAGCAGGGGACATTCACCCATTACATATAATACATTTCTGACTTTGGTCTTCTTTCATATATTTATTCTAGCGCTATTAATCTTTTATATGTTATTAGCATATCAACACCAAGGTACACCTCTGCACCTACTCCCCCCTGTATCTCTTGGTACTGCGTGGAATGGGAAGAGCGAATTATCCTTTCAGTATCAATGTATTTATATCTAATTTCAAAGCAATGGATAATGGAATTTCTTTCCTGCTTTATTACGTAAGGGTCTTGTCTGTTCCAGACATCCTCAAATCCAATAGTAGCGGGGATTTTCCTTAGTTGAACCACCCAATTATATTTTTCTGCGCTATTGCCCATGTTATACGTAGCATCCAACTGTTTATAGCAGATTAAGGGGTGTCTTCCGGCATTCTGAGGACTTTCCCCCACCAGCCAATCATAATTAGGATGAGTTCTCTCAGAACAATATTGGCTGTATCTGCAAAAAATGGGATGACGGTTCTTCAAATGGACGTTACCACAGCGTATTTGAATGGAGACATAAAATCAGAAGAGATAATGATGGAAATTCCTGTTATGTATCAAGAAACTTTAGCAAGAATAATCAAGAAGGGAGCGGAATTCTAGCGGAATAGTGAACATATAAAACAATTGAAAACGGCGAAGAAAGTCTGTAAAATCGAAAAAGCACTGTATCGCCTACGACAATCTGGACGCACCTGGTATTTTAAATTGGACGAAACCCTGAAAGCAATTGGACTTACACCTACATCAGCACACCCATGTGTGTATGTTGGGGAGATAGACATGGAATTAATCATAATGGGTGTCTACATTGACGATTTGATTTAAGCGACTCAAACTATGAACATTAAACAAATTGAAACAAAAATTGAACGAAAAATTTGATATGAAAGACTTGGGAGTGATACACTACTGCCTAGGAATCGAAATATCCCATTTCCAGAAGGAGGGGAAGATAACACTCAGAAAAATTACCTACATCCAACAAATTTCGCAACGGTTTGGAATGGAGAATTCAAATCTAGTGTTCTCTCCAGCTAATGTAAATGTGAAACTGAAAAAACCTATTCAGAACGAAAAAAAGAAAAACGAAAATACCCATATCAGAATCTAATCGGAATTCTTAACTATCTATCTTCGTGCACCAGACCGGATATCTCGTGCACTATCAGTCTGTTGAGCCAATTTAACTCGAGTTACTCCAAAGAACAGTGGGAGGCAGCGAAGAGAGTAGGTACTGAGGTACCTGAAGGGGCCTCTCAATGCTTCTCTAGTATTCCACAAATGTGTAATGACACCGTCGAAGCAAATGTGGATACTGATTGGGGCACGTGCATAGAGGATCGGAGATCATACACCGGATACGTTTTTTCTCTAGCTGGAGGAGCCGTGAACTGGGAATGCAAAAAGCAGAGGACAGTGGCGTTATCGAGCACCGACGCTGAATGCAAGGCAATGACGGAAGCTCCAAAAGACGCCATTTGCTTAGGAAGACTCTTGAAGGAACTGAGATTTGATAAAAAAGAAGAATCCATATCGCTTCTTAGTGACAACATGGCCTGCAAGAGCTAGTTAGAAACCCTGTTCACCACTCAAGAACGAAGCACATTGATATTCGTCATCTTTTCGTGAGAGGAGCAAAAACGGAAGGTCAAATCATCCTGAAGACGGACATCATGACCAAACCACTTCCTGGCCCTCGGCATTCAATAATGAAGGCAAGCCTGGGTTTCAGCTGAACTGCTAAACGCCAAGTTTGAGGAGTATTGAAGCGACTCCATGAATCGCGTGTTGCTCAATAAACCATTACTGCAACAGGTGATTCATGACATTTTTTTTTGTATGTATTGAAAATTATTCTTTCTCAAAAAGGGGGAATAAACGTGAGTTTTTAAACAAGAGCAGACAAAATTGATGCTTTATATTTAAAACATCTTGAACAGTCGAATGAGCTACACTCTTCTGTTCACCATAGGATTGTGAAATTTGAAAGGGAGACTCAGAGGAATATTAAAACACGAATAAAATTACGGGCATCATCCTGATCGTTGAGTTAGCGAAATTCTTTCCTTTTGACCCGAGTGATGTGAAATTAGATAGGAAGCCTCTATGAGATATTAGAAATGACAGGAATGAAATTACTTTGAGATCAATGAAATGACAGGCTCCATCCCGATCAGCTGAGTGAGCTAATGCGCTATATGGATTTGTTTTTCATTTAATTTGGATGTTATTATCATAATATACCTAATTGTTTGCTATTATACGAGTATTCTCCACATTTATACATTTCAACGTAATATTATGTTCTGAATAGAAGCGGACATACATGACTAAGGACTGGGTACTGGGTACTTAAGATGATCATTTCCGCGGTAGCTATCGGCACCCTAGTACCTAGAGGTAACTGATAGCAAATATGATTTTTTTGTTCCTAGTACCTAGAGGTAATTGATGCCTCATATGATTTGTTCAAGTGTTCACTATTAGATGTACCCATTTTAGCTACAGTGTGCTAGGTACTACTAGGTGTACTAGTGTACTAGCATTATTTAGCTATAGTGTAAAACTCGGTTATAACGGTGTTGGAGAGATCAGCAAGTGTTACCATTCGATGCAGCTGAAAAAATACGTAGAAACCGGCCCCAAACTCGCATTTTCATAGTGGATCATTTTTAGGAAAACACTATTTCTAAAATTATGGGGAATATTAAAAATTTGCTATTTAGCCTCCATTTTTACGTATTAAGCCGGATCAAAAAATATTAGTTTGGCATCCGGTAGAAAGGAAGTTTAACGATATTTCCAACGGCGTGCCTATTTATGAGTTTCTATAAAAGACGTTATGGCTGTTTTTGTCAAGACAGAAAACACGAAAACAAACTTAAAAATTAAATAATTAAATAACTCGAAAACAAAGCGTTAAAAAATCTCTCAGAGGAAGTTTCGAATGGTTGAGTAATAACTATTGTTCATGCGACAAACTAAAATTGGTTGTCACAGTCGATTTTAATAAAATGGTTTTAATGGTACCGGTTAGCTGTTTGTCTCCTACGGCTATAGCATAGATGGCAGATACCGATGGATTGATGATAGGGTGTGCGAATGCGTAAACATCCATTAGGTAGATCCATATTTTGAATATTAGCATCAATATAAGTTCTACACTGATTCTTTTGATTCAGTTCTTATGATTAGGAGGTACCTACCTTAATCTTCAACTAGTATACATCCACTTTACAATACGTGATGAAGCTTTAATGCTATGGCCAACTTGGCACACTTTTTTAAAGCGAATTTCATATATGGTAAATTTTCAGTACAGTGGAACTTTTGAATCGTAATTTTATTTGAGGGACAATAGTGAGATACGGACCACGCAAATTAAGATTAACATTTTAAATAAAAAACGACGAAATGAATAGTGATAACACCATTAGAAGGTAATACGATGTTAGCTGTATTGAATTTTGTAAACGAAGCTGGGAAACAAAAATCAAATTTTTGTAGGATAGTGATCTTTATGTAAGTATTGTTATATGTATGACACGTCAAGAACTTAAACAATGTATTGCACACCTCAAGTATTGTGCAGGCACCCATTTATTGATTTATTGCATACATATTCAGAAACAGACAGACAGGGGATTGAGACTGATCTAAAAGTCAAAATATGAGGCGAAAAAATATTCTTTCAACCTAAAATTTGTTGAATAGTTTAAAGGTTTCAATATCTGCTTGGAGATAGTATTAGAAGAACCCATGGGGGCAGATATCGTTCCGAAATGGTAGTATTTATAGTTTCCCTATTGTGGAGGAACATAATCAGCGAAGCCAGAAGGAGCTTCTATCTTTGGATATTGTGGAAAATTTCATTGCCTGCTCGATTCATCAGCAAGACGATTCGCCCGGAAACGGATCAATGTATTGAGCGAGAGGCGCCTTAAAGGAAGATGAATGGAACGGAGATATTGGTTTTCGTTCATCCGGGACATGATTATGAACGGAACCTTCACAAAGCCTTTATTTCCAGACCGGCATTCTACGACATAATACGATGGTGTATAGGGAGCGTATTTTATGATCTCATTATTAATACGTGTAGTCTTTAAAGTTCAATCGATATAATAAACGATAAAATCGATATAACATCATAAACGAGAAAAATAAAAACTTGAAGTCGTTCAAAAATATAAACTGATGCCGGTAAGATAACTTATGCCGTGCACGCTCGCTTTGCTCACTCGTCCAAGACCTAAATGTAGATCACCATCTCAGAGCACCATCGTATATTTCAGCAGATTCCTAACCACCACTTCCAACCATGATTAAGGGTTGAAGATGGGGTTGAAGAGGGTAAACGAGGTTCTCCGTTACATGAATTGGTAATACCTTGATGGTTTAGGTCAGTTTAGGAGGAAGGTCAGTAAAAGTAGGTACTCACCGGCAAAACTTCGTATTCCGAGGCAATTGGAGGGGTGGAGTTGCTTCATGAGAAATTCACAGCAAGCCTCTCTCACGGAATTGATCTGTAGAAGACTCGACGCGGGAAGCAGTACCTGATGACACCCGTAAAAAACTTAATTTAAAACTTATTTCCAAACTTATGCCTTATTTGATGCCTGATTTATTCCTTATATGAGAGAAAACTTGAACACATAATTTTTAAGCGACATAATGTATATCTCGCTTTTTATGCAACAAAATAGAGACATTATTTGTTTTCCTGTTCACCTTCTTTATTATTTTTCAACTTAGCATTTCTCGTATTTTTCGGGTTTAAAATTTTGAAACACTACAACTTACTTATCTTAAATGTGCTCAAGATTTCCTCAGAATTACCTATTGTACTATAATACGTTAAAGTGCATCGAAAATTGAGCAATTCGAGCACAAAGAAATTTCAAGAAACCATTTTTATAGCAAGAAAAACTTAAACTAAATAAAATTTGGCAATGCAAAAAGATTTTGGATTTTTAGATCTTTTTGCAGTTTTTATAGATTTTTCACCAAATAATAACGAAATTGAAGTACGTTTTACAGTATAATTTTGTGCAAAAATTGTTAATGTGCTAGTTAATCGCTGATAACTTAGATTCGACCAAAATTCTGCTAAAAATTATAAATATAACGATTCTTGGCCGTTTTCAGCCATTTTTAGTGATTTCTGAGTAAATTTTTTGAAATGCTGGCCAACAAACTCATCCTTTCATGTGGAAACTTGATTTTTTTTACAGAAGAACGGTATTTCTATCTATATACTAAGGAGAGTTATCGTCTGGAATGACACATACATACACAAATACACACACACACACACACACACACACACACACACACACACACACACACACACACACACATATATATATATATATATATATATATATATATATATATATATATATATATATATATAGAGAGAGAGAGAGAGAGAGAGAGAGAGAGAGCAGAGTTTTGGTCGAAACAACGAGTTTATCAATGATAAACTAGAACATTAAAAAATTTATGCTGAAAAACGTACTTTAATTTCATTAATATTCGCTGAAAAAACTATAAAACTGCAAAAGGTAAAAATCCAAAATCTTTTTTGAATTGAAGGATTTTATTGAGAACAAGTTATTCTGCAATAAAATTGATAGTAAACCATTTCTTTGCACTCAAAGTGCTCATTTTTCAATACAATATAACATTAAATGCGCGCTGCATTTATAAATTTTAATTAATAAATTGTAAAAGTTAATTTTTCACACCCACGAGTAGGTAGCTCATTGGTCACGGGAAAATTAATAAATAAATTAAACAAAATAATAAAAAAATATTGTTGTTTTCCATTTAAAAAATCAGTCAATATTAACTTTTTTACCAACAATAGTGTTGAAGGTGAGAGATTACGAAAGTTTGATAACCATTCAATTTATATTGATAAACATTCAATTATTCAAAATGATTCAAAATTAATAAGTATATCATAATAATTTAAATGATTTTTTTCATGATAAACATTCAATGATTCAAAAGGTAGATGATTGAAATTGAAAAATATTCACCTGAACATTATCTTCTGTGATCATGATGCCGCCAGTATAGGAATAATCGACTAATAATTGGAGAGCCGTAACATCCACTTCGTGAAGTTCGACTTCTCTGGAAGCTCTTTCCGCCATGTCATCTAAACCAATATAAATAAACGGATCGTAGAATTTTAGTTCACCTTAGTGCGAGAGTGGGGGAAAGTAAAGGACATGGTAGACCACCAACCACCAGTACCTATCAATATGTTCTTTTTTTATATATGCCTGAGTGAATCCAAGAGCCTCTCCTTTCGTGGCTTAAGAAAAATTTTCAAATTAATTTTATTTTCAGCAAAGTGTTACCAAATGAAACTGATCCCGATGTAAATTTCATAATTACTAGCTGTACCCTGCCACAATGTGGTTACATCGCTAGCCCGATTATTTACACAAATCATTAGTTGATTATAGTGGTTCACCATTTGTGATGATTATACTAGGTGTAGGTACCACACCCTGAATAGGGATAAAATTAGCTACAGAGCTCACCATTTCACCTCCGAAATTCAGCACTATAAGGTCATTCTGAACGAAATTCTCTATAGAGGTCACTTAGCTGATCAGAGTGATCCGCCAAGTTGTAATAAAAATTAGCCTCAGAGCTAACACTGCTGTTTATAGTGGTTCACCTATTGTAGTCTACCGTACCCCGAGGGACTCCGTTCCGAAATTCAGCTTCCCTGAAGATCAATATGAATGTAATTAGTTATAGAAATAGAACTCATTCAACTGATTAGGGCGGTACTCCGAGATGTAGTTAAAGGTTTTCTACCACACCCAGAGACTCTCCGTCCAGAAGTTCATCGTCTCAAGTTGATTAGGTACGAAATAAGCCACAGAACCCTCTTAGCTGATTAGACTCGTTTTTCAAGTTGTACCTAATTATGCTCTACCACGCTCAGATAATCCCCGTTCCAAAGTTCAGCATCTCAATTTGAATAAGAACAAAATTAGTATGTTTATCGTGGTTGCGGGTAAGTTATTAAATTGAGCTTACTCAGCTGATCAGGATGAAGTCCGTCATTTCATTCGACTCATGATGTCCCAGAGATGCTCCCTGTCGAATTTCAACTTCCTACGGCGAACAGAAGAGAATTTATCTTACTCTATTGATCAGAATGGAGACCGTATTTTAACCTGTCTCCTTTTGCTACAGAGAGCTTTTTTACCAAATTTCGACTTCCTAAGGCAGACCGGAGAGGAGAGAATTGATCTCACTCAGCTGTTCAGGACTGTGGTGGTGGTTTGCCGTTTCATGATGTCCTGAAGGGGCCCCCTTTCAAATTTCAAGTTCCTAGAGTGAAAAATGGAAAATTTGTTCCATTCTCAACATGAAACTTAGTTAATATGTCCAAAATTCCATAGTTTAGGGCATAGTTCGTAAACATTCTCTGCCATCATGGATTTTCTGCCGTTTTAGGGCAGATTCCAATCACTGTGCTTCGGTGTGTACTGAGCGTCAACGCTAATTATTTTGTTAAAACTGACTGAAGTTGATCATAACCAGCAGCAACTGTGCTGGACCCCAAGGCTGCCAAACTCCATGGTCTTCTCATGGGAATGCACGTGGGTCTTTTGTTCCTTTTTAGGACGCCCCTCAGAAGCTAGATCATACAGGCAAAGCTTCTTACTTAAGAGGGACGACCAATTGGAATTGATCCAGGGGAGTAGAGGACAACCCAAGCCCTTACGGACAGCTGCCTAGCGACTGTTTTCCGTCCTATTCCTGCCTAGCGTGGAGCAAAACCTACGCAAAAACAAATCTTTCGCTTAACCTTTCAGTGCATGAGGAAAATAAGTGACGTGCGCGCTTGCGCAATGGTTGTGGTTAATCCAGTGACGATGAAATGGGGCTCCGAACTAACAAGGTCCGTCGCTAGGAGCGGTAGGGGGCGAAGGAGATAAAGAACATGGTGTTTGACATGAATTTCTCCTTGTTGATACCTTGCGTTACCCCTTTTTGCTTTACAGTTTGTTTCCGTCACCATCAAACTCATCAATACTGAACCAAAATGAGAATTATTCTATTAATAACTTAATCATTACAATAAAAAAACACAAAAACCAACAAAAAACCGACAAAACAACAAAAACAACTCGTGTCCGCCAGACTGCCCATGTAGGGAACAAAAGAATAGCAAATCGGTAAGGTCATTGTTTACGTGCTGCGCTCAATAGCTCTATAGCTTCCCATGTTTGGAGCCCCATTCTCAAGTAATAGCCATCCAACTACCTTCCAACTTTGCGCGAATTCGGCTCATTAGATATATCAGTAGCAATGGGTATTACATGGCGTCAAGTTTAAATAAGCGTATGTGCACAGGCAGCTTTATCCCAAAGATAAAGAAACTAGGGGACTATCTAGGCGATAATCTAACGAATCTTGGAAAACTTCATCCAAATCGGACTGTACAGTGCTTTTATTCCATTAACGAATTGAGGTCACAATTAACATCCCGTTGAATTTCCATCTCCCATCTCATTCTGATGTCAAAAGTTTTCGAGCTCTGACGGAGCATCTTTTACATAAGCAAGATATTCAGTTTTCCCGCGAATGACGGAGCGCCTGTCACGAACTTTTGTGGGTTCGCCCTCTCTTCTCAACTTGAGGGAATAACTTATTATTCCTCTACCCGAACAGATTTGTAATAGGCTCCTGTATGGGAAGAGCTTCTATCTTGTGACACATGTTTGCATTCCCAACACCACGAAGAGCTGTGGGGAAGATGACACATTATTTCATCATGATCACATCAAGCTGGCGGACCCAAAATGGAAACATAGGTAACTTCAGAAGAGACCGAAATGTATGAAATTAGATAGGTACGTGCAAATCCCCACGAACAACATATAAATTTCTGTTTTGAGAGTAAGTTTTGATACCTAAAACAGCAAACAACCAAAAGAAGCCCGTAAAATTTTTCAAAAATGTAAGCGCTTTTTCCAAATTTTCCCCCGAACGATTCCAAACAATTCATTCTGATCAGCTGAGTGAGCTAACTTTTCTTCTGTTCACTAGGAAGTTGAAATTTGATTGGGGGACTTTCTGGGACAAAGATAAAATGGCAAATGGAATGAAGGGCTGTATCTTGATCAGATATCGAGAGCCGAAAGATCTCTAAAGCCAAGCGGGCGCAAAGTACACAATCACCTTGTGTGTGTGTATCGTACCATCGGAGATGTTGACATGATGAGAGTTAGTGGGGTGATTTTCAGGAAACGTGCCAAAATACTTTTGTAAGATTATGTTAGGTAAACGGATTATGAATATTTTTCGTTTTCTTTTTGTAATATTTAATGTATTGTATGCCTTGGTGCTTTGTTAATCTGCTATTTTGAGTTAATGGATTAAAATTTAAGCCGCGTCTCAACCGGAAGGGTCATTAGCGACAATCAACAAGGTGTCAAACGGACACTGCATCGGACACGATTCTAAGGGGAGCCATGCTGACCGTGTGTCACTAAACGGATTGACATCACGGACTCCACTGGCAGATCGGAGGGGGAGAAATAATAATAACAACCCGAAAAGCGAGGCCTAAAGGAATACAGAGATGTAACCCCTACAGCGGAAAAAAATACTCCGTAATAAAAACTAAACTACGACTAGATGATACTTACAAGTACATAACTAATGCTGATAAACATATAATGATAAATACTATACATCTTAGTTAGATAAAGGTATGACTAGAAGCACATAATAAATAAATCACAGCTCAGAATATCACAGTTCGCTGTTAAGCTCAGTGGCTCTCAGGTACACCAACAGGGACTGGACCTTGTCTGGTCCAGACAGAACATCCACCCACTGTGAGGATGCATACTGGTCTCTGAGTTCTATGAGGGCTGGGCAGTCCTTCAAAAAGCGGCGGAAAGACAAATCACCCCCACATCTCCCACACACTCACGAGCAACTGGATCTAACAGGTGTCTGTGAGTAAGACAGGTACGTCCAGTGACTACCGGATTGACCACTATTCGGTCCCTCCTAGGAAGGTGGGTCACGAAAGTGACAACCGGGCAAAGGTCCTGAAGGACTCCACCAGACCAGTGACCTCGCCCTGCCATTGGTCGAGCCAGATGGAATTGGTGTTATGCTGCATGTAGGAGATTCGATCCTCAATGCCCATAGGCAACATTTCGATGGAGTCATCATCAATGGCTCTCCTTGCAAGGGCACTCATTGCCGTGAAAGTTATGTTCGTGCCTAATGTTGTGGCTCAGTGTAGTGACACACGCAGTTTTCTATTAGGGGATCATATGAATATGTGTCCCTGATTGCGTCGGTGGTACTTTTTGAGACTATTATTGTAGTTTCTAAGAATTTTTATGTAAATTGGGCGGTTGCTAGTGTGCGTGTATATATAAATAAGTAAATAAAGCATGATCCATATTTTTAAATCTTAGTTGTCAGACTAAGTAGCTCTCAAAATCAATTATATTGTAAATTTTTGTACAAAAACGAGGGAAATGAACGTTATTGTTACGAGTATTAGCACCCAAGAGGTTTACCGGGGTCAATCCATCCTCGACTAGATGCGGAGCACATATGAATCTAACATTACAAAATGAAACTAAATACGATCAGTTAAAGTAATTTTAAATCTATACGCTCGTACTCGGGTAATCTGCTAGTAATAACCAATATTTAGGAGTAAGTATATGAAATATGAGAAAAGAAAATGAAATGAAAAGAAGAAAAAGGAAGAAAAGAAAAAAAGAGGTATAAAAAAAGAAAAACAACAGATTTTAGCAAATTGCTGTAGGAAATTAAGTTATTCAATTGGTCTGAAAAAATTAAATTAAAATTTCCCAAAATTGTGTTAATGGAAATTCCAGACGTGTAATGCTGATAAAAATCAGTTCTGTCGCCAAAAAAGTATTATAAAAAAAAAACAAAAAATGTATTTTTTTTTAAATACATGCATTATAAATTGGTACAATTTCTAAAAATGTGCTGAAAAAAAATTATCAAAAAATGGAAAAGAGGCTAAAGATCATTAAATTTATATTTTTAGCCGAATATTACTCAAAATCGACTACTAGCTGTGTACCCGTGCTGCGCTAAGGGCAATTTATGGTAACTCTATAGCACCTTTTGCTATGTAAAGTTGCCTTTTGCCTGTTGCCGTCATTTTTACCCAGCATTCCCAAAAAGGCTCCAATTCAAAATTCAGTAATCAACTTCATTTGTCCCTAATTATTCTTTCAACCAAGCGTCCCGTTTCTTACCTATACGTATACCCGTACCCGTTTCATATATACAGTTCCAGTTATGCAGTATAATCGTATGAGCGAATTTTCGTAAATGATCGTACTATATTATATTACATTGTTTTAAAAATAAAGGTCTTTGAGGAAAAAGAAATGTTAACTACCAATTTTATGGCAAAAAATCTTTTAAATAATATTCTGCGGTACAAAAACAGATTTTGTATTTTAAACTTTTTTTGTAGTTTTTATCGATTTTTTAGCACATTTCAATGAAATTTAAGTAAATGTTGTTTACCCGGGAGACGTCGTTATGGAAAGCTATGTTCTCGATAAAGGAGTAAGTCTAGAGGATCGTAATATAGCCTAAAACAATCCCTGGAACTTGCTCGTCAATTCGTACCCACCTGCATGGAAATTGGTGCAACCGTTTGGGACAAACAAACATGCCTATTTCTAGCGGACAAACAAACATGCTTTCTCTTTTATAGTAGAGACAGGAATATAGGGATGAAGTAGAACATCTAAAAATGTATAAACTTTTATTTGAAAAATGTACTTGAATGTCATTGAATGTGCTAAAAAATAGATTAAAACAGCTTAACATGTTTGAAAACTAAAATCTTTGTTTGAATTGCAAAACTAGATTTTCTTCATGAAATTGAAGTGTCCGAATTCCAAGACATTTTAGTAAATAAAATACGATAACTCACTATAATTGTGCATAAGATAACTTTGTTTCTTATTACTAACTATTATTAAATTATTAACAAAAGAAAGCTGTATTCTGCCCCACTTATCTCACCAGCAGGTACTGGTAGAGCAGAAGAAGGTGATGTGCTTCGTAATAATGCGATGGTGATATTTAGCTGTGGGAAATGTCAATGTCAATGACCCCATCAGCGGAATAGCTCTGTGTCGTTCTCTAGCGGCAGTAATAGCTATTCACGAAGGTACGAGTGTATTGGCAGTCATTGCAGTTACGACAAATTACACTATCACGATTGATTAGAGTGATGAGCATATTGACCCTTTGAAAGGTTACCCGATAGGAAGGATAAATTAGTATTAAGTAGAACTTGAAAACTTGAACTCATGAAATTTGGAAGATATACAAGGTGTTCGGTTCAGAATGTTAAATAAACAATTAAGTGCCCTAGACAGAAAATGGAGTAGAATGCCGCCAACCGCACCTTCTTATCTCAATCTGAAGTCAAGATATGATTTTTAAAGATTTTTTTCTCTAAAGAAAACAACGTTTTTGGCATAAAAACCCCACATTTTTCCTTTTTAAATGACATTTTTTCAACTTTTGGCCACATTTTCAAAATCAGAGTTAAATTGTCTTGAAGAGCAAATGATTTTCTTATTTATTTAATACCATTCAGACTCGTTTAATAAGTCTTTAAGAAATCGGGAATTTTCGAAAAGTTTAAAAATTAGCCACTCCCTCAAAATTTATCATACTCTTTCAACAGTACTGTCAGTTTTACCATTACTTCGTTAAATAGGAGAGAATTATGTTTTAAAGTTGAAAGACGTGTTTTTTTCAATGAAATCGTGAAATTTCTTGAAAAATTACCCTCAATGAATCTCCGAGATCGGGGTCAGTTTCTTCGTATTTTGGTTTATTATTTTCAATAATGAACCTTTGTAATCGACCAAGAAAGAAAAAAGTTTAACCCCCCCTTAAAATTTGTAGGTATACGTTTCAAGATGCGTAGAATCCAGAAATCGAATATAAAAAATCCTTCCGTCCGCCGCTCGCTGTCCGAAGCTTTTCTCAAAACGTATTGGACTAAAATTTAAGAAATTTGGCTCAAAAATCATTTATCAGCGGGGGATGTGCCAGCAACATCGGCATCGCGTTCGGTCAACACTAAAGGATAGATCCTAAGGGCTGAAATATTCAAAAATCGAGATCTTGAAATCTTTCCATGTAACAATTTTGATTTTTTGAGTTTCATTTATAGGTGACCGCCCAAAGAATCGAACGAAACCACCCCGGTTACTAAGCGTTTATTTGTTTGCTTTCCCTGAGGGCTAAAACATCGACAAGAAAAAGAGACATCAACACGGGAGTGAATCGTTACCAGTAAAACATAATTATCTAAAATCTCCTTGAAAACTATGACAATTGTATCAGCTGATAATATAATTCCAATGGAATTGTGACTTCCCGAAATCGAGTTTATTTTAACTTCTGTATCCTATTGGGCTTGTGAAGCGTAGGTAGGTTATCACTTCATTGATTTTCCGTTGTTTGGACAAGGATGATGCTAACAGTAACAACCTAGAAATAATTATATGACATAACGTTGGTGTTACTATGATGATAGTGAATAAATGGAATTTAAAGTGAAGCTTTAGAAATCAACGTAGGCAGGTATAGTACAAAGCTGTATTCAGTTGAATTACCTACTTCAATTATATTAATTGATTAAATCATTGATCAGGAAATTCTGAGGAATTACTCTTAATTAAATTATTATTTCTATTCCAACAGCAGAAGTCGACCAAGGTCGGAACGTTTTAGCCAGTTTTATAGGAAAATGAAGCTATTTCAATGAATCCAAAATTTCCTTCACGGAAATTCGTTTTGAAATTTCTCGAGTTTAACGCTTTTTGATAAGTGGATGTAGAGTTTGATCAAAAAGTTCTGCAATTTGCGCAAAGAGAGGGTCGTTGAAACGTCTCGGGTGGTCTCAGCGTTACTCGTTCTGAGGCACCTGATGATTTTATATTGCTGTAGGTAATATTCTCAGTTCTGATAATATTCTCTGATCAGCTTTGGAACCTACAAGGCTATTTCCTAATCGACTCACGTTGCTAAAATTTAATTGAGCTCGTCCGGGACACCTCAAAAACAACTACGAGGTTCGAGGGATCACTGAATAGCTGATGGGGCCTCTGAGGCTAATTTATTTTCTTTTGAACCAGCCGTTGTACTAATGTTTTTGTTTTATTATTTTGAAATTTTTAGAAATTTTTTCAACATTCACCTACTATAAACCGTAAAATTGTGGGGTCCTGAGCTGTAAAGGTGTGAAACCTTTTGGGAGGCGCAATGTGCCAATTTTCGATCATTTACAAGATATATATGGGGCGTAATAATAATTATAGACCAATGATCTGCGTAGAAGGGCTATCTAATACAGAAATAATGAACCTTTGTGTAATAATTTGCAGAGTTTTCTCACGCTGAGACGAACGGTTAGATTAATTGTCCAATCTTACTCCTATAAACACAATTGAGCATATTTACAAATTCGTAAGTCAATGAGTAAGAATTGGTTATAACGGAGTTGGAGAGATTTGAAAGTGTTACTACTTGATTCATTTTTTAAGAAACTCTCAATTCTACTTTGATGGCATTTTTTGGGAATGAACGTGTAAGGCTGCAGACCAAAGAACACAAAAACGTTTCTGTATTCTGTGTTACACACGGTTCCCTATCAGTTTCATTTCTCTCGAATCAATATAACAATCAGCGCATGAGCAAATGTAAAATCTATTAATAATATTTTTTACAGCCTATTCTGATTCTGATCTCGCTCAAATTTGGAGGGTAATTTCATAAATTTTATCACGAGCGTATTAAGAATGGAAAGTCCTTGTAACAAGCATAACTTCTACGTTTTAACTCAATTTCGATGAAATTTTGTTTCTAACAATTTCACTGCTCTAACAATAGTTTTCACTGCGGAAGCCCAAATTTAAAATCCATTTAGCGTGACTTTCTCATGGCCTATCCGATCGAATTTGGATGCTTGTTGGAAAATGATGATTGGGTAGCCCACATGAGTTTCATCATTAGTAGCTGCTGCGCACGCGCGAACTTCAAATCCTTGTAATCCTTAGAGCATGACTTCCAGACTTCGATGACATTTTCCGAGATTGAATTGCAGTATTGGAAACCTGTTAGGTTTCACATCAGTACAATCTGGTTGGTACCTATTTATTACTTTCCCAACACTCAGGCGTTCCCAAATGGGGATTAAGGAATCCTTATAATAATATTTTAGATCACTCACAACTAAACACAATGGACCAATCACCTAGTTAGAGTCGGAAGTTGATTGATAATTCATATTACCTATTACAATAAAATTCGTCAAACATGAATGAACCAACCTAAAAAATCCTATAACTAAATAATTGCTCATAAGTACAGGTGTAATATTTTCATTTTGTCATTTAAATTCTACGAAAAATCCACCAGTATCGAAAATTAAGGGCTTATATCAAGAACTGAGGGTTTGTAACTTTCAATGTTCGAGTAATTATCTAAGTACACTAACCGTTGAACATGGCGTAGAAGTACGGGCTGGTGGAGGCCAAAACGACTCTGTGTGCATGTATGCTAGTTTCTCCCACCTTCAATGTGATATCTGTCATCTAAAAAATTGATCATTATAATTAGTTTAAGTTTTCAAAAATATACAACGTAATACGGAGGTCGAAAAAAATTGACTAATCAGCGGTTATCGTCTGAAAGAATCAGATCCTTATCTTATACCTCGAACTTTTATCACTCGCAACGGAATCGAATCTTATCGGAAACGACACGAATGATAGTGTGACTGCTTTTCAACTCAACAACATTAACCTAGTTTGAACGGTTTATTAGGCCAATTCAGATCTAATTCTTTTTCATGCAACTTTTCCTCTCGGGCCCTTTCATACCTTTATAGAAATATGGAGGTCTTTGTTTAATGTCTTCCTTAGCCATGCTTCCGTTATAGATTATAATTTAATTTGTACAGTAAAATGCAAGTGACACTCCTTGACTGAACAAACCAAAACTCAAGTCGCTAGCTTTATTGTATGCCAAGAAACAGGTAGTTGTACCTACGTAGGTATATTTTCTACTTAGAGAAAACAACAATTAGTAGAAATTGGCCGTTTTTCGACGTAAACAGTGTTGCCAAATGCCTTAACGGGAAATCTCCACCACACCCCTCGAAAAATCCCTACGTTTCCCTCTAGATTCCCTCGCAGCACTACAATATCCCTACAAACCCCCCCCCCCTCCACCCACGATATTTTCGCATAATATAGGGTTAATATAGGATTACATTTCAAACATGAAATGCAATTATTTTCAAATTAAAATTTATTTTCATTGTTACAACCTGTTTTAGATTATTAATCTATTCACAAAACTAAGTGTAGGTACCTCTACCTATACAATTGTTTTCATCAAATAAATGTATAAGTAGCAGAGGAAATGTGAGTAAATGTTATATAATAAATAAACTATAATTTCAATAATGAATTTTCTATAATATTATTCATGAGTCTTTATAAAACGGGTTGGTACTTACACCCCATAACAAACTAACTGGGAGAACAGGGAATACTCGAATATAGAATATGTCTTGATGCGTTTATTGAAAATACTTATTTATAAGGCAACTCCTGAGGCGGAGTAGATATTTTTTGATATATATGCTAATATTATAATGTGCGCAGAAGTTCACTTACTCACTTGATCCATATTGCACAGAAAATAGCCTAGGAATAGAGAGAAGGTGCTGAACTATACTTTAAAAATGAAATAACTCGGCTGTATATAAAATATTGTACAACCCTGAATGGATCGTACATATTTCCAAATTACCATGGAAAAACGTTCAGTTCAAACAAGTAGTGGCATTAGAACTTTGCCCTTGGTTGAGTTCTCTAGAATTATAGTTCACTGTTTCCCTGACATATTGCAGAGTGGACATCGTCATGAACCTACCTAGACGGGGAACGGAGAAATAGACTGGGATCCACTCCTTCCCTTGTCTACCCGGCTATACCGGGTGGTCCTAAAGTTCACCAAGTCAACACCTATTTTCATTATTTACTATTCTCCTATTTGGGTTGTTTGATTGATCAAAAGGCGGACCGAAAAATCCCCACGTTCTGAGGAATTTCAATGAAAAAATCTAACCTCAAAATCTGACCCGAAAAATCCCTAGGACGTGGAATAAATCCCGCTACCTGGCAACACTGGGCGTAAACAATCAAACGGTGCAATATCAATATTATTAAATTTCGAAGAGATTGGGAAAGAGATTTGATCATTCATTATCAATGATCAGGCACGTAGCCAGAGGAGGGGGGGGGGGGGGGTCCATGGGGTCCGGACTCCCCCCCCCCCCCCCCTAGCACGAACTACCAACAGAGAATATTCGTCTGATGTGAAATTCTTCAGAAATTATTTTTATAATACTCATAGGTTCTGCTAATAGCTCCAATACGTAGAGGTAAGATTCCTGAGATAAGAAGTTAGATATTTCGGTACACGGACATGGGTAATGTATACGACCTTAAAGACAGATCAATGCCTCTGTAGCACTATACCTGAACGACCCGTGTAAGCCTTGTCGTGTAGCAACTCTTCATACCTTTCAGCACTCCACATTTTTATTATGGTGTTCAGAAGCCTTCTGAAATCTTCCCCTGAAGAGATTCCTTTCTCTTTATGGAGGGCAGTACTACAGAGGAAGAAAATTCTCTCCCAATCTCGTATTCCCTCAGCTAGCCCTTTCACTTCAACAGCAAGGAGTGACACCCCGACCGCTCCCTGAGGTAACTCGTACAGCTTTCCTTGCAGACGCATGGCTCTCTGCTACAGCATGTCCCATCTTAATGTGGTCCAGCCTCCTGGAGAATTTAACATCCCGTCCCCGAAGCCTCTTATGAAATAGTTCTGAATAGGATCAGCATTTGGTATTGATATTATACTTTGAGTACCACGGTTGCTATTCAGGTTCGCAATATTTGGATGTCTGGAGCGTATATGTAGAGTGAGTTCTCTTCTTGTAAAGCCTCTAGAACAATGGGGACATTGGGTTGCATTGTCTCTTTGACTATTCACCAAGGTATCATCCATGTTACTGAGCTACATAATTACGTAGATCCAACGATATCACAACAATAACAATAATTAAGTTAACATTTTTGGAATGAGTGAATGAAACAGAATTTGGCACTCAACTTCGAAGTAGGAATATGGAGAAGTATGACTGGTAGAGTGAACCTGTCTGGTACGTTTGACATCGGTTTTGGTTTAAAAAACTCGGTGCTCCGCGCCTCGCCAGGGGGCAAGCCCCCTGGACCCCCGGTTACCTCTACATACATATTTCGGACGAAATTATTGAAACACAGAATGTGGTTTAGCTCACGCGTTTCACATAAACCCGTCTTCACTCTTAGGTTGAAGATTGGTTAACTTCCAATAGTGAGATAATAACTTTAAATATTTATAACATAAACCGCGTCATAACAAAATATCGCATAGGTTACACCAGGTTACACGATTCTTAGATCCGTATCATCGGTATCCATGTTGTCGTCCCAGATTTTGTTACGAAATTTCGTTAGCTTTTTTGGCTAGTTAGTCCAAGGCTAAAACACATTCCATGGCTTTGGAATTCACTCAGCTGATGAGTGATCACCCAGGCGTCTTCAGCATTCTCCCTTGACCCTCCCTCTCAAATTTCAGCTTCCTGCGTTGAATAGGAAAGAAAATGGCTTTGGAGCTCACTCAGCTATCAGTGATCACCCTGGCGTCTTCAGCATTCTCCCTTGACCCTCCATCTCAAATTTCAGCTTCCTGCGTTGAATAGGAAAGAAAATGGCTTAGGAGCTCACTCAGCTGATCAGTGATCACCCAGGCGTCTTCAGAATTCTCCCTTGAGCCTCCCTCCCAAATTTCAGCTTCGGTTACATTGGTTACACCAGGTTACAGAATCCTTAGCTTATTTAACCACCGCTTCACTAATCAAACCGTTCTCGCAATATTCGGGTCACCTGCTATGAATCAAATCATCGAAACTCCAGCTCAATGAAATCATCAGAAATTAACAAGCGGTTGCAATCATGTTCACAATATCAATTATTGAGAATGATCACCTGAGTGAACACAATTATTCAAATAACAATGCTCATAACTCAGCTTGTTGGCCACGCACTTCGCAGTAGTTAACATAATATGGTTGGATAAATCGAGAGCTTTCGAACGAATGGTCAACGAATTTCGGGGGATGAAAACCGAAGAAGTACCATTTCCCAAGCAACGACTCGGTTGTAAGGGGAAATCGTCAGAATGTTGTCGTCACAGATTTCGTCCCACATTTCGTTAGCTTTTTTACCTAGTTAGTCCATAACTAAAACACATTCTGTGTTAAAAAAAACGCGATCTAACGCTTCGAAAATCGATTTTTTTGCGGAGCGGAAATTCACACAACACATCACCATCCGTTCCGGGATTAGAAAATTCATAAATTTACTTCATGGGATCTTGCAGTCTAGGGGAACTTTATCTATCTTATGTGCGTCACGGGGTTCTGTATTCCGCACCACACTCCTTACAATATCCTACAGGGAGAATGTTCCTTGATGTCTTCCTAACTTTCACGTTGCGGGATCCTGCAGTACCTTAGAAATTAAGATTAGAAAATTACCTTAGAAATAAGATGGGTAACGAACGCCTTTCTCATTGACCATTATGTCAATTCATTATCCACTGTCGTTCGCGGCTGATAACGTGCTGGATTTGATGTCTTTAAAAGCAAACAGAGAAGTCTTACTATAAACATTTTATGATCAACTAAATACCTAAAAATTGAACTTTTGTTGTTGTATAAAGATCAAGATTTATCATGATTGTAAAAGATTGTTTTAACTGTCACCTAAAATCCTTATTATGTACCTACCTATTAAATATTTATGCCTTATTAAAGATAGTATTTCATCATGTTTGTAAAACATTTCTTCTCCTGTGACTTAAAATTCATATTTTAAAATTTATTGAAATGGGAAGAGAGCCGATCGGCGAGGGGGGGGATCTGGACCCTCCCCAAGGCAAAATCCTGGCTACGTGCCTGTCAATGATCCTTTTCAAATTTCAGATCGACCGTGTCCGATAAGATTCATTGCCTTTGTGTGTGATTAAACTTCGAAGTACCTAATTGGATTAGGTTCTGATTCTTTTAGACGATGATTTGTAGAAAGTGGCCGTTTTTCCACGTAACGATACCAGGTTAGCAATTATTGCATTTCGAAATGAGATTTGATTATTTCTTATTTATGATTCTTCAGGCATAGTCACAAAGAAATGCTTAAATGAACTTACCTGAACATTTTGGCGCATTTTATTGATGGCATCGAATGCGGCCTTGCAATGCTCCGGCGTGTGGTGAAAATGAGTGACGCTGGAAGGGCAGTGGTCCCCATTCTCCATTACTTTCACTCTACCTGGAACCAGATAAAAGCAGCGCTACTTAAGTATAAACAATTCATAGAACCATTAATGGGTATGAACAAAATAAAGTCTCGAGGGTAATCGTTGAATACCACATCATAATAGTGAATAAAGCGGTACCTAGTACACGCGAAAATATATGAGGAATGCAGAAGGGCGTCAGTCGAAAAAGCCTCAGCGATCCGGGTTGTTTCATTAGATTCTTTGTGATGGTAACTATCAATCACTACCAAAAATCATTACCTAACCTTATTTCGAACGTTTTTAAGATCGAAAGTGATGCCGGTGATCCAGGTCCAACTAGACTCCAAAGGTGATTTTTGATTTAGTTTCATAAACTTTGATACAGCAGTTTTTGAAAAAATCTCCGGTCGGGAGTTGGACTTTCTTATTTGTTTATTTATTTATTTATTTTTTGTTTCTACGTATCCTAAAATGTAAACCAATGTGGTGGGGAGGGGGGGGGGGGGGTTACATTTTGTTTCTTGGTCGATTACAAAGTTTTATTGTTGAAAATAATATACCAAAACAATTATATATTATGATTGCGCGGTTTGCGATGTTGAGGAATTCAATGGAGAAACTTGTACTTAATTCTGGACGTTTTTTCTAAAATGTTTGAAGTTAGGATTGCCAACTACGTGATTCAGCATGAAAACATAACGCAAGATCGTGTATCATAAATATGAAGCAATAAAATGATGCCTTTGAACTCGATAGTTGCAATTTCACCACACTTCGCACTGGATTGCAAAGTTTTTGTGCTCTAAAACAAATTTAGGTATTGGTAATTTTTCCATATAATTGCTTGCAGATCTCTAATTTGCAGAAAAAATGGGCTCCTTGTTTTAAATAACAAAGTTGGTGAGCGTTGAGCATATTTGCGCACTTGCGGAAAAATATCATGTTAGGGTTCTACACCATCAATTATATGGCGTTACAATTTGAACATTTTTTCAGAAGCGTGTACTGACAGAGCAGGTGAGGGGGAGGGGGGTAGTTAGTAGGACACCTTAAATAATAGTTAACATCTTGATGAAATAAGATCAATTTAAAATATGTTTGGCCCAATATTGTAAATTTACGCTCAACGGATGCACATGGCGTAAGTAGTTAGTGGCATGACAGATTATATTTATCATACGTTTACCTGTTAGTGAATCTATTATAATATTGATGAAAACATCCATTAGGTTAAATATGCTGTTCCACCATCACTTAACTACGTCCACAAACGTGCTACAAAGTATTGTACTCAAATCCGGATATAAAGACGAGCATTAAGTGAAATCTTTTATGATCACTACGTTATAAAATTATTTCTTTGCCATAAAAGTGAAACTATTTTGTTTTTCTGTTGTAAGGATACCTCGATAACAACTACAGCATGTACGGGCGTGACAATGACAACGTAGAGATAACATTACCAGGTATTGTTTAATATGCCTACGATACCTACTTACATAATTGAATCATGGATAGGTTTTTAAACATATACAATTTTGGGAGAAAATGAAGCTTAAAAATAATAATAATAAATAATTAGATTTAAAAAGGAAATTTTTCAATGGCTATTGGTCCATTACTAATTAAAATTTTGAAGCATTTTAATTTCTCCCTTGATGGGAAAAACAAAGGATCATGGATATGTTTAGTACCTACTGCTTACCAGTAGGTACCTACTACTCAATTGTATACCAACCATGTAGTGCCTTCTTTTCACAAGATTATTCCATTATGGTTACAAAACAATATTAGTTTATAACTTAGAGTAATAAATCAGCATTCCTTGACACTACAATGGCTTAGGGGTCAAGAGATATTGTGATAAAATGAGAACATTCCAAAGAGCGGCGAACGATTTTCCTACTATGAAAACTATGGGAGTTACTCTTCCCTAGTAACTCATTGGTTATACGTGAAAAATCAATAGAAATTCTACCTAGCCTTCACTTTTCAAGTTAATAATAATCTAAAGTGCCGAAGCGTTGCATTTTGTGTGGAGAAAAAAAAGTGTCGCGAAAAATTCCTTGACCCCCCAGCCAAAAGACTTATCCATGTCAAAAACTTTCATAATGACTCCTAAAATTCCAATCCCAAACATTCGTCCATTGAATCTAGTTAGTTACACATTTCACCAGCGATGAGTACAAAATAAATTCACTTCGAAGCTCACTATGCTGATCAGGGCCACTCTACATCCTGCCTTGTTACCAAGGAACTCTGGAATGACTCTGGCTTTAGAAATGAAGGTTCAACAAGAAAGAGGAGCGATGATCAGGAGCTCTCCTCATCTTTTCCTCCCAACAGTCACAAAGAAGATTCATTTCAAATTACGACAACGTACATGAGTTGAATAGGTCATAAACACTTAAAAGAAAGCTCACTCTGCTCATGAAGGCTTCACACCTTGTAATTGTTGCCAACGAACTCTCAAGTGAATTCATTTCTGGCTTTAGCATTGTAGTTTCAACAGGATATAGGAGCCTGCAATGTTCACTCTGCTGTTCAGGCACACTCCACACCTTCCCACCCAACAGCCACAAAGATGATTCACTTCAAATTTCGGCAACGCAGGTACGTTTAATAGGTCATATGTTAACTTCAAAGCTCACTCTGCTGATCAAGGCCGGTTCACAGCTTGCAGTTGTTGCCGAAAATCTCTTAACTGACTACATTTCTGGCTTTAGCATGTTAGGTTCAATAGGAGAGATGAGATTACGAGGCCCACTTAACTGATTAGGGTGGCTACGCTTCGTCTCATTGTTATCCAACAGTCACAAGGAAGATTCATTTCGATTACCTATGCTTGACAGGGGCAGAGGTCCAAAAACATCAACTGCCAGTCTGTCAAATGTTGCTCCTACTACTTATTCTTTCAAGGGTGTTTTGTCCTGAGCATTTCCTCTCCTTCTCCCACAGATTATGCAAGCCCGTACATACCATCGCACATCCCTGTGCATGCCAACCCAGTAGAACCATTGTCGAATAGTGGTCAACATGCGTTTTTCACCAAAATTACCAAAGGTGTGTACACCACTCATTACTTCTTCTCTCTTGTTAGCAGGCACAATTATTTGCTCACTATCACAAACAGGGCCATTTCAAACTATGTGAAAAACTCTATTCTTTACCACCAGTGTTTTGAACATGGCCCAATACGATTTTAGTAGACAACCGTGCATAGGAATTTCTCCCCAGTTAGGTCTCTTCCCCGCTTGCACCCAATGTTTCATCATTGCTACCACTAGATCGTCTTGCGGCTCTTTCGCCCAATTTACTTCCCTAACCAGCTTTATGCGGCGCAGTATGATGGCTTGCCTTGCATTTCTGACCTCCTGCTGCTCACAATATCGACACCCTTCAGCTAGACATGGTCTCCTGGACAACCCATCGGCATTGCCATAATCCTTTCCTGGCCGATACGATATCTGCAAATTGAAAGGAGGAAGAATTTCAAGTCAGCGAACAAGTTGTCCATCTGGTTTCTTGAAGTTCCGTAGCCAGGTCACTGAAGATTGGTCTGTACGTACTTCAATGGGATCTTCATTGTCCAGCCCATAAGAAGTGAAATGCTTCACTGCCGTCACTAAACTGAGAAGCTCCTTCCGGGTAACACAGTAATTTCGCTCAGGTCTGGATAAACACTTGGAGAAGTTACCCAACAAACTTTTCAACATCTTCCTGTCTTTGGGATAATGTAGCACCAACTGCTGAAGCACTTGCATCCAGAACGTACCCAGCATCTAGCTCTGGATGGGCAAGCACAGGTGGGTTGGTGACGGCGGACTTCACTTTTGAAAATGCTTCATCATAATTCTTGCTTTCATAATTTTTGGTCGCATTCTGCAATTCATGCAAAGGCCCAACAAATATGCACGAAATTCTTGACATAAGGCCTATAGTAAGAACAAAAACGTATGAAGGACCTGGCTTCCTTTGATGACTGAGGTACATGCCACTCACAAACAGCTTTTATCTTGTAAGGACACTGACACTCCAGAACCGGAAATTATGTGCCTTAAATAACGTACTTCTCATTTAAAGAAATCACACTTCTTTGGGTTAGGTTTCGCTCCAGCATTACGAAAAAGAGAAAACTTCCCGCAATCTCTGCACATGCAGATCAAATGATGCGGATTGAATGAGAGCGTCATCCAGGTAGACTCTCACTTTTCCTTCCCTTATCAGAGACATCAACAGCAGTGTAACAGCACGCTGAAAGGTGGCAGGTGCGTTACACAAGCCGAAAGGCATAACCCAAAACTGCCAAAGACCTTGCGGGGTACAGAACGCCGTTTTTTTTTTTTTTTTTTTTTGCTGACTCAGCTAGAGGAATTTGCCAGTACCCGTTTTGGAGATCAAATGCAGTGAACCAACTGCTACCAGTTAGTGAACTAATGATTTCATCGATCTTAGGTAGATGGTATGAATCTTTCCTAGTTTCATCATTCTGAAATCCCCACAGAAACGGGTAGAACCATCCTTCTTTTTCACAGGCACAATGGGACTAGCCCAAATGTGAATTTCTTTTAACGATGATTTCCCTTGGTCTATCAGTCCGATTTCGTTCAAACTCTGCGGGCAAATGGCTAGGTACCTATATGTCCAGGATGATTCCCTGATGGATTTTATCGCGAAAGGTTGACTAATAACTATTGTGCATGAACAAAACTAAAATTAGTTGATGCACTCAAAACTACTAGACTAATGGACTGATTTTGATGAACTTTTCAACGTTCGTGCGGGTTAACCTGCAGGCAATCTCCTAATACTTCCATCGCCCTATATACCTATCTTCAAGAGTGTGAATGTCTTTGGATTGATAAAACAGTATGCGTACCTATATGCGCAAACATGAATTATAGCACTATTTCGTATATTAGCATATTTTGAATCTACATACATATAGGTTACACTATTCAGTTTTTCGTCTTTATTACAATAAGTGAGGAAGCTATACTACCCACTCAAGTTGGCAGACTTATTTTTTCTTGGTCTATTAAAAAGGTTCATTAGGTATTAACAGAGTAAATCAAAACGGTCCGCATCCAGAGAAGGTCGATGATAACTAAAGACCAGACGAAACAATGTTGCCATTATAGAATAAGCCAACAGGGTCAACTATTAGCGACCGACGACGTGAGTTAATAGAAAAAGCTCATATCGCGTGCATGAGAAAATTTAAAAGTTAGGAAGCTGAAGAGCGAATTGAACTTCATTGACGGCGTTGAAAGTGAGGTCAGCGCTCCCGACAGCGCGGCTAGAGATTGAGGAACTAATTTCCCTGGTCACACTTGTTCTGCCCATTCAACCCAATGAACTTCAAACAAAGACCTTCACAGTGAGTATTAGAGGTCAATGGCAGAGTCCTCAATAGCGAACCGACCGGACGGGTATATATCTACCAATTCAGGTGGTCAGTGATTGTCAATTGTATCGATTGGAAAATCTAAACTGATGGTAAAGGTTGGGAACTCTTTTCATAGGCGAAAAAATATGTTCGTCCTGCAAACATATTTCTGAAGCCTCTCTAAATCATAGGTATTGACATAATCTGAGCTAATAAGAATATGTAAAAAGTTGAGGAGAGAACTCATAAGGAATCTGTATTTATGTACATATTGAGACACGATTAGCAAATTAGGAAGCTATCTATCTAGCCTTCATAGAGTTGGCAGATTCTCTCGGACAGCAGCTAAGCCACTATCAGGGAAAGAGGCCTAAGCCTCTCTACTACAAAATTGCAAACAAAAAGTTCCGCATCGTAGGAAAATTAGCTTCAGAGCTCACTCGCCTGTTTAAGGTCCTCCGTAAAATTTCATTGTGACCCAGCAGTGATCTCCTAATGGCTCCATTTCGAATTTCAGTATGCTAGGTTCGATAGGAAAGAAATTAGTCTCAGAGCTCACCCATCTGATCGGGGTCCTCTCAACGATGTCTTGTAACCCGGCAGTTCCATAATGGCTGCATTTCAAATTTCAGTAGGTAATACAGGAGTATCAATAGGACGGAAAGTAGCCAGGTAGCCTCAAAGCTCACCCAGATGATCAGGGGTCTCCCGTGCGATGTCATTGTAACCCAGCCGTCCTCTCATGGCTCCATTTCGAATTTTAGTATTGCAACTTTAATAGGAAAGAAATTAGCCTTAGAACTCATTTAGCTGAGTAGATGATTTTACCCGAGCCTAAAACCACCGCAGGAACTCACCGAGCAGCCTCAAAAAAACCACATCAGGAACTCACCGAGCATCCTCAAAAGAACCACAGTAAAATCCGTTGAGTCGTTTGGCCAGGAACTTCGGAGAAACAAACAATATTATCATGTATATAATAGACTAGCCTAGATTTCTCGCTCGCTTCAATCGCTCGGTATGGCAGTATAGATCCGATGGTCTTTACTGTTGAGTGGGACATGTAGAATGATGTGAAACGGTGGATCACTGAAGGTGATTTGAAATGTGCCGGGGGGGTTGCTCGCTTCGCTCGCTCACTGTGGGGTTTATAGATGCGATTAGATATTATAGTCCCCATGCCATCGAGACCTACAGCCCATGGTTGGGGTGGAGATGGAAAATTTGAAACTTGCTTACGATCCCTTTCTATAGACTATCCCAAGGGAAAAAGAAATTAATCTTATAAAAGGGGCAAAACGAAAATAATAAATTGCTGTGTAATAACTTGCTGTGTTTTCCATGTGGAACCACGAATTGTTTATCAAGTGTAATAATGATAGGTCATTTACCTATCCAATAAAGACCATGTGGAACCACGAAAAGTTTAGTTTTAAGAGCATTTCAGTACTAACATAACTGTCAGATGTCAAGTTTTTGTACGGAATTTCATTTTGTACTCAAGTAAAGATTACCCCATGGCTGGGGGAAAATTTGAAAATTGCTTGCAATCCCTTTCAATTACAATCCCAAGGGAACGGCAAAAAAAGCAAAAAAAGTCTGCCAAGTTGGGTGTGGCACATAGCTTCCTCGTTTACCTATCACCTTCCTCCAACTATCATCCAAATTTAAGCGAACTCGAAAGACTAGGGACTAAAAAAATGGAACATGATGGAATTTATGTTTGAAGATGCGCAGAATGAAGTAGGTATTGATTTGGCAACAATGAAACTGATAGGGAACCATTTACAACTTAACTAGCGCATTCTCTGAAAATTTCATCGCAATCGGATGAAAGCAGTGGAAATTAAGGTCGTTATAAGGATTTAACATAGGCGCATGTGCAGTAGCAATGAATGATACAATCATGTTGAAATTGATA